>OY997593.1:48387450-49122157 GCA_963921825.1 Erodium maritimum
TCTCAGGCTTGATCGTGTAGTTGGCATAGGGTAAAAAAGTCGTCCTACCTCTTGTTTGGGGCCACAGATCATTGTGCACAGCTATATCCTGCCACATTTGTCTGGCTTTCAAATCATCTTTTGTTTTTCCTGGTAAGTGGAACAGGGTTCCAACAAGATTGTCGCAAATATTTTTCTCAATATGCATCACGTCTAATGCGTGCCTTGTCGTCAAAGATGTCCAGTATGGGAGTTCTCAGAATATCGACTCATGTGTCCAACACAACTTATCTTCGCCGCCCTTGGTCTTCTTTACAAACTTTGGATGTAATGACATTATGGGAAACTGAATTCCCGATATTTCTTCATATATTTCATAGCCATTCTTTTGGGGACGGGATTTCCTTTTCTCTTGTTTCCCGTCGATTTTTTTATTCTTACGAAGAGCGTGATTAGCTGGCAAGTCCTTCCTGGCTCCAACGTAGTAAGTCCTGTTGCGACTGTGACGTGATTCAAGGTCATCCAAGCAAATTGGACATGCTTTGTACCCCTTTGTCTGTATGCCTCCCAACATTCCTAACCCGGGGAAGTCACTGATAGTCAATAATATTGCCGCTCGCATCTTGAAAGTTCGATTCTTGAAGGCATCATAGGTCACAACACCGTCAGCCCACAACTTTTGTAAATCATCAATCAAAGACCTCATTAACTGATTCAGGCACTTACCTGGGGATTTAGGCCCAGATATCAATAACGTTAAGATGTTAAATTCTTTTTTCATGCATGACTCCGGCGGTAGATTATAAGGCATCACTACAACGGGCCAAACACTGTAAGGGACAACATTTGAACCAAATGGACTAAATCCGTCTGTTGCCAATGCAAGACGCACATTGGCAGCTTCATCTGCAAATCGCGGCCAGGTCTTGTCGAAATCCAACCAGGTTTCCCCATCAGCTGGATGCTTCAACTTATCCGGGTCGACTACTCTCTCCTTACTACGATGCCACTGCATTTTCTTTGCAATATCTGGCGAACTGAACAATTTCTGCAACTGTGGAGTAATGGGGAAGTATCTCACCGTTTTCTTAGCCTTAGGTTTTCGCATGCCAACAGTTTTCTCGTAACGAGGTGAATCACATATGTAACAAATATCATCATCCGCATGAGGTCCGTTAAATAAGTTACAACCATTTTCACAAGCATGATACGTTTTATAACCCATCCCCACACTCTTCAACACCTTTTTCGCCTCTTTGAATGACTCCGGGTAGTGGTTGTCTTTTGGGAGCATTGCTTTATGCAACACACAAGACGCTGTGAAAGCTTCATTGGACAATTGATATTTCTCCTTATGCGCCATCAACTCCATGATCACCGTCAACCTATCTGTTGGCGCGTCTTTATACAACTGTTTTTTATGCTCTGCCAACATTTTTCTGTAGTTGTCTGCCGCTTCCTGTGCAACCGTTCTTTCAACATCATCAATTTCATCGTCACCCTCCACGAGTTCATCCATCTGTCCGCCGCAACGAAATGGGAACACATCTTCCATATACTCCCTTACTGGATCATTTTGGACGTGCTCTTCATTTACAACAACATTATTGTTACTCGATGTCCCTCCAGTTTCCCAATTACTACTTCTACACATATTCCTTATGTCCGTCATCGAAGGCATGTGCACTTTTTCTCCGTGAAAAATCCACACATCGTAACCCCTCATCATCCCGTTCCTTAACAAATGCATATATATATCGGGCACACATTGATAGTATGCATTCAGACAACAACCACACGGACACCTATGTCGTTCCATATTCGGTACATTTCTTTGCATATATTCGATAAACAACCCTACCCCTTCTATATAACTTGAGTCGTACTTACTCAAACTCAACCAACTCTTATCAATATATTCCTGAACAACATTCAATAATACGTAATAATATTGGACACAATACAAACACAAAAACAATATAAATAGTGATGATTGGAAAAATTGAAAAATTGGTTACGTACCATTCTCGTGTTTGAAGCAAGCAACACCTATACGAACATGTGAGGAAGAGTGTTGTGGAACAAATGTAGTGGAAGATGGGGTTGAGAATGAGTTGGGAGAGAAAAATGAGTTGGGGGAGGAAGAATGAGTTGGGGGAGGAAGAAGGGGGTGTAGAGATGGAAAAAGGGATAAAGAGGAAAACAGTTTCTGTGGCTGGGAGTAATACAGCTGTAACTCTACGCCGACGGATACGGACATCCGTAGGTAAACAATTGTGTAATAAATAGATTTTTAATACACAGGTATTAGAAAAGTATCTGATGACCAAACCGACGGATAGGGTTAGATCCGTAGGTAACGAACTACTTACATTAGGGATATGCATCCGTAGCTGTAGGTTAATGTATCCGTAGGTAAAGCTGTTTGACCATACGTCATCGACAACATTGACCATAATGTTCGGGAGGTTTGAACCGTTCGATCACATGATTTTGGGCATAAGGATAATCTTTATCACAGTAAATACAACATGAACGGTGTTGATTACATAATATTTCAACGAAAAACGGACGTACTGTAAAAATTATCATTTGTACAATGCTCAATGCACATATACTGTACTATGAAACACGAACGTGTTTAGTCTAACTAGGAGATTTTCACAGTATTCTGCATAGTTACAAATTTTGTGTGGCATACATGACCCGTGAACGTAACGTTCCATTACGAATAGAACGAGGGTCGGGAAGGATGACCGGTAGTTGGTCAAACCAGTCAACGTGTTTTCACAGACGGATGTGTATCCGTCGGTAGGCCCATACCCTAATATCCCAACTCGCACCGTTTCGCTAAGTGTCGCGGGCAAAACGGTGTCGTTCCAAATACTAAGGCCTCCCGACGGATATGCATCCGTCGGTAAGCTGAAAGCTCTATATAACTCACGAACCCTAATTTCCCATCATTCCAGCGCCTCCTTTCGTTCAGACGCTTCCCCGAACCCTCTCATTGTGCTCCGGCTTCCTCCGCGTCCTCCAGCCTCGTCCCTCACCTCCGGCGTCCTCCCTCGGCCTCCGGCGTCCTCACTCGGCCTCTGGCGTCCTCCCTTTCAGTTTGTCACATCAGGTAAGTTGTGGGTTTGTTAATCATTGTTGGTGTATTGTTCTTGAAATGAGTTTGTGTATTGTTGTTCAAATGTATATATGAGTTTGTGTATTGTTGTTGAAATGTATAGTGTTACATCAAATGTATATATGAGTTTGTGTATTGTTGTTGAAATGTATGTTGTTGGAATAGTTTCATAAAGTTTGCAATAGTTTCAGAAATGTAGATATCAATGTTCTAAAAATCCCGATTAATTCCCGACTAATTTGATTAAATCCCGAATAATCCCCATTTAGTCCCCGATTAATCCTCAAAAGGCCTTAACTACTGCCTGACTAACGCCTAGCGATTTTTAGAACCTTGGTAGACATATAATAGTTTCAGAAATGTAGAATAGTTTCAGAAATTGAGAAATGGAATAGTTTCAGGAATGTATAATAGTTTCATAAAGTTAGAAATATTTTCATAAATTAATCAACGTTTAGAAATAGAACTTGAAATTTATAATACGCTATGTTTATGTTGGAATATAAATTTGAATCTTTAGGGTTTGAACTTTGAAAATTTATGCAATAATCCCTTTAGTTTGCACATGAATTGTAAACTTAGCATCCATTAGGAATTCTGCAATTATTAGTTTTGTATTCTGCACAACTACAATTAGTACAATAAATAACATTATGAAATACAAGTTCATGACTTCATGTATATTAGGTTTTCATTTCGATGGATGAAACCAATAGCAGTAGTGTTGGGGAGAATAACCTAACTGAGGTAGATCCCATTGAAGAAGAAGTGCCAGTAGTGAGGGATATAGACTGAGAGAAATCAATGAATTTAGTCATGAGCAAATTGCCTAGGAGACTTTCTTCGGTTCACGAGGCAGATACTCGCATGTATATAAGGCGTCTGATTGCAGCAGAAGGAGCTAGACTTAGAAAGAAAAGGGCAGAACGAGATAGGCTCGCCGCTGAGAGACAGTCTGCTGAAAGTGCCAGGCGGACTTCGTCTGTGGGATTGACTTCCAAGCGTCCGTAGTTTACTGCTACTTAGTATATGAACGATGTTTAAATTAGGTTATATGTAAGTATGAATGTTATGACTTGGTAATTAATGTGTCATGCTAATACCTTTTATGAATGGTAATATTTGTATGGTTATTATGTTTTGAGTGGTCGGGGTTGATTTAAATTTGTTTATGGTATATTCGTTTTAATATTGTACTAAGGTTTGGTTTCATTTAGTCATGGATGACCGAAGTAGCGTAGGGGAAAACGAGATACTCCCAGAGGACGAATATGATGGACCACGAGAGGTTGATCTCCATGCTGAGATGATGCGATTGTTCAACAGCATTCCAACAGAGTCGTTGCCACGCACGAGAGCGGTAGCAGTAGCTCGGATGAGGTTACGGGGCCTCATTAACCGAGAGGGACGAAGGATTGCGGCTGAAAAAGCTGCTGAAAGAGAACGGCTTGCTGCTGAAAGAGTCGCTGACAGAGAACGGCTTGCTGCTGAAAGAGCCGCTGAAAGAGCTGCTGCAATAGCTAGGTTGGAGGAAAGATCTAGGCGTGTTTATGCACGTGTTGCTGAGATGAGTACAGCTGATGGAGCCACCTCCATGCGCGGCCTGAATCATGACGCAAGGGTGTACGTGCAGTGGCTGAAAGACAATATGAAGCGCGAGTTCGAAGACTAGACGCCCTTGCTAGAATATTATTGTATTAGTACTATTATCTGTTATGTTAAGTAAGGATAACTTGTGTTTAACTATCATTTTATATATATGACTGTGTTTTCATGTTTTAACGAATGCTTTACTTTTTCTTTACTTTATTAATTAAGTGTTAGTTTTTATGAATATTACTTCCGTATGCTTTGAAATAATTATTTGGGATTAGTTATAATTGTAATTTGTTGTTTGAGTCAGGATGGAACCAAACTTTAATTCGCGACTCGAGCGTAGGTGGCGTCGTCGTGAAAATGCAGGAACAGTTGTACTACCTGATCCACAAAGAGCCAACGCTGCAGCTGGCCCAGCGTGGCTGCAACATTATCACTGACTAGTGATGGAAGTGTTGGGTCTCGAGGTAGGGTTGGAGATGAACCAACTCGCAGCGGAAAATCAATGAAAACCAAGAGACGATTAAACCATGAAACAACTAACAAAGAATGGATTCACAAGAGAAAAATTCAGCACTATTTCTTACCAAAACAAGAACACCGGTTAACGAATGATTGACTTGAGTCTCCAAGACGCCTACGTATCCACATGGGAATCAAAGCCACGTAGTTCTTCTCTTTGAGGACTCAAGAACACAAAAATGAAGGTGGAAACTAGCCAAACCCGAAATGGCCATGGAAGAGGGAGAGAAAATGTGTTTCCTATTCTTGTCTTGTGTTTGTTATGTTGAAAAAAGATGACTTAAACATAACAAAACCCATACTTGTCCAACTAAAGGCATGGGACAAGTATGGTGTCAAGTAAGGTGTAAATAGGACAAGTATGGCAAGACAAGATTGGGTTAGGTGGTGAATCACCAACACCTTAATCCTTGTCTTGCTTACTTAGTACTAATTAATCAAGACTTGATTAATTAGTTCCATGGGCCTTGGTTGCATGGGCCTTTCATGGGCCTCTTGGAACATGGCCCGTGGCCATTTCTAACGAGGTCCCGTGATTCGCTCATCGCCTCCAAGCCTTCCATACCGGAAATGTCCAACATTATCCGACGCGATCAATCCCAAGACTCCAAGCCTTGTCTCGATCCGTAAAGTCCTATTCACGTACGAGCACATGACCCAAAACCCAGTTTTGGTCATGTCCCGAGACAACTCCCTTTTGGCCATTCTCCATAAATGTGTCAATGAGTTACATCCTCCGGTGTGACCCTTAGGTTTATGCATGTCAATAGATCAACGTAAAATCCCATTTTACTTGATCCTATTTAAGTGGCAACTAACGAGACTTTAGTATTGCCTGACACTGCATAACGAATCGACCCTGTCGATTCTAACCTTTCCGTCATCCCTGTCATTATCCTTTTATCTCCGATATCCTGATTGAGATAAGGCATAGAGCCGTCATCCTTATTATTCTCAATCACCGTTCCTTGATATATGAGATGACTGAAGATATGATACCCAGTATCATGTGCATGGCCATGCTATTCTTTCAGTCACTCTCGATCAAGCGGCCGAGAACCGATATCTTTCCCATACCTCAGTATGAGGGATAAATCCCTTAGCCGCCTTTCGTGTCACTCATGTAGCCCATCCCCAAGCCAATCCTGGCCGTTATGGAAGCCCTGTTACGGATAACGTTAGGCTCAGGTCAAACTCAGTTGTTGACTACATAGCGATCACAAAGACTCCTTGGTCTAAGGATACATGGCAAGCTACGACACTGAATATGTTCATGACTTAATCTATGGCACATATTCAGGGCGGGTCGTCCAATATCATGTCCCACATGATATCTATGATCAGACTCCGGAATCCCATTCCAATGACTAACAGAACGTAAGCCATAAAGAGCCATCTTTCATACTAGTCGCTTCTAGTGAAGCTTTGTTGACTAGGGACCCATCGAGTGTGATCTATCTCGATCTATGGTTCTATTCACATGGTGGGCATAGATCAGAGCACACATCGATATATTACTCCAACACATAAGTAATATAGAGCCGCTTTAATTTTATTGCTAACGATGATATACACATTTGGACATTTAGGATTGAACTATGGGCACTAAGTCTAACAATCTCCCACTTGCCTTAGTTCCAATCTAAACTCCAATATGTCCCCATCAACTTTACATGTCTAACATGTTCAGGCAGGGACACTGCCTTAGTCAAAGGGTTGGCTATGTTATCATCTGTTGCAATATATGTTATCTTCACTTCACCTCAGTTCAGTATTTCTCTGATGAGGTGGATATGCCGCAGTACATGTTTGGATTTGTTATGCGATCTGGGCTTTTAGCTTGCGCAATGGCCCTTGTGTTGTCGCAAAATGGATTCACCGGGCTGGATGGGTTTTTAATTACACCCAGCCCTGCCATGAATTTCCAAATCCACATAGCCTCCTTAGCTGCCTCTGCAACATCCATGTACTTGGCCTCTGTCGTAGATTCGGCAATGATATCTTGCTTTACGCTCTCCCAGCTAAAGCTCTGCCATTCAGCGTAAACACATAGCCTGACTGACTTCTAAAGTCATCTGGATTTATCTTGGAAAACTAGCGTCTACTCATCCTTCGACGACTAGTTCCGCATCATCTTTCCCCCGGGTTAGAATGATGTCTACTGGTACAACATAAGGCTTACGAGACGTCCGGTCTCATACATGTCATGGCAGATATGATCGATCCTGCCCCTAGGCGCACAGGATTCTCATCATCATTTTCAGCTCATCAGTTGTCTTAGGACGCCGAGTCTTGCTGAGATAAATGCCTTGACTAGTGGGTAAGAGTAATTTTTTGAATCGAGCATTAAGAACCTACTCAATGCCTTGTTCACATAGGTTCCCTGACTTAAATCCAAGACCCTCTTGGTGCGATCTCTACATATCTTAATCCCTAAGATATAAGAAGCATCGCCTAAGTCATTTATTGAAAAACACTTCATCAACCAAGCTTTAGTCTCGTGCAAGGTTGGGATGTCATTTTCAATGAGAACCAGAAAGGTAATCTTGCTCCCACTAGCCTTCTTATAAACGCAAGATTCATCCTCGTTCTTGATTAAGCCAAATCCAATTACAGCTTCATCAAAACAAAGGATCCAACTCCGAGAAGTTCGTTTCAATCCATAAATGGATTTCAACAACTTATAAATCTTTCCTTTATTCTTCGGATCGTCAAAACCTTTGGGCCGAGACATACAAACGTACTCAGTCAAATTTCCATTTAGGAAAGCGGTTTTGACATCCACTTGCCATATCTCGTAATTATAATACGCAGTTATGTCAAGAAGAATTTGGATCGATTTTGACCATAGCCACTAAGGAGAAGGTTTCCTCATAGTCAATCCATTGGATCTGCCTATAACCTTTCGCCACCAGTTGAGCTTTGTAGGTCAGAGGGTTGCCGTCCATGTCCATCTTCACCTTGAAGATCCATTTGCATCCTATGGTCCTCACACCATTGATGGGATCAACCGGTTCCCAGACTCGGTTGTCCGACATGGATTGCATTTCCTCCCTCATGGCTCCCAGCCATAACTTGGAGTTGGGCCCATCCGCGACTTCCTGAAAGGTGGCTGGATCATCGTGATCCACCATCACTTCATTGTCACCTCCGGATACCATATATTGGAGGTGGAAGATTGATCCTTTCAAATCACCTTGGACCTTCCGGAATTGTAACAGGAATTGGTTCTTAGTCTACGACAATCTCTGGCTCCTTTCTACTGGGTTGCCAATTGGTTTAGACAGATCTGTACCATCCTGAATTTCTTCGAGATGCACAGTCCTCCCAATGACGTCTTTGGAAACAAAACTCCTTTTCCATAAAGACCCCACCCCATGCGACGAACACCATGTTCTCACTGGGATTGTAGAAGTAGTATCCCCTTGTTGCTTTGGGATACCACACGAAGGTGCATATCTCAGATCTTGGTTCGAGCTTAGTCGAAACCAAATGTTTCACATAAGCCTCGCAACCACAAATCTTTAGGAAGGACAAAGCGGGCATCATCCCGTACAATTTAAAAATAGTATCCCTTCCACACCCTTCGTCGAAGCCCGATTCACTATGAATGCGGTCGTCTCTAGAGCATAATCCCAGAAAGAGATTGGGAGATCAGTCCAACTAATAATGGAACGGATCATTGTCTAACAATGTCCGATTTCTCCGTTTGGCTACACCTTTCATCTACAGTGTCCCAGGAGGAGTCCATTCCAAAAGGATCCCATTCTCTTTTAGATGATCTAATAATTCTGTGGTTAAGTATAGTCCACCTTGATCCAATCGAAGTGCCTTAATACCTTTGTCGAGCTGGTTTTCTACTTTAGTCTTAAACTCTTTGAATTTATCAAAAGCTTCAGACTTATGTCTCAGCGAATAGACATAACCATATTTACTGTAATCATCAGTAAATGTGATAAAGTAGCTAAAACCCCTCCTGGCAAGTGAACTTATTGGTCTACACACATTCGAGTGTATCAGCCCCAATAATTCACCCGCCCTTTCATCGCGATCGATAAAAGGGTACTTTAGTCATTTTGCCCATCAAACAAACCTTGCACCTATCGATCGAATGGAATTCGAATGAACCTGAAAGTCCGCACTTCTGAAGTGTTGATAGGTGCTTCTTGTTTATGCGACCTAAATGACAGTGCCTTAACATAGTTAGGTTTAAATCGTTGGATTTAGACTTCTTGGTATTAACGGAATGTATAGAACTTGAGGCATTGTTACCCATATCTAATATGTACAATCCTCCAACCAAGTCAGTACTGGTATAAAACATATCATTGCATAGAACATTGAAAACTCCATTTCCAATATTAACATTATATCCTTCCTTGTCAAACACGGATACAGATATAATATTTCTACTAAAAGTAGGTATGCAATATACATTATACAGTACTAAGACAAGGCCTCTTGGCAAAGCAAGACTCATGGATCCTACAGTAGTTGCCACAACTCTGAGGTCCACTTCGTGCTTTCCAAACCTCTCTTACTTTCAGCCACCATATATAAGTGCATGTGTGAGATTCAGTCCTGGTATCTAATACCCAAGAATATTTGGAAGTAGAGAGATGTAGCTCTATAGAGTTAATACCGGATGAAGGCACGGTCCCACCGCCCTTCCTTAGATCATCCAGGTTTCCTAATGAAGGCGCAGTCCTACTGCCCTTCTTCAGATCATCCACGCTATTTGATGAAGGCGCAGTCCCACTGCCCTTCTTCAGATCAGCCGTGAACTTCCTGTAATCCCGGTTCCAATGACCAGGCTATTGCCAGTAGAAGCAGACATTCTCATGTGTCTCATATTTCCTGCCAAGTGCGCATGGGCCCCGCCCTTGCCACTTCCAATTCCCTTATTGACCATCAGAATATCCTTGGATCCTAGATCCCTGATATATTCTTCTCAGCAGTTAATGACACTTCATGTAACTCTGATATGGTCTTAGAGACAAACTTGTCAAGGACATATTCTTTGCGTTCAGACTTGAGGACTATCCTCAAAATTCTGTACCAGTCCAAATAGTTTGTCCCATTTAGTTTGACCCTGTCAAGAATGGTTTTTAATGACAAACTATTAATGTTCGCTGAATTTTCCATTTGATCTACAACAGATAAAATTCAATCAGTAAACTGAATAAATTTTATGAAGATCAAGCTTAAACACCAACAATCGATTCTAAAACTTTAGAATCTGAAACCAAGATCCTTGATTCACTCGATTAAGCTGAACTAATGCTCACCACTTAATAGAGCTATGTAGGTAGGACTCCATCCAATCACATCCAATGTGACTCTTGGCTAGGGTATGTACTTATGTACACGACTTACCCTATCTGTTACCCTAGCTCAATCTCAGGCTGAGAATCGTAGTCGGGTCCACCAATTTTCAACTATGGCCCGTCACTATGTAGGTGCTCCGCTAAGGCGCACGACACCCACATATGTCGTCCAAACCTACTACCCCGCTTCCCCATGGATGCTCCGCTAATGCGCACGACACCCATAGGACGGGGAGGTAGTAAGGTGTTGATGATTGGGAGGTATCGGACATGACCCGCTTTTACTTGTCCAGTTGTGTTCAAAACTTTGGCACATCCTAGATGCGATGAGCATATCAACTACATTCCAAATGCAATGATGCCTCAAATTACATCCAATGTAATTCTTCTTTTGAACCCGTCAACTACATCCAATGCAATGACGGTTCTAAGGGTTCATACACAAGGATTAAAATTCCAATTTTATCTTTGCATGTGAGGTGATATGCTCGGTAAATAAAGTTAAACATGCAATTCTAAAACACATAGAATTAATCATGCATAAACTAAACCAAGCATAAAGCGATAAATGTGCACATAATAGCCCCCTAAACTAACTCCCACTAGCTTCTTGAGCTCCACCGACTCCAAGCCGATGCCAATACCCGAAAAGCCACCAAATGACCTTTTCGCCCTTTCTTCGTCTTGAGTAAAAAATTACAATATAATACACGACTCGCAGGTCGGGAATAAATAAATATTACAAACAAGTGGTTCGACGACCACACCTTGAAAGAATAATTACACGTTAACTCTAACGGCTCGCAGGCCGTGAAAAGCGATAAATAATTAAATCGAGCTCGGGGCTATTATGTACACCATGCCAACATCACATCACACATCGTGTTATCAAACAAGTATGTTATCAAACATCATGTGATTTTCCGGATTTAATTAATAGCCAAGTTTCGAAATTTTTTGATGCTCGGTTTATCGAAACCGTTCAAAAATGAAACTTTTGAACATTTGATCTTCGAGTTCGTCATGACGGTTCCAAACTCGTCATAACTAACAAAACGGTTTAGCCTTGGCATATCAACCATACAATGGTCATGCTTGGCCTAGCTCCGTCCAACGGAGCCCCGTTCGGTCTCGGTTTCGTCTCCCCGAGAGTCCCACTCCCGAGACCCGAAAAATCAAACTTTTTTCAAAATTTCCAGATTTGAAATAATTTTCGAAAATTCATTTTACATGCATTAAATCCATAAACAATAATTTAAAACATGTTATCAATCAATTTAGCAAAACAACATGCCAAAAACGAAACTTTCAAGCAGAACCGAAACTTTGAACACCGTCTTGTGAATCCCGGAGGTAGCACGGCTCTGATACCACTGTTGGGTCTCGAGGTAGGGTTGGAGATGAACCAACTCGCAGCGGAAAATCAATGAAAACCAAGAGACAATTAAACCATGAAACAACTAACAAAGAATGGATTCACAAGAGAAAAATTCAGCACTATTTCTTACCAAAACAAGAACACCGGTTAACGAATGATTGGCTTGAGTCTCCAAGACGCCTACGTATCCACATGGGAATCAAAGCCACGTAGTTCTTCTCTTTGAGGACTCAAGAACACAAAAATGGAGGTGGAAACTAGCCAAACCCGAAATGGCCATGGAAGAGGGAGAGAAAATGTGTTTCCTATTCTTGTCTTGTGTTTGTTATGTTGAAAAAAGATGACTTAAACATAACAAAAACCATACTTGTCCAACTAAAGGCATGGGACAAGTATGGTGTCAAGTATGGTGTCAAGTAAGGTGTAAATAGGACAAGTATGGCAAGACAAGATTGGGTTAGGTGGTGAATCACCAACACCTTAATCCTTGTCTTGCTTACTTAGTACTAATTAATCAAGACTTGATTAATTAGTTCCATGGGCCTTGGTTGCATGGGCCTTTCATGGGACTCTTGGAACATGGCCCGTGGCCATTTCTAACGAGGTCCCGTGATTCGCTCATCGCCTCCAAGCCTTCCATACCGGAAATGTCCAACATTATCCGACGCGATCAATCCCAAGACTCCAAGCCTTGTCTCGATCCGTAAAGTCCTATTCACGTACGAGCACATGACCCAAAACCCAGTTTTGGTCATGTCCCGAGACAACTCCCTTTTGGCCATTCTCCATAAATGTGTCAATGAGTTTCATCCTCCGGTGTGACCCTTAGGTTTATGCATGTCAATAGATCAACGTAAAATCCCATTTTACTTGATCCTATTTAAGTGGCAACTAACGAGACTTTAGTATTGCCTGACACTGCATAACGAATCGACCCTGTCGATTCTAACCTTTCCGTCATCCCTGTCATTATCCTTTTATCTCCGATATCCTGATTGAGATAAGGCATAGAGCCATCATCCTTATTATTCTCAATCACCGTTCCTTGATATGTGAGATGACTGAAGATATGATACCCAGTATCATGTGCATGGCCATGCTATTCTTTCAGTCACTCTCGATCAAGCGGCCGAGAACCGATATCTTTCCCATACCTCAGTATGAGGGATAAATCCCTTAGCCGCCTTTCGTGTCACTCATGTAGCCCATCCCCAAGCCAATCCTGGCCGTTATGGAAGCCCTGTTACGGACAACGTTAGGCTCAGGTCAAACTCAGTTGTTGACTACATAGCGATCACAAAGACTCCTTGGTCTAAGGATACATGACAAGCTACGACACTGAATATGTTCACGACTTAATCTATGGCACATATTCAGGGCGGGTCGTCCAATATCATGTCCCACATGATATCTATGATCAGACTCCGGAATCCCATTCCAATGACTAACCGAACGTAAGCCATAAAGAGCCATCTTTCATACTAGTCGCTTCTAGTGAAGCTTTGTTGACTAGGGACCCATCGAGTGTGATCTATCTCGATCTATGGTTCTATTCGCATGGTGGGCATAGATCAGAGCACACATCGATATATTACTCCAACACATAAGTAATATAGAGCCGCTTTAATTTTATTGCTAACGATGATATATACATTTGGACATTTAGGATTGAACTATGGGCACTAAGACTAACAGGAAGGACATGAACGCTTAGCCTATATTCGTCGCCTGATCCGTCAGAAAGGTGATGACCTTCCTCCACCCCCTGATGGTGTAGGCCCCCTGCCGAGGCCTCCGTTCTTGGACGAGGTTCAGGAGAATGACCTTGAAACTATAGAGGAACCTGTTTGGTTTAGATGATTTTTTGAATGGATGGAAGATTTGAAGGCAATGCAAGAGCGTGTTATCAGAATTCTGCTTGCTTCATAACTCTATCATTATGCGTTTATGTATTTTTTTTTGAAAATAACTGATACTCGTTTATGAATTTTGTTGTTTAAGTATTCGGCTGATTAATCGGTTATTAAAAAATGTACTTTTACAAAATACATTATCTATTGAATGTTGTTGTGCTTATACACCGCTTGTATAATACAAGTTCATGTATTATGTCGATATTTTCATCTGGATGACTATAAATGATTTCCGAAATAGTTTGTACACTGCCTCACTTTACCAACGGATACAAGAAGCTTCACTGACAGATAACACATCCATGGGTAAGGATTCGCACTTTCTAGACTTCACTGACGGATACGGTATCCGTAGGAAAGGCTTACTGACCTGCCTGACGGATACCGGCTACCGGCTACCTTTTCCACGGACAATATATCCGTTAGCCAGGTTAGATCACCTTTCTGACGGATACCGTATCCGTCAGTGAAGTGTCCATCTGCCTGACGGATACGGGAGACCGTTTCCACAGATATTTTATCCGTCAACCAGGTTCTACCACCTCAGCTACGGATGTCGTATCCGTCAGGCAAGTCATAACCTGGCTGACGGATGTGCCTATCCGTGGTTAAGGTTCTAAAACTTTAGCTACGGATATTTTCTATTCGTGTGCCAAGTCCATTTCTGCAGTAGTGTAAGCTAGAGGATGTGAAGTATATTTGGATATCAACAACAAACGATGGTTGTGTTAGTCTTATTGTTGATGATAATACAACACTGAAGAAAGTGAAGGAGCGCTTGTATTCCGAAATCGGGGTGAACGAAAGTGAGACAGAACTGAAACTTAGTTTTGTAGCTTGTATGCCCAATTTTGTAGGAGTTATCCCAATAGAGAAGATCTACGATGATTTCACTCTTCGGGGTTTTGTACTGGAGAACAGAAATATAGTTTCTAGAACCGTGTTACGTGTAGTAGAGCTGATCAAGAAAGATACCATTTGTGGCCAAGCTGAAACTGTTGAAGTTGAACGGGAGGTCAACAATGTACCGGAAGCTGTTGCAGTTGAGTATGATGAACATGACAATGGGGGGCATGACACTTATTTTGAAGTTGGTATTTGTAGTGTTGCAGGTAATCCAAATAATGTTGATAACCTAGTTATTCGGTGGAGAGAACGTGATACGGAAGCACAAGCATCATCTCCTAAGCCACCAACGGTAAGCTTGGACAATATCGAGGAGAACGGTGAATTGGTGGAGTGTGTTTCTAGAAAGCAGGAGTATCCTACAGATACGGTGGATCCAGAACAAACCTCGATCGGTTTTAGGGATGCGTCAGGTTTAGTAGTTGGTAAAGAGTTTCTGAACAAGATAGCAGTGATGACGTATCTCAAAGACATTTCAATTAAGGGTGATTTTCGGATAAAACGTGATAGATCTTTAAAGACGTTATACACTGGAAAATGTGTTGGTGCTACTTGTGGATGGAGAGTACGTGCAATAAAATATCGGGGATCCCGTGAAACGTTCTCCATTAGAACCTATGAGTCCTTACATACTTGTTTGGTCAGTGAACGGAACTCCCAAAAAAGTAAATTGACTTCGGAAGAGATTGCATGTAGGTTGGTAAAAGAATATAGTGAAGGACAACATATTCTCAAACCACGTGCGATTCAAAATAACTTGGAGGGTAACCAGTTAGGCTTTTATAAATACTAACAATGTTGAAAGCCAAAAACACTGGCGATGATTAAACTTGTAGGGGACCCTGCTTCAAATTATGGATTACTCCCTGTTTATTTGCAGCAGGTTCGGAATATGAATGTAGGCGTAGTAACTCATTTGGAGGTGGATGCGAATAGTATATTTAAATATGTTTTCGTAGCATATCGGCCATGCATTGAGGGATTTAACTTTTCCTTGAGAAAAGTGATCGTAGTAGATGGTACGTGGTTGAAGACAAAGTATAAAGGGGTAATGCTAATTGCAAGCGGGGAAGATGGTAATTATCACCAATATCTTGTGGCTTGGGCAGTAGTTGACTTGGAGAACCACGATTCATGGAAATGGTTCTTCGAAACGTTGAGGTCGGATATCCTGGGCGGGGACGACTTGGTTATCCTTTCGAATAGACATACAAGTATCATCAATGCAGTGTCGGCCATCTACCCAAAAGCCCAACATGGCCATTGTAGGTGGCATCTGACCCAAAATATTAGAGAGCATGTAGGGGCTAAGGAAACAAAAGAAATTATCGAAGTTGTTTCAAAAAGTTGTTGATGCGTACACAATGGAGAGGTTCCATGACAAGTACGAAGAATTGAAGAAATGTACCCCAAGGCTGCGGAATATCTGGAGACAACAACCATACAACGTTCTCAATGAGCAAGATCTCACTTCGTAGGGTCGCGGTACAATGTCATTACAACGAACGGGGTTGAGTCTATCAACAATGTAATACGAGAAGCGAGAAAGATGCCTATTATAAAGTTTTTGAACATCATGCAGGAAAGGGTTAACGATTGCTTCATGCAACGTCTGGATGTGATGAACAAGATACCGAACTCCCAAATTGTAACTCCAAAGATAGAGAAAATCATGTCTGCAAGCAACAAGTTAGGCTCGGAGATGCGAGTAACAACACTGAACACACACAACGAGTATCATGTGAGGTGTGAACATAGTGATGTATTTGTTCATTTGGGAATGAAGCAATGCAGTTGCAGAAGTTTGACATTGACATAATTCCTTGTGCCCATGCCTTAGCGTGTTGTGAGCATGCTGAGATAAATCTGTATGAGTTGTGCTCAGACTATTACACGCTACAAAAATGGGCTGAAGCTTATTCTGGGACCGTGTACCCAGTGTCCCGTGCATCAGAGTAGGATATTGATGAATTTAATCGTGAAGTTCTTATCGGTGTTCTTCCTCCAGACTATGAAGGAAAACACGGTAGACTGTAGGAAAGAAGAATTCCTCCAGGAGGTGAAGATCCAAGAGCGACTCAAGCGGCTCCAAAGCGTCCAAGAAATGTGGAAATTGTGCGACTGTGGGTCACAACAGACGAACATGTCCTTCGCTTCCATCTGCATCTAATGTTTAGGGTATGTATGTTTCCATTGATGATAGACTGTGTATTTATTCCTGAATATGGTACTATTTGCTGAGGATACTTTGTTTGAATTGCACGTGTTGAATGCATTTCCATTACATGTGATGAATGCATTTATGTTTTGGGCTATTAGATATATATATGCATGTAGGCGATCAATAATATAATTGGCCGAACGACTACATGGAAGGAATTTTCAAATTTTAGGGTTGTTCTATGGACCGATTGGCCAAGTGGGTGGTCGAATGGTCGGCCGAATGGATTAACAAATCCTATAAACGTCGTTCAAATACCATGATTCACATGAAGTTTGATTCAAGTTCAACGGTAAACATTACAACCCTACTTTATTACCACAAATACTCTCATATGGAGTTGAAAAATTGAGGTCTTTGTTTCTGATACAAACAAACCCATATTACCAACGGGTAGTTGTCTCGTCTTGGTGAATGAAGGACAAGACGAAGTGTTGAAGTCCTTCGAGCTGCCCCAACACGATACGCGCATTATTCTCTTCTGCATCTGTCCATCCACTTCTATCGGCCTGTCTCAGCTCGTCCATCATTTGATCAGCCTTCACTTGGACCCGGAGAAGACTTATCTTGATCTTCCGGAGCTTATCCAACCTCTCCTTGTGTTCAAGTTCAACACGTTATGTTGTAATGATGTCTCTTAAAGGTGAAGACATTGTTGATGAAGTGAGTGAAGAGTAGTGATGAGTGAGTAATGAGTGAAGAGTAGTGATGAGTGAAGTGAAGAGGGTTGGAGTGAAGAGTGGGTTTTATTGGCGTGGTGAGTTCCATAAATGTAAGTTGGGTGGTGGGTTCCATTAATATGGGGTTGGTGGTGGTTGGGAAGACTTAATTGGTGGTTGTGATGACTTAATATGATGGAGGGATGGCCCCAAATGACGCCTTATGGGCCCAAAATTAGGGTTTGTTCCAGTCGGATGGAGGGATGCCCCCATACGGCGCAATATGAGACCTAGTCGGATGGAGGGATGGTCTCATAAAGTGCCGTATCATCTCAATAATAGGGTTGGTCCAAGTCGGGTGATATCATAAAGCGCCGTATGGGGGTCAATATTAGGGTTTGGGGCAGTCGGATGGAGGGATGGTATCAAAAAGCGCCGGATGGGGTCAATAATAGGGTTTGGCCCAATCGGACGGAGGGATGGTATCAAAAAGCGTCGGATGGGGTCAATCGGACAGAGGGATGGTCCCATCCCGCGCCGTTTGACAACCAATACCTATGTTTTTTTGTGGGAAGGTCCCATTCAAATATCACGATTCTCAGTACATGTGATTAACATTCAACGGTGAACATTACAATCCTAATTATAAGAGTGAGTAAAGAATATATTCTTTCCGTAAAGTAGGTAACATCTAATCGACGTATTCCGTAAAGTAGGTAACATCTAATCGACGTCGGAAGGAATATATTCCTTCCGTAAAGTAGGTAACAGTCAAAGGGTTTAGAAATACTAAACAATATAGTAGCAATACACTCAATTGGTTTGGAGATACTGAACAATATGTGTAACCATGTATTAGGGTTAACCTATATTAGGCTTAATATGTGTAACCATGTATTAGGGTTAACCTATATTAGGGTTAATATGTGTAACCATGTATTAGGGTTAATATGTGTAACCATGTATTAGGGTTAACCTATATTAGGGTTAATATGTGTAACCATGTGTTAGGGTTAGCCTATATTGGTTTAATATGTGTAACCATGTATTAGGGTGTCACGCCCCGAATTCGGCAGGACCGAACCCGGAACGCGAACGGTGAAACAATAAAACAATTTACAAACATTTTAATAAACCTCTTTAAAACAACACTTAAGTTAAACAAAACGATAATTTTACAGCGGAAAATACGTTCAAAACGATGTACAAACAAGCTACAAGGTACGTCACTAACTACCCAGAGACCCGGACTTCCGCTCCCATCTCTTTAAGCTTCGAGGGCTCTCCTAGTCTGTCTCACGACCAGTACATGTAGAAAAAGTAGCAGGGGGTGAGCATTTCGCTCACCGCCACGGATATCGGGTTGACCACGACATACCAGCAGAAATGCCGGGAACCCGACAATAACAACCCCGGGGACTACTACCCCAAAAACACAATTTAGACTAACGGTCACGCAATACAACTGTTCAACTTTCCCAACCATCTCAAACCCCGGACACGTAATGTAGACCCGACCCAGCAGTTACGACCTTAATCAAATACGCAAATAATAACCACGCAACACCCAATATCACAAAGGATCGCACACAACAATCAAGATCACAAAGGATCGCACACCAGCCACTCAGTTGCCGGTTGCTAACCGGCTGGGCTTGAGCCAGCCCCACGCAACTTTCATCGACACGCAGTCGGGCCAGGCGGTCGACCTGTTTGCGACATATACATCAATACTTTTCCGATAGCTAGTCGGAAGGGGAGCCGCCCTTCATCGCATAAAACTGCACACTTTACCGATGGTTAGTCGGAAGGCTAGCCAACCCTTACGCGCGCGACCCCGTGGCACCCCTTTGTTGTCTGGCGGGCCCCAACCTCCATGCAATCAAGTCATCACACCAGGTTCAACAAATAACAACAATAATATAACGACTAACTACCCCTCAGCAAGTCAGTCAACAACCCTACAGGTTTAACACCCCACATGCACACATGGCCACCCACGAAACACAAACAGTAACATACAAGTTCAACACCCCAAAGGCACACATAGGCACCCACGAAACCCCACCACTAACAAACGGGTTCAACACCCTAAAGGCACACATAGCCACAATCATAACCACAACAAGTTACTTAACCTACGGGCACAACTAAGTGCCCACATGCATTTCTATTGTTCGATAAATTCAGTTATCCTACGACACCATCAAGTGTCACATGCATTTCTACTAATAACTTTCCCTAATCAAGGCCGATATCCGGATACTTTTCCCTACCTCGTAACGCTTTCCAAATATCTACGCTCAAGCTCCGGCGTGCTCGCAGTCACCCGCTTAGCCTCCTCTTTTCGCGGTCGGCGGCACGACCTAACAAGATCACAAATTAAAACATTTTTTAAGTTCGCAGGCAAAGCTGAATTTTAATGAATTTGACGCCCAAACGCGACCCCGACAATGCCGATCACTCCCAAACTTCCCAATTACTCGACATTGTCAACAAAGGGCCCGAAAAAGCCCGTTTCGCCCGGCTCGACGAATCTGACCGGGATCGGAAAACGACATACCGGGGCTCCGAAAATTCCCGTTTTCGTTTCTACGATTCTAAAATAATTCAAGGGTTCCAACGCAATTGACGGAATCAGTTTCCGACGTCCGAGCGATTTAATTCGCGTTTAAAGTTTCTAAACCCGCCATTTCCAATTTTCACAATTTAATTCAATAATTTATTACGGGTTTGAATTAACGACTCGGGGATCGTCCGAGACTACCCGAACATGAAAACCCCGAGGCCCGGCCAAGTGGGCCCCACACGGCCACAATGAAAAATGTTCCTTTTCGCCCCAAAACGTTCCTAACGAACCCCAATCCTTAACCCAACCTTAATCAACCCATTTAAACTCAAACCCTAAAATTCAAACGTTCCAAAACGAGAAAAAGACGGGTTCTCACCGTAGGGAATGACCAGGGGAGCTCGAATATGTAACCGTTGAGACGATCCGTCGGTCGGATTGTCGGGAAATCACCAAAACTCCACCCTCCTTCTCTTTTTCTCCTTCTCCTTCTTCTCTCTTCTCTCTCTCCTATTTTCTGAAATGGGCGAACACTACCTCTTCCCTTCTCTTTATTTGTTTCAAAAACACCCCACACCTCTTATTTACAAAACTACACTTACTTTTCCTTTTCTTTAGTTTTAAAAACCAACCACCACCACATGTGTGACATGTGTCATGTGGGTCCCACGCTTAAAAAAATATCTTGGTAGATATTTTTCAGTCTGATTTGCGAAATTCGACCGTCTCGGGCCCCGTGCGGGCCCATTTTCCAAGAATTTACGAAATTTCAGGTGCTACAAGGAAACACCCCAACTAAGACTGCTGTAACGATGGCTAAGCTTTTTGGATCCAAATCGGGCCTCGAACGGACCAAAACGTCGATCGGTTGACTTTTTCGGCAAAAAGTCAACTTTTCCCGAATTGGTCAAAAGTTGCCCTGAGTTACCCAGAACTTACTTTGGTCGATATCGGGGTCAACTTAAGTCCGATATGACCATCGGGGTCAATTTTAGGTTCATTTAGGTGTCTGCCCCCAAAAATTTAAATTTTTCTGTTTTTCCGCCGATTTGACCATCGTTGACCGGGAGCAGTTCTTACAATCTACCCCCGTTAAAGGAATTTCGTCCGCGAAATGTAAAACAGACATACCTCAGGAGTCGAACAGATCGGGGTACTTCGCGCGAACCTCGTCCTCGCGCTCCCAAGTCAACTCAGTCCCGTGGTGCCGCCACTGCACCCGTACTAGGCGGATAACCTTATCACGCATGACCTGCTCCCGTGTGTCCATGATTCGAACCGGCTGCTCCTCATATGAGACATCGTCAACCACCTCGATATCTGCCCACTCAATGACGTGGGAGGGGTCCCGCATTATACCTCCGCAACTGGGACACGTGGAAGACGCTATGCACATTCCCGAGTTGCGGTGGTAATGCTAGACGGTATGACACTGCTCCTACTCTGCTCAAAACCTCAAAAGGGTCGATATATCGCGGGGCTAACTTGCCTCCACCGCGGCTGAATCGTACCTGCCCCTTCCTTGGACTCACCTTCAGGAACACATGGTCACCGACTGCGAACTCAAGAGGTCGGCGTCGTCTGTCAGCGTAGCTCTTCTACCGACTCTGTGCGGCCTTCAACCGTTCGCGTATCAGCGCGAACTTCTCTGTCGTCTCTCGAACAAGCTCTGGCCCCAGCAGGCTCTTGTCTCCCAACTCTGCCCAGCATACTGGCGATCGACACGACCTACCATACAACGATTCAAACGGTGCCATCCCACTACTGGCCTGGAAGCTGTTGTTGTAGGAAAACTTGGCTAACGATAGGTGGTTTTCCCACGACCCCTTAAAGTCTAGCACACGTGCCCGCAACATGTCCTCTAAAATCTGAATCGTGCGTTCGGACTGGCCGTTTGTCTGGGGGTGGTGTGTTGTACTGAGCAGAATCTCGGTCCCCAACGCGGTCTGCAAACTCGGCCAAAATCAAGACGTGAAACGAGGATCCCTGTCAGACACTATCGACACAGGGACTCCATGGAGACGTACTATCTCCTGAATGTACATGCGGCTCAACTTGTCAACCGGATCAGTCATCCTCATGGCCAGGAAATGGGCCGACTTGGTCAACTGGTCGACTACCACCCATACCGCATCGTGTCCCCTTGGCGATCTCGGCAACCCACTCACGAAGTCCATCGTGACGTGCTCACACTTCCACTGGGCAATCAGCAGTGGCTGCAATAACCCGGCGGGACGCTGATGTTCGGCTTTCACCTGTTGACAAGTGAGACATCTCGATACAAATTCCGCGACTGCTCTCCGCATCCCGCTCCACCAGAAGTGACGCCTGATGTCGCGGTACATCTTGGTGCTACCCGGGTGCACTATAAGACGTGAATGATGTGACTCTCGCAGCACGTCGTGTCTACAGTTGCGCGGCACGAATAACCCTCCTCTATACCCTAACCCCCAATCAGCACTGAGTTCCTAGCCTTCCGCATCGACACCGTTGACGACCCTCTCTCGGATCTCTGACGTCTCGACATCCTCCGACTACGCCTCCATCACTCGGGCAAGTAGTGAGGGCTGAGCCACCAATGAGCACATGGCCACGCCACCAGTAACCTCCAATAGCTCAAGCCCGAACGTGCCCAGATTCCCATCATGTCCCACTCCCGGACTGATATGCTAGCAAGGCCCGAAACCGACTTCCTACTCAGGGCGTCGACAACCACATTCGCCTTACCCAGATGGTAGTGTAGCTCAAAGTCATACTCCTCGAGTAGCTCCATCCATCGCCGCTGGCGCATGTTCAGGTCTCGTTGGGAAAAGATGTACTTGAGGCTCTTGTGATCTGAGAACACCTGAAATCGCTCGCCATATAGATAATAGCGCCAGCCTTCAACACGAACATGACTGCTGCTAATTCCGATTCATGGGTAGGATAGTTGCGCTCGTGTGTCTTCAACTGCTTGGAGCCATAAGCAACAACTCTACCTAACTGCATCAGTACACAGCCCAGTCCTTCCCTAGACGCGTCACAATAGACCTCATACCCGACCCCGCACTCTGGCACTATCAACATTGGAGCGGTAGTCAAACGAGTCTTCAGCTCCGTAAACGCACGTTCACAATCCTCTGTCCACACAAACCCGACTCCCTTGCGCGTCAAAAGAGTCATAGGCGCGGCTAGACGCGCAAAGTCCTGGAGGAACCGCCGATAATATCCTACCAGCCCCAAGAAGCTGCGGATCTCGAAGACGCTCGTGGGCCGCGCCCACTTTGAAACCGCATCGATCTTCGCCGGACCGACCAGTATACCGTCACGGGATATTATGTGACCGAGGAATTTCACCTTAGCGAGTCAAAACTCGCACTTCTCCAGGTTGGCGTATAGCTGATGTGTGCGCAACAGGATCAGAATAGCCCTCAGATGCTCCTCATGTGCCGCCTCGTTCTGCGAGTAGATCAAGATGTCGTCTACAAACACCACCACAAATTGATCTAATAACGGCAGGAAGATACTGTTCATCATCTCCATGAACGCTGCAGGTGCGTTTGTCAGTCCAAATGGCATCACTAAGAACTCGTAATGCCCATAGCGTGTCCGGAATGCCGTCTTTGCAACGTCCTCCTCCCAGACTTGCAACTGGTAATATCTGGACCGCAGATCGATCTTCGAGAAGCATGTCGACCCTCTCAACCGGTCAAACAAGTCGTCAATTCTCGGCATCGGGTATCAGTTCTTCACTGTAACCCGGTTCAGCTTCCGGTAGTTTATACACATCCGTAGCTCTCAACTCTTCTTCTTCACGAAGAGTGTTGGTGCTCCCCACGGATATGTGCTCGGACGGATAAACCCCTTCTCCTGAAGCTCATCGAGATGACGCTTCAGCTCGGTCAACTCTGCTGGCGAGAACTTGTAAGGCGCCATCGATATCGCTGCCATTCCCGGCATCAGGTCAATCCTGAACTCCACCTCACGAACTGGTGGCAACCCGCTCAACTCCTCAGGAAAGACCTCGGGGAAATCGCACACCACTCGCGGTAACTCTCGGCTCTACACGACCGATACTTCCTCCACTGCGGACAATGCCAACAGGAGAACCCCGCTCTTACTACGCGGAATACACGAAACTTTCGTGTTGCCTGCTGACACCGTCACTCGTCGTCTATAACAGTCGATATTGGCTCGGTACTTCGCTATCCAATCCATCCCCAATATTATGTCAAAGGTCGTCATTTCGTAAGTATCCTTCCCACGGATACACGCACAAGCTCAGTCCCTGCCGAACCTCACAGACCCTCACAGTCTCTCTAAGACCTCGCTCCACTATCGCCGTCGTGCCCACCAACTCTGATATACCCGAATCCTCGGGGTGAGGACTCGATCCAGCATCAGAGCTCTTGAGCCCTCTCTCGAACATCCTATATCAGTTCGCTTTTCTAACTTCGCAGGCACGACAGACCCTAGTCAACGCCACATCACCCCTAACCGGCGTGTCCAGACACAGGGGTGGACTCAACGGCTCTAAACTCAGCCCCAACATCTCAGCACAACTCGACGAAGCAAACGAGTGTGACGCCCTGATATCCAATAAAAATGACACCCAATTCAGAGACCGAAAAACTACGCCATTAGTCACACCGATAAGGTATAGCACAACCCTCACACTATCCTATATCCATTTACTTATAACTTTCCGCAACCAAACCAGTATTCGCTACTCGTCCCCTGCGGGAAAAGTAGTAAAGGGGATGAGCGTTCTGCTCACCTCCACGGACGCCCGTTCGATTATGGCATACTAGTAAAGCACTGACGACTTACCAATCTAACCAGGGCAAACCACTACCTCAAAACCTGATACCAAAACGTCACACTGCTCGCGCTATCAATACCTCAAATACTCTCTCACGTAAGGGAAACCTTGAAACGGGGATTATGTTCTCAATTCAGAAAATCACTATTGCTCACAACACCAATACCCCAATTACCCGATCACATAGGGGAAGCCTCAAAACGGGGATCATATTCTCAACTAAGTAAAACACTATTGCTCACAACATCAAGACCCCAATTACCCGATCACACAGGGGAAACCTCAAACAACCCACTCACGTGAGGGAAAACCTCAAAAACCCGCTCACGCGAGGGAAACCTCGAACACCTGTTTACGTAGGGGAAACCTAGTTCGTATGGCGCCACAGCGCATCAACCCTAACCCCTCTCCGTGGCGAGACCCTCACACCGAGGCGCTGTATCACCACCGTAGGTTATTGACGAGTCTCGAACCCATGATCTCACCCTTTAACACGGAACTTACGACCTCTACAAACCAACAAAATCACAATGCACGCAAGAGTATCTTAATCTTAAAAGTGCCACCAATTAACCCTTTTTGAAAGTAGTTCGCTGATCTGGGCTGGTGAGAGGCCCGGACTGTGCCTCCATCCGTGCCGAATAGTGGCCGAGTCCCCGTCCTTGCTGTTTTGACCCGTTCAGGGGCCCGGACCGTGCATCCTACTGGGCCGGTCTGTGGCCCGTCCCGTAGCTGTGACGGACTGCACTCGTCACAGGCGCTATTTCTACCCTAGCGCACTCGTATCCTACTCTTCTCACAACTACCGCACACTTGTGCGCCACACACGTTCGATCACCAATTTATCAAACTCACGCACAACAATTCACAGACAAATTCAAGTCACCCAACCTCAATCACAAACCCACAAGGCCAACAAATTTCAAAACGCACGCCCACAGGGCCAACCAATCTTAACAGATACGCCCACAGAGCCAAATAATTTTAAAACAACGCCGACAAGGCCAATTAATTTTAAAATTTTCTCCTTGTAAAATCTCATTCATTTTTTTGACATCACGTAGTCACAACCCGGTCCAGGCGTCCCCGAACTACGTTGTACCCACTTGATATCAGCACCGTCACGTTCGACTACAGGGGCGCCCCTGAGTCGAGCCGTGACAGCCTAAAAACGTTTCACGCAACAATCGTAACTTAGGTCGCTACAGGTCTACACACGGTTTTCGACTTGCGTGACCAACACACGACATGAAATTTTAATGACTCAATCCTCCCCACCTAATTGACGTACAGTCTGAGGTGTGAAACCTCGAGCTTTGATACCAAGCTGTCACGCCCCGAATTCGGCAGGACCAAACCCGGAACGCGAACAGTGAAACAATAAAACAATTTTCAAACATTTTAATAAACCTCTTTAAAACAACACTTAAGTTAAGCAAAAACGATAAATTTACAGCGGAAAATACATTCAAAACGATGCACAAACGAGCTACAAGGTACGTCACTAACTACCCAGAGACCCGAACTTCCGCTCCCAGCTCTTTAAGCTTCGAGGGCTCTCCTAGTCCGTCTCACGACCAGTACCTGCAGGAAAAGTAGCAGGGGGTGAGCATATCGCTCACTGCCATGGATACCGGGTTGACCACGGCATACCAGCAGAAATGCCGGGAACCCGACAATAACAACCCCGGGGACTACTACCCCAAAAACACAATTTAGACTGACAGTCACGCAATACAACTGTTCAACTTTCCCAACCATCTCAAACCCCGAACACGTAATGTAGACCCGACCCAGCAGTTACGACCTCAATCAAATACGCAAATAATAACCACGCAACAACCAAGATCACAAAGGATCGCACACCAGCCACTCAGTTGCCGGTTGCTAACCGGCTGGGCTTGAGCCTGCCCCACGCAACTTTCCCCGACACGCAGTCGGGCCAGGCGGTCGACATGTTCGCGACATATACAACAATACTTTTCCGATAACTAGTCGGAAGGGGAGCCGCCCTTCATCGCATAAAACTGCACACTTTACCGATGGTTAGTCGGAAGGCTAGCCAACCCTTACGCGCGCAACCCCGTGGCACCCCTTTGTTGTCAGGCGGGCCCCAACCTCCATGCAATCACAGTCATCACACCAGGTTCAACAAATAGCGACAATAATATAACGACTAACTACCCCTCAGCAATTCAGTCAACAACCCTACAGGTTTAACACCCCACAGGCACACATGGACACCCACGAAACACAAACAGTAACATACGGGTTCAACACCCCAAAGGCACACATGGCCACCCACGAAACACCACCAATAACATACGACTTCAACACCCCAAAGGCACACATAGCCACAATCATAAACACAACAAGTTACTTAACCTACGGGCACAACTAAGTGCCCACATGCATTTCTATTGTTCGATAAATTCACTTATCCTACGACACCATCAAGTGTCACATGCATTTCTACTAATAACTTTCCCTAATCAAGGCCGATATCTGGCTACTTTTCCCTACCTCATAACGTTTTCAAAATATCCACGCTCAAGCTCTGACGTGCTCGTAGTCACCCGCTTAGCCTCCTCTTTCCGCGGTCGGCGGCACGACCTAACAAGATCACAAATTAAAACACTTTTTAAGTTCGCAGGCAAAGCTGAATTTTAATGAATTTGACGCCCAAACGCGACCCCGACAATGCCGATCACTCCCAAACTTCCCAATTATTCGACATTGTCAACAAAGGGCCCGGAAAAGCCCGTTTCGCCCGGCTCGGTGAATCTGCCCGATATCTGAAAACGCCCTTACGGGGCTCCGAAAATTCCTATTTTCGTTTCTACGATACTAAAATAATTCAAGGGTTCCAACGCAATTGACGGAATCAATTTCCGACGTCCGAGCGATTTAATTCGCGTTTAAAGTTTCTAAACCCGCCATTTCCAATTCTCTCAACTTAATTCCATAATTTATTACGGGTTTGAATTAACGACTCGGGGATCGTCCGAGACTACTCGAACACGAAAAACCCGAGGCCCGGCCAAGTGGGCCCCACACGGCCACAACGAAAAATGTTCCTTTTCGCCCCAAAACGTTCCTAACGAACCCCAATCCTTAACCCAACCTTAATCAACCCATTTAAACTCAAACCCTGAAATTCAAACGTTCCAAAACGAGAAAAAGATGGGTTCTCACCGTAGGGAATGACGAGGGGAGCTCGAATATGTAACCGTTGAGACGATTCGTCGCTCGAATTGTCGGGAAATCACCAAAACTCCACCCTCCTTCTCGTTTTCTCCTTCTCCTTCTTCTCTCTTCTTTCTCTCTCCTTTTCTCTCTCCTATTTTCTGAAATGGCCGAATACTACCTCTTCCCTTCTCTTTATTTGTTTCAAAAATACCCCACACCTCTTATTTACAAAACTACCCTCACTTTTCCTTTTCTTTAGTTTTAAAAACCAACCACCACCACTTGTGTGACATGTGTCATATGGGTCCCACACTTTAAGAAATTATCTTGGTAGATATTTTTCAGTCCGATTCGCGAAATTCGGCCGTATCGGGCCCCGTGCGGGCCCATTTTCCAAGAAATTATGAAATTTCACGTGCTACAAGGAAACGGCCCATCTAAGACCGTTGTAACGACAGATAAGCTTTTTGGATCCAAATCGGGCCTCGAACGGACCAAAACGTCGCTCGGTTGACTTTTTCGGCAAAAAGTAAACTTTTCCCGAATTAGTCACAAGTTGCCCTGAGTCACCCAGAATTCACTTTGGTCGATATCATGGTCAACTAAAGTCTGATATGACCCTCGGGGTCAATTTAAGGTTCATTTAGGTGTCTGCCCCAAAAATTTAAATTTGTCTGTTTTTCAGCCGATTTGACCGACGTTGACCGGGAGCGGTTCTTACATAGGGTTTCACCAATTTGCGCAGTTTGGCGCCCAAGTTGTGTCGTATGGGTACCAAGCTGCGCAGTTTGGTACCCACACGACGCAACTTGGGAGCCAAGCTGCGCAGTTTGGCTCCCATGTCCGTACGGTTCATATTTTGGCCGATCGGTCCACAGCAACAGTATATTAAAAACATAAACTTCTTACATTTCATTCAAGTAGCATAATTATTAAAGTTCAAATCCAAAATACATTACTTAGCAAGCAAACTGTTAAGAACTCTACGTAACCCTGAAACCATTCAGGCTCCTCGAAAGAAGGCCTCTAAAGGTCACCATCGTTTATCCGAGGGATTTGAAATCGGTGTTCACCATCAGGGGGTGGAGGACATCGTAGATTTTTCTATTGCAGGAGTTGCTCAATTCGGTCCAAGCGCTGATGTGCGTCATCGAGTATGCGGTAGTACTCAACCACCCATGCTGGTCCCGACATTCGTACTATTGTTCCTGCGTTCTCCCGTCGCCCCCATCTACGCTCAAGGTGAGGATCATGGTTGGGTTCCATCCTGTCACAAACATATACAAGAGTCGAATACCCACAAAATATAGGTTGTATAAATTTATAATGCAAGAACAATAGTCGAATACCTAGAAAATTATAGTGGTTGACAGGATGAGAGTGATGAGGGTTGGAGTGCAGATAATGGGTCTTCTCCTTACGCCCATTTATAGGCGTGGTGAGAATAAAGAGGGTTGGAGTTTGTGTGTATCCATTAATGGGAGCCATTAATGTGTTGACTCTCTTGAATGTAGTGCGTGCATAGGGACGTGCAGATTTTGTATAGGAACTGTATCCATTAAAAGAAATTAAATGCATTGCATTAAGTCCAAAAACATAAACTTCATTCATCCAAGTACCAGAATTAATAAAGTTCAAATCCAAAATACACTACGCAGCAAGCAGACTGTTAATTATACTCTCTTGAATTTCTTTGGTCTGAGCCATCCACTCAACGTAACCCTGGAACCAAACAGGGTCCTCGAAAGAATCAAGAAGGTCATCCTCGTCCATCGAAGTAGGTGGATTAAATGGGTTTGCACCATCAGGGAGTGGAGGACATGGTAGATTTTTCTCGCGCATGAGTCCCTCAATTTGGTCCAATCGCTGATTTGCTTTATCGAGTAAGTGGTAGTACTCTACCGACCATGCTGGTTCCGGTGCTTGATAGAGCCGTTCGGGCATTCGGACTGTTCTGCCATCGATAATTGCAACGTACGATCCGGCTCCCTGCCGTCGCCTCCATCTACGCTCTGCACGATGATCATGGTTGGGATTCATTCTGTCACAAACATATACATGCTTACACAACTAAAACAACAAACACATCTACAAAATTATAATGCAACAACAGTAGTCGAATACATATTCCTTGAAAGTTTGACAGATAATTGATAGGCTGAGAGTGAAGAGGGTTGGAGTACAGATAATGGGGATAACTAAGCCCCATTTATAGGCGTGGTGAGAGTAAAGAGGGTTGGAGTGGGTGTGTATCCATTAATGTGTCTTGGGTGGTGAGATATATTAATGGGAGACATTAATACGTTGAGTTTCTTGGATGTAGTGAGTGAATAGGGACGTGCAGATTTTGTACAAGAACTGTATTCATGATAAAAAGCAATTCAAAGCAATTCAAGTAAACAACAAAAAGACATTGTGTTGGAAAACAAAAGCATTACATTGAAGAACTCAACTTAAAGAGCAATAATACAACATTGAAGGTTGAAGAACTCAACTTAAACATTCAAGTAAGACTAATGATAATACGCCCTTGGATATCTTTGTTCCCTTGCATCCATTCTACAAAACTCTTGAACCACGCTGGCTCCTCAACAGATTGAAGGTCAGCCTCAACCTGGTCTAACCAAGGATGACCTTGTTCCAAGCGGTTTTTTGCTTCCTCTAGTAATTGGAGTGTAATCTGGTCCATATTTTTCTCGCGCATCAGGCGCTCCACGTGGTCCAGGCGTTGATGATGTTCCTCCAGTGTTTGGTAGTATTCCTGCAACCACGCTGGTTCAGGTGCAGGGTAGACTCTTAGTAGACCGGGTATTGGTTCCATCCTGTCACAAACACATACATGTTTACAAGTTCGAAAATAACAAACATATATACGAAAGAACAATGGTACCAATACCTGATGAAAAAGATTATGTGATGTTGGAGGATTGGATGTATGGAGTGAGTGAAATGGGAAGTGAAGAGGTCCATTTATAGGCGTGGTGTGGTGAAAAGGGTGAAGATCAATCAATGTGAAGTGAAGTGGGCGGTGAGATGTAGTTGTGTATTTAATGGGAGTTCTATTAATGCAAAAAATCAGGTATGAGTACAAAAATCAGATATGAGTCAAACATTCAGATTTCAGTCAACCATCAGATATATATTCGTCATCAGTCATTCGGAAGTTTTTCAGCTTATACAGACTACAATAGACATTCATCATCAGTCATCACATGAAAACAATATTTGATGCGAAACTGCTGCACAAGTGTAGCTCGGATGTAGTCTTTGAATTTCAGTCGCGCCAACCCCAACTCTATGAACTTGAGGGTGTAGATCCCACTATCACCGATCCTACCAACATACACCAATATAATAAGCATGGAATCAAAGACTGTAGCTCATATTCGTTGGAAAATAATAAGAGTCTCATTCATACCTCTTGGCTTGCGGTATGGGTTCCACCCTCTCGAAGGTAAAATCCGCGTTATATGCGGATAATGTCTCCGGTGTCCTGGGAAAAACCCAGAAGAGCATCTTAGGGAGCATGTGGACATACGTCGTCATCAAAACATTTAACTCGTACTAAGATATTTGGGGACGATAGTTGTCATAGACTTGGATTTTTCTTCCTTCTACGTCAACGACCAGCAATATCCAGTGCATGTTCTTGTAGTTCACCGGAAAATATATCTTCTCCGCAGATGTCCACGTGATGGGATAGGTAAGCGGCTTTTCAGCTCGAGCATATGCCATCAATTGGAGGTCCGGTTCTATATCGGCCTGATACTCTGCACAACATAGCTTGTGGAACTCACAATCCAGTATTATATGGTGCAGATTGAAAAGATTATGATAATGGACTTGTTTGCACCGTATGCCTGACAATGCGTCGTCCATATGCTGAACAAATTTGAAAACGTTATAAAATTCGTTACGTCAAAGGATCCTCATATGCTGCATAAAATAAAATACTAACCTGGGTTTGACCCATTCACCACAGGTTGACAGTGTCCGGTAATATGCGGTGGGTAGGCCTATGTAGGTAAGTCCGTCCCGCAAATTGTAACGTACGATATCATATAAATTCTTCAACCGCTTGGGAACCCCTCGTGCAGGATTCCAATTGCGAGTCAACCTCTATTCAACTATACTGACTATCTCGTATCTCTTCCTCTTTCTTGAACTAGGAGGATCGGGTGAAAATAGGTGACTGGGATGACTAACCACGATCGCTACTGGATCCTGAGGCTGAGAGGGTGCCCCAGTAGTCTTAGACTGTGCAACCGGAGACTGAGACTGTGCCCCATCACCGCCACCTTCATCTTTGGTCTTTTCCTCCTCCCAATCAGACAGTTCCCGCTGCGGATGTTGACTGACATCCTCCACTTCTTCATCCAAACCCTCCCAAAAAGACGACAATTCCACCTCCACAAACTTTTCCGCCGATTTGACCGACGTTGACCGGGAGCGGTTCTTACATAGGGTTTCACCAATTTGCGCAGTTTGGCGCCCAAGTTGTGTCGTATGGGTACCAAGCTGCACAGTTTGGTACCCACACGACGCAACTTGGGAGCCAAGCTGCGCAGTTTGGCTCCCATGTCCGTACGGTTCATATTTTGGCCGATCGGTCCACAGCAACAGTATATTAAAAACATAAACTTCTTACATTTCATTCAAGTAGCATAATTATTAAAGTTCAAATCCAAAATACATTACTTAGCAAGCAAACTGTTAAGAACTCTACGTAACCCTGAAACCATTCAGGCTCCTCGAAAGAAGGCCTCTAAAGGTCACCATCGTTTATCCGAGGGATTTGAAATCGGTGTTCACCATCAGGGGGTGGAGGACATCGTAGATTTTTCTATTGCAGGAGTTGCTCAATTCGGTCCAAGCGCTGATGTGCGTCATCGAGTATGCGGTAGTACTCAACCACCCATGCTGGTCCCGACATTCGTACTATTGTTCCTGCGTTCTCCCGTCGCCCCCATCTACGCTCAAGGTGAGGATCATGGTTGGGTTCCATCCTGTCACAAACATATACAAGAGTCGAATACCCACAAAATATAGGTTGTATAAATTTATAATGCAAGAACAATAGTCGAATACCTAGAAAATTATAGTGGTTGACAGGATGAGAGTGATGAGGGTTGGAGTGCAGATAATGGGTCTTCTCCTTACGCCCATTTATAGGCGTGGTGAGAATAAAGAGGGTTGGAGTTTGTGTGTATCCATTAATGGGAGCCATTAATGTGTTGACTCTCTTGAATGTAGTGCGTGCATAGGGACGTGCAGATTTTGTATAGGAACTGTATCCATTAAAAGAAATTAAATGCATTGCATTAAGTCCAAAAACATAAACTTCATTCATCCAAGTACCAGAATTAATAAAGTTCAAATCCAAAATACACTACGCAGCAAGCAGACTGTTAATTATACTCTCTTGAATTTCTTTGGTCTGAGCCATCCACTCAACGTAACCCTGGAACCAAACAGGGTCCTCGAAAGAATCAAGAAGGTCATCCTCGTCCATCGAAGTAGGTGGATTAAATGGGTTTGCACCATCAGGGAGTGGAGGACATGGTAGATTTTTCTCGCGCATGAGTCCCTCAATTTGGTCCAATCGCTGATTTGCTTTATCGAGTAAGTGGTAGTACTCTACCGACCATAGTGGCTTGGAGGAGAAGAAAATGGCCTCTAATGACCCATTTGCCCTCCCATGTGCATAAAGAAAGGAAGTAGAAGAAGGGGGTAAAAGGGACTTTTCTCACAAATAGGTTTTTATACAATTGAAGCATCCAATTCAGCCCATTCTTCACCATTGCAGCCGAAACACACAAGGGGAGAGAGAGTGGATGAGCTTTTTGACTTGAGGAAGAAGAAAGGGAGAAAAAAGAGGAACTTGAAGCCATTTCCTCATCAAAAACCTCTCCAAAATCTTCCAATCTTCATCATCTATTCATGCCCAAGGTAAGTGAACTCTCACAATCCTCTTCCAATCAATTTTAGATTATGGGTTTCCTTGGTTTTTGCTAGAACTGGTTGGGTTTTGATGTTAGTGTTGGTAGATGATTGTCTAGTGAAGTAGTGATGGAGGTTTTGGTTAGAAATGTGTTGTTTGTTGATGTTTGGAGGAAACCCATTGTGGGTATTGAAGTTTGAGGGTTTTGGTGACTGATTTTGAGGTTTGATGTTGGTAAAAATGGAGTTTTTGAAGTAGATTTTTGTAGAAACGAAGTTGGGGAAGAAGGGGCTTGAGTCTGTCCAGATTTCGCACGGAAATGGTCTGATTCCGGCCCTCTGAACGGCACGGAACGGACTCGGTACCGAACCTCTGAGCGGCACGGTCCGGGCTCGATGCCAGCCTTCTAAGTGGCATGGAACGGGTCCCAGACTGGCACTCGGAGTGGCACGGTCCGGATCCCAGACTGGCCCTCTGAGTGGCACGGTACGGATCCCAGACTGGCCCTCCAAGGGGCACGATCCGGGCCTGGTTCCGGGCCTCCGAGAGGCACGGTCCGGGCCTTGTTCCGGTCCTCTGAGGGGCACGGTTCGGGTATGGTTCCAGATCTGTGGGCAGACCGAATTGGGCCTAGTTCGGGTCCAATTCACCTTTTGGCCCAAGTGTTTGTAATTCGGGTTAATTTAGATAGTTCACTCTAAAAACCGACTTTAATTGTTTATTAATTATAATATTAATTGTTATCCAAGACCTTGGACCCGAGCTTGACGGAAGAGGAGGCCTTTGGATCGCGTGAGAGGACGAGGAGGAAGCTAGCCAGGTCGTCAGCTGCTAGGAGCGATTTGTTTTCGAGGTAGGGAAGAGTAGTAAACTCCACTTTTAATTCAAAGAATGCTAATAGTATGCATATAGGACAATAATAACCGGAAAGGTCCTAGTTTGCATATAGGATGTGATTCACTAGAATAACCGCTTTCGATTACGATAACAACCGGAATAGTCTTAGTATGCATATAGGATGTGATTCACTAGTTTAACCGCTTTCAATTATTGGGATTGCGTGTTGTTTGTATTGGATATGGTTGTTCGTCCTTAAATGTCGATGTATAATACAAGCTTAGTTAAGTTTAAAATCATATGATACCATGCGAACTTTGATTTATGGAGTATGAATGTGTGTCTTGTGTTATGTTTGGTTGAATGAATGAGGTGAATGTGTTATGATTGTTTTATTGTGATATGATCGGGTGAATGATAGACCGATACGGTGTCCTTGGTAAGTTGTGAGGATAAGCTCCGCTGGTACGATAAGTTTGGTAGTGTGGTTGTGTGGCATTGTGTGTTGTGACTTGTACCCCGGGTGATGGGAAGATACCCGACCGAGGTGGGTGCCGGTCCGGTATGAGTGCATTGAGAGTTGCCCCGATGTGTGATCCGGGAAGACATCTAGGCCGAGGGATATTCCGGTATGATGTACGTTGTTTTACCCCGATGATGTGTGTCCAGGAAGACATCTAGACCGATGGACATTCTGGTATGGTGTATTTATTTCACCCCGATGCAGCGTGTCCAGGAAGACATCGAGACCGATGGGTATTACGGTACGATGTATTTGTTTCACCCCGATGATGTGTGTCCGGGAAGACATCGATACAGATGGGTATTCCGGTACGATGTACTTGCTTCACCCCGATGATGTGTGTCCAGGAAGACATCTAGACCGAGGGCATATGCCTGTATGATGTATTGTTTGAGTTGTGCGTGAGGATCTGTTTTCCTGAGTACTTGTCTATCGTTTTATGGTGTTGAGTCTAAGTAACGTCCGCAGTGGTCTTAGCAATACAATGTCTTGTTACTCGTTTGTTCTTTAAATTCGATGCTATTAATGAATTCATGTGTTCTTTCCGGTTTCGATTTGCGTTCTCAGTGTTAGTAAGAATTGTTGATCAAGTATTTCTGACACGGAGCGGGAGTCCTTTCATTTTACTACTTTTTTCTACTGAGCGTAAGCTCACCCCCTCTGTTTTACTATTTTTCAGGTTTCATTGGCGAGTAGCTATAGGAAGTCTCAGGGCTCAGGAGCTCACTGAGGGTCCGGGTGTTTATTGTATTAGAGACGTACCTTCTCATTTTGTTTTAAACTTGTCGCACTTTGTTATATTTTGAGCTTTTGACTCATCGTATTGACTTGGATTATGATTTACTCAGAGATTTACTTTATCAAAGTTTGCTTATTTATTATTATTTATCATTATTTCAACTCACGTCTCGAGTCCGATCAAAAACGGATTTGGGGCGTGACAATTTGGTATCAGAGCCTGGTTTCACTGAAATTGTTTTTCAAACCTCGGACCGTACGTCAATTAGGTGGGTAAGGTTAGGTTGTTAAGGTTCTAGTGTTCGGTTACGCAAGTCGGAAATGTTCTATGCGTAGATACGAGACGACGAGAGTCTTGGATGGCAATGTGCCTTGTTTGATTCTTGCCTTACTTTGTGTTATGCTATGTGCTTTGGTTGAACTGTTATGTCGATCGGTTGAGATCGAGGTTGGGTTAGCGAGCGATGCTTGATGATGTTTATGACATGTTTGTTGAATGATCATTATGTGGGTTACCGCCTTGGTCGGCCGCTAAGTGATTGGTTGGATCTAAATGTTGATTTGAACCGGGTGGTAATCGAGTAATTACCGAGACCCGAGGTGTGTAACTGCAATGTTTTGCTGTGTGCTTTGTGTGTTGAATGCGTTGTGCCTTTGTTTATTGAAGGTCCCTCTTAAGCGGATGGTTAATGGAATTTACGAACGGGTCATGCCTAAATGTCTGCAAAACTGAAGTGTTTGTACTATCACGGGTTGACTCGGGGTGCCACTGTAATCGAACGTGATAGGGGGATGTCAAGTGGTTACAATGAGATTCGGGGACGCCTGAATCGGGTTGTAACGACGTGATATCAACATGAATGTTGTGATAGAAAGAGAAAGGTGTTGAGAACTCGTGGAAATGAGTTAGTGCGGAGACTCTGTGGAATTGTTGTGAGATGTGAACGATATACTGTGTGATTTGTTTGAAACCGTGACTCCTGTGGGAGATGGTTGAATTGTGTGATTGATTTTGTGAGATGCACAAGTGTGCGGACTTCTCTGCTTATATGAAATTATCTATGACTATACTAAGACTAAGTATACTTGTGGTCCGAGTATGACCTTGTGAAACATGTGTGAACGTTACTGTTTTTAAGCGAGCCTCTTTATTCGAATGTGAGAACTAAGCATGTGCGTTTATCAGTGCAGCGGATACAAGCGACATGGCTCGTACCTACATTCCGAGATGCACTAGAGGTCGCCCAGCTGGGAGTTAGAGACAACCACCTGCCATTGAGCAGGCAGGGGCAGCGAGTGCCCAGGGTGCTACCCCTGCAGATCACGAGAGAGATGAGGCTAGACCCTCTGGAGGAGGTGGTTCGCGCAGTTCTCGCGGCGATCAGCGCCTAGAGGGAGACTGCAGCACCAGCACTTGAGACCGTACCCGCTGCCACTGCAGCTGTTGTTGCCAGGCAGTCAGGCCGACAGTTTCACAGCCCAGGGACTGAGGAACTTTCTCAGGTTGGGTACTCCTATCTTTTCTGGGGAGCCAGACCCCGAGGCAGCCGAGAGGTGGCTGGGACAGATCACCCGCAACTTGGACACGTCGGGGATCGTAGACGAGCACATGAGGGTATCTTTTGCCGCATTCCAACTGAGGGATGAGGCATACTTCTGGTGGCAGCGTGAGCAACGTAGGGTTGGAGACGACTTCCAGTTGTTCGGAAGACTGTTCCTGGAGCAGTACTTCCCGAGATCAGCATGTGAGGACAGACACCAGCAGTTCCTGAAGCTGCGCTAGAGGGGGATGTCTGTATCGGAGTATGAGGCGAGGTTCACCTCCCTGTCTCGCTTCACACCGGAGATGGTGTCGACTGAGGCACTCCGTTGCAGACGATTCGAGAGGGGACTCATTCCGTCTATCGCAGATCGAGTCATTGCCTTCAGGACTGAGGAGTATTATGTACTAGTGGAGCAGACACTAGCTGTGGAGCGGCACTTTCGAGAGACCGCCAGGGCGCAGGAGAGCAGGCCGAGTGGCTTCTTGACGCCGTCTGAGGGCCGCGATCCGAGGAGGCAGAGGACCTCGAGATCTTTTCAGCCACAACCCCAGTCTGGTGGGATGCTCCGAGTCGGAGCAGTAGCATCCATTGGACCTGCCCCGGTAGCGCAGTTATGTCCCTTCTGCAGGCAGCTGGGCCACCTAGCCCGAGACTGCCCGAGGAGTAGCGGACATGCAGATCGTCAGACGGATCGTCCGCCGAGGTTTGGGGAGAGACCGCGTGCGATGAGAGGATGTGCTACCAGTGCGGCCGACTGGGACACCTCTCTTTCGAGTGTCCTGACCGGGTTGGAGGAGCGCCAGCGCCTAGACCTCAGCATGCACAGCCCCGCCAGGAACCCTCCTTCCGCCAACGTCAGAGACAGGCTCCGAGAGCCCCACACCAGACAACGATTGCACCAGCTCAGAGACAGCAACCGAGGGCCCCACAACAGGTGACCCTTCCACCACCCCCGAGAGGAGGACCTCCGGCTCAGCAGGGTCGGGTGTATGCTGTCATTGACTCTCGAGCAGAGGGACGCCACTCCCGTCATGAGACCACTGTGGTACATGCTTGCTTTATAATTCCTGAGCGTCTTTCTTATTCGATACTGGGGCTTCTCATTCTTTCATCTTTTCTACTTTTGCTGATTCTTTGGGGTTAAGGGTAGAGACTTTGAGTCGACCCTTATGTCTTGATACCCCGGTTACGGGAGATGTGGTCTTAAGTACCGTATGTCGTACATGTGAGATTAGAGTGGCTGATTGCCCTTTTGTTGGTGATTTACTTGTTTTGGACATGACGACATTCGACGTGATCTTGGGGATTGACTGGCTCGCGAGGTATCGAGCGTCGATCGATTTTTAGCAACGGCAGGTGACTATAGTATCGGGCGAGACGATCGTCACCTGTGTCTTGGGGCAGTAGGAGCGGAGTTCTCCTGTACGCATTGACCGCGGGAGATGAGACAGAGCCTGTGCAGAGTAGAGAGCTGCCGAGAGTGGTATGTGAGTTCCCGGAGGTTTTCCCGGAGAAGCTGTCATGATTATCGCCGGCGCGCGATGTGGAGTTTAGGATCGACTTGATCCCGGGTACGGCGCCGATATCTATGGCCCCGTATCGGTTTGCACCAGCCGAGTTGGTCGAGCTGAAGCGACAACTCGAGGAGCTTCAGGAGAAGGGATTCATCCGTTCGAGCGCTTCCTTAGGGAGCACCCGCCCTCTTCGTGAAGAAGAAGGGTGGAGCACTGAGGATGTGCATCGACTACCGGAAGTTGAACCGGGTTACGGTGAAGAACCGCTACCCGATGCCGAGGATCGATGACTTGTTCGATCAATTGAGAGGAGCGAAGTGCTTCTCGAAGATTGATCTACGATCAGGGTATATCAGTTGAGAGTGCGGGAGGAGGATGTGGCGAAGACCGCATTCCGGACTCGGTACGGACACTTCGAGTTCCTAGTGATGTCGTTCGGGTTGACGAACACGCCTGCAACGTTCATGGACCTGATGAACAGTATCTTCCGACCGTACCTGGACCAGTTCGTCATGGTGTTTGTGGACGACATTCTGATTTATTCGCCGAATGAGGAGCCGCATGAGGAGCACCTGAGGACAGTCTTGACGTTGTTACGCACTCACCAGTTGTACGGAAACCTGGAGAAGTGCGAGTTTTGGCTCGCCGAGGTGAAGTTCCTCGGGCATGTTGTGTCCCGAGAGGGTATCTTAGTCGACCCGGCGAAGATCGACGCAGTTTCGAAGTGGGCACGGCCTAAGAGTGTATTTGAGATCCGCAGCTTCTTGGGATTGGCAGGATACTATTGACGGTTCGTCCAGGATTTCTCACGACTAGCCATGCCGATGACCGCCCTGACACCCAAGGGGGCTGAGTTCGTGTGGACTGAGGAGTGTGAACACTCCCTCACTGAGCTGAAGGCTCGTTTGACCATCACGCCCGTGTTGATAGTGCTGGAGCGCAGGGTCAGTTATGATGTGTATTGTGATGCGTCCGGCGAAGGACTAGGGTGTGTGTTGATGTAGTCCGGGAAGGTAGTTGCTTATGGCTCAAGACAATTGAAGATACATGAGCGCAACTACCCTACCCATGACCTAGAGTTGGCAGCAATTGTCTTTGCGCTGAAGAACTGGCGACACTACTTGTATGGAGAGCGATTCCGAGTGTTCTCGGATCATAAGAGTCTCAAGTACATCTTCTCCCAGCACGACCTAAACATGCGCCAGAGGCGGTGGAAGGAGCTGCTTGAGGAATACGACTTTGAGCTACTCTATCACCCCGACAAGGCGAACGTTGTCGCTGATGCCCTGAGTAGGAAGTCGGTCCACTGCCTGGCCAGTATATCGGTCCGAGAGTGGGACATGATGGAGGATTTGAGCTCGTTCAGACTTGAGCTATATGAGATCACAGATGGCATGGCTATGTGTTTGCTGGTGGCACAACCCACACTAGTTACTCGTGTGCTGGAGGCATAGGCCGAGGATGCTGAGACGGCAGAGATCCGGGAGAGGATTACCAGCGCGTGTTGACGCTGAGGGCTGGGAGCAGGGTACTGATCTGGGTCTACGATACCGAGGAGGGCTGTTTGTGCCGCGTGGTTGTAGAGACGCAGTGTTGAGAGAGTGTCACCACTCCCGTCTTGCTGTGCACCCAAGTGGCACCAAGATGTATTAGAACATCAGACGACAGTTCTGGTGGAGTGGGATGCGTAGAGCAGTTGCAGAGTTCGTTTCGAGATGCCTTACTTGTCAGCAAGTAAAGGTCGAGCATCAGCGTCCCGCCGGTTTGCTACAACCATTACCGACCGAAGAGTGGAAGTGGGAGCACGTCACGATGGACTTCATGAGTGGCCTACCGAGATCACCGAGAGGGAACGACGTTGTTTGGTAGTGTTTGACCGACTGAACAAGTCGGCGCACTTCTTAGCCATGAGGATGACTGACACGGTTGACACCTAGAGCCGGTTGTACGTTCAGGAGATCATCCGTCTTCACGGGGTTCCGGTGTCCGTTGTGTCCAACAGGGATCCCCGTTTCACATCCAGATTTTGGGAGAGCTTACGAGAGCGTTGGGGAACGAGGTCTTGCTCAGTACGGCTTATCACCCGCAGATCGACGGTCAGTCAGAGCGCACTATACAGATCTTAGAGGATATGCTGCAAGCATGTGTACTAGACTTCCAAGGATCATGGGAGGATCACTTACCATTAGCCGAGTTGGCCTACAACAACAGTTACCAGGCAAGTGTTGGGATGGAACCGTTTGAGGCGTTGTATGGTAGACCGTGCAGATCGCCCGTGTGTTGGGCAGAGGTAGGAGACCGGAGTTTACTTGGTCCGGAGCTTGTCCGGGAGACGACCGAGAAGGCAGCGTTGATTCGGGAGCGGTTGAAGACCGCGCATAAGCGACAGAAGAGTTATGCGGATAGACGACGCCGACCTCTCAAGTTTACAGCTGGTGATCACGTATTTCTGAGGGTGAGCCCGAAGAAGGGATTATTGCGGTTCAACCGCGGCGGAGGCAAGTTGGCCCCGCGGTTTATCGGACCTTTTAAGGTTTTGGGCAGAGTTGGAGCAGTCGCTTACCGCCTTGCATTGCCACCGCAGCTCGGGAACGTTCATAACGTCTTCCACGTGTCCCAGTTGCGGAAGTATACTGCGGACACCTCCCACGTTATTGAGTGGACGGACATCGAGGTAGCCGAGGATGTCTCGTACGAGGAGCATCCAGTCAGGATTCTGGATAGGCGAGAGCAGGCCTTGCGTGGCAAGACTATCCCATTGGTACGGGTGCAGTAGAAGAACCACGGAATAGAGTCGACCTAGGAGCGCGAGGATGAGGTTCGCGCGAAGTACCCCAGCCTGTTCGACCATTGAGGTACCTTCTTTTAAATTTCGAGGACGAAATTCTTTTAAGGGGGGTAGATTGTAAGAACTGCCCCCGATCGATCCCGGTCAAACCGGTGAATCCTTGCCCAAAAAGCTTAGTCGTCGTTACGGTTAGCTTAATTGGGCCGTTTCCTTTCAAATGGCTGTAATTGTGTAAATGTCAATTTTCGGTCAATCGGAGACTATTTATCGACTATGCTTAATTAAATTAGTGTTGCTGGATTTTCTTAAGGGCAAGGTGGCTCCCACTAGGACACTTGCCCATAGTGGCTTGGAGGAGAAAAAAAAAGGCCTCTAATGACCCATTTGCCCTCCCATATGCTTAAAGAAAGGAAGTAGAAGAAGGGGGCAAAAGGGACTTTTCTCACAAATAGGTTTTTATACGATTGAAGCAACCAATTCAGCCCATTCTTCACCATTGCAGCTGAAACACACAAGGGGAGAGAGAGTGGATGAGCTTCTTGTCTTGAGGAAGAAGAAAGGATGAAAAAGGAGGAACTTGAAGCCATTTCCTCATCAAAACCTCTCCAAAATCTTCCAATCTTCATTATCTATTCATCCCCAAGGTAAGTGAACTCTCACAATCCTCTTCCAATCAATTTTAGATTATGGGTTTCCTTGGTTTTTGCTAGAACTTGTTGGGTTTTGATGTTAGTGTTGGTAGATGATTGTCTAGTGAAGTAGTGATGGAAGTTTTGGTTAGAAATGTGTTGTTTGTTGATGTTTGGAGGAAACCCATTGTGGGTATTGAAGTTTGAGGGTTTTGGTGACTGATTTTGAGGTTTGATGTTGGTAAAAATGGAGTTTTTGAAGTAGATTTTTGTAGAAACGAAGTTGGGGAAGAAGGGGATTGAGTCTGCCCAGATTTCGCACGGAAAGGGTCTGATTCCGGCCCTCTGAGCGGCACATAACGGACTCGGTGCCAGCCCTCTGAGTGGCACGGTGCGGGCTCGATGTCGGCCCTCTAAGCGGCACGGAACGGGTCCCAGACCGGCCCTCTGAGTGGCACGGTCCGGATCCCAGACCGGCCCTCTGAGTGGCACGGTCCGCATCCCAGACCGGCCCTCCGAGGGGCACGGTCCGGGCCTGGTTCCGGGTGTCCGAGGGGCACGGTTCGGGCCTGTTTCTGGGCCTTTGAGGGGTAAGGTCCGGGTCTGGTTCCAGATATATGGGTTGCCCGAATTGGGCATAGTTCGGGTCCAATTCACCTTTTGGCCCAAGTGTTTGTAATTTGGGTCAATTTAGATAGTTTACTCTAAACACCGACTTTAATTGTTTATTTATTATAATATTAATTGTGATCCAAGACCTTGGACCTGATCTTGACGGAAGAGGAGGCCTTTTGATCGCGTTAGAGGACGAAGAGGAAGCTAGCCAGGTCGTCAACTGCTAGGAGTGATTTGTTTTCGAGGTAGGGAAGAGTAGTAAACTCCTCTTTTAATTCAAAGAATGCTAATAGTATGTATATAGGACAATAATAACCGGAAAGGTCCTAGTTTTCATATAGGATGTGATTCACTAGAATAACCGCTTTCGATTACGATAACAACCGGAAGAGTCTTAGTATGCATATAGGATGTGATTCACTAGTTTAACCGCTTTCAATTATTGGGAAAATTGTCGATGTATAATACAATCTTAGTTAAGTTTAAGATCATATTATATCATGCGAACTTTGATGTATGCAGTATGAATGTGTGTCTTGTGTTATGTTTGGTTGAATGAATGAGGTGAATGTGTTATGATTGTTGTCTTGTGATATGACCGGGTGAATGATAGACCGATACGGTGTCCTTGGTAAGTTTTGAGGATAAGCTCCGCTGGTACGATAAGTTTGGTAGTGTGGTTGTGTGGCATTGTGTGTTGTGACTTGTACCCTGGGTGACGGGAAGATGCCCGACCGAGGTGGGTGCCGGTCCAGTATGAGTGCATTGAGAGTTGCCCCGATGTGTGTTCCGGGACGACATCTAGGCCGAGGGATATTCCGGTATGATGTACGTATTTTTACCCCGATGCTGTGTGTCCGGGAAGACATCTAGACCGATGGACATTCCGGTATGATGTATTTTTTTCACCTCGATGTTGTGTGTCCGGGAAAACATCGGGACCGATGGGTATTCCGGTACGATGTATTTGTTTCACCCCGATGCTGTGTGTTCGGGAAGACATCGAGACCGATGGGTATTCCGGTACGATGTACTTTCTTCACCCCGATGCTGTGTCCGGGAAGACATCTAGACCGAGGGCATATGCCGGTATGATGTATTGTTTGAGCTGTGCGTGAGGATCGGTTTTCCTGAGTATTTGTCTATCGTTTTGCGGTGTTGAGTCTAAGTAACGTCCGTAGTGGTCTTAGCAGTACAATGTCCTGTTACTCGTTTGTTCTTTAAATTCGAGGCTATTATTGAATTCATGTGTTCTTTCCGGTTTCGATTTGCGTTCTTAGTTTTAGTAACAATTGTTGATCAAGTATTTCTGACACGGAGCGGGAGTCCTTTCATTTTACTACTTTTTCCTACTGAGCGTAAGTTCACCCCCTCTGTTTTACTGTTTTTCAGGTTTCATTGGTGAGTAGGTTGTAGGACGTCTCAGGGCTCGTGAGCTCACTGAGGGTCCAAGTGTTTATTGTATTAGAGACGTACCTTCTCATTTTGTTTTAAACTTGTCGCACTTTGTTATATTTTGAGCTTTTGACTCATCGTATTGACTTGGATTACGATTTACTCGAAGATTTACTTTATCAAAGTTTATTTGTTTATTATTATTTATTATTATTTTAACTCACGTCTCGAGTCCGATCAAAACCGGATTTGGGGCGTGACAGGTCTGGGGTAAGTCTTCTGTTGCTATGGAGGGCTCCCGACGACGAGAGCGCTCAGCTACATCCCGAACCGGAACCGGCGGTGTCCGCTCTGTACCCATCGCCTCATCCCCGGACTGACGATCAGGTGTCGGCTCTCTTCTGGCTGGCTCTGCATGCTGCATACCCTCATCATCCCATTCTATCTCCCCTCCAGCCTACAAAATTTTTTCAATCCGCTCAATCGTCCTATCCCGTACACCTTCGGGTATGACTCCTACATTTTGATTATGCGGAAGTGCCCTCTTTGCTTCGGTCGGTATGAGGACACTCCGAGTCACCTGCACCTGCACAGACATAACCATTACATTCAATTCATATAAACAACCTACTTCCATGGTAAATAAATACGTCTACAATTATATTTTATTACCTCGGCTTTCTGAAATTCCGTTGTAACCCCCTCCGGTGACGGGGCCTTGGGCCAATTCGTGCGCCATTTTAAAAACCTCGGGAGGACCTCAGTGTAATTTGGGTCCACTGTCCTCCACTTCCTTGTCAGTTCTTCCATACACTCAAATACCAATGTCTGTTAGACAAATCAAATTATTTATAACCAATACGTAAATTAATTGATAATAGTGCTCATAATAATATTTATTTAATGTTTTACGTACCGTAAATATCGGGAGCATACCGCAGATGGTGTATGTGGCCCCAATTTTCCCAGGGACGATCGATAAGAACTTGGCTCTCTAATCTCGAATACAATCGTCCCTCAGATGTTGGAAGGAGAGATACCCCCACGGGTACTTGTTGAACATGTCCAAGTCATCTACTAACCCCATCCACTTTGTTTCAGTGTGTTTCGTCATTTTTGTGTTCGGTAGCAAAGCATCAACGGCGAACACCAGCTAAGGCATCTTGACAATATTATTATCTGGCTCGTTCCTCCAGCTCCTCGATTTCAACCGGTTCTTCACAAGCTCATTCAACTTGTTTACCAGGTCTACCACAGTCACTCCACGCTTATTAAATGGAAAATGTCTCTTCTCAAATGTTGTGGACCCGCATTGTCTGGTCAAATTTGCATCTCCACGGATCGGTGTTGAGCAATACAACCCCATCATCAATGCGTATTCCTTCCGGGACAACCTGATCGATTTCCCTTTCACCACGAACCACATTTCGGAGGACCTTCTCACCTTAGTACTCCTCACTATTAGCGACCACGCCAGGTTGTTGGAGTGCATAAACTTCTCCGGTAACCTGGTGAACATCCCGAATGGACCCGCTCTTATTGCTTCAATTGTCTGCGGGTCTTCATCCTTCAGCTCATTGCACTTCTCTTCCAACACTTTATACCCACACCTCTGTGTCACACGACACTCGAAGAACTGACCGTCTTCCAGTTCTGTTTCAAGTCATGGAAACCGTTGAAGTAATTCTGACGGAGTTGCACTCGGTATCGAAAGAGAACCACTCCGTGCAGAACTTACTTGCTCTTCCATTGACTGTAGTAGTAATATTAAGTACCAAATGCAACATAACTGAAATTGGTAATCTAAAAGCCTTAGTAGTAAAGTGTCATTGGCCGAACGGCCATTAACAAAAATGTCCTTGGCCGATAGGTAGATCAGAGAGCACCCGTCTTCCCACTTGGCTCCTACCGACCCCATACGGCGGAGGTTTGGACCTTGCTAAAGAAGATAAAAAACACCGACGTTTTATGTCCATTAAGCGCCGTTTGGACCCATTCAAAGGTTTGTGATTGGGGTCAAAAGACGTCGTAATTTCCCCTTTCATTTCCTTTTGGGTCGTCGATTGGGCCAGACGGAGCTTATTGGGCATACTAAGTCGTCGTTTGGACCGAATCCGCTCCGTTTGGCTCAATCCAAAGGATCTGCTTCGGGCCAAAACGACGTCGTTATGGATCCCCAATAAGCTCTGAATGGTCCTATCAAACGGAGCAGAGTGGGGATATAACGATGTCGTTTTGTCCCGAACCCGCTCCTTTGGATTGGGCTAGACTGAGCTGATTCGGCCAAAAACGACGGCTTTATAGGCCCAATAAGCTTCGTTTGGCCCAATCGAAAGGAGCTGATTTGGAACAAAACGACATCGTTATATCCCCACTCAACTCTTAATGGGTCAATCATACGGCGCTTATTGGCGTCCGTAGCGACGATATTTTAGCCTGAATCAGGGCCGTCGGTTGGTGCCAGTCGGAGGTGCTTGGGGCAAAACGACGTCGTTATATCCCCCAACCAGCTCTGTCTGGACCCATCCGACGAAGATGATTCCTTCTCCAGCAACGCTTTTACACTGGGCTAAAACGCCGACGTTTTAGCCCTAATCAGCACCATCTGGCCCCCAGCCGACGACCCTGATTCCTTCTCCGGCAACAACCGAAAGCCCTTCTACGCCTCCCCATTCGTCGTAGAATAGCCCCTCACCGGCGATGAACCTAAACCCTAGGTTTTGCAAAAACTACATCCAAAACCTAAATCAACAATTGAAATCGTACCTGGTTCGACGACGTTGCTGTGGAAGTTCCCGGCGACGGCTTCCTTGCTCGGAGATGAAGAAGAAGAGAGACGAAGAGTTGGGAAATGGAGCGACAGCAACAGTTTGATTTATGAATCAGAGACGAAGAAGAAGAGAGACGAAGAGTTGGGAATTGGAGGGAATCGAAGAGTAAAGTGTGAGGGGTATAACAGACAGTTCATAATTTTTTATCTAAAAGAAAAACAAAAAATCGAATGCAAAACTACGGAGGCTACCCCTCAAAGAAATTATCACGCGGAGGCTTTCTGAATAATTTATCCACGTGTGGAGCTCGAACCTCCGTTCTTCTTCTCTGTTGGTAAAATCGCAGCTTCAATTGAGTTCCATTCTTTTGGTTGTTGGTGCTTTCATTTGCAGGTTGAATCCGAAATCTCTCGTTACTAGTGTTCCGCGGCTGAGAGGCAAAAGGCCCCATAAAGAAAAGGAAGTAAAGGCCGAAATGTGTTTTAAATCCATTCTACAACAATTTGAAAAGAGAAAAGGCACGCTGGTTCAAACGTGTCGCACGCGGGTCCGGGGTGAACTGGGCCCGGCCGCGGGTCGTGGTTCTGGGACAACATCTATCAGGGTCGTTGGAGCATGGAAGATGTGGCCCAAGTCGCAGGACCGGACCGGGTCGGAGCACAGACGGTGCGGGCTGGGCTCGGATCGGACTCGGGTCAGGCAGGAGTGGACATGTTCGGATGTTGGCTGGGTCATCCGCGGGTTAGTCTGACCCGGTTGGACTGATTTGAAAAAAAAAACTTTTTCTTCTCCTTATTCTGTATGCCAGAATAATTCCTCTGATCGATCTTGTTTCCTAAAAACATATAAAAAACGATTCTGTTACATTAATTTGGGTGTTATCTGATTCCGTTCTAGTTAAAACAAGTATGAACATATTAACTTTTCATCTGATTCGGTTTTAGTTTAGAACACTTACAAACAAACTAAATTTTCCAACAATTGGAAACTTTTTGACAAATTATATATATACAGTTTCTTTGTGAAACAAACGAGAGAAACTTGGAATGCAATTCTTAAACGATTTTCTCTAAATTCAATAAGGAAACAAATTGGATTTATTTCCTAAACAATTTTTTAGTCTACTAAAGAGAATTTAAAACATTTTCTTAGAAGAACGGTATTTGTGATCGATCTTGTTTCTTGGAAACACGTAAAGATGATCAAACAAATAGATTCGCGAACTTTGTAAAACAAATTTGATTCAGCTCTAGAAGTAGAACACGTACGAGTAGATTAAAATCGAACGTACTTTCAACGATCGAAAGACATTCGATGTAAATTGACAAATTCAATGGTTTCAATTAGTTTAAAGCATCCAATATTTGAAAAGGTAATTAATTGGTTCTGATTTTTGTGAAAAACGTCACAACGAGTAAGTTGGAACTAAATTTTTTTGTTAGAATTTAAGTTCAATATTGATTATGTTCTTTAAGGAACCCATATGAACAACTTATTTTCACTTTAGAACGTGATGAACAAATGATGTTGTTCCGTCTACTTATTAACCTCAGGTTTAAGTAGTGGAACATTTGTTCAAATTCTATAGTTGATAAAATAGATTGAATCGATCTTGTATCTTTGAGACACGTGAAGAAGATTCAATCGATGTTTAAGCTCAATTGAGGTTTGAGTTAAACGTATCAATTGGTTTGAACCATATAATAGATCGATGTGGATCTAAATAATAAATTTGACCATGTTCTTATTAAGAACATGAAAGGACAAATTGGAAAGGTTCAATTGATTTCAAAAATGGTATAAACCTATACAAGAACAAGGAAAGAAAATTTGAATAGTTTCATTTTCAGAATTCTTGATCAAACACGTGCGAACGATTAAAGTTAGTTAATCGATTCGGTTTCCTTGGTACAAGTTCAATCGAATGTGTCGATTTACCATTGAGAAGATTAATTTGATTACTGACCTATTAATCGATTTATGTTTCAATGTGAAACACGTTAGAACGATTAAATGTAGGCGTTCATGATCAAGTTAATTTTTCTTTATGTAAAGAACAAATATGACCAAATTAAAAGAGTTTCGATTTTTGATAATTGAAATACGGTAAATCAATTTAAACATGTTGGAATAGGTCCAAATGTTAAAATTGGTTAATTGGAATAGTTTCTTAGTGAAACAACATGAAATTATTTGAAATTGAGATTCATTATATAGATTTGCTCAAATTTCAATATGACTTCCGAATATAGGAAGAATCTCGAAACGACTTGAAGTATTCAAGGCTTAAGGACGGTTTATGAGGATGCTAAATTATTTTTGACTAAGGATGGATATTTTTGGAAAATGAATATGTTTCCAAACACGTTAAGTCCAAGAAACGATAAAATAAGGGGGACGCTTCTCATTATTATCTCATTGTGTCGTTATATGTATGACATGGAAAATTGGACTCGTTTACCAGTAGCGCTACGTAAGAGTAAATAACATCGGAACACATCCTTAAATTCCAACGGACTATAAATGTGGAATTTAAATCAAAATAATTATATGCATGACGAACCTTTTGATCAAATCAAATCTGGGTTGTCGCAAGACATGCGGGGGAGGGAAAGCTATGTTGTCAAGCTAAATACCTTCTGAAAAAGGTACCCCTTAAGATATTAGACAAGACTCCACGAGAATTATGGAAAGGGAGAAAGCCCTCCGATAATTATTTGAAAATATAGGGGCATCTTATTAAGTAATGAGAAGTTATTGGATAAAACCAATGAAGAAGCCAAGTGGCTACAAACTTCTTGGTGGACATTCCAGACTGGCCAAAGCTTGTGCCCAAGGTGTGCTTGCATTGCAATAATCAAGCATCAATTAATAGGGCACATAATTAGATTACAATGGTAAAAGTCGACACATAAGTCGTCGACACAATACCATTAGACAACTGATCTTGACTGGAGTTATTGCTATTGATTTTGTACGGTCAAAAGATAACATTACGGATCCGCTAACCAAAGGGTTAAATAGAGATCTAGTTGATACAACATCCAAAGGAATGTGACCAAAGCCCGTAATCAATTAAGGCGTTATGTGAAGGAAAAAAACATCCTAGTTGACTGGAGATCCCAATATCTGGGTACAATGGGACAACCTAATTGCATAAACCTTGTGTGATCACTATGGGGGTCAACCTTGAGTCCATTCCTATATGTAAACAGTGTTTTAAAACATGTTAAGGTTAAGCTATGCTTTTAATGATTCATTTTTCTTCAAGAATATGAGCAAAGAAATCACCTATGTGAGAGTGGGGTGGAGTCGCTTCAAGGGAAATAATGAGGTTTAGTTGTCTTAAACTCTTGCAGAACCAAGAGATGTCCATGACTTATGGACATATCCACGAGAAACGAAAAAATCGTGTGTTTTCAGTGTCTGTGTAGAATGTATCTTCATTTACATAAACGAGAGAATAGTTCAAGGACATCGCGTCTACTAGTCAACCAGTAAAGTAAATACATCTTCACCAGGGAAGGTTCAAGGGTGTTGCCTACCTATCCTATGCAGATATCAGCTATGAGAAGTCACCATCCTATCACTTTACTCTCGCTTTAATTTCTATTCATGTGGGGGATTGTTGGACAAAGTGAGTTTAGACAAGTAGAAAATGTCAACTTGACGCTCAATTATTTATCGGATTGGGTAATCCTAGAACTATGGAAAGATTAGTTTCGTACTCTATGAAGTGAGGTCTTTCCAACGAGATATTATGAGGTCTAACCGGACAAGAGGTGAATGAGAAATTAAAGCTCAAAGATCACTCTTGAACTTAGTTTGAGAAAATTGCAAATAGAAAATGCATCATTCTTGTGTAGTCCCACATAGAAATATCACTAAACTTTCATTGGGTTTATATAGTGTAGCCTTCCAAGCATGTTTGAATTACTTGGATGAAAGACTTTATGCAGGACACAAATGTTGCAGCGGATTTGGGCCCGTAGTGCCAGCTCTGTTTTGCTTCGGCCCATACTGAAATCTCAATAGTTAATTTCCATTTTCAGAATATGCAAATTAAGAAAATATGAAATTGATATATTTTTCAGTTTTGGAAATTGATATGCAATAAGTAAATTTCAGAATTTATTATTTCCTAATTTTTTATTATTTCGAATTTTTTAATATTTCTGAAATTTATTTAATTTCCTAATATTATAATATTTCGAAATTAATAATTAATTATCGGAAAAATATATTTCCAAGATTTGATATTTTCGAATTTTTTTGTTTCCAAAAACTCGTACTCAACTATCTCCCCTATTCATATATAAGCTCTATTCTAGTTTATTATTCGTAAACACGTAGTAGAGACGAAATAGGCACGAAATTTACCTACACAATTTCTCTCCTTCTCCAAGAACAGAGCAACTCATTTCTTTCTACTCGGTGCTACTTCTCATACACGGTTTCGAGTTTGTTTACGTTGTCGTTGTATCTTGGAAGACTTGCTTGTACGGGGTAATAAAAAGTCTTAAGGAAACTCGCGGGATTCGACAAACCAGCTTCCTCTCCGATTATCGTGTGAGGTTACTGTATCGATTACGTATCACTTTTAAAATTTTGTTACTTTATGTACTTCGATCTTATTAATAATAATTGTGCATTTTTTTTAATCTTTTTTTTATGGTTTATGGACTAACCCGTCTAACAATCTGAAGACTTTTATTTTTTCAAGTTCCATAGATGAAGAACAAGTTGTCTTTGCCGGAGTTTGATTCGAACTAAGTTCACAATCGAAGTGTTGTAACAAAGTCTAGTAGCATATCATTCTACGTCTAATTGATTTCTTTTGCTGGTGTTGGAAATCCCGAAATCAAAAGAGAATCAGAAACTAGCTTCATTTAATCTGATTTTCGAAATCATCCTCTAGTATCATTGCAATCTAATAGTTTAAATTTTGACTTTAGCGGCTGATATTTAGTGGTTCGTCGACCAACAGTAAATGAAACTAGTAAACGATGATTTAAACTTAGTTGAGTAACTGTTTCTAACCAGTTCTTTTGACATGTTAGTTTGTATTCAAGAAAGAAAATTAGTTTCCACGTTGATTTTGGAAACTTTATTCCTAAATCTAATCTGACCGGTTGGAGTGTTGGGCCGACAAATCTGTCCGGCGAGGAGGAGGAGCAGCGACTTTAACGGAGGGCATGGCTGGAGAGGGGTGGCGGCGATACGAGGTCTACTGTGCTCTGGTGGAGGCTCGGGGGGGGGGGGGGGGGGGATGGAAGGAAACGACAAAACCGAGAGAAAGTCGAGTAAAGAAATTGTGGGGGAGAGCTCCATCGGCAGCCCTCGTAGTTGAAACCACGCTGGCCGCCGACGGAGGCAATGCAAAAGAGGAGTGAGACCGGCTAGGGGTGGGCATTGGGTGGTTAACCACCCAATGATCCTTTTACGAACCCAACCCGATATTACCGGTTTGACATATCTTAAAACCAGCCCCAACCCAAAAACCAATTTTTCACAGTGAAACCAACTAGTTCACTGGCCGGTTGGTTAGTGATTTTAACCAACCAACCACTTTATTACATGTAAGTACAAATTTAGATACCAATAACCATACACACATTTCTATTTCAAGCCAAAACTTATTACTACACCCTCCAAAACAAAAGAAAAATTACATATAAGTCATCGTGTTCTATGTTAGCAATTCGTGTGACAAAGTAAAGTGCTCATGGGCCATTCATCTATATCAGATCAGTGGCTATTATGAAGCCATAGGTATATGATGAACAATACCGGTTTGGTTGGTTAACCGATGGTTTGACGTTTCAAGAACCGACAACCAACCGTTAACTTTCCGGTTCGATCGTCAAGAACCAGCAACCAACCATTAAATTTTCGGTTTTAGATTTTCCGGTGCGGTTTCTGATTGGTGGTGGTTGGTTTTAACGGTTTCGGTTTTTTTTACCCACCCCAACCGCTAAGGTTCACTTCTGCAGGGAGAGAAAAAGGACCTTATGACCAAACACGAGAGCCCAATACCTCCTCTTGAACCTCCTGTGATTAAGTTTGTACCATCTTAATTTCCCAAATTACACCACCATTTTCTTTCCTTCTCATGTACCTATCCGTTGGTTTAATATCAAGACATCAGGTTTACGAACGTAACCAGGACCCATACTAATCGGTTGAAATGTGTACTTTCGTGTTATTCTTCATCCCAACATAGACCCCCACGAGCTAACACCATCATGTTCTCATCCTCAATTCAAAACATAACCAAAGATACGTGTTCTAATAGAGTAAAACGAGGGATTAACTCAAATGGAGTAGACAATGACAAAGCAGATCAGATTGGGAAGGTACTATATGGCAGTTGGGGATGACATCTCAAGTCCTTACAATGTCTGTCCTTGGGAGGGAGCGAAGTAACATGGCCATGACAGTCATTTTTGTACCACGAGAGGTACTTTAATTTGTCTCAACTCCTTTTACCTATTAAGCTATAACGCTCACACCCATTTGGTGAGCAATAACAAAGTGGGTCCTCCGTTGCTGTTTTTATCCGCCATCCACCAAACCATTCTCATTCACAGAACATGCATATGGGGTTGCTTCTTTTTACCAACGCTTTTAATGGGAGAAAACGAAAGAAGGCTATAACACCACGGGTCTTTGAGTCCTCGTCATCACGTCAACAACAGTCTAAATATCAAAGTGTGACCATTTTTAGTCTGATAGTTAAGAATCAAGTCACGACAACGACATAAAGACTAATCTTTCGAACCCGTTGAGGACGATATTTACGTGTAGATTGTTGGCATGTGTGGATATAGAGGATGAGGGTGTATTAAAGAAGGTGGTACGGGGCCGGACGGAGCCGTAGTAAGGGCAATAAGTAGGGCAAATTTGGGCCATAGAACATGGAAGGTGCATCAGCATGAGCCCTAGGGCAGTGATTCTCATTCAATCTGGAATTTATGCCATTAACTCCATTCTGGTGAAACCAAGGACCACATGCCATTACTTTTTTGTATTGAAAACCAACAACAAAAAAGCGTCGTGAAATTTCTGGATCGTCAATTTTTGTAACGTTTCAGTTTTTGAATATTGTTTTTTTTCATTTGTTAAATAAAATTCATATATTTAACAAGTGTGGTGTGGTCCATGAAACCTTATTAATGAGCCTCTCTCCTACATATAGCTCCTAGGGTTTCGCATTTTCGCAAAAAATCTGATTTCGATTTCAAATTACTTATATTCAGCTGCCATGAAAGAAGATACATTTAATCACCGAAAAAAGAAGAAAATTTTGCATTAATGTTTTACTCACCCGTATTCTATTTTTATTAGTATGAACGACTGATAAGTTACTTATACTTTGTGTCTTAGAGGTGGCATGTGCATTCAAGCACACGTGCATCAAATGGGTCATGACTCATGATCATTCTTTCTTATAGATTAGGGGTCGAATTGTTAACCGTAAGTCACTGATTAGATTCTTCAAACTCAATAACAACAAAAACTAAGTCACCGAATTATTGTCCGAAGTCATTAATCAGCCAAATGTTAATTTTTATTTTTGAACGTATAAGTCTAAAACATGCTATCAATGATTCAATGTAAGAGATTTTTAATTACTTTTTTATAAGATGGAGAGCACAGCGGCGGCTAGGTTTCTTCTTCCTTACCGTCGACGCTGCTTGTTTGGTTGGATTGTTCCGGTGACTTTGCTGGTTGTTCTCCTCGATCTCGTGGTGACGACGACAACTGATGCAGATGTAAACTCATGGGGTGTAGAAGCAGCGGCGAGTAAACCTAAACACATCCTTTCTCTCCCAGATTGGATTTGCGATCTCAAGGCAGCGACAACAAGGAGGAACGACTCCAACACCGGCAACAACCATGTACCGAGCGACGAGGATGGACCACGATTGGCGGCTTTCAAACCTCCGGCGTCTCGGTTGTCTCGTGAAAGTCCTCGGTATCCTCCCGTATTCTCGTCGGCAAACGATGTAGACGTGGAACAAGGAGGATCGGAGAGGGGACACAGTATGGGGGAGAGAACGTCGGAGTTCTGGCCAAGGCCGGGATCTCCGATAACCGGATACCGGAGGAGGAGAACTCTGTTGTACGAAATGGAGTCGGAGGATCGACAAACCGGATTTGGGGCGTGACATGAATACCGTTGGGTCTCCCGAGGGCGACGCTCTGCTACATTGTTAAAACTTGTCACGCCCCGAATTCGGTATAACCGGACCCGAAACGCGAACGATGAAACAATAAAACAATTTTAAAACATTTTAGTAAACCACTTAAAATCACCACTTAAGTTAATGAAAATAATATTTTACAACTGAAAGTACGTCCAAAACAAGCGGACAAAAACAAAACGTATGTCGCTAAACTCCCAAAAACCCAGACTCCCGCTCCCAGCTCTTCAAGCTTCGAGAGCTCCCCTAGTCCGTCTCGAGACCAGTACCTATAGGAAAAGTAGCTAGGGGTGAGCATTTCGCTCACCACCACGGATACCAGACTGACTATGACATACTAGCAGAAAATGCCGGAAACACCAACAACAATTAAAACACCGGGGACTACTATCCCCAAACTCCAGTAACCCGACTGTCACATGAAAACTGTTACTTTCCCCAACCAACTCAACACTCGGACACGTAATGTAGACCCGACACAGTTGTTACGACCTCAACCCAAAACGCGAATAATAACCACGCAACACCCAAGATCACAAAGGATCGCACACGGCAAACAAGATCACAAAGGATCGCACTCCAGTTGCTCAGTGCCGGTTGCTAACCGGCTGGGCTCGAGCCTGCCCCACACAACTTTCCCCGAACGCAGTCGGGCCAGGAGGTCGACCTGTTAGCGATATATAACGCAATACTTCTCCGATAGCTAGTCGGAAGGGGAGCCGCCCTTCATCGCCGAAGAATGCACAACTTTACCGATGGTTAGTCGGAAGGCTAGCCAACCCCCACACGCGCGACCACAGAACCCCTTTATTGTCAGGCGGGCCCCCAACCTAAGGCAGAAGAATGCACAACTTTACCGATGGTTAGTCGGAAGGCTAGCCAACCCCACGCGCGCTACCACATGACCCTTTTATTGTCAGGCGGGCCCCCAACCTCAGGCAATCACAATCAACACTCAAGGTTCAACACCCCAAAGGCACTCATGGCCACCCACGACACACCAACAGTAATACACGGGTCAACACCCGAAAGGCACTCATGGCCACCCACGACACACCAACAGTAATACACGTGTCAACACCCTAAAGGCACACATGGCCACCCACGACACACCAACAGTAATACACGGGTTCAACACCCCAACGACACTCATGGCCACCCACGACGCACCAACAGTAATACACGAGTTCAACACCCCAACGACACTCATGGCCCCCACGATGCATCAACAGTAATACACGGGTTCAACAGCCCAACGACACTCATGGCCCCCACGACGCACCAACAGTAATACACGGGTTCAACACCCCAACGGCACTCATGGCCCCCACGACGCACCAACAGTAATACACGGATTCAACACCCCAATGGCACTCATGGCCACCCATAAACACAAACAATAAAATACGGGTTCAACTCCCCACAGGCACTCATGGACACCCACAAACACAAACAATAAAATACGGGTTCAACTCCCCACGGGCACTCATGGCCACCCACAAACACAAACAATTCAATCAACCTCCGGGCACAACCAAATGCAACCAGTATTTCCATTGTTCGGTAAGTTCACTCATCCTACGACACAACTAAGTGTCACATGCCTTTCTATTGTTCGATACGTTCACGTATCACACGACACCACTAGGTGTCGCCTGCATTTCTAGTGTTCGATAAACTTACTTATCCTACGACATCACTAGGTGTCACATGCATTTCTACTGTTAACTTTCCCTAGTCAAGGCCGAGATCCGGCTACTTTTCCCTACCTCGTACGCTTTCCCAAAAGTTCACAACCAAGCTCCGGCGTGCTCACGATCACTCGCCTAGCTTTCCCTTTCCGCGGTCCTCGGCACGGTCTAACAAGATCACAATTAAAACACTTTTTAAGTTTGCAGGCAAAAACTGAAATTAAAGAATTAGACGCCCAAACGCAACCCCGGTAATGTCGATCACTCCCAAACTTCCCAATTACTCGACATTGTCAATAATGGGCCCGGAAAGGCCCGTTTCGCCCTGCTCGGCGAATCTGCTCGGGATAGGAAAACGCCCTTCCGGGTCTCCGAAAATTCCCGTTTTCGTTTTTACGATCTCAGAATAATTCAAGGGTTCCAATGCAATCGACGGAATCAATTTCCGACTTCCGAGAGATTTAATTCGCGTTTAAAGTTTCTAAACCCGAAATTCCCAACTTTCACAATTTAATTCCAAAATTCGTTCCGGGTGTGAATTAACGACTTGGGGATCGTCCTAAACCACCCGAACACGAAAAACCCGAGACCCGACACGTGGGCCCCACCCGGCCACCCTTAGACGTGGGTGGCTGGACCGGTTTTGGACCGGTTCACCACCATGGTGTCCGGTCCTAGCTCCGGCCAGCCACCACCCACGGTGGTCGGAGCTCCCCCGAGCCTCCGGTCACCGGAAACCGATCCTTTTCGCTCCAAAACATTCCCAACGAACCCTACACCTCGACTCATCCGTATTTAACCCGTTTAAACACAGACCCTAACTTTTAAACGTACCAAAACGAAAATCAATTAGGTTCTCACCGTAGGGAATGATGACGGGAGCTCGATTCTTCGATCGTTGAGACGATCCGCCGGTTGGATCGTCGGGAAATCCCAAAACCCCGACACTTTCTCCTCTCTTTTTCCTTTTCCTTCTCTCCTTCTTCTCTCTTCTTTCTCTCGCTATTTTCTCTTTTTTTCTTTGATATGGCCGAACACCTTACTTGTCTCCCTTTTGTTTTGTTCAAAAAAATAACAACTATCACTTATTTACCAAACTACCACACTTAGTTTCTTTTTCATTATTTTAAAAACCAACCACCACCACTTTTATGACAAGTGTCTTGTGGGTCCCAAGAGTTAGAAAATATCTTGGTAGATATTTTTCAATCAGATTTGCGAAATTCGGTCATGTCGGGCCCCGTGCGGGCCCATTTTCCAAGAATTTACGAAACTTCGCGTTCTATAAGGAAACGGCTCAACTAAGACCGATGTAACAAAGGTTAAGCTTTTTGGATCCAAAACGAGCCTCGAACGGACCAAAACGTCGCTCGATTGACTTTTCCAACAAAAGTCAACCTTTCCCAAATTGGTCAGAAAGTTTCCCTGAGTCCCCCAGAACTCACTTTGGTCGATATCGGGGTCAACTCAAGTCCGATATGACCCTCGGGGTCAAATTTAGGTTCATTTAGGTGTCTGTCCAAAATTTTTAAATTTTCCTGTTTTTCACCGATTTGACTGGCGTTGACCGGGAGCGGTTCATACAAAACCGAACATGTGCTTATCAGTGGGGAAGGTTGGACAGGTTATCCTCAGGAACTCCTTCCTGTCCCTGAGGCCTGCCCGGGGACTCATGGGAGTCGGCGGGGCTGTGTCCCAGCCCTCGCCCGACTTGTGACTCGCTGGCCACCTCAGCCTTCCAACGCCGACCTCTCCCGTGTACCAGCCCAGCCATACCCCCCAGCGACGGGCGGTGGAACTTCAATAAGGCGAGCTCCAGAAAACTCCCGACCTCTTCCACCGAACCCTCCGTTATAGAATCCCGGATCCTTAGCAACCGAGTCAATCGAGGGCCAACCCCTTACTAAAGCTCTCAAGATATATGTGTGTACAAAACACCTCGGGGGGTCAAATGTACAAAGATGGCTTACTATACAATGAAGGCAAACTAAAAGTTCAATTTCGGAGTGTGATTTACAAATAGGGTTAAATGTTGAAATTTACCCTTATGTATTGGTCACGAACACTATCTACCCTCCTTTTCAAAATCACATTTGCGGTATCTTATCTATTGGTCACGCGATTCCGTTAGGAAAAATGAACGGTAAAATGTCGTTTTTCCATTCCGTTAGTCATATGACCTCAAGTGTCATATAATGGATGAGAAAATGACGTTTTTCCCCTAAAGTATTTGACCTCTATATATTTTATAAGGAAGAACAATGAGTGTGCAATGGTAATGTTCCTTATAAAATGTATACAAGTCAAATAAATAAGGAAAAAACGGTATTTTACCATCCATCATATGACACTTGAGGTCATATGACTAACGGAATAGAAAAAAAACGGTATTTTACCGTCTATTTTTCCTAACGGAATCGCGTGACCAATAGATAAGATACCGCAAATGTGATTTTAAAAAAAAGGATATCATAGTGTTTGAGATCAATACATAAGGGTAAGTTTCAACATTTAACCCTCACAAATAATAGTATATATATGGCAGTGATAAAAGATTGATTTTGATATGTTTTCGGGGCGAGGAGAGTGAGTTTAGGGGCAGACAAAAAAGAGTGGGCCAACGTTGTCCTTTGGAATGGCAATATGGAAAATACGAGTATGTCCCTGAGCTCCTCTGAACAGACAGACCCCACATGCCAAAGCCAAAGCTTGAATATAAATATATACCCCTACAGACCTTCCCCTTCGTCTGTTTAATTGTCATCATATATATCACAATCACCGAAGAAGAAGAAGAAGAATGGCCGTGAGGAAAGCGAACAGGCTGGCACAGGCGCAGGTGATAAAGCAGATCCTGAAGAGGTGCTCCAGCTTGGGGAAGAAGCACGACGTCCCCAAGGGCCACTTCGCCGTCTACGTCGGAGAGAACCGGACCCGCTACATCGTGCCCATCTCTTTCTTGACCCGACCCGAGTTCCAGACCCTGCTCCACCAAGCCGAGGAGGAGTTCGGGTTCAACCACCACACGGGTCTCACCATTCCTTGCCAAGAACAAGTCTTCGAGTCCCTCACCTCCATGCTCCGATGAACCCTCCTCTCCTCTCTTCTTTTCTTCATTTTTGCTGAAGACGATGAAGCTGCGCATCTGCTTCTCTCTCCCAGCTTTTTCATTTCTCCTTTTGGGGTCATCAATTTTTAACATTGACTCTAACTCATGTATCCATGCTTGTGTTTGAGAAAGAGATAATGTCAAGAGCTCGTTCTTGGGTCTTTATATCGATTCGCGGAGTGTTTTTGACTCCTCTTCTTTTTATGCAGATTCAGCGCTTCAAAGTCTCATTCATTGACTCGTATATGACACAAATCACACATGAATCGAATCTTGCGCTTAATCTTGATATGATAGGGTTACTTTGATGTGATGGAAGTAAACACATGTTTTGGAATTTAAATTTACTTTGAATAGTTCAAGAGACCACTGCCTCTCCTCTCACTGGATTGAAAATTGGACAGTGGTCATAGTTGGGAAAAAAGGCACCTTTTCTCTATGGACTTAAATTCCACGTAGATAGAGCAGGGTAAACTCGGGGTTTATTGATCTCACCCCAAACATCCCTTCTCCTAAAACTTTTTAGGAGTATTGCCCTATTATTCTTACGACAACTACTTACAGGATTTTGGCTAAGCATTTGAGGAGGGTGAATGTTGACCTCATTAGCAACACTCAGTCCGCATGTATCTAGGGAAAACAGTTATCGGACAATGTCCTCATCACAATGGATGAATTGGGGCTTCTGTATCGTTCCTGCCAGCCAGTCGCAATAGTGACGTTGGATTTTGAGAATGCGTTTGACAGGGTTAATTTGTCTTACTTGACACATGTACTCATGAGTATGAGTTTCAGGGGAAAGTGGATTATGTGGGTCTCCTCTTGTTTACGGGGTTTCTCTTTGGTACTGATTAATGGGTCTCCATCTGAGCATTTCAGGGTCTTAAAGGAAGTCAGGTAAGGGTATCCAATGCCACCCTATTTATTTTTGATTGATGCCAAGGGTTTTCATCAGATCTTTGAGCTTGGGATCAGACATGGGTTGTACAGTGGTATTCAGGTTGGCCTAGTCATTCTGGTTTCTCAACTCTAATTTGCGGACGACACTCCTTTATTCCTAGAGGTAGGTATGGATCAGTTTTATGCTGATAAGTTTGTTCTTCACACTTTTGAGTTGGTGTCTGGTCTGCAGATCAACTTCGCCAAGTCGTCTTTAGGTTCTTTTGTTCTGGCTGATCCGATGAGTGGGACTCTTATAAAGGCCATGTAGTATTCTTTGGGTCTTCTCCCTTTCACTTACCTTGAGTTCCCTCTAGGGGAAATCCTCGACTCGTTTCCTTTTGGGACCCGATGGTAGATAGGTCTAGAGAAGGGCTGGCAGTTTGGCAGACTCATTTTATCTCTTTAGGAGGACATCATACGCTCATCAGGGCGACCCTGAAAAGCATCTCGATATTTTTCATGTCCTTGTTTCACGCCCTTAAGAAGGTGGTTTGTCTGCCAGAGAGACATTAGAGGAGGTTCCTATAGTGTTAAGAGAGATGAAGTGTCTCTCTAAGGTCCCGTGGGAGGTGGTTTGCATGTTCAAGGACTCAAGGGGCTTGGTATTCGATCTCTTACGGAGGTAAAACACAAGTCTATTCCTGAAATGGTTGTGGCGCTTTGCTACTGATGGGCCTTCTTTTTGGAGGCGAGTAATTCGTGCTGAAGTTAATAAATAAGTCGACGAACGTTTTATCATCATCAAGTTATAATGTTAATAAGACCATGAATGAGTTACTTTTATGAGGTATTATAGAACATTTACCTAGTAGTATAACCATCACAAGGCAAACGAGTTAATCCTTACATTCGTCCCTACGCTGATCCGATAGTTAGATCTAGAGTTGCTTTTGACGAGAGGATCACGATACTGATCATTTATTATAGGGATATGAGTCAAAGTCACGAATGCGAAAGAGTTTGACATTCAAGCAACCCACATTGAGAGTACTTCATAAAACTAATACATGAATACATCTCAACTATCCACATAGTCCATTAGTCCTATGGCAATGACATCACCATGTGATCTACAAGATGGAGATTCATGTTTTGAGCTAACCAAACACTTATCCTAACTGATAGTTATAAAGGTCGAGCTTGGATATGAATACACACATGTGAGACATATGGGTGATGTCATAGGGACTTGTCGTTTGTGGTTACACAAGTAATATGTCATTAAAACAGTCGCTCTTGATGAGTAGGAGGATTGTAATAGATTCATGGCCATGCGTGTGATTAGTCACCTACATTACTCACTCACAATCAAGAGAACATGTTAAGACTGAATCAGAAAGGATGACGGTTCTTTGCCTTTGTTCAGTTGTGACAATCGCTAAATGACAAGAGGATAAGACAACACGAGGTAACAGGACTTGACGAAGTATTGGTCATTAATTCATATGGTTTGGGTAGTCATGAGACTTGTTAGACGTCACCATGACTTGTGGATGAAAAGTCTTGTTTCATTTCATTACCAATGATCATACGAATCCTAAAGGGTCACACACAATATAAAAAGTCCACAATGAAGTGAAAGAAAATGTTTTGATTAATTAAAGTAGTGTACTATTTTTTTTTGATATAATGTAGCGTTTTAATTAAATTAATCACTTACGAGAAAAAATTAAATAGGAATTTAATTATTATAAAGTATAGGAATTAAGTAACAAATTAAAGAGCCAATTATATTAAAATAATGGGGCTTGACCAAACACCCCTTTGGGCCAATAAGGGGTTCGGCCAAACCAATTATTTGATATAGTTTTATCCCTTTAATTCTTTCAATATGATTAAAAGAGAATTTTATTTCTCGAAAGTCTAGAAAACAAGGAGAACTAGTTGGACTAGTTCAAGGTTTCCTATTCCTACTTGGCTTGAGATTTAAGTAATACCTACATGCATGGTTGTAAAAGTCCCCGCCTAGGCCCCAAAATCTATAAGAACGTCCGACTTGCCGCCTCACCTAGGCCCCAAAATCTGAAAACTATCCGACTCGCCGTCCCACCCGATTAGTCGAAAATTTGGGACTCTAGTTTGTGAAATTGGACATTTGAAAAAGAGATGAAAATGTGAGAGAGACGATATGTTTGTAATGGTGTTGAATTTATTGATAAAAAGAATATGGCATGTAGTCCCTCTTTGGTAGTTCATCATTATAATTTATATTTTTATCTAAATAAAGAGTAAAATCAAAATGAGAGCATTGTTTGGTTTAGTATTTTGTAATTTGATATTTTATGTTTTTTTATATCATACAAATATAGTTTATATTTTGAATTTTTTATTATATTTGTGTAATATATATTTATTAATAATTAAAAATATTAAAAAGTTAAATCCGCCTAGGCCCCGCCTAGTCCCCGCCTAACGCCTAGGAGTCCTCACCGCCCGACTAGCGCCTAGCGCCATTTACAACCTTGCCTACATGATGAGCGAAATGTGTTCTACTTAATTTGACGATTTTCTCCATGTTTATACCTTGTTTGAGCTTTGTTTTTATATTTTTAGCGTTTACTAACAATTGCGCAAAACCTCGTTCATCGTCGATATTTTTGAAGTGTTCCAAATATATTCATGATCGGTCTTGTTTTGTAGGCCGCGAAAAAAGAAAAATATTGGAGTAAAAACGAGGTCGATTATAGTTCAGACAGAACAAGTATAAACAAAATAGCGAATGTTAACAAAAATGAAAAGGATGGGTCCACAAGCGCCACATGGCACGTTTCTGACCATAGTTGATCAAATGACATTAGCTCCAGCTCTTCTCCTCTTTTTTGTTGCGCGTGAAATCAAAGCATACTTATTGTTCTTCTGTTTTTCTTTTTCTCGAGGACAAATCTAATATAAACCTCTCTTATCCTAAAAACTGTGTGAAACAATCCTAACCATACACTCCTAAGATCCAACATTCACCATAATGTCACATCATCACCCCAATCTCATCCAAAATTCGTGTCACTTTCATCCTTTCTCACACAAGCAAGGGTATAATTGTAATAGTATGGTGCCATGTGGACAAGTGTCCATTTTTCTTCTTCTTCACCAATTCACTAATTTAATCATTCCTGTTTCGTTTCAACTCCGATTAGCTTCAAAGTTGCACCAATATTTTTATTTTTTTCCAAGGGCTTTAAATCAAGATCAGTCATGAATATATTTTGAAGCACGAAAATAAAAAGTTATATCGGGGTGATACAAATAATGATTAGTGTTGATAAATCTTCACAAATAAATGTTTTATATCGGGGTATCTAACTAGTGCTAAATGTTGATAAAAAAACATGTACTGAGGTGATAAAAAACAATTAATAAGGTGATAAAAAACGTGTACAAATTCGATAATAAGTGTGATAAGTTATAGTTTAATTTTGATAAAAAAAAACATGTGATGGGGTGATAAAACACATGTAATTTAGTGATAAACATAATGTTTAGTGTTGATAAAAATAGTACTTAGTGTTCATAAAAAAAACCATGCGATGAGATGATAAAAATCATGTTCGGTTTTGGAAAATGAGGTGATAAAATTAGTGTTCAATGTTGATAAAACCATAGTAAAGTGTTGATAAAACCAGTGTAAAGTGTTGATAAAAATTAATCAGATATAATTTCTTCTTAAATCATCCCCAAAATAATTTATTTTTTTCTTGCTTTAAAACATACTCACCACTAATCTTGATAGAAAGCCCTTGAAAAAACAAAGATATTGACGCAAGTTTGAAGCCAATCGGAGTTCAAACGAAGCGGGAAAAATTAAATTAAATTATATTTAGTTTTGAAAAATGAGGTGATAAACCTAGTGTCCAGTGTTGATAAAATCAGTGTAAAGTGTTTATAAAATCAGTGTAAAGTGCTGATAAAAATTACCAAGATATAAATTTTTAAATCAACCCCAAAATAATTTTTTTCGTGCTTCAAAATATATTCATGATTGGTCTTGATCAAAAGCCCTTGAAAAAACAAAAATATTGGCCAAGTTTGAAGCCAATCGAAGTTCAAACGAAGCGGGAAAAATTAATTTGTGAATTGGTAAAAAAAATAATATGATAGTTTTACTGAAAATCCCATACAACTTACAAAAAAGTGTTGTTTTTTCAGTCAACAGGTCAACAACTCAATTGCATCTCATCCAACCATTCTTAAATTGGATGACTTGGATTGGTTCACACGGTTTTTACGTTAAGAGGTGATTCTTATTTGATTTCTTCTCTCTTTTCCTCATATATAGTAGCTTGTGAAGATATTTTATGGATCAGATTTTTTACCATGCATAATTAAATTTTTAAGCTTTAAATTTTCTCCCTTCTCTCCTTTTTTGTTCTTGAGTGTTCTTCATTTTCGAGAGCAAATCTACCACTTGAGGCTATGACTTTGACGATCTAAGGATGTTTCAAGCATCCATGAGCCTCCCACCATCTCCAACTTCTCCATTTTCATGCGCTAGAGCTTTGGAGAATTGGAGATGGTGGGTTTGCAAGCTACATGACTTTTTGATTGGGTTCCTCAACCCAATCCCAGTTCTAATCTCTACTCTTCTTTATTTTGTTGCAAAACTAGAATTTTTGGTATGTTTGAGTAGGATTTGGAATCCGTGACCTTGGATTTCAATCTTTGGTCATAGGTGTTGTGTAAATGTTGATTTCCTTTAAATTGATGCTTGAGTTTGTGGTTATTTGATGTTGGTGATGTTAAATTGCATGATTTGGGTTTTTGAGCTTAATTAGCATCCAATTGCTTGTATGGGTATTCATCTCTTTCTTTGTGTTCGGATTTTCATGTTTTTGAACCCGATTTCATGTGCTAGTTATTTCATCTCTTGGCTGTATATTATTTTCTAGGCTAGAGTTCGTAAAAATACAAATTTAGCCATTTACTGAACTTATCTAGGATTTCCCACATCTTTATGTCTTGATTTGCTATTGAGGGATAAAAATATGCTAGAATATGTTTTCTCGATTCTCTTGTGTGTTTCAAGCCAACTGTACGATTAAGGGATTTTCCTTAATTGTTGTGTGCGCTATGTAGATTGATGTTTGGAGAGGTCCATGATTTGATCTGGTTTGAGACAAGATTTCACTTATGTTGAATTTACTTACGCTTGTGTATTGCCAGAATATTGTGATTTGATGTTCTATGTAGTTCGCCTTAATTATCGGTGACCATATTTATCGTTGTCATTCAATAGTTAGGATGATTGAACTAGGCATAGCTAAGTAGATTCGTTGAGTGTTTTAAAGTTTACTTGCGCTTGCATATTACCAGAGTTTCGTAATTCGTTACTCTATATAGTTCTACTTGATTACCAAACTCATTTTGATCGGTGGTGTTTTGTTTTCAAGAAGTGAGCTAGACGTAGCTAACTAGTTTCGTCCATGATTTAGATTATACTCATGCTTGTGTATTACTAGATCTTCGTGATTCGTTTCTCTATTTAGTTCTCCTTGGTGATCGATTTATTTGATCGTTAGGTTGATAGAACTAGGCGTAGCTGAGTACATTCGACAATTTATTCAGAGTACAGTCATGCTTGTGTATTACCAGAGTATCGCGATTCGATACTCTACTTAGTTCTACTTGATTTTCAATGTTCATCTTTATTGATGGCATTCGGGAATTAGGAAGTGAACTAGGCGCCTCTGAGTAGATTCACCGAGTGGTGTAACTATCTCTACTTGTGGTAGTTGGTAGCGAGAATGAAACGCATTCGTTGTTGTCATTTCTTGTTCGAGGATTGATCGATCTTTGGTCAAGATCACTGAACTACGCCCTTTTATTATTGTTTTCCGATGATTGATGGTTCGCATATCGGTCCAGGCAATGGTCTTGTGCCCTCTCCCCGTGACTAGTATGTGGTTGATTTCTTGATACCGCATACATAAGAACTTAAGTGTTCTATGACCATAGGGAAACCATTATTGTTTTTACACATCGTTAACCAAACCTTGCATTAATTAAAAAAATTGTTTACTTGTACCTCTGAATGACTCTTTGTGTGAATCAAAAGCTATACGTGGTATCTTGTATATAGATTTAATTGTTTTCTAAACTTTAAAACAACCATTTACTTTTTTTTCTTTTTTTTCTCTTTCGGGGATGTGGAAGTGACAACCCACGTCCATTGGTTTTAGCAAAATACTAGTGATACCTCTATTCCCTGTGAGATCGATCGGTACTTAACTGTCTCTATATTGCTTGATGATCGTGTCCTGCTGCACGTAAAAACCTGGATTTGACGCATAGTCATCCCCATTCATCATTTCACCTATAAATACATAGGTAGAGAGCTAGCAAAAAAACAACAACACAACAAGATAACTACTCCTTGTGATTTTCGGCCAAGCATAGTGAGGAATTGTGAGGTTTTGGTTCAAAGGCTCTTAATGGGTCAAGTTGTGTATCAAACTTTCTCGTATGGATATCATTAGAGGGCGAACACTTGGGCGCCTATACCAACACTACCAAGGGTCTTTGTCTCGAACCAGTTAATTCCAAGTAGTTGAATTCGAGGTAATCTCTATTAAATAATGTATAGATTAGAAATTGTGTGATTAAGTGATCTAGGCTATTCATATAGGTTACCAAATTTTTTGGCTAATTTTTTTGTTTTCCTCCGTGTTAACATAACACATCCTATAATCCAATAATTTACGCTTGTTTTGGGTGAAGGGAGATAGAATGGTACCTGTGAGCACTTACGGTTACCTCAAGTGCTTCCTCACTCTTCATTCGACATATGGTAAGATTAGATCGGGACCATGGGTTTGCGAGATTTCTTGGTCCTGACACCTTGAGGTGGATGGTCGGTTCTGGGACCACGATTCATTTTTGGGAGGACCCATTTCTCTTTGATACTACACTTGCGACTCGTTTTCTCGACTCTACAGGTTGACGGAAGGCCGTCATGGGCCGGTTGTAGAGCTTTTTGTGTGGATAGGGAATGGGTTTTTCTGTTTGGTAGAAATCTCTGGGTTCGAGATGACGAGGCGTTGAAGGAGATCAAGGTTCTCCTGGTTTGGATTCATCTAGTACGCGAGCGCCCTGATTCGTTGACCTGTCCTTGGGATCCGAGAGGGTTCTATTCAGCTAGAGCTTTTCATGTTGTCGTTGGTTGGGTGGATTACTGGGTCGCGCCTTAGGCTTCTGTTATCTCTGCCCCAGTTCCTCCTAAGATCCATACACTTGTCTGGTTGTTTTCTCATGATACAGTTCCCACTATTTCCTTCTTGGTGGATAGATGTGTGTTGGATCCACTATCCCGTTGTGTTGTGTGATGTTGGTGGTGAGGATTCTGGACATCTGTTTGTTGCTTGCTCGTGGACTTGGAGGGTTTAGTCTATGCAACTAGCGTTGTGGGGTGTTGTGGGTGTTCTACTGTTGTCGTCAACTCTTTTTCTTGAGTCGTGGACCTCTCTGGTCGGCTGAGAAGGCTGAGGTCTGAGTGGACTGATATTGGGTTTCCGTGTCTCCGACATATCTGGCTATAACACAATCGTCGTGTCTTTTTAGGTTCCTTTTTCATTGAACCAATCATCATTCTAACTAGGATTGAACATGGATCCTTTTCCAGCCTAAGTGCGGTCGAGCGACAGTTTAGCATCCTTCAAGTGGATCGAGTCTCGAGTTGATGCACTAACTAGGAACACCTAATGATTGTCGCGCCATGTTCGAGGAGCTCATCACTTAGCCCTAGTCCTTTTCGGTTCCCATCTCTCCTGTCAGGCTTGTCTTTTACTCGCTAGACTGGTGGTTGATGGTCGGTGAGGTTGATTAGAGTGTTCTGTCTATTTTTTGCTGCTTTTGTTTTCTATTCGGATTCTTGTTGGTTTTGATTTGATGGTTTGTGGCTTCCATCCCGGAATTCACACCATCTTTTTATGCATATCCTTCTCTCTGATTAAAAAAAAACTTTATTCGAGGAATATGGATATGAGGTGTCATGAGACCTGGATTTAAGAAAACAGATGATGATGAATAGTTTTGGATGCGAAGATGTTTTGGATATGCAAATGAATAGGTTTAGATATTTATTATTATTATTTATTGTATTATAATAGTTTAAAAATTTATAACTATTTTTCTAATATAGTAACTTTTTATTCTTTAATAAAATAATTCTTATTATCTTAATTTAATTTATTTATTCTTAAAATTTATTTATTTAATTAAATGAGGGAAAATGATTATTTCATTTATAAATCCATACGGTTCGAATGAGTAAGAATAAAATCGTTATTATACCCTCAATTAACAAGGACATATAGTAATCATCATATATGAAAAACGCTCTGCATATCTCTGTAACAGAGGTGATCCCCGTACCCTACCTAGGGTTCGCGCCGCCGACCACTCCCCGCGCCGCCGCCAGCCACGCCCGAACCGCCCACGTCTATCGTTCCACCATCTTCGACCAGCACCGTCTCTCTCCATCCTCAGCGATGCATCACCCGCGTCCGTCCCTTCATTAGGTTCTGCCGCCGCACCACCGCCACGGCGATGGGTCTCCTCTCCATCGGGGATTGGTGCCGCGCCCACCGCCGCTTCCTCACAGGGCACGCCCCCGTATCCGGTCTCGTCCTTCTGGCCTCCGGGCATGCACCACCGAGAGGACGGCTGGTCCATGCACGGGTGGGGGCACAGGCCCCCGTGGCCGTTCTGGCCCCCCAGACCAGTCGATAAATGGGCACCGCACCACCAGCTAGAGGTGGGTTATCGTGAAGGGTTCCGCTACTCAGGTGAAGAATGGAATCGTGCAGAGACCAATCGGAGAGCATACGGGCCTTGGGAGATACCGTCCCACCTGCATGTGCGCCCTCCACGAGATCCGAGCATGATGGCGCCGCCACTGATCCATCCAGATCAGCCGATGAGGTCATATCGAAGGCACACAAACCCTAGTTGGTCTGCCAACCCTAGTGGCCGAGTCGGGCCACATCGAGCTTCGAGGCCGGTAATGCCATCACTCAGGCAGTTCACCCCGAAGCCTCAGCCAGCTAGGCCGACGACGGTGATCGTCCCGAGGGAGGACTCTCCTGCACCACCGTATCCTGCTCGATCTAGGCCCCCGGTCGACCGATACACTAAGGGAGAGATGTCGCTGGTTCGTCGAGGAATACTGCGCTACAGTTCGGGCATTGGCCCCCGTTCTCGAAAGACAAAGAAGAGGAAGGAGACAGAAGAGCCTGTTGGGTTGTCCGGAAAGGCTCAGAGACAAGATGAGATTCTGGGGGGTGGTAGCCCCTCGAGGGACTAATGAATCCCCACATCGGGGGTAGGGAGGCCTGCTTAGGGACTATACCTACAGACCCGAGACAACTGTAGCCGGGAGGTCTCGGGGAATCCGCACTGAAGGCTAAGTTACTTTTCAATTTTCCAGTTTTAGGCCGAATAAAGATTTGGTTAGATAGGAATAGGCATTGGGATGTGTATTTTTTTTGAAACGTTGGATCAAGAATTTCTTGTGTTCGGATTCGCGAGGCAAAGCAGACTATCTTTATGGATCCATGAGCGCCTGACGGGCTACGGCCGACTGGGACATAAATCTGGAATCCGGGACGTTATATCCTACCCTGTAAGATTAATTTGTTACAGTTAATATATAATATCTAGTTCCCGTTTCAAAAAAAACTAGGATATATGGATATATGACTAACATAATAAAATATTCCATCTATTTTTACTAACAAAAGTATGTAATAAATACTTTTTTTCTGAAACGGTTTGTGATAAATACTTTTTTTGAAACTGGTATCCGGAGACTTTCATTAATACCAATAGGTAATCAAACAGGATGAGTCGTGACCGCCTCGGGTTTCAGATATATGTCCGGACCGACCATAGCAAGCCCAGCGCTTATGGACCAATAATAATAGCCCACTTGAAATCGTGGACACAGATTCAAGATAACTCACGGTCTGTGATAAATACTTAACTTATCTTATTCATGTTGAAATAATGGATAGTTTAATGTAAGTGACTAAACTTTTAAGATAAGATTCTACATTTAACCATACAACTTTTACAAGCTCACGGTGTATACCAAAATAACTTTGCTTGTGTTTCAATCACTTGTCTATAACTGCCCAAATTAATGAGTTTTTCCACTTAATTGAACTGTCATCGTAACGAATTAAAATCTGACAAGTACTATAAACAAAAGCCCGCCGCCCCTTCGTCCTCGCCGGTGACGGCCACGGCTGTCGCCGGCGAGGACCCTCCAGTTCTGCTCCTCCCTTCCTACGTCTCCTTCTCTTCATCTGATCCTGTTTCCCTTCCCTTTTCTCGGCTCCTTTGTCGTTGGTCTTGCACGGGTCTCCGACGTCGGGTTCTCCGGCGGCTTCGACTCTCCGTCCCTGACCATTTTCTTCTTCGGCGCCCTCATACTGCTACGGTCTCGATGCTTGACGGCAAATCTGCGCGACACACAGCTTTTCCCGGCAGATTTGTGCCGGTCTTGTCTTGTTCGGGTACGTCTCCTTCTCTGGAGACTTAGGGTTCTTCTCCGGCGCCTGCGCTGGTCTCGGCCCCTGACGATGAACGGCAGGGCTCTTCACCCGACAGATCTGAAACGCCGGTCAGATCTCATTCTCTGGACGTGTTTGTCGTCCTCTCTCCGGCCGGAGTGAACGGCGGGGCTTTACTCTTCCAACAAACTGTTTGTCTGGTTGTGTTTTGTCGTCACCTCTCCGGCCGGACCTGGCCGCCCCTTGGCTCTTCCCACAACACGGTGATTGAGTTCTTGTCTCGCCGGTGCGGCCCGATCATTCTTTCTATGGGACTCCTTTCTCTCCTTTCTCCCGTGAGATTGGAGAAGTTTGGTTGGTCGTGTTGGTGGTGAGTGGTGTTCTTTTGCGGTGTGGTGGTTGGATCTGTGGTGGTCGTATATGCTTTCTGTTCGGGATCTATCTGCTTGGAGTCTGCCTCAACCTTACCGGGTCTCTTTTGGAATCAAACGAGAAATCAACCTTTTGCCTTGATCCTCCCTGGTTGTGCGAAGGGTTATCCCGGTCTCCTCGGGCTTCCCAGGGGTAGAACCGCTGCTCCCCTCTCTCGGCTCCGGTTTGAAGAAATTCTGGTTCTATTCAGGCGTTCTCGGTGATGGCCGAAGCGTTAAGCGGACCCACCGTGAGTTCGAAGGCATCCGAGTCTGTTGTCACGCTTTTTCACTGAAGTCCTTCACCTGCACCATGTCGGCGTGCTTTGAGACGAGGTTCTCACTGAAGGGACTCTCCGACGAAAGTAGGGGCGCGTGAGATCGTGTGGTGGCAACTTGGTTCGTTGCTAGGAAAAGCTCTCGGTTCTTGGATTAAGCTTTGGGTGGCTCTCGGTTCCGGAGCTCTTGGATGTGGTTGATGTGTTTGGATCTCACCGGTGGTAGCCAAGGTCTGACAGATAGGCATGGCTGGTGCTCGGTAGAAATATAGGGTCCCTTACAAACGATTATCGGTGTTGACCGCTTTCGTGTTCCGGACCGGCACGGGTACATGCCTTGATGATCAGTTTTGAAGTTACATTCGTCCTTTTCCATTGGTAAGCTAAACCTCTCCTATTCGTTCTTGCTAACTTAGTATTTGGTTTCGATTCATCTCGACCCGGTGGTGGGTCGAGCTCGTCGGTTAAAGGCGTTGACCACCAGCGAGTTTCATAGAAGCCATTTGCTAGGGTTGGTAGGGTAATTCGGATATGTCTCAGCCGTTAGTGGTGTTGGCCACCGGCCTTATAGTTATTGCCTTTCGATGGCCAGTTCTATTGAGATGGGAGTCGGTCCAGCAATAAAAGGATAATGGATTTCTCCGGTCAGGTTCGCCAGTTGGATTTTACTCCCCCAGGGCTTCTTGGTTCATTTCAGAGCTTCATGGTAGATACTTCCGGTTTTCAGACCTTTTACCTTATTTGGGAGTATTTCAACTGTGTTTGGTTTTTCAGGGCTTCATGGTAGTAAAATCTAGTTTTTAGAACTTGTTATCTGTAGGCTGCGACCTACATTCATTTGTGGTACCACTCCTTGTAAGAACCGCTCCCAGTCGATCCCGGTCGAACCGGTGACTTTTAAGACAAGGTTGACTTTCTACCGGAAAAGTCAACTGAGGACTCGGGAAGTCACCCGGGGCTTTTCCGGGGCCCAAAAAGCTTAGCCGTCATCACGGTTGTCTTAATTGGGCCGTTTCCATTCATTGAAGTATAATATCGAAGGAAGTCAATTTTGGTCAAAATCGAGCTTTTTCATCGAGTCTTTACATTTAAATTTGGACTGCTGGATTTTAAATGGAAGAGAGTGGTCCCCACTATGCCAAGTGTCACTAATGGCTTGGAGGGAAGGAAAAGGGCTCAAAAGTCATCTCTACCCTCACTAGTTGTCCACAAAAAGGATAAGAACTAAAGGGTTTTTGGTCTTTTACACCTCTAGGTCTTTTTAAAGTATTAGATGACACAAAATCAGCTCACACCTTAGTGTTTCAGCCGAAAATCACAAGGGAGAGAGCAAGAGAGAAGCTCATTTCTTGAGGAAGAAGATAGTGAAGAAAGTTTGGATTTTGGAGCTAGTTCTTCATCCTTTTGACTCCATTTTGCTTCCCTCTCCTTCATCTCATCATCCTAAAGGTATGGATGCCCTCAACTCTTTATTTCATCTACTCTCAACTCTTGGGTTTAGTGGGTTTTGGCTTGAAAATGATGAACTAGCCTTATGTTTGTCTATTGGAGAAGAAGTGGTGAAGTAGGATGTTGAGATGATACTTTTGTTGAAGTTTGATGAACATTTTGGAACTTTTGATTTGATTGTGATTTGGAGAATCATTGGAAACTTGTTGGGTTGTTGATTCCTACCTTGGGTAGAGGAGCTTTGATGGTATTTGATGGTTTTGGGAGCTGGAAATGGTTGAAAATGGAGTTTGGTGGTGGATTTTCGGAGAAGAGGAGCTGGAGGTCGAAGAAGGGCGGAACTGCCCTGGAGCGTCACGGATCCGTGACGGATTCCGTGACGGGTGACGTCACGGCTCCGTGAGGGAGACCGTGACAGCACACGTCACGGATCCGTGACGTCTTCCGTGAGGGTCGGTGTCACGACTCCGTGACCGAGTCCGTGACCGACCAATTCAGAGGGGTTTTTGAGGGTTTTCCCCCCGTTTTGACCTTGGTTTGGAGCTGAATTTGGGAGGGTTTTTGGGAACCTTTTGTTACTGTCAAGTGGAGTCTAATTAGAGTTTTGCTTTGTGTTCAAAGACCACAAGACCTTGAAGAACGAAGACCTTGAAGAAAGTAGACCTTGCCGGTACCCGTGTGAAGGACGGTGTGGTGACCATCGCCTGTGACAACAGAGTGTTGAGAGGAAGACCACGAGGTAGGGAAAATCTTAACTTCTTGATTAAATAATGCTTAGTATGCATGTTAGGATAACAAAAATGGAAAGGTTGCTATAGGATGCGAATAACTAGAATAATCGTTTTTCAATTACTAATAAATGGATGAGTCTAGTATGCATGTTTAGGATGACGACTATTAGTGAAGCTTGCTTTCAATACTTGGGAATTGATTTACTGGTAGAGAGGCTATGAAGAGCTCTCGGATTAGTTGTGTGCTAGGTTCACATGCTTAGTTGCTAGTGTTAGGATATTCAAGAGTCTAATGGAACTAGATCGAATGCATGCTTGATTGTTCTTATTTTTACTTGAATGCTTGAATGATCATTGATTACTTGAATGATGATTAATTTTTGATTGAACGGATGATCGAGTATGACTGGTTGTGCCAAGCGGTACAATCAGGTAATCGATGTACCGATGGTTCGTGACAGGTAAGTATACGGTAAGTGTGGAATGCTATTGGATGCCTTCTTTGTGATGAACGTGTGCCGTGATGAGTATTGATTTATGATTGAATGTTAGTGTTAGTTCCTTTATCTTTATTCTTAAGATGTATGTTTGAATGTATGTTTGGGTTCGATACTACACCGGGGGGGGGGGGGGGGGGGTAATCCGGTGCCGTTGTGATGGTTGGAGTTGGATAGATATAGTGGGTCAATGAGTGATTCGAGGAGCTAGAGGGCTCGGCAGATCCTACGAGATATTGATTGATTATTGGAGCCTGAGAGCTCGGCAGATCCTACGGGATATTGATTGATTATTGGAGCCTGAGAGCTCGGCAGATCCTACGGGATATTCATTGATTATTGGAGCCTGAGAGCTCGGCAGATCCTACGGGATATTGATTGATTATTGGAGCCTTAGAGCTCGGCAGATCCTACGGGATATTGATTGATTATTGGAGCCTGAGAGCTCGGCAGATCCTATGGGATATTGAGTGACGTGAGGAGCTTATTGCTCGGCAGATCCTACGGGATATTCATTGATTATTGGGGCTAGAGGGCTCGGCAGATCCTACGGGATATTCATTGATTATTGGTTACTAAGGTTTCACTCAAGTGGTGCGTCCCACGGGAGCACTACTTGGCTCCCTATGATTGATGGTCCTATGGAGGCATTTCTGAACTGTTTTCGGTGCCCCGATGCATGTGCCTCCTTTGGACCGAGGGAAAATCTGACATCACATGGATACTCTGGTGGATTGGAACATGGAAACCGAAGTGATCCCAGAACTTACCCATCGATCGGAGGCTTGAGAAAGCGAGTGGTTGGCGTGTTGTCAATTGCTCCCGTTTAATCTTTATGATACTTTATATTAATTCTTTTATGAAATCTTTCAAGTTAAGGTTATATTTAAAAGTATCGTATTTATCTTATTCTATCTTAGTTCTTTATATCATTTTCATCGTATTTATCTTATTCTATCTTAGTTGTGTAGACATCATTTCATCGTACTTATCTTATTCTGTTTTGTTGCCTATCATTTCATTGTCGACCGTATTCCTGTAATTTTATTGAGCTACCTTTGTAAACAGTTTACTATTTGACTTAAGGGTTGAGATATTAAGGTTTTTCCTACTGAGCGTAAGCTCATCCCCTTTGATTTCCAACTGTGTTACAGGTGTGCCGGATGTCTAGTGAGTTCGAGGCTCAGGAGCTTTTGGACTTCTTGGGGTTTTTAGTAGAATTATGTTGGTCTTATGTATTGAACATCCTTTATCTTACTATTTACGTTGAGCTGTGACTCACGAGGATTTGAACTATTTGTTTATGTACATCATTTTGATGGAGCGTTTATGAGAATTTTGAGGTTTTATTAATTGTTTATGAATTTTATTTATTTCAACTTAGGTCACGTCTCGAGTCCGGTCAAATCCGGATTTGGGGCTTGACAGCCCTTATTACTCTTCTCAATGGGCTCATCTCCCTTCTAAATAATTCACCTCCAAACCCGTAAACGGGCTTGTCCGTGAAGGCGCGTGTTAAAATATAATATAATTGAGCATTCAACTATCAGCTTAAGCTTTTAGTTGAGTTGGTTCTCTTACAGATAATAAAACAGTAGAAAACTTTAAAAATAAAGATTAAAAGTGCTTGATGATGAATATAATACTAAAACAGCTCTCATACTTATACACAGGTAAAGAAAAAAAATACAAAAGAATTTTTTTTTTTTGGATAAGCGCTTAGAATTTTATTCAATGGTCGTTCTCCAAGGAGGAGAAAGCCACAAAAGCAAAACAGCACGATTACAAGAGTCCCTAAAAAGAGAAACAGGGAACAAAACCCTTAACAAAAAACGAACAGAAATCATCCAGTCACAAACATCCTCCTAGACTTCTTCCTCGGACACCCAGAAGGATCCACCTGCCAATTATAGAACGAGCGATCCGACCTGATAGAATTGGAAGCCCACATAATCCCAAAAGAAGTATTCTGTATCTTCCCAAAGACAATGTCAGCACACTCCATCACACCATTAAAAACCACAGCATTTCTATGCAACCAAACATGCCAGAAAACAACATAACCAACCCTCACCCAATGCCTCCACCACCCAACTCGCCCAAAACCCTTCCAAGATAACAAGCACTCAGCAACAGTTCTTGGAGAAACCCAAACAACACCCCACCAAGAAAACACCTTGCACCACACGAACCATATAAGTTCACAATGAATGAACATTTGGTTTACTTCCTCCATTCCCAATCTACAGACCATGCAATACATATCATTCAAGGTATTAAGAAGAAAGAAAGTCGGATTTTAAAAATAAGACTTAAATGTGTTATTTATCAAAAAAAATAAAAGACTTAGATGTGTTTAGAAAATAAAATTTAATTAGGTTTAAAATTTGAATAATAACAAAAATATACGGCTGAATTAATAAATGTTGCAGTTGTGATGTTGATTAAAATTAAGAAGAAAGAAAGTCGGATTCTAAAAATAAGACTTAAATGTGTTATTTATCAAAAAAATAAAAGGCTTAGATGTGTTTAGAAAATAAAATTTAATTAGGTTTAAAATTTGAATAATAAAAAAATATACGGCTGAATTAATAAATGTTGCACGTGTGATGTTGATTAAAATTATGTGTTGCTTTTTTTTTTGATCAGCAAAGCAAATTTAGATTAAAAGCCTTCTTCGAGGTGAAGGAGGAGGTTGTTACAATAAACCGTACAGTTGAAGGAATTACTACTTCTAAAAAAAGAACAAATGGAAAAAAGGCAAAGGATGATCCTATCAATCCAAAAAGATTTTAGTGACTAAAGAGCACTAATTGCATGACCAAAAAGGATTGTAGTGACTAGTAGGTACTAATTGCATAACCAGAAAATGAAGGAACAAAGGGTTGTAGTTGGGATTTGTAATTGGGGCAATTTTTTTTTTTGAATTTGGGGTTAAGGACAATAGCTTGCGCCCAAAGTAACCTCCCAACGGAATTGCTTGTCACTGAAGAAACCGCCTACTTGATAATAACAGTTCTAGCCATGATCATTTTTCAACATCAGGACTTTGAATGGAAAGAGACTACTGCAGCCGCAATGAAGAACAGCTGAAACCATCACCAGGATTGCAGTATGGAAGTGATGAGACCCTGCAGAAGAAAGGCCAAAAACACCAAGAGAAAGCAAGCAATAGAACACCACTCAACTTAAAAGAACAGCTACCCCAACTCAGAAGGAGAACAAAGCAGCAAAGAACCCCACACACAAGAGAGGACATAGCATCCAGAACAAGATTACCTTACCAAACTCACACAGTACCCAACCCAACCCAAACCCTTCCCTCCCAAAGCCCCAAGGAAAACCCAGTGATGGGCTACCCCAATTCTCAGCATGTATGCTGAGGGGAGCTGAAAACTGGTGAGAAAGTCAATGAGATAGACAAGAAGAGGGAGAGGAGATCCAGTCATTGAAGGTGAAATGAATGTTGGGTCTCGAGGTAGGGTTGGAGATGAACCAACTCGCAGCGGAAAATCAAGGAAAACCAAGAGACGATTAAAACCATGAAACAACTAACAAAGAATGGATTCACAAGAGAAAAATTCAACACTAGTTCTTACCAAAACAAGAACACCGGGTAACGAATGATTGGCTTGAGTCTCCAAGACGCCTACGTATCCACATGGGAATCAAAGCCACGTAGTTCTTCTCTTTGAGGACTCAAGAACACAAAAATGGAGGTGGGAGCTTGCCAAACCCGAAATTGCAAGGGAAGGGAGAGAGAAGTTGTGTTTCCTATTCTTGTCTTGTGTTTGTTATGTTGAAAAAAGATGACTTAAACATAACAAAACCCATACTTGTCCAACTAAAGGCATGGGACAAGTATGGTGTCAAGTAAGGTGTAAATAGGACAAAGTATGGCAAGACAAGATTGGGTTAGGTGGTGAATCACCAACACCTTAATCCTTGTCTTGCTTGCTTAGTACTAATTAATCAAGACTTGATTAATTAGTTCCATGGGCCTTGGTTGCATGGGCCTTTCATGGGCCTCTTGGAACATGGCCCGTGGCCATTTCCAACGAGGTCCCGTGATTCGCTCATCGCCTCCAAGCCTTCCATACCGGAAATGTCCAACATTATCCGACGCGATCAATCCCAAGACTCCATTTTATTGCTAACGATGATATATACATTTGGACATTTAGGATTGAACTATGGGCACTAAGACTAACAATGAAATCCTTGTGACTTAAACTTTGTCCATTCCCAGGAATAGGCTTGATTCAGAACCTTTTGGAATATTGCAGGAGCTTCAGGTTTTTCATTTTCAAAGACCATAGCATTTCTAGCAAGCCAAAGTTGCCATCAGCCTATCTGCAGAATACTTCCCCAGCAATTTTTGTATTTTGGAGGGACTAGAGAGATCCAAGAGGAGAAGAGTAACTTGGGATTTGAGGGAATAACCCAAGAGATCCCCCACCAATTCAGGATGAGGCCCTAGACTTCCCAAGGGATTTGACAGTGCAATAAGATATGAGAGGCATCCTCAAGGTCATTATAACAAATAGGACAGGTTAGGCCTTGAAGGGAGAGTTCCATTCCTCTTGAATCTAAAAAGCATTTAGTTGGAATTGCTTCAAGGCATGCTAGCCAGCTAAAGGCTGATATTTTAGGAGGGATCCCAGGTTTCCAAACAGCTTTTGTCCAATCAGCAGTCAAAGAAGGGGCAGAGTTTGATATATCCAGGAGTGAGTAGAATTTTTTAACTGTGAAGCCTTTTTTATCACCACTCCAGGCCAGTAGAACTTCATGAGGGCTCAAATGTACTGCAGAGAGTATTATTTGGAGGGTTTTCCAGTCTGATTCAGCTCTTCCTCTAGGAATAGCTCTGAAATTAAGCTCCCAAGCTCCATTGGTATATGCTTCTGAGATGAGTAATTTTTTGGTCTGAGATGATTGATATAGCCTTGGAAATAAGAATTTGAAGGCCAGCTCTCCCCACCAAATGTCTTTCCAGAATGAAATTCTGTCTCCATTTCCTAGCTTCCAAGAGAGACCATGTACACCAAAGAGATTATGGAATGATGGATCAGCATTAAGGGCTAAAATATGTGACATAAAGCTAGAGCTTCCAATTTCAGCAAATGTGGACAGATCCCATTCAGATACTTCCCAGCCATATTTTGAACAGATAATTCTTTTCCAAAGAGTGTCTTTCTCCAAAGCAAATCCCCACCACCACTTGGCTAATAATGCTATATTCATTTTTTCCAGATTCTTAATCCCTAGACCTCCAGCCTTTTTTGTTTGACACACTCTATTCCAACCAACTTTACAAAAGGCTCTTGCAGATGAGCTTCCATGTCATAAAAATCTTCTTTGCCAAGATATCATCTTCCTCAGTACCCCTTTAGGAGCTTTGATGATTGAGAAGTAATATAGGGGTAAAGCACTGAGTGTTAATTTGATCAAAGTAATCCTTCCTCCCAGGGAGAGTAATTTGGCTTGCCATAACCCTAGAGCAGCTTTGACCTTTTTTATAATTGGATCCCATGTTTGAATTCTTCTTGGATTGGCTCCTAATGGAAACCCAAAATAAATTGTAGGGAGTTTTCCAATTGAACATCGAAGTATATCTGTCAGCTCCAACTCTTCCTATGGTGATAGATTGAATGGGAGTGCTACTGATTTTTCATAATTGACTGCAAGTCCTGAAGCCATTTTGAACATAGTGAGAGCAAATTTGAGACTCAAGGCATTTGAGGTTGTGGCTTTGAAAAAGAACATGGTATCATCTGCAAACTGAAGGTGAGTTATAGTTGGGCCATTCTTGTTGAACTGAATCCCTGAGAAATGTCCATGGAGCACTGAGGCCTTAATGATCTGATTGAGGCCTTCTGAGACTAATACAAATAGCAATGGGGACAGTGCACACCCTTGTCTTAGCCCTCTAGACATTTTGAAATCTTGTGATGGAGAGCCATTTATGAGAACTGAGATATAGGCCCTGAGGCATGAGATTATCCATAATCTCCATTTATAGACAAAATTCATTCTTGGCAGAATTTGCATAATATAGTTCCAACTGACTTTGTCAAAAGCTTTCTCAAAGTCAGCTTTGAAGAGCATAGCTTTCTCTTTTGTAGAGTGAAGATCATTCACCACTTCTGAAGCTATTAATATCCCATCCACTATTTGTCTATCCTGGATAAACCCAGTTTGCTCTTCTCCAACTAGGAAGCCAATCACTTGCTTGAGTCTGGTTGAGAGGATTTTGGAGAGAATTTTATAAGGACCTCCCATTAAGCTTATAGGTCTGTAATCATCAAATGTGAAAGGAGAGGAGTTCTTAGGGATCAATGCTAAGAAAGAAGAGTTGAGGCCTTTTCCCAACTGTCCAGTGTGGTAGAAACAATGTAAGAATTGCATAAAGTCTTCTTTTATTATTTGCCAACACACTTGGAAAAATTTGAGTGTGTATCCATCAGGCCCTGTGGCCTTATCTGCATTACATGCCATCACTGCTTGGAGTGCTTCTTCCTCTGTGAAGGGACTTTCTAGCCAGATTGCTTGCTCATTAGTCAAGGTGGAGAATGGGAGGTCATCTAGTGTAATGTCACTTGGAAGATCTGCCTTGAATCTTTTGCCAAAGTGTTCAGCAGCTGCTCTTTTGATCTCAATAGACTTGTCTAGCAAGGTATCTTTATAATGTATATGTGTGATCCTATTATTTGCTCCTTTGAAATTTGCTACTCCGTGGAAGAATTTTGAGCCTTTATCCCCCTCATCTATCCATTTCTTTCTTTCTTTTTGACTCCATAATTTGGACAGTTGCTTATATTTGCATATCAGATTGGCCTTGAGAGCTCCTCTTAAGGTACACTCCTGTGAGGTTAAAGTTCTTGATTCCACTATAGTATCTAGTATATCAATCTCTTTTGCTAAGTTAGCAATATATGTTTCTATATGGCCAAATACATTTGAATTCCAAAGCTTTAGGTCACCTTTGAGCAACTTGAGTTTCATCTAGAGAATGTAATATGGTTGGCCTGAGATTTTGTAAGAGCTCCAATAATCTTCTACTGCCTTATAGAATCTTGAGTCTTCTGTCCAAACATTTATAAACTTGAAAGGTCTTGGTCCCCAGTCCAAAACTTCTTCAAAAAGAGTGATAGGCCTTTGATCAGAAATGGATCTTGGCAAGCAAAGCTGGGTGAGGGAGCTGCATTTTGCCATAAAGTCTTGTGAGATAAGAAATCTGTCTATCCTTGAGGCCCTAGATTGTGGACCAAACCATGTGAATTTCCCCCCTTTGAGTGGTAGATCTATGAGCCTCATATTATGAATTAGATTCTGGAAGCACTGCATATCAGACCCTCCAGGTCTTTGTGATGATCTTTCTAGAACTGAGGCGGTAACATTAAAATCTCCTCCTAGCAATATCAAGTAATCAGAGGGAAGAGCTTTGAGTATTTTTTCTAATTCCAACCAAAGATTTTCCTTGCAGCAGTAGAATCTGAGGGAGCATATATATTGATTATGCAGCAAAGTGTGTCTGTGAGTAGCCATTTTCCTAGCCAGATCAGGGCTCCTTTTATATCATAGGAATTGATCACACCAAATTCATTGCATTTGCAAATAGATATTAATCCTCCTTTTGTTTTCAAAGCATCTAGATAGCAGAAGTCCCATCCCCCTCTCAGGTTGTAGGATCTTAGGAAATTTGTTGGCATCTTGTTTAACTTTGATTCTTGAATGAGGATAAAGGTGGGAGCTTGCTTGTGTATCAAGTCACTAAGACTCCTCCTTTTTTGAGGAGAGGAGAGACCTCTCAAGTTCCAAGAGAGGAATTTCATAGAGCAAGTGTGTTGGATTTAGCCTCCAACTGAAATTCAGAATCTGAATCCCTCCCTAGATCATAGGAGCCTTCTTCATATCCTCCTTCTAAGCCCTCTGAGTTGATTTTTAGCTCATCCATATCAAGCAACTGATTAATAATCTTCTGATCACTGACCTTTGCTTTTAGACCAATAGATTTGCCAAAACTCCAAGCTTTTTTTTGCTAAAGTTCTGTCATCTGGTAGAGTGTTTTTAGTAGCAGGAGTGCATGGATCCACTTGAGCAGCTTGTAACTTTGATCTAGTGCTATAAGCATGAGTTGCATTATCTGCCTTAAGCTTCTTCTACTTTTTGTTGTTAGATGCTTAGCTGAGTGATGAAGTTTTGATTTTGTAAGACCTAAAAAATCTGCCACCTCCTGGACTTGTGTTTGCTCCAAATGCAACTGGATAGGAGAAAGTTGTTGCTCTTCAGTTGTGGGGCCACTAGTGATATGTTCAAGTCCTATAAAATCTGTTGATGGTGAAGGAAGAGGAGTAATATCCCTTTGATAGTGATTTGCATTTAATGGTGAAGACATGCCTTTTGTATACTTATGGTGTTGAGCCTCACTCCCATTTAATTCTGCAGTTGTATTTGTACTTGATATTATTATAATAGGCCTTTCTTGAACTGTTGCAACTTGTGTAAATGCATTGTCCTCTGGATGTTGCTGAAGTGATGGCTGAGCCTCTCTCCCAATGATAATTTCAGGCTGTAAAGGTGAGTTGATTGAAAATTGTCACGCCCCAATTTCAGTAAACCGAACTCGGGACGCGGACATTTAAAATAATAAACACCTTGAAGCGTTTTCCATTTAAACATTTTAAAATACCAGTTTAGTTCAACAAATTAATATTTACAACCCAAAAATCAGTCCCAACAAGTGGACAAAATCACGGTATACGTCGCTAGACTCAAATAAACCCAGAAACCCGCTTCTAGCTCTTCAAGCTTCAGAAGCTCACCTAGTCCAGCCTGCGAACGGTACCTGCAGGAAAAGCAGCTAGGGGTGAGCGTTCGCTCACAACTACGGATAACAGACTGACTACGTCATAATTAGCAGACTATGCCGGTAACACCAACACAAACTCAACACCGGGGAACACCATCCCCAACCCAAGTACTCCGACTTAACACGCACCCACTGTTACCTTTCTTGACCAACTCAACACCGTGACACGTAAAGTAGACCCGACACAACGATCACGACCCCTCCCAAGGACTCAAAAGATCACCACGCAACACTCAAGATCACAAAGGATCGCACACCAAACAAGATCACAAAGGATCGCATACCAGCTGCCAACTGCTCAGTGCCAAGAACGCTTGCAACCTCCCGAGACTCTAACTCGGTCAGGCCAGCCCAAAAATGCTTGCAACTTACCGAGACTCTAACTCGTAAGCCAGCCGAAGAAAGCGTGCAACTTACCGAGACTCTAACTCGTAAGCCAGCCAAAGAATGCTCACAAACCCAAACCACACACGCGCGGCCAGGACCCCTTTATTGACGGGCGGGCCCCCTACCCCGTATGAACATGCAGACGCGTGTGCTCGTGGACCCCCGTTTCATGAAGTGGGCCCCAACCTCAAGTAACCACAATCACAATCACAAGCAAGTTCAACAACCAGTAACAACGCAAGTTCAACACTCACAGGCACTCATGGCCACCCAAGACACCAACAGTAGAACACGGACTCAACATCCCCACAAGCACTCACGACCTCCCAAGATACACCAACAGTAAAACACAGACTCAACAGCCCCACAGGCACTCACGGCCTCCAAAGACACACAAACAGTAACTCACGACTCAACAACCCTACAGGCACTCACGGCCTCCCAAGACACACCACCAATAAAGACACGGGTTCAACAACCCCACGAGCACTCATGGCCACCCAAAGCACCAAAGGTAAAGACACGGGTTCAACAACCCCACGGGCCCTCATGGCCACCCAAAACACCAAAGGTAAAGACACGGGTTCAACAACCCCACGGGCACTCATGGCCACCCAAAACACCAAAGATAAAGATACGGGTTCAACAACCCCACGGGCCCTCATGGCCACCCAAAACACCAAAGGTAAAGACACGGGTTCAACAACCCCACGGGCCCTCATGGCCACCCAAAACACCAAAGGTAAATATACGGGTTCAACAACCCCACGGGCCCTCATGGCCACCCAAAACACCCAAGGTAAAGACATGGGTTCAACAACCCCATGGGCCCTCATGGCCACCCAAAACACCAAAGGTAAAGAAACGGGTTCAACAACCCCACGGGCACTCATGGCCACCCAAAACACCAACAGTAAAACACGGCTCTCAAGGCCACCCAAGACACAACAGTAAATTACGGGCTCTCAAGACCACCCAAGACACCAACTACACACAAATCAACCTCCGGCATAAACAATGCCTCCAACAGTTCTAATATAACCAGTTTCACAATCAACCTCCGGGCATGGTCATATGCCTCCAGTAATTGTAATAACGCTAAGTTCTCTGCTCCTACGACACTACTAAGTGTCACATGCATTTCTAATAAATCACTACGTTCCCGTATCATGCCTTTCTAATATTCGATAACTTACTTAACCCACGACACCCCAGTGTCACATGCATTTCTACTGTTAACTTTCCCTAGTCAGGGCCGAGATCCAGCTACTTTTCCCTACCTCGTGCGTGTTCTCCCAAAAGCCAACCAACGAGCTCCGATGATGATCTCAGTCACTCACCCAGCTTTCCCTTGCCTCGGTCCGTGGCACGATCTAAAAGAACACAATTTAAAGGCACTTAACAACTCGCATGAATAAACTGAAAATCATTAATCTTGATGCCCAAACTCAACCCCGACAATTTCGATCACTCCCAAACTTCCCAATTACTCGACATTGTCAATAAAAGACCCGTAAAGGCCCGATTCGCCCGACATGGAGAATCTGCCCGGGTTTTTGAAATGCCCTTCCGGGGCTCCAAAAATTCCCGTTTTCGTTTCTACGGTCTTAGAATAATTCAAGGGTTCCTATGTACTTGACAAAATCGAATTCCGACTTCCGAGTCAAATTATTACCGTTTCAAGTTTCTGAAACCCGTTAATTATAACTTTTCCAATTTAATTCCAATTTTCGATTCGGTTATGGATAAATGCTCCGGGGAACGTTTTAAACCTCCCGAACACTAAACCCGATCACCCGAGCACGTGGGCCCCACCCGGCCCACTTGGCCGTGAGCCCTAGCATTCAAGGGGGGCTCGGCCACCATGGTCGTGGCTGGTCCCAGCTCCGGCCAGCCACCCCATGGCCGGCCGGCCACTACCCACGGTGGCCGGAGCTCCTCTCGAGCTTCCGGTCACCGGAAAACGTGCAAACACACCTCCAAACACCTCTAAAACGTCTCCAACACTTCCCCAACCTCAATACAACCCTAACCCATTCATTTTAACGAAACCCTAACTTTTGAAATTAAACAAAACGACGATCGGTTTAGTACAAATCGTAGAGGAGGATGAGGGGAAGACGCTTCCTTCTTGCCTTGAGACAATCCAAGGGTTGGATAACCCCAAAAACCCTAGCTCCTTATCCTTCTCTCTTCTTCTCCTTCTCCTTCTCTCTCTAACTCTCTTCTTCTTTTTCTATTTTCTTTTCTCCTATTTTTTGTATAAGTGGCCGGCCACCTATAAGGTCCCACCACTCATTTCCCCCCCAAAACTAACACCTCCACTTGTTGGACAAGTGGCAAGGTGGATCCCACACCTTTTGGAAAATAACTACTTGATATTTTCCAATCAGATTCGCGAAAATCGAACGTTTCGGGCCCCGAACGGTCACTTTTCCCAAGAAATTACGAAACTTGACGGGCTACAAGGAAACGGCCCAACTAAGACCGCTGCGACGACGGCTAAGCCTTTTGGATCCAAAACGGCCCTCGAATGGACCAAAGCGTCGCTCGGTTGACTTTTCCAGTGAAAAGTCAACATTTCCCAAATTGATCAGAAAGTTGCCCTGAGTCCCCTGGAACTCATTTTGGTTGATAACGGGGTCAACTTAAGTCCGGTATGACCCTCGGGGTCAATTTAGGTTAAATTAAGTGTCTGTCTCAATTTTTTTAAATTTTCCTGTTTTTCGCAGGTTTGACTAGCGTTGACCGGGAGTGGTTATTACAAAAATAGAGTGGGTAAGTTTGAATTCTCCATACCTTCTGTAGCAATTTGATCCTCAACTGAAGTATGTATTTGCACTGTAGAGAATGAGTTTGGTATTTTATTTGTTGCTTTTGATCCTTGAACTTGCACTGTAGAGATTGAGTTTGCCTTTGAACCCTCTCCCTTAGTAACTGTTTTGTTGATAGAGGAGGGAAGGGAGTCTGCTACAATTAAATTCTGTAGGCTGGAAGGAGTTGGAGAAAATACCATGGTTGGAGTGATGGTGGTCCCTTCATTGAACTGCAGAGGAATGTTTTGTCCTTCACCTACTTGAGGTTGTTGTTGTTGAGCAGAGATTATGTCTACTGTCAATAAATCCTCCTGGGCCATTAATGTGTTGGCTTCCATAATTGGGGATAAAATGATTTCTGGGAGTAGTTCTAGAGTTGGTTGAGGTGTAGCATTAACTTCTCTAAGCACATTCTTTTCAGCCTGATCTTCTGTTAGAGTAATACCAAACTCTGAGGACATATCATCATCTGCATTTTCTCTTAACCCATTTTCAGAACTGCTTGCACTCTGAGAGTCTGAATAAGAAGAAATGGCTGGGAAAAAAGGAAGCTCTTGAGGTTTGATAGACTTGATCCATAGCTTGTAAGTTTTCCTTCCTACCAGGACTTGAGCTTCCTCAGAAAAAGCAATGAGATTGAAGGAGTGAATGAGGACATAAGCTATGTCAATATAAGTGCCAGCTTTAGAAATAGGATGTGTGTAGATCACAGTTCCTTGATCAATAACTACAGCCTGAAATGTTTCTTCACACCACCCATTAAAAGGAACTCCATGAATGGCCACCCAATTAAAGCTTCCTCCAACACCACAGAGGTGATTAAAATCAGGAATAAAAGTGAGCCAATCATGCAACCAGTTCTTCTTTTCTTTCATTAATTCTTCTCCAAATTGCTCATCTGGACAGTACACCAATGCAGCCTGGTTCCCTAGTGATTTGATCTGTATCTCATATACTCCCTGTAATGCAATTTCATTTTGAATGGCATCCACTAAAAAGTTTAAGTGTGTTATTGCTAAATGACTTTTCTGCATAATCTTGACATTCTTTGAGACTAGTGATCCTCTGTGTGTGAAGTCTTCAAAGGTAAGTAGGTCTATGTTTGGTTTGAGAGTGGAAGATCTTGTGTTCTCAGGGTATCTTCCTCTTCCTTTGAAGCCTCTATCCCAAGCCTTTGCTACAAAGAGTCTATAGTTTCTCACCTTAGTGCCATTGAAAATGTGAATAGCTTCAACTAGAGCAGCTTCAGAATTGTAAAAAGCAAAGCCATAGTTTTTGCCTCTTTTGTTTTGTGTCTGTGCCATTAGAGCTTTGCAGAAGCCTTGTACTGATCCAAAAAGTTCTTGCAGCCAAGAGTTGCCTAGTCCCGGAGGGATATTGCAAACATAAGCAGTATGAAAGGGTCCTCTCTTGGTATTTGTTGGTAGGTGACCAAGCTCAAAGTTAGAGTGCAAATCTTTGTGAGTCTGTATTTGCAGCTAAGGCAGAGGCTGGTCCATTTGTAATGTATTTGCAGCTAAGGCAGAGGCTGGTCCATTTGTAATGTATCCTCCAATGAGCTCTTGAACTGTAAGTGAGGCTCCCACCAAATCTGTCATCTTTAGTAAGATAGAAAGAACCAGAACAGAGCAAGGAATGCAGAACTTCCAAGCACAAGATTCACAACAAAAGTCTTGCAACAAAAGAGAAGAGAAGGGTTTCAAGCTTTGATGGTCCGATGTCCTTCTGCCATCATGGACACTACATCAAGGCTTGACTCGAAAGGAAGGCACCTGATCCTTGAATGATGATCTTCAAGAGATCACTGTTTGTGTTCTTCAGAAACCTTGAATGTCTTCATGACGTACTGTAGCAGCTAGAGAGAATGTTTTAATCTGTGGTGTGTCCAATGTCTCCTCTATGATGATTATGTGTTGCTTGTGTTGGTAGATTAATTGGGCCTTAATTATACTAAAGTTTTTTTTATTTTTATTTTTAATATTGTGGCCTTCTCCTTGAGTGTGGCCTTAAGCCACCGCCTAAATGGCCAAGGAGTAGGGCCGGGCCTATCACACCACCGCAACAGGTCCTCCCATCCCTTTTGTTGTCGCCACTGTAGTTTTTGGGCCCGCGAGTTTCGATCGCAGTAATGACCATGGCTCTCTCCGCAGTCGGTCCTAACAACCCACGACATAATCGTCATTCTCCCCCAAAGATCCAAAGGCAACCACCACTGCCTCCACCTCCTAAGCCAATGCCTTAGCCGCCACCTGTTCCACCGCCCTCCCCCACTATCGATCATGATCTAGCACCACCACTTTCTCTTCTACCACCATAGCCGTCAATGCTCCCTCCTCCTCTACCACCTGAGTCGCCACCGCTACCTTTACAACCAGATCCGTCGCCTTTGCCTCCTACATCGCCTTCGCCGTGTACCACCTTACTACCTTGATGTTATGGATCGATTGAGATCCCACATCTCTTTAGCCATCCGCCGACTATCCAAGTTTATCAGAGACCCAATCTTGGGTCCGCCGTTATGACTCTGGCACACCCAGTCATTCGGAGACTCTTTGTAAGGATGCTTCATCCCCATTTTCTTGATCGGAACCCTAACACCCCCGATCGAAGTCAGGGAGAATGATCTCAACAGATGACATCGAGTACCAGGGTGTGTGTGGGGACGCACACCTCGTCCTACTGGAGTCGGAGCCAAACTCGTGTCCTGGTGTTCTCCCTAGATGCATGTTATCCCCTCAAATTCCCGTATCAACTATCACTAGCATCTACAGGTTGAGTGAAGAAATGATCATTATATGTTGCGGTCAAATTACCACCAACCCGAAGATCTCCTCCCACATTTTCCACTGGATTAACAAGATATTTTAGTCATACGGTTAGCATCTGAAACGACACGTCGTTCCAGACTTTGTATCGCCTTCGCACTTTATTTCATATGAGTGTCTCTATTACCCATTACTACTATTAATAAAATCCTATTTATATACTAAAGAAGAAGAAGTTGTACACCTTGTATCTGTTTTCTTTTTGTTCCTCTACCCGTAATTGAGCTTTCATAAAACCATTGATAAAAAAACATGAGACTGATGTTTCCGCTACGGGTAGAGTTCTAATGAAGGATCTCGCAATGAGGTATTTGATCGTTTTGAAACTCAGGAACATGAATAAACATATGAAAGTGAAATTTTAAGGTTGTTAGTGTCATGAGTATTAAACTTTACATGCATGATAGTTATTGCAACATCTACATGTGGTCATATTATGCGCTCTGTGTTATGTTATTATTATTGTCTTCTCATCTTCTCAGGCTCACCCACAACCGAGATATTATAGTTAGTTACACAGTACATATAGGGAAAACTCTGTTTCCTAACCTTTACAAACGTTTCATTATCAGATCCTAACCCAGACCAACGTTTGGTTTCAATTCCTAACATAATAGGTTTGGAATTTCTCAGAAACTATATAAAGCCTTCCAAACTCACGATTCCGTCAACTCGTCGAGCATTGGGTTCGGTTGCTTGAGAACGAGGATAAGTTCAACGTCGAGGAAGGCACCATGGGTAATGTACGCCAACAACGACAACGCTTGGATGAGTTGACGGAATCGAGAGTTTAGACGGCTTTTTATAGTTTCTGAGAAATTCCAAACCTATTATGTTAGGAATTGAGACCAAACGTTGGCCTGAATTAGGATCTGATAATGAAACGTTTGTAAAAGTTAGGAAACAAAGTTATCCCGTACATATATTCAGAAAGAAACTGTACATATGTTGGGTTGGTTGGTGTGTTTTGGACAAAGAGAGAGCCCCTTTATCACTTATGTTGAGGGTAGGTTGAGTTGTAGGACATATATGTTTGATTTCTCAAACCCTGAACTGTTTTTCTTGCCACAAACGGTAGGCCTGGACCAACTTAAATTCTTAATGTGTGCCACCATATCAATATCTTTCGCAGTTCAAAATTATTATTTGATTCCATTTTGCTTGACCAATTTGAACCCGCCGTTTCATCAATGCCGTATAGCCTCACATGTAAATGTCGAGTCTAGTCCCCAATAATATCTGGTCCAACTTGTCTATTCCATATATGGGAAATTAATTGGGATGAACTTTTATTATAATCTCCTCCCATAAGTTATTTTGACAAAAGACATTTTTTTTAGTAAAAGACATCTCCTTCAATGAAAATTTAATTATTCCTTTTTTGTACTTCTATTTTTTTGATCAGCAGTTTTTTTTATAGACCAAGTCTTTGTGAAAAAAGACAAGGCCAATGGTAATCCCTCAACAGTGGTAACTTACTTAACAAAGGCATCCTCACTGAGGTTCCTACTAGAACACAAATGTGTAGTAAGAACCAAAACCATAAACAGAACAAGGGTCTAACAAACCTATATCCTGATATATCTACCATTAAGCACAACCAAAGAAAACAGGAGTTGCCAACAAGGGCAACTCAACCAGAAAACACATTACAAACATACCCAAATGACAGACAGAGACAACAAGGGCATAACTAACTTAAAAAACAACAGGACCTGAAAATGCCCAAATTCAACCACCATGAAGACCGAAGCAGCAATGAAAGCTAAGTAAACCCAGTCACCCAGTCCCCAAATCCGACCACAGAAACAGATGCTCCAACACACTACCTTAACCGCACCCAAACCTGCCAATTCCCAGCTGTTGTCTCCACCAGAAAGGAGAGACAACCGGTTGTTGGCCAACACCAGTTAAACAACCATACTCCAGCGAAGGATAAACCACCATCAGAGTAAGCCAGTCCCCAGAATCACTGCCTATGCTATAACCGGAGATCCGAAGATCACCCGTCACCGTAAGCCAGCACCTTAAAACGATGAAGTCCTAAATTCAAAATGAATCCAGGACATGAAAAGCAGGCAAAAGAAACTAGGGCAAAAAGGGAAAAAAAGGGGAATCGGAAGAGAAGGGGGGATACTTACCCAAAATCAATGCCGGACTCTCGAGGTAGCTGCTCCAAACCATGTAACCAACAATCCGTCCGATCCACGCCAGCAACGGTGGGAGCAAACGATCCACGAGGTCGGAGTGCCGGTAGAGCGCGATTGCAAAACCTAAGAAGGAGTACACTGGAGACGAAGCACCAGATTTGAGGCAAGGGTGGTTTGTACGCGACGTCGACTGAAGCCCAACCCACGACCCGAGCTAATCTACGGCCATCAACGACGTTGAACGACGTCCCACACCAGATTTGTTCGAGTCAGTTTCGAACTAGAGAAAACCACTGTAAGAACTGCCCCCGGTTGATCCCGGTCGAACCGGAGGTTTTTGGCGAAAGTTGATTTTTTTGCCGGAAAAGTCAACTGATGACTCAGGGAGTCATTCGGGACATTTCTGGTGCTCAAAAATCTTAGCTGTCGCTACGGTTAGCTTAGATATGCCGTTTCCTTTCAATTGACTGTAAGTTGTGAAAAGTCAACCGTCGGTCAATTTCGGGTCAACCCTCACTTAACTAAGGACTAATTTAAGTTAAAACCCTTGTGCTGGTTTTTCTAAGAGGAGATGTGGTACCCATTTGGATAAGTGTCCCTTTAGGTTTGGATGAGAAGAAGGAGGGCACAATGACCATTTTAACCTTAAAAGATTGGGCTTGGGAGACATGTGAGCATGGGGGTAGTTTGGGGTTTCTCCCTTTAGGGTATATGACCCAAATTGGGAGCATTTCAGCCCAAACATTTAGTGTTGGCCGAAATTCACCAAAGGGGAAAGAAGAAGAAGCTCTCAAAGCTTGGAGAAGAAGAAAAGAGGAGAAAAGAGAGGTCTTTAACCTATTTGTGACCCAAATCTCCCCTTTTTTCCTTGTTTCTTCATCTAACCTTCATCCTCAAGGTAAATCCATCTTCTATTTTCGTTTCTAGCAATTTGGATTCATGGGTTTTGAGGAAAAGATGAAGAAATTGATTGGGTTTGAATTTGTGAACATTGCATGATGTTGTTTGGTGAAAAAGGAGTGTAGATGATGAATTTAATTTGGTTTTGTGGAGTTTTGATGAACACCCATGACGGGTTTTGAAGTAGAGACGTTTAGGAACTGTTTTTGGATCTTTGGAAGGTCATCAATGGAGGTTTTGGGGGTTAAAATCATGAAAAACCGAAGCTGGAGGAAGAAGACGATGAACAGTAACAAACTGTCACGGATCCATGAAAGGAACCGTGACGGAACGCGTCACGGATCTGTGAGGAGAACCGTGACGGCGTCTGCCACAGTTCCGTGAGGAGAACCGTGATGGTTCAGCCCACGGATCTGTGACCCAAACCGTGACAGACCCGGAATGAGCCTCTTTCCGGCCCATTTCCCGTTTTAGCCTAAGTTGGACTTTCGGGCTTAATTAATTTATTTCTCGTTCTTAACGCAACTGAATTAGTTTTGACTCAAGTATTTATTTGTGATCCAAGGCTTTGGATCCGAGACCGATGAAGGAGGAGACCCGAGGACATCGTGAAGTGGAGGAGGAAGCGAGCCAGACGTCAGCAGCTAGGAGTTGATCGTTGATTATTTCTGAGGTAGGGATGGTAGCGAATACTGGTTCGATTGTGGAAAATTACTAGTATGCATGTTAATAATAATAACCGGAAATGTCATAGTTCGCATATAAGATGTGATTCACTAGAATAACCGCTTTCAATTACTTAATAACCGGACGAGTCTTAGTTGCATGTAGGATGTGATTCACTAGTTTAATCGCTTTCATTTCTTGGGAAATTGTCGTGCTGGTAGAATGGCCATGTCGAGCCTTAGGGTTGCAAGTTGATTGCGATGCATGATACTTTTTGTAGCCATTGTTTGAGAGTCTTAATCAGATTATACTCGGTGTAGCATGTTGTGACTATGTGTGGGCAAGTGTGTCGTGCTTGATATGATGTGAATCTTTGGTTGTGATATGATCGGGTGAGTGATTGACCGATTTGTGTGGTATGGTGAGTTTGCTCGGTTGGTATACCGGGGTCGAACTATGGCTTTGTGATGCGTGTTATTCCCTTGACGTGTGTTCCAAGAGGATTTGTGTCTGGTATGATACCTACACTGAGAGAGTATGCCGGTGTAGAGTATCGAGGACAAGGACGGTTTAACTATTACACCGATGCTATGTGGTCCGGGAAGGCGTACGACCGAGGTATGTGCTGGTCCGGTATGCGTGAGGCCCTGATTGTACGTGACAGGAACACGTCCGATTGAGGGATTTCCGGTCTGGGATGTTACCCCGATTCTACGTGATGGGAAGATGTCGGGACCGATGCTTCGTGTTCCGGTACGATATAAATGGGACGGGTTGCGATAGCCGGAGATGTTGGGTTTGGTTGTACTAAGTTATGTGTTTTTTCTGATGTGTGTGTTGTGCGTGCTGTTGGGCTTTGTGCGTTGTATTATTTGTGATTTTGACCTTACGAGGGTGTTTAGTGGTTGGTACTTGTCCAATGGGCGTTATTGATAGCTATGCTTTGCTAGTATGCCCTAATTGGACGGTTACTCGTGGTATTGAACTGATGTTCATAACCTTAACTACTTTTCCTACTGAGCGAAAGCTCACCCCTTACCTTGTTGTCTTTCAGGTGTTGAGCGGAATCAGTATTAGCAGGATTCTCGGAGTTTGGGAGCTGACGAGGATCTTGGCTAGTGTCTAGAGACATACAATTTTTATTGTTTCTAAACTGAGTTACTTTTTGTTCTTGACGAGCTGTTGACTCGCGTTAACTTTTGGAGTTTTAAACTGCTATCTGAAACCTTTTTATTATTAAATTGCTTTGGTTATCTTTTATTTAAATTCACGTCTCGGGTCCGGTCAGAACTGGATTTGGGGCGTGACAACCACGCACCCGGCCAAAAAAGGGGAGAAAAAGACGCCGACGACAGAAGAAGTGGTAGATCTGAAGCCATCCACTCTAAAGAAGAAGTGAAAAAACTTCCCGCTTACAGATCTACCATCGAAAATGGTCGGAGACGCGGAGGAGAAGCAGAGAAGCGGCGAGGGATGGGAAGGTGGAAAAAGAGGTGAGGGAAGGATGAATCAGAACGTAAGAGGAGAAGACCAAGGGAGGGGAACGAAAGGTAACGAAGGAGGAGATCGTCGGCGTGGGCTCTGGCTCCAAAGGAGGCCAGATCGACGCCGGCGGCAAGCGCGAGCTTGGGTTAGGGTTGGTAAAATAAGAGAGAGGTGAGAGAAAATAAACTAGAGAGAGAATGCGTTCCTTTAATTATTAGCATGTTATTATTTTGTTCTTCTATCAAATTTTGATTTTTCCCTAGTTTTTCAAAATTTGAAATTCCCGTCTGTTTTTTCGTGACCAAATTTGTTCAATCGATGATTTTCGTTTTCGATCGACCATGAAACTTTGTTGATCGTTTTTGGTAGATTGAACAAGATTCATGGTCGATCGACCAAAGTTTATCGTTTTTGTGTGGATCAATCGACCAAACCAGTTTCGATCGAGATTGGACGTAGAAGAGAAGAAAGATGAAATAACACAGGGAAAGAAGAAACAGTGATTTCGTATGTAGCTTGATGGAATGGTGATGGTGGTTTTGTGACGAACTTTGTGGCGAACTCAACGAGACGACGATGGGTAGAGGTATGAGAAGTAAGAAGAAGAGAATAGAAGTTTGAAGAGAAAGAAAGAGAAGATGAAGAGAATGAGAGAGAAGTTGAGAGAAAGAAGATGAAGAGAGGTGGTTGTGTTGGTGTTGATGAGTTAAAAAGTTTAAAGAGAGTAAATGAAAGGTAAAATAACATTTTCCTATGTTTGGGAGAAGATTCAAATAAAATTAGGGGAGGAGGTCTTTGGCATAATTTTCCTAAATTACTTGTCTTGATTTATCTATTTTTTAAAAAGTTCTATCCCAAACAGTTACTTCTTACATATTACCACCTAAATTATATTTTATATTTGTTGTTGTCCAATACTAAACGGAAAATAACACATACATGCTTTAATTGACGACCTAGCATCTAAGTCTAACGATGCTCTCTAAAGCCGGTCTTAGCCAATCTCTTTGATCATGAAGCTCATCTCTCTAGCCATCGTCCCGTTCGTTACCACCATCATCACAGTTGACCCTCTCATCCTCTCTATTGCTTCCATCGTAATTTCTGGGTCTGAGAGACTCAATCACAGCAGTGGCCATGACTCCCTCTACAACCAGCCCTAGATCCTCTCGGCGAAGTCGCCGCATACCTTCACCGGTACCTTGTAAAATATGGATATAGTGTCGTGGGAGTGACTCTTGTAAAATTTAGCTTCGCCTCACATGGTGGCGCAATTTCTGTACCCGAGGAATAGTCTTCTTCTAGTGGTTTTTATATTTAACCGCATCCTTAGGCAGGAAGCGGTTCCCCTCATTATAGGTTGTCCCAAATTTCCCCAAAAGATACTTGCCTCACGTTGGTTACCCTTGATACATCTTTGGAGGTGCATATTCAAGTATATAGGAGGTGCTTTTCCTTCGGAGGATTCCATATTTTTCTTACATCTGTAGATTAGGAAGACCCGACAAAGGACGATTGAGAAGACATCTGGGTGGTGTTGTTGACGCCCTAAGACTCAATAGGGTAGCCGCAATATTGGATGCAGGGATGAGGTTCAAGGGTTGGGTTAAAACCTGGCTGCATGTATGGGTTGTGGCTCATGGGTGGATTGATGTGCATCATACGTTGGACGACCGTAGCCTGCTTCATATTGAACTCGGGTTGTTGAGAGAGAGAAATGTAAGATGTAGAGAAACTATGGATGAATGTTGAAATAAAATGGTTGGTATTTATGGATGGGGTAATTACAACTGACTACCCAAACTTATACACGTATTTCAGTTTACTACTTATAGATAAGAAAATTATACATGGCTACCTAAATATTGGCAATTTTTAACACAATTAATACAATTAGCTTTTCTATCCATTTTTACTATTCAGTTATACAAATAACGTAAACTACATTTAGTTGAATTTCCAACCTAATTTTACTATCATTTTTTTCATTCTTTTTTACTTTTCACTTTTAATTTTGTTATAAAAAACAATCTTTAAATTTTATAATATTTTTACCTTATATTTTAAAATCTATTTTTTTTCTTAATATTTTTTTTCAAACAGTTCTTATTTTTTTTCAGGAAATACTTTTATTATTATTATTATTATTATTATTATTATTATTATTATTATTATTATTATTATTATTATTATTATAATAATTATTATTTACAGAAAGTACTTACTTATTATTGTTTTTGTCACTAAAAAACTTTTATTTATTAAATTTTTTCAGAAAATATTTTACTTATTATTTTTTCAATTTAAAAAAAATATATTTAAAAATAAAAAAATTGTTTTTTTAAAAACTTGAAAAATTTATAAAATAAAAAATTAATTTTTTTATAAAGTTAATGAAACTAAAATATAAATATAAATAATTTAAAATGAAAAAAATGAAAATGAACATTATTATTTTTATTACATATCCAAAATAAAATTAAAATCCGAATTATAATTTATAACATATTTTATAAAATTACAAATTGATATTTCAAAATTTATATATTTCAAAATTAACATTTGATTTAAAGAAAATTTTATAAATTGATTAATATTTTAATAAAATATGATTTTAAACAATTTTTCTAAATTAACGAATATAAAAGATTTAAAAATATGTTAGCATCAGAGCTGTTCAGGTCGAAGGTTCTCACTCCAGATCAAAGAGAACCACAAAGAAGAGAGTCCAGATCCGAGAGCTCGATGGTGTATATATGATGTGCTAGAGGCGTCTTCGTCCGCTGCCTCTCGTATGCTGTCCATCTTCACTTTCTTGCTCCTACTTCTTAATCGCAGTCACAACCCGAGCCAGTTCAACTGCAAATTAAACCACAAATACAAAAGTGGTAAAGTGAGGGTGTTTTGCTTGATCTTTTGATTTGTTGAACATATGGTATTGATTAGCTGATGACATAGCTGAGAGTAGAACAGTAAACGGGAGGAGAATATGATAAAGGATTACATGTTGATTTATACTTGATACTTTGAATTTGTTCTTGAGTTTGCTATTATGAATTGAATTTCTTTGATATTATGTATTGGTTTTGGAATGCGTTTAATGTTTTAGATATTTATTTATTTTTCTTGATTTTATTTTTATTATTTGTTTTGATTTAATTAAATTATTAATAAAAAAGAATATTTAAAAATTAAATTTGAAGGAAAATTTAAAATTAATTCAAAAGGATAAAATTAATAACTTATAATAATTAACAAATAAGTGTAAAATAGTCTTTCAATTCATATGGGTAAGCTAATTTCATGTCATGGTGTTAGTTTTTACTAATAGAACCGCGTGACCAATACTTACGATAATGCATTTGTTATTTTGAAATGTTGGGTAGCATAGTGTGCTAGTGTTCGTGACCAATACTTAAAAGCAAGTTTCGACATTTAACCCTGTTAGTTATATCAATTATCTTTTAAGTATAAGAATTAAATAGTAATAGCTAAGTTGTTGGATTTTATGCCCTAGGATAAGCCACAATTTTTACAATGTCATTTGTGAGTAAATAATAAGTTGACAAACGTTTTATCATCATTAAGTTGTGTAGGCAACTGAAATCAAGAACAACGAAAACAATAGAAAGAACAATAGTATACTTACAACCAAGTCGATAGGTTTTTTATGTAGGAAGTCCCAGTCCAACAGAAGTATGTTTCCTTAATACAAAATTGCCCCCTCTACGGCACTGAAGGTTGGAATGGGCAAATGTCTCCTAATATAAAACGGACCTAAACCACTAGTGAGTGCTTCAACTAGTGGAGTCTGGCGACCTAAACCCGACTTGTACTGAAATTGTAGAATGTCAGAAGAGAAGAAGAATCGAAAAGGAAGTGATTTTTCTGTCCCCTCAACACCCTTTAAATAGTAGACAAGGTGCCCTTTCAGAAAGATTACGACTCTTTGACCAATGTGCATGTGTGTTTAAAACACTTGATCAGACTCTTTCACCAAAGGTCATGTTGATTCAAAACCTGATCTAGGGAAGGCGTTGTAACATCGTCCGACTTCATTTGGGGTCAGAGAAGGGTTGACAAAACCTGCTCATTTGGGGTCCGATCTAGGGAAGTTGATTTGGGAATTTTAGAGTGAGAAACTGAAAAAGTTAAATTGGTATGAGGAAGATGAGGACAGAGAGGGTGAATTAGGGTAGAAAAAGGAAAAAATGAAAATAAAAAAAACAAATATAATAAAATATTAATTAAATAAAAAAACTGATTTTTATGTATTTTATAAATTTAAATTTAAATTTTTTTAAAATAAAAATGTTTTTCATAAATAAAAGACTGAATTTTTTATAATAAAACTGATTTTTTAAAATAAAAACTGATTTTTGAAAATAAAATATGTTTTTTTAAAAATAAAAAAATATTTTTTAAAATAAAATATGATTTTTTATATAAAATATGATTTTAAAAATTAAATATGATTTTTTTTATATAATATACGATTTTTTAAATAAAATATGTTTGTTTAACTACAAAATATATTTTTTTTAAATATAAACTGATTTTATAAACTAAAAAATTAATATTTTTAAAGAAATTCTAATTTTTATAAAATTAAAAATGTTTTTTTATAAAATAAATAAATAAATAAAAAGAAATTTTGAAAACCAATGGCATATTTTGAAAATTTGACTGTTAGTGAGGGGTATTTTGGACTTTTCATGCATTTTCCGTCCAAAATGGATGGAAAGTTGACGGCGGGTACTAAAGTGACGGAAAATGTCATTCTAGGGTATTGAGGTGCCACTAAAAATAGTTAGGGTATTGAGGTGAAAAAAACGATAGTTAGGGTATTGAGGTGAAAATTACCCTTGTTTTTAACATAAACACATTTGTCGCATTCAGTGAACTTGAACCCGTTTGATAACATAGCAGCATCAAACTTTGCATGTGATTGCTTTGGTGCTTGCTTAAGTCCATAAAGTGACTTAACTAGTCTGCACACCTTGTTCTCATTTCAGGTGATGAGAACCCTTCGGGTTGTTGCATGTATATTTCCTCTTCTAGTTCACCATTTAAAAAGGCTGTTTTTTTACATCCATTTGATGTATTTCAAGCCCTTTAAGTGACGCGATTGCGATGAGCATTCTAATGGACTTTATCCTTGTCATAGGTGAGTAGGTATCAAAATAATCCAACCATTCCTTTTGTCTAAATCCTTTTACCACAAGTCTAGCTTTGTGTTTGTCTATGGATCCATCAGTTTTCAGTTTCTTTTTGAAAACCCACTTGTATCCCAATGGTTTTATAACGGGGGGAAGTTCCACTAACTCCCATGTGTAGTTTTGAAGAATATATTGTATTTCACTATTTACTGCTTATTTCCAATAAAGAGCATCTGGTGAAGACATTGCTTGTGAAAAGTTTGTGGCTCATCTTCCACCAATAGTGACACAAAGTCGGGTCCGAAGGAATTAGCTTTCCTTGCCCTTTTTCTACGCCTTGGTTCTTTCATGATATGTTCCTCATGACTGGATTGACCTTCCGGTTCTTCAATGTCCTGTGGTCTCTTTTAAGGATGTGATTCCTTTGGTTCTTTCTGAGGGTAGATGTGTTCAAAGAATGTAGCGCTTCTAGATTCGATTATGGTATCTACATGGATATCCAGAATATCCGATTTATATACCATAAATCTATATGCACTACTATTATACGCATACCCAATGAATATGCAATCAATAATTTTTGGTCCTATTTTGACCTTTTTAGGGTTAGGTACTTCCACCTTGGCCAAGCACCCCCACACTTTCAAGTATTTGTAGGATGGAGGTGTTCCTTTCCATAACTCGTATGAAGACTTAAGGAATTTCTTACGAGGCATCTTGTTGAGAATGTAGTTTGTCGAGAGTATGGCTTCTCCCCATAGGTTATCTGGTAAACCAGAACTTAGTAAGAGAGCATTCATCATTTCCTTGAGTGTTCAGTTTTTGCGTTCTGCAATTCCGTTGAACTAAGGTGAATATGGTGCTGTAGTTTGGTGTATAATACCGTTTTGAGCACAAAAAATTTCAAAGGGATGTTCATATTCTCCTCCTCGGTCGATTCTTAAAGCTTTTATTTTCTTACTTAGTTGATTTTCAACTTCAGCTTTGTAAAGTTTGAAGGTTTTAAAAGCTTCATCTTTACTCCTCAACAGGTACACATGACAATACCGTGTACAATCATCAATAAATGTAATGAAGTACCTTTTTCCACCTCTTGTTTGACACAATTTCAGATCACAAATATCTGTACGTACTAAGTCAAGAGGTTCGGTGTTCCTTTCAATCGAGTGAAAGGATGAACTTGTCATTTTTGCTTCAACACAAACTTGACATTTTTCTTTTGGATTAATCCTAAATTTAGGAATTGCATCCAAGGAAATTAAACGACGAATTGTATCAAAGTTAACGTGACCTAGTGTAGCATGCCATGTATTAGAGGACTCAGCGATATACACAGAAGAACTCACTGTATTATTATTATAATTTACAATAGTAGGTACAACGGGCATAACGTTCATTTTGAACATGCCCTCATTTACATATCCCCCTCCCCCTTGTACATCATTTTTCGAGAGAACAAACTTATCAGATACAAAGGCTGTTTTGAAGCCATTCTTTGTCAGCAATGAGCCAGGGACCAGATTCTTTCGAATGTCCGGAACATGGAGAACATTGTTCAGAGTAAGTTCCTTTCTGGAAGTCATTTTCAGCACTATCTTCACGGTACCTTCAACCTTTGAAGTGGATGAGTTACCCATGAAGATATGGTCTTCCTCAGTAGCAGCCTTGAAGGTGGAGAACATCGACTTGTTGGCACAAATGTGTCAATTTGCTCCAGTGTCTATGAACCATTCCTTAGTGTTACCGACCAGGTTGCATTCAGTAATCATAGCACAAAGACTCATGTCAGAGAGGTGCTCAGTTACATTGGCCTCGTCCTTCTTTATTGGACCACTATCAGTATGCTTCCTCTTGTGAGAATTTGTCTTCTCAATGACATTGGTCTTTCCGACCATGTTGCTTCCATAAGTTTTCTCTGACTTGCGGTTGTCTTCTTCAATCCTTAGGCGGACAATCAGATCTTCCAGCGACATTTCCTTCCGCTTATGCTTGAATTCTCTCCATGTTGGGGGTAATCTCTCAATAGCTGCAACCACTTGAAATGACTCGTTAAGAGACATACCCTCATCATGGATGGTATGAATGATCAGTTGTAGCTCCTGTATCTGACTGAGAACCGTCTTGGAGTCTATCATTTTGAAGTCCAGAATTTGCCAACAACGAATTTCTTCATGCCAACATCTTCTGTTTTGTACTTCTTTTCCAAGGATGCCTAAAGATCCTTGGCAGTCTTGTATCCACAATAGATACCATAGAGCTCATTCTCCAGACGGTTGAGGATATAGTTCCTGCACAGATAGTCAGAGTTCTTCAATGCGTCGAAAGCCATTAATGTATCTTTTTCAGACTCATCGTCTATGATTGGAGGCTTCTTGGTGAGGAACTTGTTGACGCCAAGGGTGGTCAGCCAAAATAGCATCTGTGGCTGCCACTGTTTGAAATTCATGCCGTTGAACTTCTCTGGTTTCTCACCATTAGGAGACACAACCATTGGAAGCACCGAACCAGCAGTTATGCTTGCCGTTGGTGGAGATGTCAATGGCGGGGCAGAAGATGAAAATAAGTTCGATTCAGTAGCCATAATTCCGGTTTTAGAGGGAAAAAACATATTAAGATATTTTTCTAGAAACCAAAAGTGTTGGACCAAATTTTTTGTCTTAAGCTTGTAGGCAACTGAAATGAAGAACAAGGAAAACAATAGAAAGAACAATAGTATACTTACAACCAAGTCGATAGGTTGTTTATTTAGGAAGTCCGAGTCCAGCAGAAGGCTGTTTCCTTCAGACAAAATTGCCCCCTCTATGGCACTGAAGGTTGGAATGGGCAAATGTCTCCCAAGATAAAACGGACCTAAACCACTAGTGAGTGCTTCAACTAGTGGAGTCTTGCGACCTAAACCCGACTTGTACTGAAACTGTAGAATGTCAGAAGAGAAGAAGAATCGAAAAGGAAGTGATTTTTCTGTCCCCTCAACACCCTTTAAATAGTAGACAAGGTGCCCTTTCGGAAATATTGCGACTCTTTGACCAAAGGGCATGTCTGTTTAAAACACTTGATCAGACTCTTTCACCAAAGGTCATGTTGATTCAAAACTTGACCAGATACAAGATAATGAATCTTAACATAAAGTTGGGAAGATTAATTGCTGAGTCTTGCATGCAAAAAGATAGGATTTTCGTGAAGCTAAAAGCTCAAAGCGCAGGCCCAAGCCCAGGCCCGTCCCGGACCAGACGGACAGTGGCGGCGGCGCGCGCGTGTGGGCTCTCTCCATTACACATTAGTGGTGACCTAAGGCCACGACCTTATTCCAATTGTCAAACTTTATAAAGTGTATGGAAAAGTGTAATGTAGGAAATATGGGCTTGCATTAAATGCCATTTAATGCATGTCATTAATCCATGTTTTTCTTTAACTTTGCATGCGATTATCTCATTCAATATTTAACGTATTTCCGTAAACATACATCTTACGTTCAAGTTCGCAATGATGTGAACGTAATGGATACATGTGTTGCCGAAATTGATGATCGGAACAAGATGATATGGATGTCGTAAATTGAGTTGTCCAACAAGTTGTAGTGTTAATGAAACATTGAATATACTACTCCCCAGTAGTAGAAATCTTAGAAACACTAGAGTGAGTCTATTCCTTTCGTCCCTACCCTAATCCGATAGTTAGAAGTTGTGTGATTGTTGATTGGAGGATCATGTTTTACTGATCATGTATATAGAGATATGAGTCAACATCACAGATGTCGAAGAGTTTGACATTGGATTACCCACCTTGAGAATGACCCATTGAACACGGGACATGAGCATTTCTTGACTACCAAAGTATATCTTAGGCCTACGACCATGACATCACCATACTATCTATATGTTGGTGACTCATATTTTGACATAACTAAACGCTACTCGTGACCAAAATAACTACTAAGGTTATGCTCAAATATGGGTACGCACGTATACGATATATGAGTGGTAGTCATAAGGACTTATCACTTGTATTCACACAAGGTAGATGTCATTTAGGCCCCTCTTGATGAGTGAAAGATTGTAAAAGAATCATGGCCATGCGTGTGATTTGTCACACACAATCCGAACTCAAGATCAAAAGAACAATGGACTGAATAGAAATTGAATGGTGCGTCTATACCCTTTTGTTCAGTAATGGTGTCACCAAAATGACAAAGGATAAGATTACTTATGACAACATGATTTGACAAAGACAAAGTCAATAGTTCGTGCGACTTGGGTAGTTATGGGTCTTGCTAAAAGTTACCCACAATTTGTGGGGGAAATGTTAATTTATGTCTTACTACCAACATCATATGAATCTTAAAGGTCACACATAATAGAGTAAAGATCACAATGATATGAACGACATATATTCGATTAAATAAATCGATAAAATTATGTTTGATATAACATAACTTATTTATTTAATCAATTGCTCATGGATAAAAGCCATTAATTGTATTTAATTATTATCTTATATAAAATTAAATAGAACAAATAAAAGGGACCAAAATATAGGGCTTGGCCAAATGCCTTTATTAGGCAATAGGGTTATTCGACCAACCCATTAATTATATATATTTATTGTGTTTTATTTATCAAATTAGAATTAAGGAAAATCTTTATTATTCTGAAAGGTCTAGATTTAAAAGGATTCTTATACTCTCTCGCAATCTGAGACCAAAGCCTAGCCCTAGTCGTTGTACCCCTGCGATTATGGTGCTTTCTAGCCTTGTCCGTGATGTCGACAATCTTGCTGACTTTGTTGTTGCTCTCCCTGCCGGCTCTGTCATGGCGTCTCCGGTGCAGACTTTTCCGCCATGGCGTTCTCCTTCCGCCTCTGCCCCCTCTCAACATTCTCAAAGGAACGCCTAGGCTCGGCCTGCTTCTCCGACGTTCCCAGCGACCTTTTCCCTCCCCGTGCGAACCCTAGTGGCGGACCCCCACTGGCCTACTACCTCGCTACTGCCCTCCGGGGGTACCGGAACCCATCGAGACCTCCCACCAATACCCTTTATTCGGGCTCCTCCAAATCCTATGATTCAGGACGGGCCGCGCAGGTGGGATCCAGGGTCAGGTCTCCTTCCGTTACCACATCGACCACTGCAAACACCGTCGCCACCGTCGTCTAAGCATCACGCAGCGGTCTCTCTCGTGACGTGTGTACCAAGGAAACCTCATCTAGGGTTTGCTGTTGGGCCTTTACAACCCAAGATTGCTGGGCCCTCCCGACCCACTAATAGGGGGTCTCTTCAGCCCACTACTGGCGGGCCCTCTGTGATGCCGCTTCTACAACCGTCGTCGCCACCGTCTTCGAAGCCGATGTTGGCGCGTCTAGGATTGCCTCCTCCTCCCAGCCAGTTTAGAGATGGAGGACGCGAGGGCCCGAGTGTGAAGGCTGTTAAAGTTTAAGTGCCCACTAAAGGGTCTGGAATTGGTACTGGAGCACTCTAGAGGTCGGCAGTTGGAGAACCTCGGGAGGATCAAGTCAAGGAGGGGACACAATCCCGCCAGGATGAATGAGAAGCCAGATGAGCATCGCGGACTGGCCCTAGGAGGAGTCCCCAGGCGATGCTTTTCCTCCCACCATCACCACTGTTGAGCTCTTAGAGTTTCGGTACCCTGCTCCCCCCGCCCCCCTCGTATTTTTTCTTTGCCCGTGGGTCATCAAAATACCGTCTATGACGGTTCTGGTATTAAAAGACTCAGCTAACCATTGTTCATTCATACTGACCTTCCTTGGTCGAGGAGCATGTTCCTTGAGGCACATCAATGTGTTGGGTTTAATCTTGTTTATGTTTATTATTAATATTATTAGTTAAATATAATATTTGTCTCGTATATTACTATTAGAATAAGTAGTTTATGACGTGTCTTATTAGTGGGTTAGTGAGTGATTATATGGTGATAATGTGGTGTAATGAGTATTAATATAGTATTAGTGGAGTAAGTTTTATAGGTGTATTTAGTATGTTGTTGGGTGTTACTTGTAATATTTTCCTATAAATAAGAGCCAAAAGAACCAAGGATGCATATCATCAAGTTTACAAAATGTAGTCTTTAAAGTCTTTGTGTGTGTTCTTGTGAAAGCAATACAAGAACACAATATTATCGTTTTATTTTCTCACAATTAGTATCAGAGCGCTGTTGATCTGTAGGACTGAGGGAGGTCGAGAAGAGGATATTAGTGAAACTTGTGCAAGAGATCAAGAAGAGGAAAAAGAGAATAGTAAAAGAGGTAATATTTTTATAAGCTCGTTTTTGTTGAAAGCAATTGAGAAGGTGTACTTGTTGCATTCATTTAGAGCAAGAAGGAGAGGCATCAAGTGGTGTACTTGGTGGTACCATCAACACTTCATCGACAAAAGTACTGACGAGAGGTGGTTTGACGATGATATACCCGAGGAGTATGATGGTAGAGAGAATGTCAAAGAGTGGTCCGTCAGCACTTCATCGACAAAAGTAACGGCAAGAGGTGGCTTGGCGATGACATACCTGAGGGTTATGTTGGCGGAGAGGATGCCAAAGAGTGGTTCGTCAGCACTTTCATCGACAAAAGTACATCGAGAGGTGGCTTGCCGATGACATACTTGAGGGGTATGTTGGCAAAGCGATGCCAGAGAGTGATACCGTCAGCACTTCATCGACAAAAGTAACGGCGAGAGGTGGCTTGACGATGACATACCTATGGGGTATGGGTTGTGAGAGTATCGTCGAAAAGTAAACGACGAACGAATCTTGGAAGCGCTAAAAGGAAATGCGCACCAAAGAGAATTGAGTAAAGAAAGCAAATATACTCGTATTGAAACAAAGCGGTCGAAGATCGTTGAGCACAAAGTGAATATGGTTATGTTCAACAAAGAGAATGACAAGCTGAAACGGACTTGAAGATCGCATAAACAAGATTAAGGGGGTGATTTTTGGGTTTAACCTTGTTTAGGTTTATTATTAATATTATTAGTTAAATATAATATTTGTCTAGTATGTTACTATTATAATAAGTAGTTTATGATGTGTCTTATTACTGGGTTAGTGGGTGATTAAATGGTGATAATGTGGTGTAATGGGTATTAATATAGTGTTAGTGGGGTAAGTTTAATAGGTCTATTTAGTATGTTGTTGGGTGTTACTTGTAATATTTTCCTATAAATAAGAGCCCAAAAAACCAAGGATGCATCACATTAAGTTTATAAAATGTAGTCCTTTGAGTGTTTGTGTGTGTTCTTGAGAAAGCAATACAAAAACAAAATTGTATCGGTTTTTATGTTCCAACACAATGTAATCGATTTTAAGAAGTTATAATATTGCACATTTCGCTCAAAAAAAGAAGAATAAGGATTCCTATAACACATGTAGGGGCCGAAAATTACAAGCTTCACGAAGAAAAAGGTTAGATGAAAAAGGTGTTGATAAATGTTTAGAAGACCGCCCCTTATATTTCATGTGCTTGAGGAAGGCATCCTTCACGGACTGTCCACTTGATCCACACCTGTCGATCCGGACACAACCATCAAAGCTTCATACTCGAAACAACCTATGCTGGAGCCAGAGACGACTCTGTTGCCCCACCCACAACAACACAAGCAGCACTACCAAGCAAATTAGACAAAATGGGCTGAACCTCCTCTACAATCTCATTAGTTGTACCAGGCCCAATATATGGCCCATCGTCCACCTTGACTCACTCGGAACCGGCAACACAATCGCATATTCAAAATTTGAAACCCCCATATCACGCTCAACTGCTGGAAATAGTGAAGATTCAAACTCCGGGGATTTGGAATCGTAAAAGAACGAACTGCAGCTCAACCGAGCAGTCCAGAGTACAGGAAACCCGACCTGGACAGTAGACGATCTTCAATGCAGAAGCAGAATCAGCTGCAACAGAGCCAAACAAGCTCTGTTTTCTCAACCCGCTACCCTGTGTATGTAATTAGTTAGACTAATACTTTGTTGTAGGATTAGATTGATTCTCCTTGATCCTCTCTTGCCCGTTAGGTTCCTTGGATGGAAAGTGTTTATATACAGATGCTCTGTGTAAGCAATTGTAACACGCACATAATCAATACAGCAAAGCTTATTTTGTCTCTCTCTCTTCTAAAATCTCACATGGTATCAGAGCTTTGCTCTTAAGACCCAACATTAAAATTTCATGGCAGGGGACAATGGTGTGAACAAGGACGTGGTGCAGCCGCGAATTCCTCAATCATGGGAAAACAATCCATATCACGAACTCTACTTGCACCACTCGGATCACATAGGCGGAGCCTTGATCCCCATTCTGGATAATTATCAATCACGGCAGGAGGCCATACTAGCCGCTCTGGATGTCAAAAACAAAGCCGACTTTCTTGACGACACACTAGAAAATCCAGAGACAAATGGAGAAGAAAAACAACAATGGCACGCTGCAACACCGTGGTTAAATATTGGCTCCTTGGATCCATGAGCAAGACCATGCATAAGAGCGTTGCGAGGATGAAGGACGCCAAGGGCATCTGGGATGAGTTGAGAGAACAATTCACTCAAACCGGTTGCTTGTCAATGATTCAAATCGAGGAGGCTTTAAATAAAGTGGAGCAGGGATCCACCACAGTGAATGCATACTACACCAAACTCAAAACCCTTTGGGATGAGAGAGATGCTCTAATAGTCTATCCTACTTGCAAATGCAAACCGACTCACGAATGTCATTGTGAAGCTGCAGGTCATAAGGTTCTTCATTCCTTTCTTGAAACTAATAAGACTATGAAGTTTTTACTTGGCTTGAACGGAAATTTTGCACAGACTAGAAACAATATTACTGCTTTTGAACCAATGATGCCTCTTAACAAAGTCTTGGCTATGGTGCTAAGGCATGAGAAACAAGATGTCATTGTGGCAGATAAGTAAACACATGTTAATGTTGAGGCTTCGGCTTTTGCGGCCAAGGCTATGGGTAAAAGAGGAGGCAACAAAAATGGAGGAAAACAGGCGTTAAATGAATACACGGGGAGGTACTGTGAAAAATGCAAGGAGACGACCATTCAACGAAGTATTGTCGTGCGCACATGACTTGCACCTTTTGCGATGGAAAAGGATACTTCGTCGACTATTGCCGCACAAACAAGCACCTGGAAGGTCAAGGCAACAGTTGAATGGAACCAAAGGCAAATGCAGTGGCAAAACATCCAGACTTTTCAAGTCTCGGACTTTCATCCAAGGAATGTGACAACATGTTAAAATTCATTGCAAAGATCAAGGAGGCGAGTCGTGATGCATCAGATGACAACCATTGTAAGAACCGCCCCCGGTCGAACCGGAGGTTTTCGGCGAAAGTTGACTTTTTACCGGAAAAGTCAACCGATGACTCCAGGAGTCATTCGGGACCTTTCCGAGGCCCAAAAAGCTTAGCCGTCATTACAGTTAGCTTAGTTGGGCCGTTTCCTTTCAAATGACTGTAATATTGGAAAAAGTCAACCCGGAGTCAACTTCGGTCAAGCCTCAAGATTTAAATATTTAATTAATGGTGAACTGAGATAATTTGAATGAGGTGGTCCCCACTATGGACACATGTCCATAGTGGCTTGAATGGGAAGAAACAAGGTCTAAAGATCATTTTACCCTCAAAAGTTTGGGCATAGAAGGCAAAGAAGAAATGAGGCATATTGGACAATTCAAGGGTAGGTTAAAACCCGCATTTGGGTCATTTTTCACCCACTTTTCAGTGTTGGCCGAAATTGAGAGAGAGAGAGAGAAAGAAGAAAAGGGGTTTTGGAGACTTGAAGAAGAAGAAAGGAGGAAAAATTGAAGCTTGAAGCCATTCTCTACCCAAAATCTTCCATCTACACTTGGTTCTTCATCTGTTTCTCATCCTCAAGGTAACTCCCTCTTCCTTTTTCGTTTTGGGTGATTTTGGTTCATGGGTTTTGAAGAAAATGATGAACAAGAGTTGGGTTTTTGAGTTTTGTTGATGGATGATGATATATGGAGTGAAAAGGAGATTGGATGATGGATTTAATTTGGTTTTGTGGAGTTTTGATGAAGACCCATGTTGGGTTTTGAAGTAGACACATTCTAGGTACTGTTTTGGAGCTTTAGAAGGTCATCAATGGAGGTTTTGGGGGTTAATTTCGTGAAAACCCGAGGCTGGAGGAAGAAGACGGTGAACAGTGCCAGACCCGTCACGGATCCGTGATGGGCACCATGACGGGAGACGTCACGGATCCGTGAGGGGGACTGTGACGACATTAGTCACGACTCCTTGAGGAGAACCGTGACGGCCTGGACCACGGATCCGTGACCAGATCCGTGGCGGAGCCCATCAAGGATCCGTGACCAGAACCGTGACAGACCTGATTTGGGACTTTTAGGCCCATTTTGTTGAATCTCGAGTAATTGGGACGGTTATCTATAACCGAGTCCTTTTAGGGTTAATTGAGAGTGTTTTCCTCTTTAAACCTTTGTGAATTACTCTTGAGTCACGGTTTGTTTTGTGATCCAAGACTTTGGGCCCGAGCGTGACAAAGGAGGAGACACTTGGATTCCGGGAAGTGGAGGAGGATGCTAGCCAGGTCGTCAGCAGATAGGAGTTGAGAGTTGATTACTTTTGAGGTTGGGAACGTAGCGAATATCGGTTGAATTACGGAAAGTTACTAGTATGCCTTTAAGATAATAACAATACCGGAAATGTCCTAGTTTGCATATATGTTGTGATTCACTAGAATAATCGCTTTCAATTCTTGGGAAATTGCCGTGCTGGTAGAATGGCCATGTCGAGCCTTAGGGTTACGTGTTGATTGTGATTCCATGATCTATGATTGAGATGCATGATACTTGTTGTAGCCGTTGATTGAGAGTCATAATAAGATATACCGGTGTAGAATGATGTTGTTATGTTTGGGCAAGTGTGACATGCGTGATGTGATGTGAACCATTGACTGTGATATGATCGGGTGAGTTATAGACCGATATGTGTGTTATGGTGAATTGGCTCGGTTGGTATACCGTGGTCGAGCTATGGCTTTGTGATGTGTGTTATTCTCTTGATGTGTATTCCAAGAGGAGGTGTGTCCGGTATGATACCTACACTGAGAGAGTATGCCGGTGTAGAGTATCGAGGACGAGGATGTTGTGATTATTACCCCGATGCTATGTGGTTCGGAAAGGCGTACGACCAAGGTATGTGCCGGTCTGGTATGCATGAGGCCTCGAGTCTGTGTGACGGGAAGACATCCGACTGAATGGATTTCCGGTCGGGATGTTATCCCGAGTCTACGTGACGGGAAGATGTCGGGACCGATGCTGTGTGTTCCGGTACGATATAAGTGGGACGAGCTGGGATAGTCGGTGTTGTTGAGAACTATTGTGTAGATTATGTGTTTACTCTGTTGTGTGCTGTATGCCTGTTGTTGACTTTGTGCTATGTTTTAAGTGTGATTATGGTCTTGGGGTGAGTGATTGGTGGTTGGTAACTTCCTGTGGTCGTTGTTAGTAGTTAGGCTTTGCTAGTATGCATTATTTGGACGGTTACTCGTGGTGCTGAACCGATGTTCATAACGTTAACTACTTTTCCTACAGAGCGAAAGCTCACCCCTTACCTTGTTGTGTTTCAGGTCTTGAGCGGGACTTGTGCTAGTGGGATGCTCGATGCTGGGGAGCTAGCGAGGGTCCTAGGCTAGCTGTCTAGAGACGTACTGTTGTTTTGAACCAAACACTTTATTTCTAGTTTTTATGAGCTGTTGAATCTCTTTATCGGATTTATGGGTTTCGGATTATTATATTAAGATTTGTTTCCTCTAAATTGCTTTAATTATTTATCTTTTTAAGTTCATGTCTCGAGTCCAGTCAAAAGCGGATTTGGGGCGTGACAATTTGGTATCAGAGCCTGGTTTTCATTGAAATTGTTTTCAAAACCTCGGACAGTACGTCAATTAGGTGGGTAGAGTCGGGCTGTTAAGTTACCGTGTCGGTCACGCAAGTCGGAGATGTCCTACGCGTAGATACGAGACGGAGAGAGTCTCGGGTTGGTGGTTGTCCGGTCTAAGTACCATGTGTCTTTGGTGAACCTGTGTGGTTAGTGTCATTGTTTGAGTTGAACTGTTTTCCAAGTGTGAACTTGGCCAGGCGGTAAGAGTGAAATTACCGAGACCCGAGGTGTGTAACTGAAGTGACTTGCTGTGTGATGTGTTGGTGTTGAGTACTTTGTGTAGGTTGTGTTTTGGTTGTCCCGCATAAGCGGATGGTTAGCTTAATTTACGAACGGGTCATGCCCGATTTTCTGCAGAAACTGAAGTGTATGTACCATCACGATTCGGTTATAGGGGCCACTGTAGCTGGAAGTGAATGGGGGGGGGTGCCAAGTGGTTACAACGTAATTCGGGGACGCCTGAACCGGGTTGTAACGACGCGGGGTCAACATGAATGTTATGTTAGAAAGAGGACGTGTTAAGAACTTGAAACTAAGTCTATGTTTTACATTGTGGAATTGCTTTATGGTATAAACTGTGGTGTCTGTGACTTATGTGTGAAATTGTTGTTGAGTGTGAAACTGTGTGTAACCTCGCTGTTTGAGTGTATGATCTATGTGACGCACTAGTGTGCAGACTTCTCTACTGTGTGCAATTGTGTGACTATACTATACTGAGTATATTAGTAGTATGAGTACTTTTGTGTTGGACTGTGTGTGGCGTTAGTTACTTTTTAAGCGCGTCGTTCTTTAAGAGTAAGAAACTGAACATGTGCGTTACCCGTGAGCGGATTTACGACATGGCACCGACTTACGTTCCGCGAGGCACGAGGAGACGGCCCGCTAGAGGCCGAGGACAGCCGTCGACTGTCGAGTCGGCAGGGGCGACTAGTGCCCAGGGTGCACCCGCTGAGGGGAATGAGAGGGTTGAGACTATCCAGGCGGCAACTCTGAAGGAGCTGACTCGCACTGTTCAGGGATTGGCAGCAGCCTTTGCCCGGAGAGAGGCTACAGCTCAAACACCGGAGGCTGTGCCGGCTGCCTCTACAGCAGCCACTGAGGGACCTAGTCAGGTCGACAGTTATACTGCGCAGGCGCTGCGAGACTTTCACAGGCTGGGCACGCCTGTGTTTTCCGGGGAGCCAGACCCCGAGGCAGCCGAGAGGTGGCTGGAGCGGATCACCCGCAACCTGGACACATCAGGGGTCTTGAGTGGTAGCCTGAGAGTGTCGTTCACAGTTTTCCATCTGGAGGGAGAGGCCTACCACTGGTGGTGGCGCGAGCAGGCGCGAGTGGGAGATGACTTTGCGCTGTTCGGAAAGCGATTTCTAGAGCAGTATTTTCCTCAGTCGATACTGGACGACAAGCATCAGCAGTTCCTGGAACTCCGACATGAGGGACTGTTAGTGCCCGAGTACGAGGCGAAGTTCACCTCCCTGTCTCGTTTTGCTCAGGAGATGGTACAAACTGAGGCTCTCCGTTGCCGACGTTTTGAGGCAGGTCTTCCCCCGACGATTGCAGATCGGGTCGCTTTTTTGAGGACCCAGGTATACTCTGGCCTGGTGGATCAGGTCTTGGCTGTGGAGCAGCGCATTCGTGAGACAGTCAGAGTTCGAGAGATCAGGCCGAGACCGACCAGTTCCTTGAGGCCATCTGAGTTTCGTGATCCGAGAAGGCAGAGGACCTTAGGATCATTCCAGTCCCAGCCACCGTTGAGAGGACCGCGATAGATCGGGTCAGTGGCTTCAGTTGGACCTTCCATGTCAGGGCGCACGTGCTACGGATGTGGGCACCCGGGCCATATGGCTCGAGACTATACGAGGGACAGCAAGCCAGTAGACCGCCCGGCGGGTAGACCTGAGGAGAGGTCGAGTGTCGGGCCACTGCTTAGTCACCGGTGTGGCCGACCAGGACACTTCGCTTCCAGGTGCTCGGATCGGTTTTTGGAGGTGTCGGCTCCGCGACCACAACAGTCGCAGACTGGGCAGTCGCCACAGTTCCAGCAGCGTCAGGCTCAGACGCAAAGAGCTCCTAGGCAGGTAAGGAGCGCGCCAGCGCTGAGGCAGAGAGCCGTGCAGCAGGTGGCACTTCCACCACCTCCGTGAAGCAGACCCCAGGCATAGCAGGGTTGGGTGTATGCTGTCACCGACTCCCAAGCTGAGGGACGTCACGCCGGCCATGAGGCTACTCAGGGTACATGCTTGCTTTATAATTCATGGGCATCTTTCTTGTTTGATACTAGAGCATCTCATTCTTTCATCTCTTCTTCTTTCGCTGGTATGTTGGGTTTAAGGGTGGAGTCATTGAGTCGACCTTTATGTCTTGACACCCCTGTTACGGGAGAGGTAGTTTTGAGTACTGTTTGTCGGGCTTGTGAGATCCGAGTGGCTGATTGCCCTTTTTATGGCGATTTGCTTGTGTTGGACATCACAGCTTTTGACGTGATTCTGGGGATGGGCTGGATGACGAGGTATCGGGCGTCGATCGACTGTTATCGTCGACAGGCGATCGTAGTATCGAGCGACACGATTGTCACTTGCCTTTTGGGTAGTAGGAGCGGAGTACTCATGTCTGCGTTGATCGTGGGAGATGAGACAGAGACCGTGCAGAGTAGAGATCGTCCCAGAGTGGTCTGCGAGTTCCTGGAGGTCTTTCCGGAGGAGCTGTCAGGATTACCGCCGGCGCGTGAGTGGAGTTTAGGATCGACTTGATCCCGGGTACGACGCCGATATCTATGGCCCTGTATCGGTTTGCACCAGCCGAGTTGGTCGAGCTGAAGCGACAACTCGAGGAGCTTCAGGAGAAGGATTTTATCTGACCTAGTGCTTCGCCGTGGGGAGCACCCGCCCTCTTTTTGAAGAAGAAGGGTGGAGCGTTGAGGATGTGCATCGATTACCGGAAGTTGAACCGGGTTACGGTGAAGAACCGTTATCTGATGCCGAGGATCGATGACCTGTTTGATCAGACGAGAGGAGCGAAGTGCTTCTCGAAGATTGATCTTCGATTAGGGTACTATCAGTTGAGGGATCGGGAGGAGGATGTGGAGAAGACCGCATTTAGGACTCGGTATGGGCACTACGAGTTCCTAGTGATGTCGTTCGGGTTGATGAACGCACCTGCATCGTTCATGGACTAGATGAACGATATCTTTCGACCTTACTTGGACCAGTTTGTAGTGGTGTTTGTAGACGACATTCTGATCTATTCGTCGAGTGAGGAGGTGCATGAGGAGCATCTGAGGACAGTTTTGACATTGTTGCGCACTCACCAATTGTACCGCAACCTGGAGAAGTGCGAGTTATGGCTCGCCGAGGTGAAGTTCCTCGGGCATTTTGTGTCCCGAGAGGGTATACTCGTCGATCCGACGAAGATCGACGCGGTCTAGAAGTGGGCACGGCCCAAGAGTGTCTTCGAGATCCGCAGCTTCCTAGGCTTGGCAGGGTACTACAGACGGTTCGTCCAGTACTTCTCACGTCCGCCCGCGCCGATGACTGCCTTGACACGCAAGGGAGCGGAGTTTGTGTGGACTGATGAGTGTGAGCACTCCTTTGCCGAGCTGAAGGCTCGTTTGACCACCGTGCCCATATTGATAGTGCCGGGGCGCGGGGTCAGGTATTACGTGTATTGTGACGCGTCCGGTGAGGGACTGGGGTGTGTGTGGATGCAGTCCGGGAAGGTAGTTGCTTATGGCTCGAGACAGTTGAAGACACATGAGCGCAACTACCCGACCCATGATCTAGAGTTGGCAGTAGTTGTCTTTGCGCTGAAGAGCTGGCGACACTACTTATACGGAGAGCGATTCCGAGTGTTTTCGGATCACAAGAGTCTCAAGTACATCTTCTCCCATCGTGACTTGAACATGCGCCAGAGGCGATGGATGGAGCTGTTGGAGGAGTACGACTTCGAGCTACTCTACCACCCGTGCAAGGTGAACGTCGTCGCTGATGCTTTGAGTAGGAAGTCGACTCATATCCTTGCTAGTATATCTGTCCGAGAGTGGGACATGATGGAGGAGTTGAGCACGTTTCGGCTCGAGCTCGATGAGATCACCGATGGCGTGACCATGTGTTCGTTGGTGGCCCAACTCACACTTGTTGCCCGTGTGCTGGAGGCACATGCCGGGGATGCCGAGGCGATAGAGATCCGAGAGAGGATGATCAGTGCTGTTGACACCGAGGGCTGGGAGCAGGGTACCGACCTGGTTCCACGATACCGAGGATGGCTGTTTGTGCCGCGTGGTTGTAGGATGATGTGTTGAGAGAGTCTCATCACTCCCGTCTTGTTGTGCACCCGGGTGGCACCGATATGTATCGGGATATCCGACGACAGTTCTGGTGGAGCGGGATGCAGAGAGCAGTTGCAGAGTTCGTTTCGAGATGCCTCACCTTTCAGCAGGTAAAGGCCGAGCATCAGCGTCCCGCTGGCTTGCTACAGCCACAATCGATTGTAGAGTGGAAGTGGGAGCACGTCACGATGGACTTCGTGAGTGGCTTACTGAGGTCGCCGAGAGGGCACGATGCATTTTGGGTGGTGGTCGACCGACTGACCAAGTCGGTGCACTTCTTGGCCATGAGGATGACAGATACGGTTGATACTTTGAGCCGTTTGTACGTTCGGGAGATCGTCTTTCTTCACGGAGTGCCTGTGTCGATTGTGTCCGAAACAGACCCGCGTTTCACCTCCATATTTTTGGAAAGTCTGCAGAGAGCGTTGGGGACTGAGGTTTTTCTTTGTACATCATATCACCCACAGACCGACTGTCAGTCAGAGCACATTATTCAGATACTAGAGGACATGCTACGAGCTTGTGTGTTGGACTTCCGAGGGTCATGGGAGGACCACTTACCATTAGCGGAATTGGCCTACAACAACAACTTCTAGGCCAGTATTGGGATGACACCGTTTGAGGCGTTGTATGGTAGGCCGTGTAGATCGCTCGTGTGTTGGGCAGAGGTGGGAGACCGGAGTCTACTTGGTCCGGAGCTTGTCCAAGAGACGACCGAGAAGGTTGCACTGATTCGGGATCGGTTGAGGACCGCGCAGAGTAGTCAGAAGAGTTATGCAGATAGACGGTGCAGACCTCTTGATTTTTCGGTTGGTGATCATGTGTTTCCGAGGGTGAGCCCAATGAAGGGCCTATTGCGGTTCAACCGTGGCGGAGGCAAGTTGGCCCCGCGGTTTATCGGACCTTTCGAGATCTTGAGCAGAGTTGGAGCTGTTGCCTATCGCCTTGCATTGCCAACGTAGCTCGGGAACGTTCATAACGTCTTCCATGTATCAGCTGCGGAAGTACACTACGGACCCCTCCCACGTGATTGAGTGGACGGATATCGAGGTAGCTGAGGATGTCTCGTATGAGGAGCAACCAGTCAGGATTCTGGATAGGCGAGAGAAGGCCTTGCGTGGCAGGACTATCCCACTGGTACGTGTGCAGTGCAAGCATCACGGAGCAGAGTCGACCTGGGAGCGCGAGGATGAGGTTCGTGCGAAGTACCCCAGCCTGTTAAACCCTTGAGGTACGTCAGTTTTAATTTCGAGGACGAAATTCTTTTAAGGGGGTAGATTGTAAGAACCGCCCCCGGTCGATCCCGATTGAACCAGAGGTTCTCAGTGAAAATTGACTTTTTGCCGGAAAAGTCAACCGATGACTCTGGGAGTCATTCGGGACCTTTCTGGGGCCCAAAAAGCTTAGCCGTCGTTGCGGTTAGCTTAGTTGGGCCGTTTCCTTTCAAATGACTGTAATATTGGAAAAGGTCAACCCGAAGTCAACTTCGGTCAAAACTCGAGATTTAAATATTTAATTAATGGTGTGCTGATATAATTTGAATGAGGTGATCCCCACTATGGCACATGTCCATAGTGGCTTGGATGAGAAGAAACAAGGTCTAAAGACGGTGAACAGTGCGAGACCCGTCACAGATCCGTGATGGGCACCGTGACGGGAGATGTCACAGCTTCATGAGGGAGACTGTGACGACATTAGTCACGGCTCCTTGAGGAGAACCGTGAGGGCCTGGACCACGGATCCGTGACCAGATCTGTGGCGGACCCATCAAGGATCCGTGACCAAAACCGTTATAGACCTGATTTGGGCCTTTTAGGCCCATTTTGTTGAATCTCGAGTAATTGGGACGTTTATCTATAACCGAGTCCTTTTAGGGTTAATTGGGAGTGTTTTCCTCTTTAAACCTTTGTGAATTGCTCTTGAGTCGCGATTTGTTTTGTGATCCAAGACTTTGGGCCCGAGCGTGACGGAGGAGGAGACACTTGGATTCCGGGAAGTGGAGGAGAAAGCTAGCCAGGTCGTCAGCAGCTAGGAGTTGAGAGTTGATTACTTTTGAGGTAGGGAACGTAGCGAATACCGGTTGAATTACGGAAAGTTACTAGTATGCCTTTAAGATAATAATAATAACCGGAAAGGTCTTAGATTGCATATAGGCCGTGATTCACTAGAATAATCGCTTTCAATTCTTGGGAAATTGCCGTGTTGGTAGAATGGCCATGTTGAGCCTTAGGGTTACGTGTTGATTGTGATGCCATGATCTATGATTGAGATGCATGATACTTGTTGTAGCCGTTGATTGAGAGTCATAATAAGATATACCGGTGTAGCATGATGTTGCTATGTTTGGGCAAGTGTGCCATGCGTGATGTGATGTTAACCATTGACTGTGATATGATAGGGTGAGTGATAGACCGATATGTGTGCTATGGTGAATTGGCTCGGTTGGTATACCGTGGTCGAGTTATGGCTTTGTGATGTGTGTTATTCTCTTGATGTGTATTCCAAGAGGAGGTGTGTCCGGTATGATACCTACACTGAGAGAGTATGCCAGTGTAGAGTATCGAGGACGAGGATGTTGTGATTATTACCCCGATGCTATGTGGTCCGGAAAGGCGTACGACCGAGGTATGTGCCGGTCCGGTATGCATGAGGCCTCGAGTCTGTGTGACGGGAAGACATCCGACTGAATGAATTTCCGGTCGGGATGTTATCCCGAGTCTACATGACGGGAAGATGTCGGGACCGATGCTGTGTGTTCCGGTACGATATTAGTGGGATGAGCTGGGATAGTCGGTGTTGTTGAGAACTATTGTGTAGATTATGTGTTTACTCTGCTGTGTGCTGTATGCCTGTTGTTGAGTTTGTGCTATGTTTTAAGTGTGATTATGGTCTTGGGGTGAGTGATTGGTGGTTGGTAACTTCCTGTGGTCGTTGTTAGTAGTTAGGCTTTGCTAGTATGCATTATTTGGACGGTTACTCGTGGTGCTGAACCGATGTTCATAACGTTAACTACTTTTCCTACAGAGCGAAAGCTCACCCCTTACCTTGTTGTGTTTCAGGTCTTGAGCGAGACTTGTGCTAGTGGGATGCTCGATGCTGGGGTGCTAGCGAGGGTCCTAGGCTAGTTGTCTAGAGATGTACTGTTGTTTTGAAGCAAACACTTTATTTCTGGTTTTTATGAGTTGTTGACTCTCTTTATCGGATTTATGTGTTTCAGATTATTATTTTAAGATTTATTTCCTCTAAATTGCTTTAATTATTTATCTTTTTAACTTCACGCCTTGAGTCCGGTCAAAACCGTATTTGGGGTGTGACAATTTGGTATCAGAGCCTGGTTTTCATTGAAATTGTTTTCAAAACCTCGGACAGTACGTCAATTAGGTGGGTAGAGTTGGGTCGTTAATTTACCGTGTGTCGGTCACGCAAGTCTGAGATGTCCTACGCGTAGAAACAAGACGGAGAGAGTCTCGGGTTGGTGGTTGTCCGGTCTAAGTACCGTGTGTCTTTTTTGAACCTGTGTGGTTGGTGTCATTGTTTGAGTTGAACTGTTTTCCAAGTGTGAACTTGGCCAGGCGGTAAGAGTAAAATTGCCGAGACCCGAGGTGTGTAACTGAAGTGACTTGCTGTGTGATGTGTTGGTGTTGAGTACTTTGTGCAAGTTGTGTTTTGGTTGTCCCGCATAAGCGGATGGTTAGCTTAATTTACGAACGGGTAGTGCCCGATTTTTTGCAGAAACTAAAGTGTATGTACCATCACGATTCTCTCAACAAGGGAGGGAAGAGAGTGAAGACTTGATCAATATGATTCTCTCAACAAGAGAATGAAATTTTGATTGCCAAATGAATAAATTTTTCTTGTACTTCTATGATTGGTGCCCAACTCTTAATAGATCTAGGGTTTGCTCCCCATACTCAATGGAGAGGATTTCACCAGCACAACCAAGAATATATTCAATAGAACTACATTGGACTCGTGTAAGTTGATTTTAAGGGCAGAAGCTAGCTGAAAAAATTGTAAGTGTTCTCTTGAGATTGGCTAAGGAATTGACATTGGCTTTATGAGAAATAGCGTGTCATCAACAAATAAGCCACAAATTTAGATTTTTCCATCAGCTAATGTAGACTCTCAACAGCCAAAGCAAACAATAAAGAGGAAAGTGAGCAACCCTATCTTAAACCTCTGTGTACTTTGACGTCAATTATAGGAGAACCATTAAACAAGAGTTGATCCAGGAGCACCAAATGTTCATAAATCCCATGGTCTACAAGATACTGAAACGATAGTCCCAATCGAAGATATCATTAGCCTTCTCAAAGTCCACTTTGAGCAAAATAGATTTTGGCCATATATTCTAATTAGATGAATCAATTCTAAAACAATGAGGATGACATTTAATACTTGTCTTCCTACCATAAAACCTATTCGAGCTTCATTGACAAGTGTTTGCATAACTAACTTCAATTTGGTAGCCATCACTTTACAAACATAAGACCCTCCCAACAAGAGATAGATCTGAAATCAAATAATTGAAGAGTACTGTCCACTTCAGGAATTAGTGGAATGAAAGATGTTTGATTTCGTTCCCCAACTGTGAAGACTCATGAAAGGAATGAATGAAATTCATAATATCCTCTTTAATAAAAGACCAAGTTTTTTGGAATAACTTCACGGAGAAACGATTAGGCCTTAGGGATTTGTCTTCATCACAAGAATTAATAGCAGCTAAAACTTCAACCTCAATAAAAGGATTTTCTAAAAAAGAGGCTTGAATGGAAGACATGCAACAGAAAGGAAGAGACGTGAGCTGTAAACTAGTATCTGTAGTTTTCTGAAATCTTTCTGTAAAATGTAACACAATTAACTCTTTGATCTCATCAAGGACCTCACAGGACCTACCTTGATCATAATCAAAGTAATATTGTCCTTGGTAAATCTTTAATTGGCTACAACATGAAAAAATGTGAGCACTAACACCTTTATGAATCCAATTCACCTTAGTCATTTGTCTCTAAATTCTGGCTAGCAGTTTGTGATTCTGGACCAGCAAAGTAGAATAAAGAGCTCTATCATTCCTTTTAACAGTAGTGAGGACCCTGCATTCAAATATAGTATCCAACCAGTCAATGTTGCTCTGGATCCTATCAATGTGTTTTTCAATACTACCAAAGTTGTCACGCCCCAAATCTGGTTTTGACCGGACCCGAGACGTGAATTTAAATAAAAGATAACCAAACCAGTTTACTAATAAAAAGGTTTCAGATAGCAGTTTAAAACTCCAAAAGTAACGCGAGTCAACAACTCGTCAAGAACAAAAGTAACTCAGTTTAGAAACAATAAAAACTGTACGTCTCTAGACACTAGCCAAGACCCTCGTCAGCTCCCAAACTCCGAGAATCCTGCTAATACTGATCCCGCTCAACACCTGTAAGACAACAAGGTAAGGGGTGAGCTTTCGCTAAGTAGGAAAATTAGTTAAGGTTATGAACATCAGTTCAATACCACGAGTAACCGTCCAAATAGGGCATACTAGCAAAGCATAATTATCAACAACGCCCACGGAACAAGTACCGACCACTAAACACCCTCGCAAGATCAAATCACAGATAATACAATGCACAAAGCCAATCAGCACGCACAACACACATAGCAGAACACTGCATAACTTAGCACAACCGTCCTCAATGACAACGGCTATCGCAGCCACTCCATTTATATCGTACCGGAACACGAAGCATCGGTCCCGACATCTTCCCTTCACCGAGACTCGGGGTAACATACCTGACCGGCAATACATTCAGTCGGATGTCTTCCCGTCACAGAGACTCGGGGCCTCACGCATAACGGACCGGCAGATACCTCGGTCGTACGCCTTCCTGGACCACATAACATCGGGGTAACAGTCAAACCGTCCTCGTCCTCGATACTCTAAACCGGCGTACTCTCTCAGTGTAGGTATTCTACCGGACACAACTCCTCTTAGAGCACACATCAAGGGAATAACACACATCACCATGCCATAGTTCGACCACGGTATACCAACCGAGCCAACTCACCATAACACAAAAATCGGTCTATCACTCACCCGATCATATCACAACCAATGGTTCACATCACGTCAAACACGGCACACTTGCCCGCACATAGCCACAACATGCTATACCGAGTATATCATAAGATGATTCTTAATCTTATCGACACTTAGTCACACATCATGCATCTCAATCAAAGATCATGGCATCAATCAACACGCAATCCTAAGGCTCGACATGGCCATTCTACCAGCATGGCAATTTCCCAAGAATTGAAAGCGATTAACTAGTGAATCACATCCTATATGCATACTAAGACTCGTCCGGTTATTAATGTAATTGAAGGCGGTTATTCTAGTGAATCACATCCTATATGCGAGCTAGGACCTTTCCGGTTATTATTATTAACATACATGCATACTAGTAACATTCCACAATCGAACCGGTATTCGCTACGATCCCTTCCTCAGAAATAATCAACGATCAACTCCTAGATGCTGACGTCCTGGCTCGCTTTCCCCTCCACTTCACGGGATCCAAGTGCCTCCTCCGCCGTCACGCTCGTTTCCAAGGTCTTGGAACACAAAACAAGTACTCGAATTAAAACTAATTCAGTTGCAAAAAGAACGAGAAACAACTAAGTTAAGCCCGAAAGTCCAATATAGGCTAAGACGGAAAATGAGCCGGAAAGAAGCCCAATCCGAGTTTGTCACGGTTTGGGTCACGGATCTGTGGGCCGCGCCGTCACGGTTCTCCTCACGGAGCCGTGACTGACGTCATCACGGTCTCCCTCACGGAGGCGTGACGTCTCCTGTCACGGTTCCCATCACGGATCTGTGACGGTTCAGCACTGTTCCGTCTTCTTCTTCCTCCAGACGCGATTTTCCCGAAAATAACCCAAAAACCTCCATTGATGACCATCCAAAGCTCCAAAAACAGTCCCTAAACGTCTCTACTTCAAAACCCACCATGGGTATTCATCAAAACTCCAAAAATACGAATTAAATCCATCATCTAACATCAAATTTCTCCAAAACTTCATCATCCAAACCCCAAACACCAAACTCATCCAATGTTCATCAAATTTCTCCAAAACCCATGAACCAAAATCCATAAAAACGAAAAGGGATTAGAAGCTCAGCATGGAAATGATGAGTAGAAGAAGAAAAGGGAAGAATCAAGACCCTTTGGTGAAGAAATGGCCCAAAAATTCTTCTTTTCTCTCCTTTCTTCTTTTTCAAGCTTCAAACCTCTCACACTCTCTCCACCCTCTCCCCAATTTCGGCTACCTAGGGATTTGTGCTGAAAATACACCCACTATGGGTCATATACCCTAGATGGGATAGTGCCCAAAATACCCCTTTGCCATATCTCTTCCCAAAAACAACTAATGAGGGTAGAAGGGTCAAAACACACCCAATTCTTCTCTTCCAAGCAAGCATGGACACATGTCCATGTGGGGACCACTCGAAGCTTAAAAAACTCCACCAGAAATAAATTATCGAATTTTGGTCTTAACCGGACTGCGGTTTGACCGAAAGGACTCCGGGTTGAGTTTTCCCAATATTACAGTCAACGGAAAGGAAACGGCCCAACTAGGCTAACCGTGATGACGACTAAGCTTTTTGGGCCCCAGAAAGGTCCCGAATGACTCTCCAAGTCAACTCTCGCCGAAAATCTCCGGTTCGACCGGGATCGACCGAGGGTGGTTCTTACAAAAGTCATTGATCCTCAGACCCTTGAGAAAATTCTTTAGAGATCTCATTTTGTATCAAATAAGTAGTGTGGAGCACCAGAGACCACTATATTTTTCCAATGTTTTAAGCAATCAGATAAACAACTAGGGTGAGATAACAAAACATTATTGAAAGGGTTTAATTCCCTAGTCCAAAGAGTCTTCAGACAATAATAATGGCATGCGGTCAAAAATTCCTCTAGGAAAACAAGTCTGAGTGACCTTGTTGAAATTAGCAAGCACAACTGAGGATACCAAAAAACAATCAAGCCTGGAAGCCAATGATCCAGGCCCAAACCAAGTAAACGTACCACCTCCAAGAGGTAAGTCAAGTGCACCCACTTCATCTAAGAGAGTGTTAAAAGCCAAGGAAATGGTCTTATTGTATATATTGGTGGATATCTCAAAAGCATTAAGGACTTCACTGAAATCACCCACACAAATGAACAACTGGACTAAAAGCTTCAATTCACTTTTCTGGAATGCCCATAATCCAATCCTCTTTATAAGATAACAAGACGAATAAATGTTGATAATTCAGATAGGTGTAAGTGTAGGTAAATAAGTTCCAAACCAGCAAAGAGGTTGCTTATATTTTTCAACTGTGAGTACTGAAAACCAAGAAGTATACCAAGCTCAGAGTATCCCTCTAGAGTTCCCAAAGCAAACACAAAATCCAAACACCAATCACTCAATTTTGACCTCCAAGTCGTTAAACTATTATTGGAGAGGTCTTCCTGCTTAGTTTCTTATATGAGTAGAAAATTGGGTCTTTGATTGCACATAAAATCTCTAATAACTCCCCTCTTATTAGAAGTGTTACATCCTCTCACACTTCAAGAGAGGATCCTCATAAAATAATCAGATATAAGAGGGAGATGGAAGAGTGTTATGCTCTTCTAAGGAAGGATCTAAGTCCTCATCAAGGTTAGTATAGTCCTCCTCAGAGTCACTTTCAAAGAAGAATCGTTGATTGATCTTTGCATCAAGGTTTTCAAACTGTTCAATGACAAGAGCATCAACAACATAGGCCTTGAGGGAGATTTGTTCTCTCTTCTCAACCTCTGAAAAGAAGGATATTTTTAATTTTGTTTTGCTGATACAAAAAAACACAGCCCTTGAGGAATAAAGCTTTACAATAGCTTTAAGATTTCTTGCCTACAACTAGAGTGTGATTGAGCTTGTTAAAAACTCTACCTTTTTTGACCTGGTCGCATATGCATAAGACACTTGGAGTTTCTTTTTTTTTTCACTTGAAATCGAACTAGTGCTCGATAATAATAGGAACACAATGTTGATCCAAAGATGTCATCCTGATTGAGAACTTCTTATCACCCCAAAGTTTTCTGGACTCTTGTTGGCATGAGAACTGCTTTGTGAAGTGGACAAGTACTAATGATGCATATAGATTTGAGCCAATTGAAGTCTTTGGATGAATAATGACCACAATTCAAATGGAAGACAAACAAGTCTGATAGGTTTCCTTACACCAGGCTTGCTAGGGAAGTCCCTTAATTGAGAACTAGTTGAAAAAACCTCTTTAGAGGCAGAGAATTTGTTTCTCGTGTAAGATAGATAACCATCGTTGCAACCATGCACCTTGGTCTTTCTACAGTTCTGTATCAAAAGCTACATCAGAGCAAAACAAAAAAGTCAACCTATGCCCAAGTGGTCTCAATTTCATTTCATAGAGTTCATCCAAAGCTATCTCCCTAAACACTACATCAACACTAAGGTTATTGTGTAGGATTGCTAGATGGCTTCTTTCCAATTCCTCAATCTTCTTAGTAACAATAGAACCCCTCAAATACTTGTCTTCCTCAAAAAACCCGAGCCTTTAATGTGTCCTCACCATAAGTTACACTCCAAGAGTGATTGAAACACCTTCCCCTATAGTTAGGTCCATTGGACACTAAATATTAGTAGACTGAGGATGGATATTGGAGATGAACAACCACTAGCCCGCAACCTGACCTTGAGTCTGAAACTTAACCTTGCTTTTAGTATTACAAACTTCAATCTACAAGAAATAATGGGAAGGTAAGGCTTCTCAGAGGGAGGAAAGCCCATAAAAGAGGAGGTGTCACACACTAAACCACCTGTTGTCTTATTAATAACAACTTGATCTGAAGAGATGATAATAGATTTCAAAGTTTTCTAGTATATGGTTGTTTTTTAAAGTATTGATGTAAGACCCGCCCCCGGTTGATCCCGGTAAAACCGGTGAATCCTAGCTAAGTTTGACTTTCGGCCGGAAAAGTCAACCGATGACTCGGAAAGTCAGTCGGGACCTTTCCGGGGCCCAAAAAGCTTAGCCATTAGCACGGTTAGCTTAGTTGGGTCGTTTCCTTCAATTTGACTGTAATATTGTTCAAGTCAACTGTTGGTCAAACTCGGGCTTAATATCGGTTATTTGTCGATAAATCTTGGAAAGCTGGAAAATTATTAAGTAGGAGTGACCTCACATGACACTTGTCATGCTTGGCTTGGAGGATGAAAATTGGGGCTTCAAATGACCCGCATACCCTCCTAAGTTACCTTTTAAGGGATAAGACCTTAAGGGCTTTTGAGTAAATTGACATTTTAGGTCATTTAAAGGAAAGAGAGCAACAATTCAGCCCATTTACTCTTGTTGCAGCCGAAAATCACAAGTAGAGAGGAGAGGAGGAGCTCACTTTCTTGAGGAAGAAGATAGAGAAGAAAGCTTGGATTTTGGAGCTTGTTCTTGGTCCTTTTGCCTTCATTTTCACTTCATCTCCTCCATCTCAACCATCTAGAGGTAAGGATGCTCTCAACTCTCCATTTCTTCCACTTCCATTCCTTGGGTTTTGTGGGTTTTGGCTTAAAGGTTGAAGAACTTGCTTATTTGATTCATTGCTTGGAGAAGAAGTAGTGAAGTAGGTTGTTGGATTGAGTTTTGGTTGAAGTTTGATGAACCCATTGAGGGTGTAGTTGCTGGGTATCTTTGGTTGATTATTTTGGAGCTAGGAGAGTTTAGAAATGGAGTTTGTGTTGAGATTTTCGTGAAATTCGAGTTGGGGAAGAAAGGGGAAGGAGCTGGTCAGGTCTGATACGGAATCTGACCCGGACCGGGCCAGGTACCGGCACGGCATGCCGCACGGACCGGGCCAGGTACCGGCATGGCATGCCGCACGGAACGGGCCTGGTACCGGCACGGCACACGGCACGGGACGGGCGGGAGTCCGGCACGGGACCTGATACGGTCCGTGTCGCTCTCCGGGCCGGTCTGTGACGCGTTCCGTGCTGGATTCCGGGCCGGCCTGTGACATGGTCCGTGCCATGTTCCGGCACGGCAAGCCTCACGGCCCGTTTGGCATTCCGGATCAGATCCCCAGAGCCCAAAACCCTTCCTTTTAGCTTAATTTGATTCCCACATTTCCTCTTCAAACCTTGATCCATTTCTGAACATTGTTGTGTGTTTTGAGGAGAAGAACACTTGGTTGAGGAAACTAATTTGTGGTATTTTGGTGGTTCAAAACCTTGGAACCAAGCTAGGAAAGAAAGAAGAACGTGGACACGAGTTAGAGGAGCACTTATCACGCCGGGACCCGAGTGAAGAACGGAGAGGTGACCACCGGGCTTATCGTCAGAGTGTTGAGAGGAAGACCTCGAAGTAGGGAAAGCCTTAACCCCTCGTTTATGATGCTTAGTATGCATGTTAGGCTAATAAAATCGGAAAGGTCCTAGAAATGCCTATAGGATGCGAATAACTAGCATAATCGTCTTTCAATTACTAATAACCGGAAGTGTCTAGTTGTGAACGATTAGGATGCCAATCACTAGTGTAATTCGCTTTCAATACTTGGGAATTGGTTGTCTGGTAGAGGAGCCTTGGCAAAGCCCTTAGATTAGTTGCGTGTTAGGATCACATGCTTGTTTGTTGGTTGCTTAGTGGATAGGCTAAAGAGTCTAATGGAACTAGTTGAATTGCATGTATGTATGCTCTTTTGAAGGTTTTTATGATTGGTTGATTCAACTCGTACTTGATCGTTGATTGTATTCGAATGATTACTTGATTTACTTAAATGGTTGCTTGGAGCATCGAGTATGACTGGTTGTACCAAGCGGTGCAATCAGGTGATCGATGCCCCGTTGGTTCGAGACTGGTAAGTGAATGGTAAGTTGTGATTGTGTGATTGGGGTACGGTGGTTATGTGATTCGTGTACTGTGTGATGTGGTGAATTGATGATGTGTGAATTATGCGTGGTAATGACTTGGTGGTTGTTGGGATTGGAGTATTTCGTGTCGGTTGAGTACGTTATTCAATTATGAACTGCTTATTATAAAATTGCCCAAGTGTACGCTTCCTATGGGAGTAGTGCCTTGGTTCCCGAGGACCTAAAATCCTTTGGAGACGTTTCTGAGACTTCCGACGATATGTGCCCTGAAGGGTGTTTCCGATAGTCTCAATGATATGCGTCTCCACTGGATTGGAGGGAAAATCCGAGAGGACACATCATATGTGGATCGGAGGGTAGAGACTTCATGTGCCACGGCATTGGTTTGGTTACTTGTTACTTGTGTTGTTAAGATCTATCTCGTTGACTTGCGGCTGACTTCGTTGAGTTTAAGGTCCATTTTGTTATGTGTTTTCCCTACTGAGCGCAAGCTCACCCCTATGAGTTTATTGTTGTGTTTACAGGCTTGATTGAGGAGTAGAAGCTCGGGAGCTTCTCGGTGTGGGTGCTTTGTAGAGACTTCGTTCTTATCACTTTATTATTTCGAACAAACCTTGTGGAGGATTATTATTACACTCCTGGAGGGTTATTTGTGTTTTCAACTGAATTTGTGGATTTGAGTTTCTTAGTAGAGATTTTCAAAAACTAATTGTTGAATTATTGCTTTATCGTCATTTATTACTAGTCATGCCTCGGGTCCGAGCAAGAACCGGATTTGGGGCGTGACAATTGATGCTCTCCTAATAAATCAACACTTCCATAGACGCGTCTAAGTTTTTCACTATCGAGAGTATCACAATGAACACTGATCTCCTCTCTATCAATCACCTCTCTGTTGTGAAAACATTTCACCTGAGTAATCAAGTTCCGACTACCCTCATGCGTCAAGTCTAAGTCCTTGATCATTGAGAGAGTGTAAAAAAAATCTTATACATACATCATATCAACATTCATTCATTGGCCTTACATTTCATTTCTCAACGTAAAGATTCTATCCACAATTATAGTAACATCGTAATTTCAACCGACAACATTCACTCCTGAATTCGATTCGACTTGATTTTCTTTGATTATTTTTTATTTTCTCAAAAACAGATGCTTACCTGAGGGATTTTGATGTAAATGACACCACCTTATTGAAATATATAGTTCCACAGAAAAATACATTGTATAAGTAAAAAAAATTGATAGACAACCCTCTAGGGTTCAATCAAAAACTTGTGTTATACATGTTTTTGTTTAATGTCTTGCATTCATACGCTTTGTTGTTCCATTTTAGATAGAAAAAAAAAGAATGTTGCTGTTTCTAATGATTATCCTTTGATCATAATGTCTAGATTTGCAAAATAGATTAACATATTTCATTGATAGTAGGCATACAGACAGTATCCTCGTCGTCAAGGAAGGATCGTCTCTAAGATTATTACACACTAATATTCATAACTCTATAATAATCTATTATACGCATACTAATTAAATATTAGTGTCACGTAAATCATTATTGGCCTTCCTAGCCACGAGGCAGAGAGGATCTTTCTTGTGCATAGTGATCCCAGGTTTCACATCTGTGTTAATGTCTTCCTGATTCATTCCTTCCGGAAGCTCCCAGTCAAACCAGTAAAGGAGATTGGCAACCGCAAGCTCCACAGTGACTGCACCCATCAGCGTCCCCGGACAACCTCTGCGACCCGACCCGAATGGTATCAACTCAAAGTCTTGTCCCTTGAAATCTACACCACTTGCCAAGAACCTCTCGGGCCAAAACTCCTCCGGGTTGTCCCAGGCTTCAGGGTCTCTTCCGATGGCCCATGCGTTCACGTAAGCCACGGTTTTGGGCTCGATCACGTACCCATTTATGGTGCACTCTTGAGTCGCCTCTCTCGGATATACCGGTATCGGTGGTTGCACCCTCATTGTCTCCTTCACCACTGCCTTGAGATAAGGCAACTTTTGAAGATCATCTTCGTTTATAAACCCCTTTTCATTACCTATACAAGTCCTTATTTCTTGTTGTGCTTTGTTCATCACCCTCGTGTTTTTTATGACTAGTGTCATGACCCACACCAATGCGGCCGCACTTGCGTCGGTTCCGCCAACAAATATGTTCTGCATCCAAAATGAGAAAATCAACATGTTTAGATATAACATTACATTGAGTTAATTACATCTTATCTACACTTCATTATACATATATTTCGCCTATCTATACTTGGATCATAGCAGAACCGGATAGGATGGGGTTGACAAACGGGCCGTGGACCGAACTAGCTCTAATACCATGATTTTTCATTTAAATTGAGTCACTTATCTCGGGCCGGGCTTACACAATTAAAAAGTCAAACTTGTTAGTTGAGTGTAGCTCTTTATTCTTATATTATCCCTATGTGAGTTCAGCTTCAATACTACATCTATAAAATTTGTCTGTATCCTAACTTTCTGAAATTCATCTGGACGATATTTTATTTTCACTATCGCACCCTACGACTTAATAGTAACGTAAATTTCTAGGAGAGTTATGTTATCCAAACAAACGGTATAATTATGTAAAGTTAAGTGTAATAAACCTAAGAGTTAATTCCACCTCAGTACCCTAAAACTTTTATATTTCATTTAGAGTACCCTAAATCTTTTTTGTGTCACCTTAGTACCCTAAACTTTCATTAAATTATTTAGAGTACCCTAAATCTTTTTTGTGTCACCTCAGTACCCTAAACTTTCGTTAATTCCATTTTAGTCCCCATCGTTAACTTTACCCTAAATTTGGTTGTTATTGCAGAGTATTATGATCATTTCACATGTTTTGTATGAAAAATCAGATGGAAAGTCAACAATGGGTACTAAAATAGAATTAATGAAAGTTTAGGGGTACAAAGGTGACAGAAAAAAGATTTAAGGTATTTTAGATGAATTAATGAAAGTTTAGGGTACTGAGGTTACAAAAAAAAATTTAGGGTACTCTAAATAAACTATGAAAGATTTAAGGTACTGAAATGAAATTATCCGAAAACCCAATTATAATTTTTCTACCAACTATCAAACAAAGTAAAGAATTACCATCAGCATAGATTTGATGTGATCATGAGTGAGATTAATCGGCGACGATTCATCCCTGTGCAAATGAAGTAAGGTATCGACTATGTCTGGTTGCTGAGGTTTCGGCCTATTCGGCTCGAGATGCTCATCGATAATTTCCTGATAAAAGGCGTTGAATTCATTGAAATTCTTGTCCATCCTTGAGATGAGCCCAGTGAGCCTATCAACCCAACCCAGAGGAGGGAAGTAATCAGAAACAAAGAAGCTCCCCAACATGGCCTGAGATTCATGGAGTAGACCATGAAACCTACTCCTTTCGCTTCCTTCATCTTCGTAGCTCTTCCCAAAAGCAACTCTGGACAGTATAGTGATGGCCAGAGCCATCACCACCTCGCTCAAGTTAACGACTTGAGGACAAGATTCGGCTATCTTCTGTACCATCCTGGAGACCTCTGCTTCGCGGATGGAGCGGAATGATTGGACTCTCTTGGCATGGAAGAGGTGGACGAGACAGATCTTCCTCACCTCCTTGTTGTAGCTGTCGTAGCGCGAAAACGCCAAGTCCAAGCCGCCGTAAGACAGCCTCTGCTGGCTGAGCAAGGACGGTCGGTCCACGAACGCGGCGTCGTGGGACTGCAAGATCTCTTTAGCCATTTTGGCGGAGGAGACAACTATTGTCGGTACGAGGCCGAGGCGCAGGAACATGAAAGGGCCGTATGTCTTGGAGAGGCGCCATAGCTGGAGATGAGACGTTGAGTTGTCCAGCTGATGCAGGTTGCCTAGGAAAGGAACTCCTGGCGGTCCTGGCAGAAGCTTGCCTCGGCCGTGCCGGCTTAGGTGACTAGTGTATTTGTGGAGGAGGAAGAGAAATGCTACAAGGCACAACGCAAACACAACCAACATTTTGGAACCAGTTTGGTGAGGACAATGCAACATACACGTTTTTAAATATGATCGTTGAGAAGATTAGGGGAGAGATTATGTTTATACTAATCCACTCTCTCAATCACATGGTCCACCATATGTAAGTGTTACTGTTGATAACAACGTTTACGGACATTACAATCACATGTAAGTATTACCGTTAGTCAAGAGCCGTAATCTATAATCTATCCAATTGGAGTTCTAATACATGTATGTATAAGATAGACTTGAAAATCGGTAAGCCATATCTGTTGTGATAAGGATTGTCGTGATACGGCCCCTCAAACTGGCGTCCAAGAAGCACGAAGGTGAATATATCAACCACTTGATCAGCTGAGAATAAGGCAATACCGTAACATGATTGTGAAGAACCAGCTCCCGACAAAGTGAAAATCATCCTCAACATGACTGGTACGAGCTTGCAAGGCCGGATTGGAGGCCAGAAACACAGCACCAACATTGTCACACCAGACATGAGGAGGGTGAGACAGTCGTAGACCTAACTCAGTGAACAAAGTAGATAGCCATAGTACACCAATTCTCTCTCTGCAAAAACTTCATAACCCTATCGTTTCAAACCTCCGCCGCCGCACTCTTCCCCCGCAAGTGACATCCTTGGCCTCCTTGCCAAGCATGTTGCCGGCGTCGGCTCCTTTTATTCTCCTATGCGTTCCTTTTCTCTCTCTTTCCCTTTCTTCTTCTTCTTCTCCCCTTTTTGCTCGGCTTGTGCTCTTGGTTACAAAGATCTGTTCTCTGTCGTTGGCTGGTGGCAAAGGCAGTCAGGGGAGCACAGTTGCCTTCGTCGTGTCTCAGGCGCCAGTCAGGGGAACACATGCCTTGTCGTGTCTCAGGTGCCATGGAGTTCCCGCCGGAGGTCCGTCCTAGATCTAGTCGTGGGTCACCATTTCTCTCCGTAGATCGGTGTGGATTTGGACGCGTTTCTGGTGGTTCAAGCTGCAACGTCTCTCGTTCCTCTGGTGGTTGACGATGTCGGAGTTCGTTCGACAGCCGGACAGAACACTGGTGGGGTTGCTAGTCCAGGTTGGTCGTGGGTCGTCTTGGTTTGGCAGAGGCGGCTGGTTGGTTCTGGTGTGCAGGGTACAAGACAAAGTCGGGTAGGGTTTGGTTGGGCCGGGTCCATTTGGTTGGGTCTGGGCTGTGATTTTGGGTCAATTATGTTTTTGGGCCTTCTAAGGCCTGGTTTGGCTGGGCTGGGCCTGGGTCTTTGATGGGCCTGTTGTCGGTCGGCTCTGCTTTTCGACGGAAGTGGAGCAGTTGGTTGTCTTTGAGCTGGTCTGGTTTGGTACAGGTCAAACTGGGTCGGGGGCTAACTTGCTTTAGTTTCGTCCTCTGCTCTCCGGTTCTCTGGGGAATTTCGGTGTCCCCTCCTTTTCTCGTAGTGGGACGCGCTTCTCGACCTTCGTTTCAAGATCGTGGGGTTTAGGTGGGAGTCACCGTTCGTGGTGGCTGTTGGTGTTGGCCTCAGCTCGTTTTCTCCGGTGTCGGTTTGGGCTGTTGCGGAGCTCGGTTGTTTGGTTTTGTTTTGTGAAGCAGCTCAGGTCAAGGTCGTGCAGTTACTGCTTGGTTGCTTCGGTTTTGCTCTAGCGTCAAGCTTAAGTTCCGGCGTTGGACGTTTTTCTTTGACATTTATTTTCTCTGATTGGCGCGTTCTTAGGCTAGCATCGCTCCGCTGTTCTCTTCTGTGGCTTCTAGCGACCTGTGGAGTGCTCTCCTCATTCGGGCGTCTTGGTGCTCCGTCCGTTTTCTAAGGCGCTTAGTCCTTTTTCTACTGTGGGAAACGTTTTCTGACCACCTGTGGCTATGATTTGTTGTGGCTTTGGGATTTTCGTCGTTGATGATGGTAAGGTTCTCGTTTCTCCCTTAATTTTATCTGTTGCTTGAGGTGATATGCACTTTCCCTAGGATTAGTTTCATTTTCGATTTCCTATGTTTCCCTACCGGTAGTTTAGGTAGGGGCCTGTGTTTTTCTAGGTGTTGGCTTCTGACGGGCTATTGTGGCCTTTGTGCCTTTATTGGAATCGTTGTGATGCTTTTCCTTGGGTTTAGAGTATCGGGGTTCTCCAACTTATCTCTGTCGTTCAGCGATGTTGATCGCCGGCGTGTTGACGTCTCTCATCCCTTACAGTTGGGGAGTCGATGAGATTCAGTGATTACTTCTTGTGCGGGTAAGATTAGGGGGATTTTTTGAGCTGGCTCGGGTAAGGGCTTCTACAAGTTCTATGCGCTTAAAGGTTGGAAAATCTTGGTTGAAGACCGTTCTTTTTCGTGCGCTTCATGGTGGTAAAATCAGGGTTTTGACCTGTAAGAACCGCCCCCAGTCGATCCCGGTCGAACCGGCGGATGCTGGCGAAAGTTGACTTTTTACCGAAAAAGTCAACCGATGACTCCGGAATCATTCAGGACCTTTTCGGGACCCAAAAAGCTTATCCGTTGTTACGGTTAGCTTAGTTGGGTCGTTTCCTTTCAAACAACTGTAATTGTGGGAAAAGTCAACCCAGGGTCATTTTCGGTCAAGCGCGGTCCAATTAGAAACTAAACCTAATTAATTATTTGATCTGGAATTATTTGAGTAGAAGTGGTCCCCACATGGACATGTGTCCATGTTAGCTTGGAAGGGAAGAAATGGGTGCGAATTAACCTTTCTACCCTTAATTGTTGAACTTCAGAAAAGAAAGGGCAAGGGGGTATTTTGGACATCATTTTCTCTAGGTTTAAGACACCAATTTCACCCTTTTTTTTTTCTGCATTGGCCAAATTATTGAGAGAGGGGAGAGAGAGAAAGGAACCAAGGAAGCTTGAGTAAGAAGAAAGAAGAAAAAGGAGGAGACTTTAGCTTGTTCTTACCTCAAAACATCTCAAAACCCCCATTTCCTTCATCTATTCTTCATTACCAAGGTAATCATCCAAACCATTTTCGTTTTGGTTGAATTTGATTAATGGGTTTGATAGAGAAATGCTAGAAATGGGTGGGTTTAAGGTTTTGATGACTTAGATGATGGTTTTGGTGAAGAACTATGGAGTTGATGATGGAAATCATTTGATTTGAGTAGTTTTGATGAAACTCACTGACGGTATTGAAGTATTGGAGATTATTGGGTCTGTTTTGGAGGTTTAGGAGTTCATCAATGGAGATTTTAGGTAGAAATTCGTGGAAAACGAAGTGGAAGAAGGAGGAAGAACGGTCTGTCCAGACCGGCACGGAACGCCGCACGGACCATGCCAGGTTCCGGCACGGAACGCCGCACGGACCGTGCCAGGGTCCGACATGGAGTGCCGCACGGACCGTGCCTGGTTCCGGGCCGGTATGCTGCACGGGCCGGGTCGGGTACCGGGCCTGTGAGCCATCCGGATTGGGCCTCATTCCGGCCCATTTCCCTTTTAGCCCATATTTTGACTTTCGGGCTTAATTTAGTTGCTTCTCGTTAAAGGCGCAACTGAACTAATATTGATTCGCGAATTGTTTTGTGATCCAAGACTTTGGACCCGATCTTGACGGAGGAGGAGACCTTTGGACCACGTGAAGTGACGAGGAGGAAGCTAGCCAGGTCGTCCGTTGGTGGATTGGATTGCTTTTGAGGTAGGGAAAGTAGTGAATACCGGTTTAATTACGGAAAGTTACTAGTATGCATATAGGTTGCAATTACATGATTTATTTATTAGAATCGCATGATTAGGATGCGAGGAACGAGTGAAATGAGGGATATCTTACGAGGCATGTCGAGCCGTAAGTTTGGGAATTGTTGTGTTGTAGAAATGCATGTGGGCCATGTCGATCCCTTAGGGTTGCGTGTTGATTGTGATGCCATGATCTATGATTGAGATGCATGATGTGTGATTTAGCCGTTGTTAGATTGAGAATCAGGATAGGGTATACTCGGTGTAGTATGTTGTTGCTTTGTTTGGGCAAGTGTGTCATGCTTGATGTGACGTGAACCAATGGTTGTGATATGATCGGGTGAGTGATAGACCGATGTGATGTGTTGTGGTGAGTTGGCATGGTTGGTATGCCGTGGTCGAACTATGGCATTATGATGCGTGTTATTCTCTTGATGTGTGTTCCAAGAGGAGGTGTATCCGGTATGATACCTACAGCGAGGGAGGGTTCCGGTGTAGGGTGTCTGGGCCTAGGATGGTGTGATCATTACCCCGATGTTGTGTGGTCCGGGAAGACATACGACCAAGGTATGTGCCGGTCTGGTATATGATGTGAGTGATGGCCCGAGGCTGAGTGCCGGGAAGACGTCTGACCGATGTATGTGCCGGTCAGGGATGTACCCCGAGGCTGTGTGCCGGGAAGATGTCGGTACCGATGCTGTGTGGTCCAGTACGATATACTTGGAATGAGTTGTAACAACCGGTGATGTTGGGGACTGCGGTACAGGACGTGTGATTGATTTACTGTGTATTGTATATTTGATGATTGAGTAAGTGATACGAGTACAGTGTGATTAGTGGTCATGTAAGTGTAGTTGTGATGTCGTGTTCTACGTGGAGGTCTTTAGTGTTGTGATTTACTAGTATGCCCTAATTGGACGGTTACTCGTGGTGGTGAGAGGATGTTCATAACCTTTACTAACTTTTCCTACTGAGCGAAAGCTCACCCCTTTACTTTATTGTTCTACAGGTTTTGAGCGAGCTTTGGACTAGCGGGATTCTCGGAGCTTGGAAGCTAGTGAGAGTCTTAGCTAGTATGGTCTAGTGACGTACAGTTTTGCTACTATTGAACTCTTTTACTATTCGGTTTTGCCGAGCTGTTGACTCATGAGATTACTTGGAACTTTTAAACTGTTATTTGAGACCCTTTTTAGTATTAAATTTGCTTTTATTAATTATCCTTTTAGTTCACGTCTCGAGTCCGGTCAAAACCGGATTTGGGGCGTGGCATGACCTCTCTTGTTTTTTTTACTGTATCTTGCCTTTGTTGCTTGTGGTTTGTTCCATCATTGTGTTGAGGAGTTGGTTGAGGTTCCCTGAGTGGACCGTCCTTGTATTGTAAGTTTCAGCTTGTTGCATTCTCTGTTTGTAGAGAATTGTGGTTGAGGATCCATTTGTGGATTGCTCGTGTGGTTGTATTCAACCCTGTTCTTCCTTCCAAAGAACAGTTTCAATTTAAATTTTCTTTGCCGATAAAAAAAGAGTAGATAGCCATTTGAGTTCTACACAAACATCAGCAACAACCTTGAATTCTGATCCTGTAGATGAACGAGCAACAGTAAGTTGCTTCCTTGAGTTCCAAGCAATCAAATTGCAAGTCAAATATATAGCAAAACCTCTAGTTGAGCGTCTATTTTCAAGATACCCGGCCCAATTAGCATCACTAAAGGCATTAACAGACTGTACAGAATCCTTGGTCAGTACTAAGCAAGTAGAACAAGTGCCCTTCAAGTACCGTAACACTCTCTTAAGTGCATAATAATGCTCAAATATAGGAGCGTGCATGTATTGGCACAACTTATTAGCAGCTTGTCAACGTTACATACTAAAAGCTGCCACATAATCGACGATACAGAGTAACATCATCATCATATACGGGCCAAATTTGAGCTCGTTCCGTCAAGATCGGGATTTATGGGTGTCCTAGGCACGTGGTGAGGGTATTAAGGAGAAAAAAGGGCGTAGGCGTGTCGAGAAGAAGGGTTATGTGATTAAGGAGTCGGTCCTAATAGGAGGTAACGAAGTTTTGAGCCGACATCTTTGGACAGAGAACGTGTAGAGTCAAGAGGCGTGGACCAAGGCTTGTAATTCGTCATCCCAACAAGGTGAAGAATATCCTGAATATATTGTTGTTGTGACAACAACAACCTCGAGGACGTTGGTATAACGTGCACACCAGAGAAGTACCAAAGAGGGCCAAGATCTCTCAGCTTAAACTCTGTAGCCAAGGTCAAAACAAGAGCATCAATATCCTCATCATTGTTGCCTGTCAAAATACCATCATACACGTACATCAAGAGAAAAATTATAGCGTTATTTATCTTAAAAAGAAACAGGGATGAATCACAGTGTGAACCAACAAAGCCCAAATCAATAAGAAAGTTACTCAAACGCTAAACCTAAGAATGTGGTGCCGAGTTAAGGCCATATAAGAATTTCTTGAGTTGACAAACATGGCGAGGAAAGGATGGATCAATATACCCTTGAGGCTGAACCATAGACATTGTTTCCTGCAAATCACCATGCAGAAAAACATTACTAACATCAAGTTGACGAAGCGACCAGCCACAAGAAATAGCAATACCGTATACGTGTAGGTTTAACCTCCGGACTGAAAATGTTAATATAGTCAATACCGTATTCTTGGGTAAAACCTCGTGACACTAAGCGGGCTTCGAATTGCTCAATGGATCCATCATAGTTACATTTGATCTTATAAACCCACCTACTGCCAATCACATTGCCATGAATGGGAGCAAGAACCAAGGTCCACGTGTTGTTGCATCTTAATGAATCATCTCATTGTCCATGGCAGATGTCCACCCGTGGTTCTTAACTGCTTGGGAAAAAGAAGAAGGTTTGACAACTGAAATAATGACAACTGAGGTAGTAAGGACTCGTTGTTTACGATTAGGCTGTAATGCCATGGGATGGGTACGTCGTAGAGGTGCAAGAAGTGGAGCAGGGGTAGAGTGAGAACCACCAGTAGGGCTGGAAGGAGAAACGTGAACCATGTTGTCCGTGGTTGATGAAGCGAGGTAAGGGAATCTGCAAGTAAAGGTACCATGTCCATGCACCCCTTCTAAGGAACATTAACATCACTAGCTGAATTTGGAGAAGACCGAGATATACCTGAAGATCCAACATCAGGAGGAATAAATGATGGCGGTACAACCGGAAGTAAAGGAACCGTAGGTGACGAGCTGACTGAGGACGATAAACAAGCACATTTTGAAAGGGAATGACCTTTTCATAAAAATGAACATGAAGGGACAAGTAAAGACGACCCACATCTTTATCCAAACATCGATACCCGAGATGAGAGTTAGAATACCCTAAGAAAACACACTGTTTAGATCTGAAGAAAAATTTGGTTTTGTTGTAAGGACGCAACAAGGGACAAAAACACATCCAAACGTTCGGAGAAAAGAAAAATCAGGAGTAGAGTTAAATAAAATATTAAATGGTATTTGATTCTTAAGCGACGAGCTAGGTAAATTTTAATCAAATACACAACTGTTTCAAAGCATAGTCCCAATATTTAAACGGAGTAACTGAATGAGCCAAAAGAGACAAACCGATGACAATAATAGAAAGAATTTTACGTTCTGTAGTTCCATTATGTTCATGAGTGCGAGGACAAGCAACACAATTATGAACTCCAATAGTTAAGCTAGAACCATTACCAACCAATAACTGTGTGATACCTTGATAAGGCGCTGGCAAACTGAAAGACACCAAGTCTGGGGTAACATGATGTGTGGCACTAGAGTTCGAAAGCCAAGACGAAACCGGAGGTGATATGTAAGAACCGCCACCGGTCGATCCCAGTCGAACCGGTGAATTCTGACGAAAGTTGACTTTCAGCCAGAAAAGCCAACCGATGACTCTGGGAGTCATTCGGGACCTTTCCGGGACCCAAAAAGCTTAGCCGTCGTTACGGTTAAGTTAGTTGGGTCGTTTCCTTTCAAATGACTTTTTTTACGAAAAAATCAACTTCGGGTCAACGGAGCCAAATTCGGAACTTTATCGAATTTAATTCAAGTGTGCTGGAAAATACTAAGGTTCAAGGTGGATCCACATGGACATGTGTCCATGGTGGCTTGGATGAGAAGAAATGGGTCTCTAATGACTCATTTACCCTCACATATGCCAAAAGAGAAGAAAGGGAACTTGAGGGTATATTGGTCCATCCAATTTTAGGTTAAAGGGACCATTTGGAAGAGCATTTCAGCTCACTCTTGTGTGTTGGCCAAAAATTATAGAGAGAGGTAGAGGAGTTGAAAACACCATTGCTTGGAGAAGAAGATAGTGAAGAAAGGAAGCAACTTCAAGGGTTTTTCTTCACCAAATCTCTCCAAAACACCTCCATCTTCATCCTCTCTTCATCCCCAAGGTAAGTAAGCTCTAACAATCTACTTTCAATCATTTTGGGGTTATGGGTTTTCATAGAAATTGCATGAACTTGTTGGGTTTTGAGTTATTTGTTGTTAGATGATGGTTTAGTGAAGAGAAGTGGAAGTTTTAGCTAGAAATCTTATGGGTTTTGATTGTTTTGATGAAACCCATTATGGGTATTGAAGTTTGGGGATTTTGGTGACTGATTTTGGAGTTTGATGAGGTTAGAAATGGAGGTTTTGAAGTGCAAAGTAGAGGAAACGAAGTTGGGGGAAGAAGAAGATGGTGCTGCCCAGATTTGGCACGGAAAGGGCCTCTGGCTGGCCCTCTGAGCGGCACGGAGAGGATCCCTGACCGGCCCTTTGAGCGGCACGGTTCGGGCTTGGTGCCGGCCATCTGAGGGGCACGGTCCGTGTCCCAGACTGGCCCTCTGGGTGGCACGGTCCGGACCTCTGGCCGGCCCTCTGAGGGGCACGGTCCGGGTCCCAGACCGGCCCTCTGAGAGGCACGGTCCGGGCCTCTGGCCGGGCCTCTGAGTGGCACGGGCTGGGCCGGGTGCAGGATCTATGGGCCGCCCGAATTGGGGCTTGTTCTGGCCCAATCGACCCTTTGGCCCAAGTTTTAATTGTTAGGGGTAATTTAGGTATTTCTCATTAAAACCGACCTTGAATGTTTATTAATTCTAGTATTAATTTATGATCCTAGATGTCGTTCCCAAGCACGGAGGAGGAGACTACTAGACGGCTTTCGTGACTAAGCGTTTGGATAACATTTGAGGTAGGGAAGAGTAGTAATTGCCGCTTTTAATTAAAGAATATTAATAGTATGCATATAGGACGTAATAACCGGTAAAGTCTTAGCTTACATATAGGATGTGATTCACTAGTGTACTCGTATTTAAATTATGGGAATTGTCGTGCTGTAGAATCACATGTGGCCATGTCGTGCCTTGGGATTTTGCGTGCTGGTTGTGTTTGATTGTGGGTACAAGTCCTTTAATGTTGATGTATAGTATATACGTTGGGTAATTTAAGAATTATGTTATGCTATTAAGATGTGATGAATGTGATATGAATTGTGGTCTCGTGATATGGTTGGTTAAATGCATGTGTTGTGTGTGATATGAATCGTTGTCTTGTGATATGATCGGGTAAATGATAGACCGATGTGGTGGGCTTGGTAAGTGAGCCGGTAAGTTTGATGGTATGATAAGTTCGGTGTAACATGTTTGGTATGGTGTTGTGTGGTGTGACTTGTACCCCGATGTGCGTTTCCAGGAAGATACCCGACCGAGGTGTGTGCCGGTCCGGTATGTTTGTTTCGAGATTTACCCCGATGTGCATTTCCGGGAAGATACCTGATGTGGACGCAAAATGCATCGTTTTCGATGTTTTTAAGCCCACATCTTAAGCTTTTCGGTCCTGGGATTAGGTTGGTTAATGCATTTCTTCTTACTTTCGTGCAGTAAACCCTGATTCTAGAGTTTCCGAGTATTTGGAGCGAAACAAGGGTATTTATCAGAACATATGAGCCGAGCAGCTACATGACAGAAGCCCGAACAAAGAGAACCAAGAGCGACTGTACGGATCCTCTGATCCGCACAGACCGTGTGGGAGACCGGGCTGGAACACCGCCTATTCCGTGTGGCCAAACGTGCCGGTACATAGCCCGTTCCGGGCGCCTCAGAGAAGCAAAGGACCAAAGCTCTCGGTCCTGATCCGTTAAGTGATACGGTCCGTATCACTTAGAGGGCCGGTAAGCGACACGGTCCGTATCACCTAGAGGGCCGGTGAGCAACACGTTTCGTGCCACGCTCCATGCCACGCGCGTTCAGACTTGCGTTTTTCAGAAGCCCTATATATACTAATCTAAGTCATAATTGTGGGGGTTACGAATTTTGGGGAGCAAAAAGAGAACTTTGGAGCTAGAGCTTGGAGCTTCAAGGAAGAGGAGTGTGTCTTAGAGCAAGGATTGAACAATACTTTGGTTTTACATTTCGTATTTGGGTATTGTGTATCAAACTCAATTACATTATGTTTATCTATATGTCTTCTTCATCAATTTGTTTGTTCTTCTTCTCCATCATGAGCTAAGCTTCCATTGATCTAGGGCTAGGGGAAGCAATATGAGTAATTGATTCAATGGGTTTGTGGGTATATTGTGCAATTTGTGTGTAGGATACTGTTTACATAATTTGGGATTAATGCTTCTTCAAACTGGCCATTTGATAGTTGATTAGGTTTTAGCATTCAACAATCGAAAGCTGAGATTGACTAAAAGGACTAAGGATTATGTAACTCGGGTTTAAATCTAGTCTCTAATACAGTTAGGTTAACACGAGTGTAACAGCTATAGGCGTATAAACCCGAAAGTTAGAGGAGTTCATGAATCGTAATGATGTATGTCTCTTTAGACCTAGATTAGAAATAACTAGGCGGACAGATTATACTAGGGTCCTAATCGATCGAAACATGTTTAGGACCAGTTGAGAGAACTTACGTTACCTTTAGACTTACCTTATTTGCACATGTAAACACAGATCCCTGTGAGTCAATAGTCATATTGTGACCCCGTTAAAAGTCCTAGATCGCCTTTTTCCCTGAATTTCACAAACACTTGAACTTTGCTCTTATATTATTTTAATTTTCTTTACAACTTGTTATTTAGAATTTTCAAAACAAAAACCAACCATTCCCAGAAACACATTAATAACAGATTATAAATCGAGTGACTATGTTACTGCTCCCTTGGGTACGATAACCAGACTTAAAACCGAAATACTACTTGACGACCGGTGCGTTTGCCGCGCCCTTTTTGTGGGTTAATTCTCAGGGCGTCAAGTTAATGGCGCCGTTTCCGGGGAGCAACTAAGGCAACACTTTATATTTCTAATCTGTGTTGAGACTGTTTCACTTATTTTTATTTTTATTTTGTTTTTATGCACTTGCGATCTCACCAATCTCCGAGTTTATTCACTGCAGATCTTGAAGACGTTGAGAGGAACGCTAGGCTATTGAGAAGGGAGAGGAAAGGAGCTACAATGAGCCTCCCACCTGGGAACGACCCAAATTACTTGATCAATCAGATGAGGCAAGAGGACACAGAGCAGCACACACCACAACCTCCTGCTAGGAATCAACAAGCAATTATGGGGCAACAAGGAAACAATCTCCATGTTACTGAAGCAGCACCAAGACAAAGGGTGTTAATGGAGTACGGTACCCCCTTTTCTATAGGGGGTGGATCAAGTATTGCAACCCCAACAATTGCGGCCAACCAATTCAAGATTGATAGCTCACTCTTGCATTTGCTAAAGAGTGACCCGTTTCATGGGAATGCGCACGAGGATCCTTTGGGCCATCTGACAACATTTTCAGAGATATGCGCTACATTCGAAACGAATGGAGTCACAGAAGAGGCAATCTCTTATGATCATGTTATTCAAGAGAATTTTAATATTTGTGGATTTGAGACTCCTCTTGAGGCATGTTTAGTAGACAGTATTGATGAACTGTGTGAATCTTCACAGGAAGGTGCAGATGAAGTGATCCAGATGTTGGAGGCTTGTCCACCTTGGAAGATTCGTAACACCCCCAAATTTATCATATTGGAAGCAACTTCGGGGCCAAAGTTGAAGCCCTCAATTGAACAAGCCCCAGAACTTGAATTGAAAACCCTTCCTGAGTCTCTTAAATATGTATTTTTGAATGACAATAACACTTTACCTGTAATAATTTATGTTGTATTGTCACCTCTACATGAAGAAAAGCTGATGAGAGTTCTGAAGGGGCATAAAAACGCATTTGGATGGACCATTGCAGACATTCAAGGGATAATTCCAGCCACATGCATGCACAAGATACTCATGGAAGATGACCACAAGCAGAGTGTGCAGCAGCAAAGAAGACTAAACCCGCTGCTGCAAGAAGTAGTGAAAAAGGAGGTAATCAAGCTCCTAGATGCAGGTATCATCTATCCTATTTCTGATAGTGCGTGGGTTAGTCCAGTTCAGTGTGTGCCTAAAAAAGGGGGGAATACAGTAGTAAAAAATGATAACAATGAATTAATCACAACTAGGACCGTTACAGGATGGAGAGTATGCACAGTAGTATGCACAGACTAATCGATCGAAACATGTTTAGGATCAGTTGAGAGAACTTCCGTTACCTTTAGACTTACCTTATTTGCACATGTAAACACAAATCCTTGCGAGTCAATAGTCATATTGTAACAGACTTATCATCTTTAAATAGATAATGAAGTTCCAAGATAAGTCGAGTTTGTTGGGAATTACTTACAATACCATACGTTGTAGTTAATGTAGCCCATGGCTCAGCAGAGATCTTAACACTAGTAAGATGATGATAGTAATTCTCAGAAAAGGAGGACAGTATCCAGGAATATAGATGATCCTTTTGAAACCAAGAACGGTAACCCGGATTTAGAACCGGAAAGGGTGAATCAACATTTTCAATCATTGGAGATGGAGGTTTATGGGAGATATTGAAGATATCATGGAGCCCAAACATGTTGAGTAGAGGCTGAAACTGTAACTTTCATAATAAATAAGTTTTGAAGCCAGTGAGCTTGACAACCGACAACTGAGATAAAAAAAGGAAGAACCAGAAAAGAAAAAAAAGTGGGAACAATGGAGATGGTGGTGGATGATTGAGAAGAAGAAAAGGAGGAGGAGGAGGAGGAGATTTGAACAAAATAAGCCATTTGCTCTGATATGAAGTCAAGAGTCGTAATCTATGAGTGCAATAGTTGTGTATGTATATTAATGATTCCGCGGATACAATACATTTTATATGTAGTGTATACAGTCTTATATAGTCATACAAATAGAGTTCTAATACATGTGTATATGTATAAGATAGACTTGAAAATTGGTAAGCCACATTGGTTGTGATAAGGATTACCGTTGACACCATTCAACCTATCTTGAAATTCAAACAAATAGGTGAAGGTTCAAACTTACTATTTAAGTTGGTGTGGTGATTTATTATTTTAGTAAATTTTATAGTATACTACTTCTATCATGTTATTATGACGTTGTTTTATTTTTATTATCAGCAAAGACAAACTGCTAAGAGGTGAACATTAAAAAGGGAATTAACCTAGCAAAATGATGAGCAAAACAAAACCCCAATAAGCCTAGAAACCCAAAATCCGATGAAAGTGAAAATGATGAAGATGATTACACTACCCATGAAGAAAGAAGATCTACCTAAACCTTGAAACATCACAACACCCTTGAACCTTGAAACGACACAAATCCCTTGAACCTTGAGCAAGAACTTGGAGATTTGAACTAACGCCATCTCTAGATAATGAAAATGCCCCAACCCAATAAGCCAAAGTGACCAAGAAGCAAAAACAACCCGAGACAAAAAGAAGCAGCAACAACAACGAAAAGTAACGGCTGATTGGGAAACCCCCCATACATAACCTCTGAGAATCCAAGACAGGATTATTCAAAAAGTCTTGAGAAATCCTTAACTCAGCAACCATAAAAATCTCTGGAGTTGGCTGATGATGACAAAAAGATTCCATCTCCCAACCCCAAGGAAGACCATAAGATCTGAGGAATGAAAAAGGAATTGAATCTAACATTTCCTGAATAAATACCATATGAGGCCTTTGCTTGAACAACATGACATCCCCCCTTGTTCCAAGAGAGGATCTTCAAATAGGATCTAAAAGACGGAACTGGTTTGAGCAAATTGATCACAACCAATGTCACAATCTTTGTCAAGATTAAGGAACTCATCTTCACTACAAAACTCAATATCCACTCCAACATTCCTTCATTTTCTAGGGTAGTTAATTTATGGATAATAACTTCATCAGAGCAATCAGCAGAGAGACCTATAGTCTTCCCAAATGACCAAGCATTTTCAGTCTTAGCTCTCTTTCCCTTTGACACTTTTAATTTTGTTGTTTTAAATCTCTCCTTACCTTCTTTCAGTTTTGATCTTGTTTCATAAATATGAGGAGATAAAGAAGGCTTTGATTTTTACCCTTGGCCTTCTTCATAATGCTGGGGGGTGATGGTTTTTTGAAGTTGTGAGGCCCAAAAATCTGGTACTTCTTAAACTTGTGCTTGCATCTGGGTTTGAGGATTTTAAGGGTTAATATTGTCACTAAGAATTGCCTCCAACCCTTGTTTCTGAGATGAGACTGAGTGTAAAGCTGAGATGCCTTGATCCTTAGAATTGTACTTAGATGATTGTTGTGGGACTGTGAATGCCTACTAAGGGGCACCAAGCTTGGATCTGAGTGTTCTCCAACAAAGCATCAGCAGGTAATGATTTCCCAGCCACAAATCCTCTTTGATCTTGATCTTATCTAACATCTACAATCATATTTTGAAAGGCAGAATTAGAAGAATCTTGAGCAGCAATAAGAACCTGCATTGGAATGGGAAGCTAAAAAATTATGAGTTCTTTGAAGAGGAGGATTTTGTAGTAGTAAATGTTGAGCAAGAGCGTTCTCAGATGTTTGAACAATCCTCTCCTCCAATACTGGTGTAGAGAAAGTCTGCTCAATATTAAGATCCTTCCTTCTAGAGAGACTTGCATTAAACTCATAAGTATTTTCAGGAGAATCTTCAACTGAGGGGGACTTAAAAGGGTCTGATTTTGAATTGGTGTCATCGGGGGAAGAATAGCTTAAATCACTTTGAATTTATGGTATTTATGAGGCTCCCACTGTAGAGACCCACACTTTAAAAACTTGTTTGCCTAGGTAAATTTCTACATCACTGGGAGATGGAGCCAACATAGTAGTATGGATGAGGACATAAGAAATGTCAAGATGAATACTAGAGATGGAGATAGGATGGGTGTAAACATAGGTTCCAAACTGATTTATTGTAGCAGCAAAGGTCTCCTACACCAACCATGAAAAGGTATTCCATGTAATGCAAGCCACACGAACTTCCATCCCTTTTTGCAAAGATAATCTTTTCCAAGAATGAAAGAGAGCAACTTCTTCAACCAGGCTCCACCATCCTTCACCAATTCCTTATCAAATAAAGGGTCCGAACAATGAACAATAAGAGATCTATTTCCCAGAGACTTCACTTACACCTCACACACACCTTTCATTGCAATTTCTCTCAAAACTGAATGCACACCATGACTTTTAAGACTGACAGCTAAAAGGCAATTATTAAGAAAAAATTCCTGAGATATAACAACTGACCCTTGAATTCGAGGAGGCAAGTAATGTCAAACACTTTGTACTTAAAAGGAGGCATCCTGGCTGGCTTGTTAAGAGCTGGTGAGACAATTTGTGTCCATTGATTATAAATCCATTGAAAGAGTTGATTACCTTCTCCAGTTGAAATCTTGAGTTAGAGTAGTAGAACCTATACCATTTTTCACTCCTGCTTTCTTTGGTTGCTATATGGACCCGTTTAACTTCTCCAACATCTGAAATAAATTAGCTAACCATGGAATTGTTGCTATGTTGGGAAGATTGTGAATGAAAGCAGCAAACTCTGATTGTTTCTACTGCTTCTTATCTGAAAAATCTCTCATTTTTTTATAATACTTGAATCTTGTTTTTTATGATAGATATTATCTTGGAACCTGAAACCTTGTTCAAAGTCTAGGGGTGGAAATCCCATAAAAGAAGAGGCTTGAAGATTCTAATCTTGTTGTATTAGTTGTTGCTTTGAGACCACCTTGGATTTGAGTTGTCTCTAGGATCCATCTGATCTCTTTTGAAGTACAACTGCTCACCATCAAACATGTGAGAACCTCCATAAGTTTCTTTAAATTACTCCTATCTTCTGAAGATGTTGGTGAGTGTTTTGGGCTATGAATTAGAGGCCCCTTGTCTTGAGCAGGAACTTCTACTTCCTGGTATGGGGGATGTTGAGAGATTACTCTGCCATTGGTGAGAAAAATGTTGAGATTGTGTGTTCAACTTCAGTCTCCTTGTTGTATTTGTCCTTGCTTCCTTGTTCCTTGATTCCAATACCATTAGAAATCATCCTTATAGTCGTTAAATATAACCCCGGAGGAGCGCCAACATTGGAAGATGACGATTCCTTTTCCATAGATTCCGCTTCAACCTGCTCGGATGAGATGACCGCCGACCTTAGCCGCACCTTCCTTGGAATCGTAGGCAAGGAACCACCATTGGGACTAGACTCGCCGTCAATTTTCAGCCAAAATTTATCCATAAAGCAACGAGGAAGGACCAACAACGAATCCTAAAAATCTCTCAAAAAGGGCGCATGCAGCGCGTTTCCATGATGTTGTTTCTTTTTTTTTTTTTTGAGCGAAAGGTGCATATTTCATAAACTAACTTATAGAGTACATTGTTGTGCATCGGGGAACATGCTCCTCGGCCACGGTAAGGTCAGTATGAATGAACATTGTTCACAAAGCCATTTCATATCAGAACCGGAACAGACGGTATTTTGGTGCCCCATGGGCAAGGATAGAAGATGGATGGGGGGACGCGATACCGGAGATCTAGAGGGACCTCGATGGTAATGGTGATGGTGGGAGGCAAAACATTTTTGGGGACCCCTCCAAGGGCCAGTCCCCGATACTCTGTCGATGCCGCATCCCTCCCGACGGGGCCACTTCCCCGCTTGTGGTGAGCTATCCCATGCCACGCCAGGCGCAACCCTCCTCAGAACTCCCGCAACCTCCCTCGATTGATCCCCGGGCGCTAGAAGCTCAACATGGCACGCCTCAGCCTGGGTGCGCCCTCCACCCCCGAAACCTCCAGACCGGCAGAGCCGAGCGGTAGCAATCGAATCAATAGAGAGCTGATCCCTTCGCCGCCCCCAACCATCCATCATGCACTCGGGTCCGGAAGAAAGGTGGAGGACCACCTAGAGCGACCTAGCTCGGTCGACCAAATTAGGTAACGGGTCCACTGTTATGTCGGTTTCCCCATACCGAGATGACCTAGCATTAGGTAAGTGGTCCACTATCAACGACTGCACTCCTTCTGCTCCCAGATAGCCATCGCGCCCGGTACATGCTCCACCCACAGCCACCAGGTGCGGACGACCCTGTCGGTGGCGGCATCCATCCACCGGTGCGTACCGGAGCAATCCCCGCCTATACGAAGGCGAGCTCCAAACCCTAGCAGACCCCCCTCGGGGCTGTGGATCAACATACGGTACCCACACCCTCCTTCGTCGCCGCATCCAGTATCGGAAGACCCTTGTTGAAGAAGTCTTCATCATGCTCCATTGCATCCCGGGCCGATCACAGGTCCAGTGCCAAGTGCAAGTCTTCACCGACGTGACCGAGACAACAGTCGAGATCTCCGTAATGTGCTGGGAATCGATGAAGGTGAGGATGCAGCCGTTCTGGCTGATATGGATCCCTAATCCGACCAGGCGTCCCCCTACGCACCAGAGCAAGGTCGTGGCGCTGATGGGTCCCAAAAGACGAGGTAGGGTTCGGGCCACAGGGTGAGGGTGTGTAGCGTGTAGTCGAAGCCACCAAGACCCACCGCTCCCAGGTGCAACGTTCCTAATACCTACGACAAGCAACCGCCCTAGAGGAGTCGGGGGCGGTCCCCGGGGCCCGAAGACTCCCGGTGAGTCCCTCGCATCCGAAGCCCGGGGCCCAGCATCCATCAAAGAAGGAGACCGGGCCGAGAACTGGGAAAGTGAGGAGGGTTGCAATGGTGGTGGTGGGACTCGCAGACCAGACAGCGGAATAGTAGGCGAGGCTGGGGAGAGAGGGCGAGGGAGCACGGCGCTCAGGCGATGAGTCGCCGGAGTCACAGGAGGAGCGGAGAGGGGATGAGTCACAGGAGGAGCGGAGAGGGGAAGAGTCGCAGGAGGTTGTGGACACGCCGCCCACTGCCATCCATAGGTAAACTCCACACCAGGCGTGGTCTGCGAAGTCAACTGGATGGGGTACGCAAATATCAGGATGACGAACCTGACAGGACTAGGTGACGCGTAACAACAGCAGATTGGAGCTCCATAACAACAACAGACAAACTAGGGCTAAGGTTACGCTCCCAAGATTGAGAGAGAAGAATGGGAGCAATTTTGTTTTTTTCTACTTCGATGTTGTTTCTTTTGTATCATCTTACTTCTGTGCATTTTCATTTTGTGTCAGAATTAGTGTAAATGAATGGAAAAATCATCCGATCAAGTCATTACAAATTAAAAAGTCCATTATACATGTCCCATGTTCACATAATCCTATACATTTTCTTCCTCTCCCATAAAAAAGAACAAACTCTGTTGTAACCAAATAACAAATTTAATAAGATTAATCACTTCCCCAAGAAGTATCCAAGATTTCGACTTCTATTTATACCGATTTAATATGATGCTATCACGTTGAATTTATATTTGAAATATTGTTTGTATTATATTTTTTCTTCAAAAATGCATAGAAATTAGACATGCGAGTATTAAGATTTTGAGATAAAAAAAATTAAATGATATAGTCACGATAAAGAAGTCTTTTTTTTTTTAAACGAGTAATTGAGGTATTGTATTATTATGAAACGTAAACCATGCAGGGTAGGGCGTAATAGCCCAAGATTCTATATATTTGTCCCGATCGACCGTAGTCCACCAAGCGCTCATAGATCTGTAGAAATAGTCTGTTTGTGTTCGCAGATCTTAACTCAAGAGTTCCCCTTATCGACATCTCAAAAATACAAGAAAAAAGATACATAAACCAACAAATCCAAAGACCTAACCGAACTAAAGACAGGTAATAAGCAACATTAAAGAAAACTAAAAATAGTGCTCTGAGTGCGGCTTTCCCGAGACTCCCCAGTACCGGTAGTCCCGGTTCTGTGGGTATAGTCCGTAGTCGGACCCTCCCACCCCCGCTGGGTTTTCTCATTCTTCCAAAGGAGGTTGTAACGCCTCCGTCTGTGGGTCCTGAGCTACCTCCTCGTCCCTCATCTCCGAACAGATCTGACGGGGCTCTGATGTGTCACGGGGCCACGACGTTACTCTCCCCGACTCAGCATGGGCCAGTTGCAAGTTCGGCCAGGCCAGAGACTGTGCATGTTCACCCCGGCGAGGTTGCATCACTGGTTGTCGATTGGTCGGTGAGAAAAAAACTGGCGTGGGTTGCTCGCGAGGGGAATCGGCCGGTGGGACGGATCTCGGAGTTGCCAGATCCGGAAAACCAGCAGGTGGGAAGGGGTACGTGGCCTGCAACTCGATGGTGGATGGCCGGGATGGGGGCGGGGCCACCGTGTTCGGTGGGGCGTCGTTGTCCATGACTGGGAGCGCAGATGGAGATGAAGGGCAGGGTGGCTCGACAAGCGGAGGCTCGACTGTCTTGGGTTTCACGACCGGGATGGGGACAGAGCCATCAAAAACGATGGGGCGCCGTGGTCCATGGCCGCGAGGGAGGTTTGGCCGGCGTCCATGGCTATGCTGGTAGGGAGGTGCACTGGCGGGAGCGGAAGTTGCAGCGTAGAGACGACAGCGGTGGTAGCTTGACCGACTTCCATGGTTGCGCTGGTGATGGTGAGGATGAGGCTTGGGGTGGGGATGCTGAAGGTTGGCATGATGAACGGGGGTCATGGAGGTGGGTTAGCACGCCGGTGAGTGACTGCAGGAGTAGGGGTGAGGAAGAAGACGCGAGCGTCCAGAGGCAACACGAGGGTTTTGTAGAAACCCTAGGGTTCGAAAAAACTAGTCGATTTAAAGAAGTCTTTCTTAGAGCAAGTTGAATGTTTAATTTGGGTGATTTCGTCGGATCCCTCCAACTAAGTACTAGTTTGATGTAATTACACTTGCACTATAAATTGATTTTCCTAATTTTCACTTTACTACGTGGTCAGAATGGATTTGTGTTGTGTTAATTTTCTCAAAATGATGAAATTGCCTAGATAAGGAACTCACGGCGGACCAGGCAGAAGCTCGCCTCTGCAGTGCCGGCTAAGGTTACTAGTGTATTTGTGGGGGACAAAGAGAAAAGCTAGAACGCACAACACAAACACCACCAACATTTTCGAACCAGTTAGGAGAGGACAATGCAACATACACGTTTTTAATTACGATCCATGCAAAGATTAAAATAGAGATTATGTTTATACGAATCCACTCTCTCTATCACATGGCCGACCATATCTCCCCCGGGTCAAAAGATTTGGTTTCGATTTCAAACTTGTTTAGTCACGAGCAGAACTATGCAACATTCACGTTTCTTTTTTGTTTTTGTTTATGATGGATAAGAACGTTTACCGACATTATAAGAATATGTTAGTATTATGGTCCGACCTAAAGAAAATGTCAAACTGGTAAATGAAAATTTAAATTTGATATTTAGGTTAGTGTTTTTTTTAATCAGCAGTGCATATATTAATAGAAAATCTCTTTAGAGGTTGAAGAAGTACAAAGTTTGTCTACAGACTTAAACAAAAAACCACAACAAAGAGTTTGGCGCTCAGAAACCTGACACGAGCATGACGCTTATAAACCTGACACGAGCATGGCACTCATAAACCTGACACGAGCATGACGCTCGGAATACAACCACGAGCATGGCGCTCGGAATACAACAACGAGCATGGCGCTCAGAATACAACTACGAGCATGACGCTCGGAATACAACCACGATCATGACGCTCGGAATACAGCCACGAGCAAGGCGAGTAAAATCCAACTGTCGAACCTCACCAGCAAAGATCCAAGCCCTATCCTTGATTTGCTAAACCGACTCCCACCTCAATAGAGTTGCCCAACTAAGGACAACAACTATAATGCCGGCGGCCAACACCACTAACGGCTGAGACAGATCCGAATTACCATGCGAACCTTAGCAGAAGGCTTCTGCGGGGCAAACAGCACCCATGAAACCCGCCGGCGGTCAACGCCTTTAACCGACGAGCTCGACCCACCACCGGGTCGAGATGAAACGAAACCAAAATACTAAAGAAGCATGCACGAATAGGACATGCTTAGCTTACCAAGGGAAAAGGACGAAGACAACTTCAAAACTGACCATCATGGCATGCACCCGTGCCGGCCCTCGACACGAAACCGGCCAACACCAAGAATCGCCAGTAGGGGACCTGGTATTTCTACCGAACACCAGGCATGCCTTTCTGTAAGACCTCGGCTACCGCCGATGAGGTCAAAAACACCAACCAAAGCCAAGAACTCCGGAACCGAGAGTCACCCAAAGCCTAACCCTATAACCGAGGCTTTTCCTAGCAACGAACCGAGCTGACATCACACGTCCTCACGCACCCCTACTTTCGACAGAGTGTAAAAAGCGCGACAGCCAACTCGGACGACTTCGATCTCACGGAGGGTCCGCTTAACGCTTCGGCCAGCACCGATAACGCATGAAGAGACCCAAAATTTCTTCCAACCGGAGCCGAGAGAGGGGAGCAGCGATTCTACCCCTGGGAAGCCCGAGGAGGCCGGGATAACCATCCGCGGCACCAGGGAGGGTCAAGACCAGAGGGCGGCAGACCAAGGAGGTTGGGCAAACTGAACAGAACAACGCTGAACTCCGGGCAGACCACTCCGGCAAGCCTCCGACGACGACCTGAAGACTAGCTAGCTCCGGTGACTGGCGAAGCCTCCGCACCGGCCAGACGAGAACCAGATCTGACAGGAAAATAGCAACATCGCCCGAGCTCCACAACCCAAGGACCAGCGAGGCTCCGGAGCAGCAAACTCGACACCTTCCGCCAGCGAAGGAAGATCTGACAGGCCATGGAACCCGAGCTCGGACCCCACACCACTCCTCCGCCGGAGCAAAAGATCGGAGAAGAGGGGGTTTTAGATCTGGGCGGCAGTGAGCCGACAGATCCGCCACCTCCTCGGGACTTCCAGTCCGGCCGGAACCATGACGAAACACCACCAGAGGACCGGACCTTCACTGGCGAGCAACACGATCCGGCGGGCAATCCAGTCAGAGAGCAAAAACCACGGGCAGAAGAGGGAGGAGAAAAAGAGAGATGAAAGGAAAAAAGGGTGGAGGAAAGAGGGGAAGGGGGAAAGGAGAAGCCTCCGCCAGCAAGAACCATGGTCGGAGCTCTGGTCTTCACCGGTGGGGGTAGATCGGGAAGGCGGCACCGAAAAGAGCAAGTAGGGTTTGGGGGAAGTTTTTTAGAGAGAGAAGGATGAGACGATACATGAAAAATATCCAAAACGAAACATATTTAGGTTAATGTTAAGAATCAAAGTTACTTGATTTTGAGACTCTAACATACTTAACGTGCGAATTGGAATTCGGTATCGGACTTGACATGTGAACCGTTGGGATTTGGTCTGAATTAGGACGACATAAAATGAAGGTACATGGAGATAAATCAGGTTCTGATACCATATTAACATCCTATTCACTTAAGAGTTAGAATTGGTACGGCGGCACAACAGTATGCAGTCAAAACTGTTACTGGCAAGGTTGTAAAACACGTTAGGCGCTAGTCGGACGGATTACGGTCTTAGGCGCTATCACTACTGTTGATCTTGACTTGGGTGACGGATCTGATCCGTCACCCAGGTTAGCTTATCCGTCGGCCTGGATCTTGACTGACGGATACATCCGTCGGCCAAGATCCGTCGGTCAGGTCTCGTCGGCCAAGTATTTGGCCGACGGATGCGACAATCCATCGGTAGACTGAACATCGGCCCGACGGATCCCATCCGTCAGCCAAAAATGATCACTTTAGTCACAGATTCGATCCGTCAGTCTGCTTCAGTGACCCTGCCGACGGATCATACTCGTCAGCCAAGAATTTGCACCTGACCAACATATCAGACCCGTCGGCAAGGTGGAACGACTTTCCTGACGGATGATACCCGTCGGCAGGGTGATATCGCTTGCCTGACGGATCATACCCGTCGGCAAGGTGGAATCTCTTGTCAGTCGGATCATTCCCGTCAAGAAAGTGTTTGCACCATGCCGACGGGTCGTATCCGTCAGGCAAGTGATCTCACCTTGCCAATAGGTATGATCCGTCAGTCAAGCGATATCACCCTGCCGACAGGTGCGATATGTCAGGCAAGGGATATCACCCTACCGACGGGTGCGATCTGTCAACCAGGTCTAAACTTGTCCGACAGATGTAGATGCTTGTATCCGTCAGCCAAGTTTGTGTAGAAAAACAAAAAAAAAAATGTTTCAAAATTCATGCACCCAACCGTGCATTAAAATGTACCTGTTCCTGTACCATCCAAACCGTAATAACAGCAAGCACACATACAAACCATAAACACGGCAACCAAACATCCAACCGACATTAACAAATATAGTAGTTCTAAATAAGTTTATCAGTGCACAGAACATAAAAAGTTATCAGTTCATGTATCCAAATAACATAATGTTCATAAGAAAAAGGGGAGGGCTGACTAAGTTAAAGATGGCAGGGCTGATGGCGGGGTCTTTGAAGCCGGAGTCCCTGACGGTCTGACAAAAGAAGGCACCATGGTGTCTGTTGAGTGAGTTAGAATTGGTACGGCGGCACAACAGTATGCAGTCAAAACTGTTACTGGCAAGGTTGTAAAACACGTTAGGCGCTAGTCGGATGGAAAACGGTCTTAGGCGTTATCACTACTGCTGATCTTGACTTGGGTGACGGATTTGATCCGTCACCCAGGTTAGCTTATCCGTCGGCCTGGATCTTGGCTGACGGATACATCCGTCGGCCAAGATCCGTCGGTCAGGTCTCGTCGGCCAAGTATTTGGCCGACGGATGCGACAATCCATCGGTAGACTGAACATCGGCCCGACGGATCCCATCCGTCAGCCAAAAATGATCACCTTAGTCACGGATTCGATCCATCAGTCTGCTTCAGTGACCCTGCCGACGGATCCTAGTCGTCAGCCAAGAAGTTCCACCTGACCGACATATCAGACCCGTCAGCAAGGTGGAACGACTTGCCTGACGGATGATACCCGTCGGCAGGGTGATATCGCTTGCCTGACGGATCATACCCGTCGGCAAGGTGGAATCTCTTGTCAGTCGGATCATTCCCGTCAAGAAAGTGTTTGCACCATGCCGACGGGTCGTATCCGTCAGGCAAGTGATCTCACCTTGCCAACAGGTATGATTCGTCAGTCAAGCGATATCACCCTGCCGACAGGTGCGATATGTCAGGCAAGGGATATCACCCTACCGACGGGTGTGATCTGTCAACCAGGTCTAAACTTGTCCGACAGATGTAGATGCTTGTATCCGTCAGCCAAGTTTGTGTAGAAAAACAAAAAAAAATGTTTCAAAATTCATGCACCCAACCGTGCATTAAAATGTACCTATTCCTGTACCATCCAAACCGTAATAACAGCAAGCACACATACAAACCATAAACACGGCAACCAAACATCCAACCGACATTAACAAATATAGTAGTTCTAAATAAGTTTATCAGTGCACAGAACATAAAAAGTTATCAGTTCATGTATCCAAATAACATAATGTTCATAAGAAAAAGGGGAGGGCTGACTAAGTTAAAGATGGCAGGGCTGATGGCGGGGTCTTTGAAGCCGGAGTCCCTGACGGTCTGACAAAAGAAGGCACCATGGTGTCTGTTGAGTGAGTTAGAATTGGTACGGCGGCACAACAGTATGCAGTCAAAACTGTTACTGGCAAGGTTGTAAAACACGTTAGGCGCTAGTCGGATGGAAAACGGTCTTAGGCGTTATCACTACTGCTGATCTTGACTTGGGTGACGGATCTGATCCGTCACCCAGGTTAGCTTATCCGTCGGCCAAGATCCGTCGGTCAGGTCTCGTCGGCCAAGTATTTGGCCGACGGATGCGACAATCCATCGGTAGACTGAACATCGGCCCGACGGATCCCATCCGTCAGCCAAAAATGATCACCTTAGTCACGGATTCGATCCATCAGTCTGCTTCAGTGACCCTGCCGACGGATCCTAGTCGTCAGCCAAGAAGTTCCACCTGACCGACATATCAGACCCGTCAGCAAGGTGGAACGACTTGCCTGACGGATGATACCCGTCGGCAGGATGATATCGCTTGCCTGACGGATCATACCCGTCGGCAAGGTGGAATCTCTTGTCAGTCGGATCATTCCCGTCAGGAAAGTGTTTACACCATGTCGACGGATCGTATCCGTCAGGCAAGTGATCTCACCTTGCCGACAGGTATGACCGTCAGTCAAGCGATATCACCCTGCCGACAGGTGCGATATGTCAGGCAAGGGATATCACCCTACCGACGGGTGCGATCTGTCAACCAGGTCTAAACTTGTTCGACGGATGTAGATGCTTGTATCCGTCAGCCAAGTTTGTGTAGAAAAACAAAAAAAATGTTTCAAAATTCATGCACCCAACCGTGCATTAAATTGTACCTGTTCCTGTACCATCCAAACCGTAATAACAGCAAGCACACATACAAACCATAAACACGGCAACCAAACATCCAACCGACATTAACAAATATAGTAGTTCTAAATAAGTTTATCAGTGCACAGAACATAAAAAGTTATCAGTTCATGTATCCAAATAACATAATGTTCATAAGAAAAAGGGGAGGGCTGACTAAGTTAAAGATGGCAGGGCTGATGGCGGGGTCTTTGAAGCCGGAGTCCCTGACGGTCTGACAAAAGAAGGCACCATGGTGTCTGTTGAGTGAGTTAGAATTGGTACGGCGGCACAACAGTATGCAGTCAAAACTGTTACTGGCAAGGTTGTAAAACACGTTAGGCGCTAGTCGGATGGAAAACGGTCTTAGGCGTTATCACTACTGCTAATCTTGACTTGGGTGACGGATCTGATCCGTCACGCAGGTTAGCTTATCCGTCGGCCTGGATCTTGGCTGACGGATACATCCGTCGGCCAAGATCCGTCGGTCAGGTCTCGTCGGCCAAGTATTTGGCCGACGGATGCGACAATCCATCGGTAGACTGAACATCGGCCCGACGGATCCCATCCGTCAGCCAAAAATGATCACCTTAGTCACGGATTCGATCCATCAGTCTGCTTCAGTGACCCTGCCGACGGATCCTAGTCGTCAGCCAAGAAGTTCCACCTGACCGACATATCAGACCTGTCAGCAAGGTGGAACGACTTGCCTGACGGATGATACCCGTCGGCAGGGTGATATCGCTTGCCTGACGGATCATACCCGTCGGCAAGGTGGAATCTCTTGTCAGTCGGATCATTCCCGTCAAGAAAGTGTTTACACCATGTCGACGGATCGTATCCGTCAGGCAAGTGATCTCACCTTGCCGACAGGTATGACCGTCAGTCAAGCGATATCTCCCTGCCGACAGGTGCGATATGTCAGGCAAGGGATATCACCCTACCGACGGGTGCGATCTGTCAACCAGGTCTAAACTTGTTCGACGGATGTAGATGCTTGTATCCGTCAGCCAAGTTTGTGTAGAAAAACAAAAAAAATGTTTCAAAATTCATGCACCCAACCGTGCATTAAATTGTACCTGTTCCTGTACCATCCAAACCGTAATAACAGCAAGCACACATACAAACCATAAACACGGCAACCAAACATCCAACCGACATTAACAAATATAGTAGTTCTAAATAAGTTTATCAGTGCACAAAACATAAAAAGTTACCAGTTCATGTATCCAAATAACATAATGTTCATAAGAAAAAGGGGAGGACTGACTAAGTTAAAGATGGCAGGGCTGATGGCGGGGTCTCTGAAGCCGGAGTCGCTGACGGTCTGACAGAAGAAGGCACGATGGTGTTCTGCTTAGTGGATGCCCAAGAGTTGAACAACTCCCGGAATTGAACTTGTTCCGCAGCTTGGGCAGCAATCCTGGCCTCCATTTCTAGGCGCTGCTCCTCCATCAACCGGCGTTGCTCCTCCCATTTCTGAGCGAACTCAGCCTGTTGATCAGCCAAGCGAGTCTTCAGCTCTTCTAGCTCCTCAGACGAGCTGACTGAACGCGCACTCGAGCACCCACTGGCTCCCAGATCCCGTTGGGTTGGGAGCTTGACCGCCTTCACGATGCCTTATTGGAGTCTGCCCTTCTGGTGTTTACCCGTGATAATCTGGATGAGGGGGAGCTCTTCCTCCAAAGTCAATGCCTTCGCAACAGTAGGCGATGAACCCTCGCACTCCGTCACATGTGACTGCGATAACCGCTCACGGGCCTCATCCACAACAGCTTTGGCCTGTGCCTGAGATACATAAAACACCAATATAATTTACAGTAATATACGATACATGATAGAAAAACCCATAATCGTATTACCTTAAAAATAAGTGATGCACTAAATGTAATTAAAACAATATATACCGCTCTTTTCACGTTCTCCTTGTTGAGGTCATTTTCCTTTGTGTAGACCTCGACGTAGGCGTCGCAGCGTGGAAGCATGGAGGATTTGGCAAGAAAGCGTTTGGCCCGTTTTGCGAGCGGCATACTACCCCCGTGGTGTGCAGTCAGGTTATGTGCTCGAGAGGCCTTCCCATTGTCACTCAATTTCTACAATAAACGAATCAGATGGTAAACATTTATAATTAACACTCTAATTCTAAACTAATTATTGATAACTCGTGACTAGTAATTTACATAATTTACCAAACACAATAATAAAGTGCTTACTTTGAACTCTTTTGATTTGAAGTGCTTGCAGAGCCAACGGAACTGCTCCTCGCGTTCAAGGAACTCCAGCGGTGTGGGTATGTGTATCTCAGCATCGGGGTGCTCGGGGTCTTTGTACTTCGGCTCCATTTTGAGGACCCACTCATGGATATCATACTTCCAATCACAGTAGCGGTTGGATGCCGTTTACATGACAAAATCCAGAAGCTTGTTAAAGTGTGGTCCGGTTTCGAACTCGTACAACATCTGAAAAATAAAGACACCAGCATTAGTAATTATATAAGAAATAATTACATGAATCAATGAATGGGAAAAGGTAATGTACTTACGCTGAGCTGGTAGAACATAACCTCCTTAGCACTTTCAGGAACTTCATGGAAGTACGCCTGGCCCATGGGGATGTAAGTCCGCACTATGGACCCAATCACCCGTACGGCATCCTCCCGCTCAAGCGTCCCTGTCAGGTGTTTACCGTTATGGCCCAAAGTAAATTTTCCCCCTGGCGGGGCCAGATCCTTGAGCCTACGGTGGAGGTTCTTGTTGGTCACAATACCTTGCTTCCCGGTCTTGGTGTTTGTTACGGTGGAGGCCACCTCTCCTCCAGCCAGCATGGCAGCCACATCTTCATCGTCCTCCACTAGTTTTTGGGAACGAATGCTCTGGACATTGTCCTAGTTGGTGGTAGATGCTGCCTCACTACCACCGGGAGAAGGGGCTGCCTCACTACAACCGGGCGAAAGGGTCTCGCAGTCTCGAAGGCGCCGCACTGTAGGTGCCCGAGCCGTTGTATTTTGGGTGGAGTCTTGGGTGGTTCCACCAGATGCAGAGGGTTGCGCTCGGAGGGCCTCGAGGGCGCTCAAGAAGTTGAGGCGGTTGTAGAATTTGCTATAATTTCTCTTTCCCATCCTGCGAACTCATGTAAACTCAAATCAAACTTTGAATTAGAAAATATAGAATAGAAACTCATAAAATAAAATGCAATCCTATAGATATCTCACCCATAAATTTAAAGTATACAACAGTCCGGTGCTAATGAGTGAATGGGTGAATTTAAATCAAGGATATGTTTCAACACACAAACATTTAAATATCTAATTACCGGATATTTATGAATTTCTCTGAATTTGCACAAACAAAGTAAATAAATAATACTCATGTATCTGTGACCTTATATTCAGTAAGGTAACAAATCTTATAATTATACTACCCTGAAGTGCAGGAGGGGAAGAGCACACAGTCTTAACCCTAACAAAGGCAATCAATTAAAAATGAAAACAGGTCTTGTACTCAAATATTGTTACCATTAAGCTCAATAAGGGAAATCCTAGTCTGACAGTAATTAAGATTGACCCGTTTTCTCTAATCAACAACAAAGCAGGAAATCTAGTAGGGTTGGCCAATTTTTCTTTAACAAAGCAATTATTTTATCAACCAATAGAGGTAGAAATCATAATCTAACATACTAACTCCTAACCTAACCTCGTCACGATTACTAAAGAACAAATGTGTACTTACTGGATTCGAACCTGATAAACCATTAGGGTTTAGTAAAAGCTCAATGTGTTAGGAACCCTATAACTGTACCCAATTTATCATCAATCCATTTTAGACTGTAACACAATGGTCATTTTGGTCTTTTGAAATGGTTAAATCACAATCACAGCCAGCCAAAATCACAGCCAATCCAAGGATCGTTTCAAAAAAATTATGTTCTTTCTTCAACAAAAATTTAGGGCTTTGTAGGGGTTTCAACTGAAGATAGTAGAAGAAGATGGTATGAGAGGCACGTAGGGGTTTCAACTGAAGATGGTAGAAAAAGATGGTATGAGAGGCACGTACCCGTCGAAGAGGAGCGCGAAGAGGTCGGCCAAGACGAGATGTGGTCGGAGACGTTGACACTGGGGCGCGAAGAGGTCGGCGACGACGAGATCTGGTCGGAGACGTTGACGCTGGGGCGCGACGAGGTCGGCGACGACGAGATCTGCTCGGAGACGTTGATGCTAGGGCGCGAAGAGGTCGGCGACGACGAGATCTGCTCGGAGACGACAACCACTGGTCCACTACGACGTCCCTGCGGCGCGAATAGGTCGGCGACGAGAGGATCGGCCGAGAATGGTCACCGGCGACTCAGAGAGAGAGAGAGAGAAGAAAGTTGAAGACGAATCGAGAAATGAGGGAAAAGGGAGGCGGACTCGGTCTTGACCTACGATATAGACCCCTACCGACGGATGCGTAGATCCATCGGCCATGTCCAAACGATGTCGTTTTACTACCAACACTTAACAAATTTTTGTCGAAATTGAAAAACCTGGCCGATGGATCTACGCATCCGTCGGCCAGCATAAGTTGACTACCCTTGACCAAAACCACAAAACCCGTCGTTAATCCCGACTATCGTAGTATTGATAATTGACCGGTATAAGTACTTAGTATGCCTCATATACAACATAATATCGTATATTACTCAGACATAACAGTTGATGGATCTCTGCAGCCGTCAGCCACCAGAAGTTGACTGTCAACGTTGACCAAAACCCCAAAACCCGTCATATTTCCCGACTATCGTAGTATTGATAATTGAACGATATAGGTACGTAGTATGCCTCATATACAACATAAGATCGTATATTACTCATACATATCACATACAGAACATGAACGAGACAAGGTCATACGTTATAAGCTGAATATGGTCATGCACATAATGGAACTGGCGATTTCGTTCAATACGTGTCGGTATCTCGAATATGATATAATCAAGACCGCTCATCTCGTATGTACTATCCAAACTAGTATACGTATTTAAAAAAAACTATCATCGAACGGTTAATTCGTCGTTAATATTGTGGTCAAATATGTTTTGTAAAATAGTCAACCAACTTTACCCACGTATTGGTAGCACTTGGCTGACGTATGTGTATCCGTCAGCCAAGTTGTCCTAACCATCCCGGCGTATAGTCCGCATCCGTCGGCCATGTGTAAACGCTGTCGTTTTAATACCAACACTTAACAATTTTTTGGCGGAATTGAAAAACCTGGCCGATGGTTATATGCATCTGTGGCCAGCACAAGTTGACCGACATTGACCAAAACCCCAAAACCCGTCATATTTCTCGACTATCGTAGCATTGATAATTGAACGATATAGGTACGTAGTATGCCTCATATACAACATAAGATCGTATATTACTCATACATATCACATACAGAACATGAACGAGACAACGTCATACGTTATAAGTTGAATATGTTCATGCACATAGTGGAACTGGCGATTTCGATCAATACGTGTCGGTCTCTCGCATATGATATAATCAAGACCGCTCATCTCATATGTACTATCTAAACTAGTATACGTATGTAAAAAAAACTATCATCGAACGGTTAAATCATCATTAAAAGGCTGGTCAAATATGTTTTGCAAATTAGTCAACCAACTTTACCCACGTATAGGTAGAACTTGGCTGACGGATGTACATCCGTCAGCCAAGTGGTGATAACCTTTCCGACATATATGCTGGATCCGTCGGTAGAGAAATAAATAAATCGATTATTGGACTTAATGATTTCTGTAATTCTCTTTCACATCATATATATGTTTATGTTGTTGTAAAACAATGAATGAACTCTATAACATACCAAAACATGCCAATTTGACGGGTTTATGCACGAATTTCAAACCGAAACAGAGCATTTGCTCTCTGTTTTATGGCAGTTGGATCCGTCGGCGAAGTACTGTCTTGACCGACGGATCTGAGCATCCATCGGGCAAGTAGCAGGGCAGAGTAAAACAATTTTGTAGGAAAACGTCAACCCACCTGAAAAACAATTATATCCAATCATTGCATTTGTTTGAAGTTGATATTTGTGCACACATACAACACATTAGAACTTACATGTTTCTAACTACAATATTAGTACAAAGGCTTATATATATTTAATCGGATTCATGTATTTCGTCATTGTTGTATCCATGATCTTCGCAGTCATCTTCATTATTATCGTCGTTATCCTCCACATCATGTACCTCTTGGAGACCGCTATCAGAATGTGGTAGCACATTGAGTTCCGCTACAACTAGTGCAGTTTCAGGCTCGGTCTCTTGGTAAGGAGCGTCAACCTCGTACGAAATGGATGGCAAACGCTTTTCCAAGATGAATAGTCCTCTAGGGGCAACCTTGTTCACGATCTTATACCCTCCACCCATTTTCGGGTCATCGATGTAGAATATCTGTTATGCACATTAAATAATTAGGAAAGCATCCAACAATGAAGTACAGTAATATATACAACTAATGCAACTTGCCTGTTTGGCCATGGTTGCTAGACAAAATGGATCGTCGCAATATGCATTTGTGTTGGTATTTATGAATATCAAACCATTATCTACTTTCACGGAATTTAGATCATACCATCGACAGTAAAACAAAACAACCGGCATCCGTCCAGTGTACATAAGCTCAACTACGTATACCAAGACACCGTAATAAGCTACACCGCCCTCTGCATTAAGCATCACACCACTGTTCTGTGAGCTTCTTCCTTTATCGCGCTGTTCGGACAGGTATTTCACACCGTGTACATGACATTGAGCATAATAATTTACTCTCTGCACGTAACGACTCAGAGCCTTTGATGCCATATATTGTTGATCGTCATCGGGATACGATTCCATCTGGGAATTTTTGCATACATTATTATTAATATATACACATTGATAAATGTATGTTTATATATATATATATATATAGGAATACACGTTTAACTGATATTGAACTTACGGTTTCCTTGAACATTGAGCAAAATGTTCCAATTCGGTGTTGTAAATCGGTTGACCCTGGGTATTCCGTCTCATAATCCTCTTTGAAATCAATCATCTCGGAGCTGAATTCTTCAGCATTCTGCATAGCGGTCCAATGAGCGATACACACGAATTCTTTGGTTAACAAGGGCTCCCATATCTGAATAGTTGGAAGCACATGTTTGGAAATAATTGAAATGCCCCATTTATCTGGCATCTCCGGATCCATGGCTCGTTTATCGAGGTACAAATTGATGAATGTCGCACATTGATGATTAATGTACGATTCTGCGATGCAACCCTCTGGGTATCGGTGGTTGCGCACCCATTTTTTGTAGTACCCCAATTCACGTTCCATCGAGAACATCCAATTATAGTCGACAGGACCGGTTTGTAGGACTTGAGATGGGAGATGTTTACATAAATCCACCATGATCGTGTGGAACGGCGGAGGGAATATCATTCCCAACTTACTGAGAATCAATACGATATCAACCTGCATCTCCTTTAGCTTCTTCTTTGAAATCTCCCTTGCACAGAGAGACTGAAAGAAATTTGCAAGCTCACATATCACGGTAGCTACGTGCGGTGCCACATAAGGGCGTACAATGATGGGAAGTATACGTTGCAGCAAAACATGATTGTCGTGTGTTTTAAGCCCAAAAAACTTCTTATCCTTCACGCTTATCTTGTTTTTCAAGGATCCCGCATAGCCTGATGGAAACCTTATATTTGTAACCTTATCAAGCGCTTCACCACGTTTCTCAGGCTTGATCGTGTAGTCGGCATAAGGCATGAAAGTCTTGTTGCCCGTTGTTTTGGCCCATAGATCCTTATGCACACCCAATTCCTCCCACATTTGTCTGGCTTTCAAATCATCTTTGTTTTCCCAGGCAAGTCAAAAAGCGTCCCAATAAGATTGTCGTACACATTTTTTCAATATCCATCACGTCTAATGCGTACCTTGTCCCCAAAGATTTCCAATACGGGAGTTCCCAAAATATCGACGCATGTGTCCAACACAACCTTTTCTGGCCGGATTTGTTCTTCTGAGTAAACTTTGGATGTAACGACAGTTCGGGAAACTGAATGTCCGATATTTCTTCATATATTTCATATCCACTCTTTTCAGGGCGGGATTTTTTCATCTCCCGTTTACCGTTGATTTTTTTTATTTTTCCGTAATGCATGATTCTCTGGAAAGTCCTTCGGTGCTCCTACGTAGTACGTCCTATTATGACTGTGAACCCCTTCGAGATCATCCAGGCATATTGGACAAGCCTTATAACCCTTCGTCTGAATGCCTCCCAACATTTCCAAACTGGGAAAGTCACTAATAGTCGATAATACCGCCGCTCGCATCTTGAACGTTCGATTGTTGGATGCATCAAAGATTACAACCTCTTCGGACCACAACTTTTTCAAATCATCCATCAACGGTCTCATTCAAACATTTAGGCACCTCCCAAGCAACTTAGGGTCAGATATCAACAGCGTTAAGATGTTAAATTCTTTCTTCATGCACGAGGTTGGAGGTAAATTGTAAGGCATAACTACAATGGGCCACACACTATAAGGGACAACATTTGCACCAAATGGACTAAACCCGTCAGTTGCCAATGCAAGACGTACATTGGCAGCTTCAGATCCAAAACGAGGCCACGTCCTATCGAAGTCCAACCAGCCTTCCCCGTCAGCTGGGTGAGTCATCTTATCCGGGTCGATCCTTCTTTCCTTACTACCATACCATTGCATTTGCTTTGCAATATCAGGTGAACTGTACAATTTCTTTAACTGTGGAATAATGGGGAAATATCTAACAGTTTTCTTAGCCTTTGGTTTTCGCATTCCGACGAGCTTCTCATAGCGAGGTGAATCACATTTGTAACACACATCATCTTTCGCATTAGGTGCATCGAATAAGATACAACCATTTTCACGTGCATGGTAAGTCTTGTAACCGATCCCGACACTCTTCAACACACTCTTTGCCTCTTTGAATGAAGACGGGTAATGATCCTCAGCCGGTAACAATGCTTTATGCAACACACAAGACGCAGTGAATGCTTCATTCGACAATTGATATTTCTCCTTATGAGCCATCAACTCCATGATGACCGTCAACCTATCCGTTGTCGCGTCTTTGTACAACTATTTTTTATGCTCTTTCAATAACTTTGTGTAGTTGTCTGCCGCTTCTTGTGCAATCGACCTGTCAACATCCGCAATGTCATCGTCATCATGTACCAATTCATCCATTTGTCCCCCACACCGAAATTGGAACACATCGTCCATATACTCCATAATTCCTGGATCGCTCTGGTGATCTTCATTCACTACTACAGTTGCGCTACTTGATGAACCTCCAGTGTCCCAACTTCTTCTAATACTATTCATTACTTCTGTTAAGATAGGCATGTTAAATTTTTCACCGTGAAAAATCCACACATCGTAACCCCTCATCATTCTGTTCCGAATCAAATGCATATATATATATATCCGGCACAGTCTAGTAAAATGCGTTAAGACAACTACCGCACGGACACCTGTGTGATTCAATATTAGGGAAAGTTGTCTGTATATATTCGATAAAAACCGCTACCCCTTCCATAAACTTCGGATCGTACTTACTTAAAGTCATCCAACTCTTATCAATATCCTGATACACAGTCAATACTAACAACTATTGAACACAATATCTAAATACATATACACAACAAGAGGAACAAAATTTATCAAATAAACATACGTACCGTTCTCGAGCTTGAAACAACTTCCACGACGCACGGTTCTTACCAATATCGAACACGAGCCACGAATCTTGTCAACGTCGAACAAGACAAAAGATTCTTGTCAATATTGACATAAAAATGGGAATCTTGTGTAGAGAAAAAGAAATGAAGGTGGGAGAGAAAAAAAAGATTTGGGAAGAAAGAAAGAGTTGGGAGATGAAAAAGAGATGGAAGAGAAGGTAAAGTTTTTTGAGTGGCTGAGAATAAGTCCAACAGAAAACACTTGGCCGACGGGTGCACGTATCCATCGGCCAGCTTTAACAGATACACAAAAAACGCTGCCGTTTCAGCCCTGGACTCGTCCATTAAACGATACGCTGTCGTTTTTCCTTGGCCGACGGATGCATGTATCCGTCGGCCAGGAAGTTTGCGTATTTAACTCCCACGAACCCTAGTTCCTCCCATTTCAGACTTCTCCCCATTTCCTCTCTTCTCTCAATCGCAGCCTCCCACTCCGTCTGGTCCGACGCCGTCCGCCACCAGCCGCCGCCCGCCACCCGCCGCCGCCTGCTCCAAAGCCCATGCCGCCGCTCTTCCTCTCTCTGCTCAAACGCCTCCATCTCCTCCCTCACTTCAAGGTAATGTTTGAAATCTGTAAAAACACTTGAAATGGTTTTAGATTTATTTCAGAAAATTTGACAGGTTGATACCTGAGACGTGCAAAAGTTTGTATACTTTCATTTTTTTACTACTTAAATTTATATGAAATGGTTACTTAGGTCCCCGTTTTCTCTTCTTATAATCCATATGTCATAGGAACTATTAGGGGTAATACCCGACCCGAATGGGTAGAGATTGGGTAGGGTATTGATCGGGTTTTGGGTATTAAAATCGGATAGGGTACGGGTATCACAAAATCCGAACCATACCCTACCCATTGCCATCCCTAGTTTTCGGACAGTTTAGTTTCAAAATAATTTAGGGTTTAAAGAATGTAGGGTTCCAGAAATAAGCTAATTTAGTTTCACAATAATTGTAGGTTTCAGGAATTTATGGTTGCAGAAATAATTAACCTTGTGTTGAATAAGGGTTTCCGGGAAGTTTAGTTTCAAAATAATGTAGGGTTTAATAAAATACGATACATGTGTGACAAAGATTGAAAAAGTTAGAAATGTAGGGTTTAATATAATGCACGATATGTTTGCATTCTGAAAAACAAGTTCATTCCTGTGTGTATTAGGTTATCCTTTCGATGGATGAAACCAATAGCACTAGTGTTGGGGAGAACAGCCTAACTGGGGCAGATCACATTGATGAAGAAGTTCTCGTAGTGACGGAAGTAGACTGGGAAAAATCAATGAACTTAGTGATGAACAAATTGCCTAGGGGACTTTCTTCGATGCACGAGGCAAAGACTCGCATGTATATTAGGCGTCTGATTTCAGCTGAAGGAGATAGACTTAGAAAGCAAAGGGAAGAACGAGATAGGCTCGCCGCTGAGAGACACTCTGCTCAAAGCGCAAGACGGACTCTGTCTGATGGATCGACTTCCAAGCGCGCGTCCCGAGACTAGTTTACTACTTAATTAGTGTCTGAAGGATGTTTAAATTAGGTTATATATAAGTTCGTATTGTATGACTCATTGATTAATATGCTAATACATTTTATGAATGCTAATATACGTAAGTTTAAATTTGATTTCTGCTATATCCGTTTTGATATAGTACTAAGATTTGCTTTCATTTAGTCAATGGATGATAGAAGTAGAGTAGGGGAGAACATTATCTCAGATGATGAATATGATGGACCACAACAAGTGGGGCATGATTTGCATGCTGAGATGATGCGCTTATTCAACAGCATTCCAAGAGAGTCTTTGCCACTCACGAGAGCGGTATAGCAGCTGCTCGAATGAGGTTACTGGGCCTCATTAACCGAGAGGGACGAAGGATTGCGGCTGAAGAAGCTGCTGAAAGAGAAAGAGTTGCTTCTGAACGAGCCGCTGAACGAGCTGCTGCAAGAGCTAGGCTTGAGGAAAGAGCTAGGCGTATTCATGCAAGGGTTGCTGCTATCTCAGAGTCTCGTACATCTTATGGAGCCACCTCCATGCGCGGCCCGAAGCATGACGCAAGGGTGTACGTGCAGTGGCTGAAAGACAACACGGAGCGAGAGGACGAAGACTAGACGCCTAGCTAAAATATTAATTTACTAATATGTAACGGATGTGTGTGAAGGATGACTGTTATTTCAATAGCACTTATTCTATGACTTTGTTTGAATGTTTAACGGTTGTTTTAAATGATTTTCACTTCATTAATTAAGTGTTGGTTTTTATGAATATTACTTCCGTATGCTTTGACTTCATTATTTGGGATTGATTATAATTGTAATTTGTTCTTTCAGTCAAGACAGGATATATGGAACCAAACTTTGATCGTCGACTCGAGTGTAGGTGGCGTCGACGTGAAAATGTAGGAACTGTTGTACCTGGTCCACATGGAGTCAACGCTGCAGCTCCCCCATCGTGGGTCCAACAGTATTACATACTAGTCCAGGAAGCACATCAACGCTTCGACTATATTTTCGACCTGATGCGTGAGAAAGGTATTGACATACCTCCACTCCCTGTTGTAGGCCCACATCATACCCCTCCGTGGATGAACGAGGTTCAAGATGATGATCTTCAAGCTATAGAGGAGCATGCGTGGTTTGGACGTTTTGTGGAATGGATGGAAGCGAACAAAGAAATGCACGAGCGTGTCATCAGAATATTGCTTGCTTCGTAACTATATTAGGCGTGTCTGTGTTTTCTTTTATGAGTATGTTTAATGTTGTGATTCTGTGAACACATTATCTGGAAAATGTTTCCATAACTATTTCCAAACACATTATCTATGAACTGTTTTTTTTATATACGCATTGTTTCATACATATTTCATGTGTAATGTCGTTATGTTCATCGGGATACAGTTATATTCTTTCGTATATTGGCTCACTTTACCAACGGATACAAGTCACTTGGCTGACGGATTCAACATGTGTGGCTAAGGTTTTCTCACTTGGCTGACGGATGCAACATGTGTGGCTAAGGTTTTCTCACTTGGCTGACGGATGCCACATGCGTGGCTAAAGTTTTTCCACTTGGTTGACGGATACAACATGCGTGGCTAAAGTTTTTTCACTTGGCTGACGGATACAGCATACGTGGCTAAAGTATTCGCACTTTGCCAACGGATAGGAGTTGCCTTATCTACGGATCTTGCATCTGTCGGCCAGGTGGTTCACTTGGGTGACGGATGCAGGATCCGTGACCTTAGTTTCACCACTTGGGTGACGGATTGCTGTATCCGTGGCTAGAGTGCCGAAACTTAGGTCACGGATCCATTTTATCCGTCACCTAAGTGGATTTCTGCAGTAGTGTATGCAGGGATTAATCAAAAATTAATCGGGGATTAATCGGATTATTATTTTATTATTTTTATTATATATTATCAAATTTATAATATATTATATAAAAGTATTAATAATATCAAACATTAAATGTATTAAAAAAGCGTAAACATTATATTAAACTAAAAATATCATACAATTCTTAAAAGAAGATCAATAAATATGATTCTATCGACTCAATTAGCATAAACTTGTACACTTTTTTTTTTTAAAACGAGTATAGAGGCATTGTATTAATGTAGAACAACAACTTTACAGGGTAGGGCATAACTGCCCAGGATTCCAGATATTTGTCCCGATCGATCGTAGTCCATCTAGCGCTCATGGATCCATAAAAATAGTCTGCTTTGAATCGCATATCCGAACTTAGGAGTTCCTCTCACCGACATTTCCAAAAGAATAAAACCCCAAAGACCTAATCCTGCTAGCCAACAATTTATTCGACCTAAAACCAAAATAAAGACCTGAAAATAATGCCTTGATTGAGGATTTTCAAAGACTTCCCGGTAGTGGTAGACCCGGGTCTGTGGATATAGGCCCCAAAGAGGCCTTTCCACCCCCGCCGGGGCTTATCCTTCTCCGCGCGGGGAGCCATGCCCCCCCCCCCTTCGTCTGCATCTCTTGGTCAGGTTCCTCCTCGTTATGCTCATGTGTGCGAGGTACTCTTTCGGAATCCCCAGTCCCGCTTCCTAGCCTGTTCTTCAAAGGTCGAGGACTGATTTCCGGATTATACTTCAACAGGCCTCTAAGGTTCGCCGGTATGCACTCCTGGTAGTAACGACGGGCTGGAACCCTAGAGCCGAGAGATTTGCGAGGCAACTGACCCTATGGCCGCAACCCTACTTCTCCCTCCATAGTAGAAGCGACCATTGTCGGTAAAGTGGATTCTTCCGTCAGAATGATCACCGTCACTGTCCTGGACCTCGAAAGCCTCGGGCCACGACGCTTGACCGGCGGCAAAGGTGGAGCTGGAAGCCTAGAGGGGTTCCATTGACCGGCGGGGATCTGGAAAAAAACCGGCGACGGTCGTGCGAGCCCAGATACAAGGGCCCCTGCATACGGCCGGTGGCCACTCCCCCCGATTGAAGATAAGGCGCTGACAGGGGAAGATGCTTGCGGTAGGGTTCGAACATGTGCCAAGTTGGCACCGGGATGTGGTACCAGGGAGGTTGATCGGTGCGGCGTCGAACAGCAGATAGTGAAGTGCTGCAACTGTCCATGCACAACCCGAGGGGGGGCATGACGACGGTGTTTGCGTTTTAGGCGGGGGAGCGAGCGAGTAGGGGGTCCATGGGCGGTTTGGCTGCATGATGGGATCGGAGAGGGAGGTCGAGATCACTAGTAGAGTCGCTGGCGACGAGGGAGAACACCCCTGACGGGATCAATGTCGAACCCTAGATGGGTTTTGGGTGAACTCTATTAGGGTTTTTGAGAGCGCCTTCTACTATATGAATAGAACTTTAAACATGTATATAATTTATTTATTTTAGACTTGTACACTTTATATGTTTGGAAAATAATTAAAAAAAGATAGATAACGTAAATAAAACTCAGGATGTAACACTTGAACGAAGTGTCCTATACCAGCTAAACTAGTATAATTTCAAGGTCTCGCTTAGTTTGAAACAGATTAGAAACTGTTTTTTTAATTACCGAATCCGACCCGACGTCTGACCGACCCGATCAATTAATCAGTCAGACGACGATTAATCGGTCATATTCCCCCCAAACGGCCTAGAACGTCGTGGGAGAATAAATCGATCGACAGAGTCCATTTCAACGTCAAAGCAGGATCTAGACATCTACAGGCGGAGATTTTTATATCGCTTGTTGTCCAACTACTCAAGTAGAGATAAACAATACACCACCTTCAAGCCTACCTAACATGTGACACTGACACTTAAACTACTTGCAATGAACCTCAGCTTCCAATTCACTGAATTCAAACGTTAAACTTATCCTCCAAGGCAATTCATTAATGACAAAAATTTCATTTCACAACGGACTTGACCTCGAGCCTTTTATTCTCTTTATCCTTTTGATAATTGGGATCAAATCATCGGCGTATTTTCCCAAGTTGAATCCTCAATTATTACTTTTCCATTAGGTTAGTATATATTTACGGAAAGCTAAGTAATGTTAGATGCTCTTACACAAGGTTACATACATATAAAAAAAGAACATCATCTAGATAGACCAGTGTTTAATTTTATTACGGTGAGATGCGCCACTCTCTCTAAACCCTAAGAGAAGTTTTACTATCGCAACAATTAAAAACCATGGTTATGGTCATAGTTTTACCATGGCTTATGCCATGATTATGTTTCTCTCCCCTACATATCTTCTGTCTTGCACCCTCACTAGGGATCCTGGAAAGGTTTTTTCTGTTAAGGTTTTGTTCGAGCCGCCTCTATCCCCCGCGACGTTGATCTTCTTCCGCCATCAACGCAACGTCTCGCAACCTGTTTCGGTCCCTCCTCTGAAACTCCGGGGGTTTCCGCCTCTGAGGCCGTCGTCCCTGATTCTGTCGCCGCCGAAGCCGTCGCCGTCCCTGGGTTCGTCGCCGCCTCTGATGACGCTGTCATCTATGATGCTGCCGCCGTCTCTAGAGTCCTTCCTGAAGCCGCAGCTGCAGCCGGCGTGCCCTTCTCCCTGGCCTCCACCGCCGCAACCGCCTCGACCCCTTTCACGGTTATGGATCTGGCTGATTGAGTGGGTCCTTTTTACTTTATTTGAGCTTGTCATTGTAGGTTCAATTCCTAGTGAACAGAGAATCAAATATTTTTTTTGGGAGGGAACCCTGATTCATGTATTGCCTCCTACTATTACTGTTGAAGCAGGAAGTCCAGTATCACCTTCTCAACCTCTGTCTTCCTTCCTTGCCTATACGGCATCCCAGCTCAGTGTTAGCTGACCCATCTAATACCGTCAGGGACGGTTATATTATGAAAAGAACTGCGACACCATTGTGTCTTTTGTCTGTTCTTCGTGGTCAGGGATTTATTCATAATGCACTCAGATGTATTTGAATTTAAATTAATGAATTGCACCTCTTACTCAAAAAAAACAAAAAAAAAAACATCATCTCATTGCACTAAACTTTTCGAAAAATCAGATTTTAATTTTTAAAAATATATAAATCTTTTTTCAAAAAATGCATATCATTTTATTGTATAAAAAACAGTATGAAACTAGGGTCAAGGGATAATCCCTTCTATGTATAAACAAGAACATGTTAAACTAGACACCTCAAATCAAATAATAAAGACCCAACAATGGATAAGAATAGGTCTAAAATAGATCGTCAATGAATTTGGAGAAGAAGAAAGGCCTCTTCTCTAAAGCCATGGACGCCAAAAAGACCTCTTCTTTGTTTCCTTCTGCTCGGTCTTGATGTTGAGCTACGATCAGTTTTGTGCCATCGTTACTCGTTCAGGCGTCAAGGAGGCTCTGTCTCGAGTCATGGACAAAGGTAAGAACATGTGCGTTTTTCCTCCAATCAGCATAGACGAGAAGACGAAGGGAGGGCTCGTTGGAGGTGATGGGATTTCTTCCTTGAAAAAAGGAGTCAAGGTCCACCCTACTCAGGTTACGGTCCGTAGTCCAGCCGTGTCTTGTAAGAACCGCCCCCGGTCGATCTCGGTCGAACCGGCTGATTCTGGCGAAAGTTGACTTTTTGCCGGAAAAGTAAACCGATGACTCCGGGAGTCATTCGGGACCTTTCCAGAGCCCAAAAGGCTTAGCCGTCATTACGGTTAGCTTGGTTGGTTCGTTTCCTTTCAAACATTTGTGATTGTGGGAAAAGTCAACCCGAGCTCGTATTCGGTCAAACGCGGTCCAATTAGAAACTAAACCTAATTAATGATTTGAGCTGGAATTAATTGAGTAGAAGTGGTCCCCACATGGACATGTGTCCATGTTAGCTTGGAAGGGAAGAAATGGATGCAAATTGACCCTTCTACCCTTAATAGTTGAACTTGGGAAGAGTAAGGACAAGGGGGTATTTTGAACATCTTTCCATATAGGTTTAAGACACCAAATTGGACCATTGTCACTCATTTTTGTTGCATTGGCCGAAATCTAGAGAGAGGGGAGAGAGAGAGAGGAACCAAGGAAGCTTGAGGAAGAAGAAAGAAGGAAAAGGAGGAACTTTAGCTTGTTCTTACCTCAAAATCTCTCTAAAATCCCATTTTCTTCATCTAATCGTCATTACCAAGGTGATCATCCAAACCATTTTCGTTTTGGTTGAATTTCATTCATGGGTTTTGATATAGAAATTCTAGATATGGTTGAGTTTAAGGTTTGTTGGTGTTAGATAATGTTTTTATGGTTGGAAGTGAAGTTGGATTATGGAAATCAATTGATTTGAGTAGTTTTGATGAAACCCATTGAGGGTGTTGAAGGATTGGAGAGTATTGGGTATGTTTTGGAGGTTTAGGAGTTCATCAATGGAGGTTTGAGGTAGAAATTCGTGCAAAACGAAGTGGAAGGAGGAGGAAGAAAGGTATGTCCAGACCGGCGCAGAACGCCGCACGGAACGGGCCAGGTTCCGGCACGGAACGCCACACGGAACGAGCTAGGGTCCAGCACGGTGTGCAGCACGGACCGTGCCTGGTCCCAGGCCGGTGTGCCGCACGGGTCGGGTCGGGTACCGGGCCTGTGGGCCATCCAGATTGGGCCTCATTCCGACCCATTTCCCTTTTAGCCCATGTTTGACTTCCGGGCTTAGTTTAATTGTTTCTCGTTAAAGGTGCAACTGAATTGGTATTGATTCACGAATTGTTTTGTGATCCAATACTTTGGACCCGAGCTTGACGGAGGAGGAGGTCTTTCGACATCGTGAAGTGACGAGGAGGAAGCTAGCCAGGTCGTCCGCTGCTAGGATTTGGATTGCTTTTGAGGTAGGGAAAGTAGCTAATACCGGTTTAATTGCGGAAAGTTACTAGTATGCCTATAGGTTGTAATTACTTGTTTAAATTGTTAGAATTGCATGATTAGGATGTGAGGAAAGAGTGAAATGAGGGATAGCTTACGAGCCATGTGGAGCCGTAAGTTTGGGATTGTCGTGTTGTAGAAATGCATGCGGGCCATGTCGAGCCCTTAGGGTTGCGTGTTGATTGTGATGCCATGATCTATGATTGAGACGCATGAAGTGTGATTTAGTCGTTGTAGATTGAGAATCATGATATGATTTACTCGGTGTAGCATGTTGTTGCTATGTTTGGGCGAGTGTGTCATGCTTGATGTGACGTGAACCATTGGTTGTGACATGATCGGGTGAGTGATAGACCGATATGTTGTGTTCGGTAAGTTGTGCGGTTGGTATACCGTGGTTGAACTATGGCATTATGATGCGGTTATTCTCTTGATGTGTGTTCCAAGAGGATGTGTATACGGAATGATACCTACACCGAGGGTGGGTTCCAGTGTAAGGTGTCTGAGCCTAGGATGGCGTGATCATTACCCCGATGCTGTGTGGTCCGGGAAGACATACGACCGAGGGATGTGCCGGTCCGGCATGTGATGTGAGTGATGCCCCGAGGCTTAGTGCCGGGAAGACGTCCGACCGATGTATGTGCCGGTCAAGGATGTACCCCGAGGTTGTGTGCCGGGAAGATGTCGGTACCGATGTTGTGTGGTCTGATACGATATAATTATAACGGGCTGGAACAGCTGGTGATGTTGGGGACTGCGTTACGGGACGTGTGATTGCCTTTATTGTGTGTTGTGTGCTTACTGTGTGCTTGATGATTGGGTAAGTGAGGTGATTAAGTGTGGTTATAGTCTCGTGAGTGTGGTTGTGATGTCGTGTTCTATGTGGAGGTCTTTAGGGTTGTGCTTTACTAGTATGCCCTAATTGGACGGTTACTCGTGGTGATGAGCGGACGTTCATAACCTTAACTACTTTTCCTACTGAGCGAAAGCTCACCCCTTTACCTTGTTGTTTTACAGGTCTTGAGCGGGATTTGTGCTAGCGGGATTATCGGCGCTTGGGAGCTAGCGAGGGTCTTGTCTAGTGTCTAGTGACGTACTGTTTATTTACCCTTAAACTATTTACTTTGTGGTTTTTACTGAGCTGTTGACTCATGAGGTTACTTGGAGCTTTTAACTGTTATTTGATACCCCTTTTTCATTATTAAACTGCTTTTATTATTTATCTTTTAGTTCACATCTCGAGTCCGGTCAAAACCGGATTTGGGGCGTGACAATTTGGTATCAGAGAGCCTGGTTACGTTTTTCAAAAATCTCGGATCGTACGTCAATTAGGTGGGTAGAGTTAGGGTGCTAGGTTTCCGTGTGTCAGTTACGCAAATCGGATATGTCCTAAGCATGGAAACGAGACAAGAGAGTCTCGGTTAGTGAAGTGTCCGGTCTAAGCACCGTGTACTTGTAATGGACCATTATGGTTGGTGTCTTGATTGTGTTATTGACTGTTGAGTATTGGGTTAGCCCGATGGTAATGGTGTAAATGCCGAGACCCGAGGTGTATAGCTGCAATAACTGGCTGTGTGTTATGATTGTGTTGAGTGCTTTGTGCAGGTTGTGATTGGTTGTCCCACATAAGCGGATGGTTAGTGTAATTTACGAACGGGTCATGCCCAATTTTCTACAGAAACTGAAGTGTATGTACCATCACGATTCGGCTATAGGGGCCACTGTAGCCGGCCGTGAATGGGGGATATCAAGTGGTTACAACGTAATTCGGGGACGCTTGAACCGGGCTGTAACGACGCGATGTCAACATGAATGTTATGTTAGAAAGAGGACGTGTTAAGAACTAGAATCTAAGTTGATGTTATCTAATGTGTAACTACTGTGTGATGGGTGCATTGTGGAGTGTGTGACTGTGTGTAACGTTGCTGATTGATTGAGTGATTTATGCGACATACTAGTGTGCGGACTTCTGTGGCTGTGTGACATTGTGTGACTATATTATACTGAATATAATATTAGTACGAGTGCTATTGTTATGAACTATGTGTGACGTTAGTTATTTTAAGCGTGCCGTTCTATACGAGTTAAGAAACTGAACATGTGCGTTATCCGTGCAGCGGATATACGATATGGCGCCGACTTACGTACCGCGAGGCACCAGGAGACGGCCCGCTAGAGGTCGAGGGTAGCCATCGACCGCTGAGTCGGCAGGGGCAACCAGTGCCCAAGGTGCACCCGCTGAGGGGCACGAGCGAGATGAGACTACACAGGCGAAAGCTCTAGAGGAGCTTACTCGCACAGTTCAGGGCTTGGGAGCGGCCTTCGCCCGGAGAGAAGCTATGGATCCGACACCGGAGACTGTGCATGCTGCCACTACAACAGCCACCGAGGGACCTAGTCAAGTCGACAGCTACACAGCTCAGGCGCTGCGAGACTGCGCAGACTGGGCACACCTGTCTTTTCCGGGGAGCCAGACCCCGAGGCAACCGAGAGATGGCTGGAGCGGATTACCCGCAACCTGGACACGTTGGGGATACTGAGTAGGGGCATGAGAGTATCGTTCACAGCATTTCATCTGGAGGGAGAGGCCTACCACTGGTGGCAACGCGAGCAGGCGCGCTTGGGGGATGACTTTACGTTGTTCGGGCAGCGATTCCTTGAGCAGTATTTTCCACTGTCGGTATTGGATGAAAGGCATCAGCAGTTCCTCGAGCTGCGATAGGAGGGACTGATAGTGTCCGAGTACAAGGCGAGGTTCACCTCCTTGTCTCGGTTTTCTCAGGAGATGGTACAGACTGAGACTCACCGCTGTCGTCGATTTGAGGGAGGGCTTCGCCCTGCGATTGCGGACCGAGGCGCTGTTATGAGGACCTAGGTATACTCTGACCTGGTAGATCAGGCGTTGGCTGTGGAGCGACGCTTCTGTGTGACAACTAGAGTTCGAGAGGTCAGGCCGAGACCGAGCAGCTCCCTGAGGCCATCTGAGTCTCGTGATCCGAGGAGGCAGAGGACCTCGGGATCGTTCCAGTCCCAGACACAGTTGAGAGGGCCGCGACAGGTAGGGTCAGTGGCATCTGTTGGACCTGCCTTGTCATGGCGCACGTGTTACCGATGCGGGCAACCGGGCCACATGGCTCGAGATTGTTCGAGGAGTAGTGGGCCAGCAGACCGTCTGGCGGGTAGACCTGAGGGGAGGATGAGTGCCGGGCCACCGCTATGCCACCAGTGCGGTTAGCCAGGATACTTCGCTGCCAGGTGCCCAGATCGGTTTGGGGAGTTGTCGCCTCCGCGACCACAGCAGTCGCAGACTGGGTAGTCACCGCAGTTCCAACAGCTTCAGGCTCAGGCGCAGAGGGCTCCACGGCAGGCAGCGAGCGCACCAGCACCGAGGCAGAGAGCTGCGCAGCAGGTGGCCCTTCCACCACCTCCGAGAGGCGGACCCCAGGCACAGCAGGGCCGGGTGTATGCTGTCACCGACTATCGAGCTGAGGGACGTCACTCTAGCCATGAGGCTACTCAGGGTACGTGCTTGCTTAGATATTCATGGGCATCCTTCTTATTTGATACTGGAGAATCTCATTCTTTCATCTCTTCTTCTTTCGCTCGTATGTTGGGGTTGAGGGTAGAATTTCTGAGTCGACCTTTATGTCTTGAATCCCCTGTTACGGGAGAGGTAGTTTTGAGTACTGTTTGTCGTGCATGTGAGATTCGAGTGGATGATTGCCCTTTTTATGGTGATTTGCTTGTGTTGGACATGACGGCATTTGACGTGATCTTGGGGATGGACTGGATGACGAGGTATCAGGCGTCGATCGACTGTTATCGTCGATAGGTGAGCGTAGTATCAGGCGACACGATTGTCACTTGCGTCTTAGGCAGTAGGAGCGGGGTACTCCTGTCAGCATTGACCGTGGGAGATGACACGGAGACCGTGCAAAGTAGAGAGCTGCCGAGAGTGGTATGTGAGTTCCCGGAGGTCTTTCTGGAGGAGTTGTCGGGATTGCCGCCAGCGCACGAGGTGGAGTTCAGGATCGACTTGATCCCGGGTATAGCCCGATATCTATGGCCCCGTACCGGTTTGCACCAGCCGAGTTGGTCGAGCTGAAGCGACAACTCGAGGAGCTTCGGGAGAAGGGATTTATCCGACCGAGTGCTTCACCGTGGGGAGCACCCGCCCTCTTCGTGAAGAAGAAGGGTGGAGCGTTGAGGATGTGCATTGATTACCGGAAGCTGAACCGGGTCACGCTGAAGAACCGTTATCTGATGTCGAGGATCGATGGCTTGTTCGATCAGCTGAGAGGAGCGAAGTGCTTCTCGAAGATTGATGTACGATCCGGGTATTATCAGTTGAGGGTTCGGGAGGAGGATGTGGCTAAGACCGCATTTAGGACTCGGTATGGGCACTACGAGTTCCTGGTGATGCCGTTCGGGTTGACGAACGCGCCTGCAGCGTTCATGGACCTAATGAATGGGATCTTCCGACCTTACTTGGACCAGTTTGTCGTGGTGTTCATGGATGATATTCTGATTTATTCGCCGAGTGAGGAGGCGTATGTGGAGCATCTGAGGACAGTTTTGACATTGTTGCGTACTCACCAGCTGTACGGCAACCTGGAGAAGTGCGAGTTCTGGCTCGCCAAAGTGAAGTTCCTCGGTCATGTTGTGTCCCGAGAGGGTATCCTAGTCGACCCGGCGAAGATCGACGCAGTTTTGAAGTGGGCACTGCCCAAGAGTGTATTTGAGATCCGCAGCTTCCTGGGATTGGCGGGATACTATCGACGGTTTGTCCAGGACTTCTCACGACTGTCGCGCCTATGACCGCCCTGACACGCAAGGGGGCCGATTTCGTGTGGAATGATGAGTGTGAACACTCCTTCACCGAGCTGAAGGCTCATTTAACCACCGCGCCCGTGTTGATAGTGCCGGAGCGTGGGGTCGATTATGATGTGTATTGTTGTCACGCCCCAATTTCAGTAAACCGAACTCGGGACGCGAACGTTTAAAACATAAAAACACTTTGAAACCATTTCCATTAAAACACTTTACAATACCAGTTTAGTTCAACAAAATAATAAATACAATTTAAAACAAGTTCCAACAAGTGGACAAAAGTAGGTATCCGTCACTAGACTCAAAAACAACCCGGACTCCGCTCCTAGCTCCACAAGCTTCGAGAGCTCACCTAGTCCGTCCTGTGATCAGTACATGTAGGAAAAGAAGCTAGGGGTGAGCGTTCGCTCACCACCACGGATAACAGACTGACTACGGCATAATTAGCAGACAATGTCGGTAACACCAATAATAAAGTCTACACCGGGGGACACTGTCCCCAACCCAAGGACTCTGACTGATCATACACCCACTGTTACCTTCCTTGACCAACTCAACACTTTGACACGTAAAGTAGACCCGACACAACGATCACGACCTCTCCCAAGGACTCGAAAGAAACGACGCAACACCAAACAAGATCACAAAGGATCGCACACCAAACAAGATCACAAAGGATCGCAAACTAGCTGCTCAGTAACCTCCCTCACCAGACTCAACCTCAAACTCGTAAAAGTAAAACCGACACAACAAACAATGACGACCTTCCCCCAAAGACACGAACACGGATCAGGCTAGCCGAAGAATGCTCAGAACCTGCCGAGCCTCGTACACGGATCAGGTCAGCCGAAGAATGCTCGTAACCTGCCGGGACCCGGTCACGGATCAGGCTAGCCGAAGAATGCTCATAACCTTTCGGGATCCGGACACGGAACATACTAGCCGAAGAATGCTCAGAACCTGCCGAGGCTCGAGTTTGGTCAGGCCAACCGAAGAATGCTCGTAACCTGCCAAAATCCACACCACTCCCCGACACACAGTCGGTTCGGGCAAACACAACAACAAACATAAGCAAGTTCAAAAACCAGGCACTCAAGGCCACTCATGACACCTCAACAGTAAACCTCGGACTCAACAGCCCCACAGGCACTCACGGCCTCCCAAGACACACCGACAATAAGACACGGACTTAACAGCCCCACAGGTACTCACGGCCTCCCAAGACACCAACCATAACTCACGGGCTCAACAACCCACGGGCACTCACGGCCACTCAAACCACCAACAGTAAAGACACGGGTTCACAACCCCACGGGCACTCACTGCCACCCAAAACACCAAAATGACCATACGAGCTCTCATGGCCACCCAAGACTCAGCAAAAGTAACACGGGCTCTCAAGGCCACCCAAAGCTCAACAATAAACAACGCGGCTCTCAAGGCCACCCAAACTCGACAATAAACAACACGGGCTCTCAAGGCCACCCAAACTCGACAAAAAATTAACACGGGCTCTCAAGGCCAGCCAAACTCAACAACAATTAACACGGGCTCTCAAGGCCACCCAAACTCAACAACAATTAACACGCAACAACCTCCGGCATAATCGATGCCTACAACAGTCCTAAGATCACTAGTTTCACAAACAACCTCCGGGCATGGTCACATGCCTCCAGTAAATCAATTATTGCTAAGTTCTCTACTCCTACGCCACTACTAAGTGTCACATGCTTTACACTTAAACGCTACAATCCCGTATCATGCTTTTCTAATATTAAAATAATTCTACTCAACCCACGACACCCGGTGTCACATGCAATTCTACTATTAACTTTCCCAAATCAGGGCCGAGATCCGACTACTTTTCCCTACCTCAACCGAAGAACACCCGCTACATTTCCTAGCTGCTGACGTTCTGGCTCTCTACCTCCGATCTTCTCTTCGATCGAAGCCGGACTCTAAAGATAACACGAAAGCCATAATTAATAACGGCTCCACCGTTAAGTTAAAGATTACGATTTGTCCAGTTTAAATCCGACATTTGTCTTTTAAACTCGAGCGGGCTAAAAGCGGGGTCACGGCGAATCGGGTTTGAGTACCCGAGCACCGAAACCGGTGCATGCGAGGCACGGTCCCAATGCACGAATCTCGAGGTCCGATTCAGCGGTCCGCTTTTGTTCCTTTTTAATTTCGATTTTTAAACGTCCAGCTTAGTCGATTTACGCCCCTCGTTCAACAGTCCACAACGTCTTAATTCCAAACCGAAAATAATCCGTTTTGAATCCTTTTCAACTTTTCAAATTACAACCCTTTTTATTTAAAACTGAAATTTCCCTTTTTACAATTTACAACCTTTACTTTTCTGATTCAACCAGAACAGTTCCAAAGATTTTCTATTTCAAAACAGTCAAGATCGATAACCATTTTTCGTCCGAATTACAAACATCGAATTTTCATTTCAAATCTCGTTTTATTTCCTTCACTGAAATTACATTACTTCACGACATTTTTAGACAAAAAACAGATCAACCGCTCGGGACCAAAACACAGAAGCCAAAAAAAAGACGAACGATACGGAAATTTAAACCGGCCGCCGGCGACTAAACCCCCAGGCACGAACCTCACGTGGAGGGAAGGACGGCTGGGTGGTGCACGGTGGTGCACGGCGGGGACCTTCCTTGCCTCAGATCTGGCCCGTACGGCCAGGGTTTCGCCGGAATCATGACGTCCCGGGCTCTGCCGAACTCTCCGGCGACGGGGCGTTGCCGGCGCGCTTGGTTTCGGAACAGCGCAGGACGGTGAGGGTTTCGCCGGAATCGAACCCGCAAGGAGACAGAAGGGAGGTCGGAGAGAAACGGAGGAGACGGCGGCGGTCCAGGAGACCTGAGGAGGCGGAGGCTACGTCCTCAGATCCGGACGGGCGTCGGCGAGCCCTTCTCGTGCACGGCGAGGGCAGAGCGTGGCTGAGGGTTCTCCTCAGATCCAGACGAGCGCCGGCGAGCTCGAGCGGAGAGAGGGAACGGCGAGAGGGAGAGGGAGACGGACGGCGCGCGTCGGGCTCAGACTGCCGGAGACGGGGAAGGGAGGGGAGCGGTCGGTGAGGTTGAGGGGCGAGGTCGGGACGGCCGGTTTCCGGCGAGATGAGATGGCGAGGGGAGTGGGTCAGGAGAGGTTCGAAGGAGACGAAGAAGAAGCAGTGAGGGAAGGAGGCTACGTTGGAAAAGAAATTAGGGTTTCACCCTAATTTCGTGCTTAAAAAGCACGGGCCTCTCGGCCCAACAGCTGGTTCAGCTGGGTCAGGCCTGGCTGGGCCTGCGGTTCTGGTCGAGTCTGACCGGCCCACCTTCATTTTTTTCATTTTTTTCTTTTTTTTTAACGAAACAACTCGTTCCCAACCACGACGTTATTATTTAATAATTTAAACGTTAGACTTTTCTCGGTCTTTACAGTCTACCCCCCCCCCCCCCCTTAAAGGAATTTCGTCCCCGAAATTTAAAATAACGTACTTCAGAAGTCGAACCGGTCGGGGTACTTCGCGCGAACCTCGTCCTCGCGTTCCCAAGTCGACTCGGCCTCGTGGTGTCGCCACAACACCATCTCTAAGCGGATAACCTTTCACCCGTCACTTCGGCATCTGCCCACTCAAAGACGTACTCAAGACCTCGAAAGGCCCGATACACCGCGGGGCCAACCCGCCTCCGCCGCGGTTGAAACGCAATAGTCCACCTTTCAGGCTCACCTCCAGGGATACATGACCACTGATTGTTGACTCGAGAGGTCGGCGCCGTTAGTCAGCATGACTCCTGCTGACTCTGCGTGGTCTTCAACCGCTCACGCTTTGGCACGACCAACTCAGCTGTCTCTCGGTCCAGTTCCAGACCCAGTAACCTCTTATTTCTCACTTATGCCCAACACACGGGCGATCGACACGGCCTACCATACAACGCTTCGAACGGTGCCATCATGATACTGGCCTGAAAGTTGTTGTTGTAGCCGAACTCGGCTAATCGCTCACGAAACCCATCGTGACGTGCCCCCATTTCCACGGTGCAACCGGCGGTGGCTGCAATAATCCAGCGGGATGCTGTTGTTCGGCTCTCACCTGCCGACGGGCGAGGCATCGCGATACTAACTCCGCGACCGCTCTCTGCATCCCGCTCCACTAGACATGCCACCTGATGTCGCGCTCCTCTTAGTGCTATTCACGTGCACTGTTAGACGCGAATGCTGCGACTCTCGTAGCTCGTCGCCTCCGCCGTCACGCGGTATGTACAAACCTCCACGATACCGTAACTCTCAATTAGTACAACGATCCCAACCCTCGGCGTCTGTACCGCCGGCAACTAACTCCCGGATCCTGGTCGTCCACAAAACACCACCACAAACTGATTTAAGAACAACCGGACTATACTGTTCATCAGGTCCAAGAACGCTGCAGGTGCGTTCGGTAGTTTAGAGTCATTGCCCAAAACTCGTAATGTTCATAGCATGTCCGGAATGCAGTCCTTGCGACGTCCCCCTCTCGGACTCGCAACTGGTAGTATCCGGATCGCAGGTCGATCTTCGAGAAATACGTCCACCCTCTCAACTGGTAGAACAGGTCATCAATTTTCGGCATCGGGTATCGGTCATTCACCGTAACCCGGTTCAGTTTCCGGTAGTCCATGCACATCTGAAGCTCTCCACTCTTCTTCTTCACGAAGAGTGATGGCGCTCCCTACGGCGATGTGCTCGGACCAATGAGCCCCCTTCTCCCGAAGTTCCTCGAGCTGACTCTTCAGCTCGGTCAACTCGGCTGGCGCGAACCTGTAAGGCGCCATCGATATCGCTGCCGTTCCCGGCACCAGGTCAATCCCGAACTCCACCTCACGAACTGGTGGCAACCCGCTCAATTCCTTAGGGAAGACCTCGGGGAACTCGCACGTCACTCGCGGTAATTCCCGGCTCTGCTCGGCCGATACTTCCTTTACTGCAGACAAGCCGACAGGAGAAACTCCGCTCCTACTGCCCAGAATACACGAACCTTTCGTGTTGCCTGTTGACACCGTCACTCGTCGCCTGTAACAGTCGATAATGACTTGGTACTTCGCTCGCCAATCCATTCTCAGGATCACGTCAAGGCGGTCATTTCGTGGGTATCCTTCCCACGGACACAGGTACCAGCTTAGTCGCTGCCGAACTTCATGGAACCTCGCGGTCTCACAAAGACCTCGCTCCTCCACCGTTATCGTGCTTACCAATTCCGAACACACCCAAATCCTCGGGTGAGGACTCGATCCAGCATCAGGGCTCTTGAGCCTTCTCTCGAACCTCCAGTATCAGCTCGATTCTCTAACTTCGATTTGGAAATTCATGGCAGGGCTGGGTGTAATTAAAAACCCATCCAGCCCGGTGAATCCATCTTGCGACAACACAAGGGCCATTGCGCAAGCTAAAAGCCTAGATCGTTTAACAAATCCAAACATGTACTGCGGCGTATCCACCTCATCAGATAAATACTGAACTGAGGTGAAGTGAAGATAACCGATATTGCAACAGATGATAACATAGCCAACCCTTTGACTAAGGCAGTGTCACTGCTGAACATGTTAGACATGTAAAGTCGATGGGGACATATTGGAGTTTAGATTGAAACTAGGGCAAGTGGGAGATTGTTAGTCTTAGTGCCCGTAGTTCAATCCTAAATGTCCAAATGTATATATCATCGTTAGCAATAAAATTAAAGCGGCTTTATATTACTTATGTGTTGGAGTAATATATCGATGTGTGCTCTGATCTATGCACACCATGCGAATAGAACCATAGATCGACATAGATCACACTCGATGGGTCCATAGTCAACAAAGCTTCACTAGAAGCGACTAGTATGAAAGATGACTCTTTATGGCTTACGTTCTGTTAGTCATTGGAATGGGATTCCGGAGTCTGATCATAGATATCATGTGGGACATGATATTGGACGACCCGCCCTGAATATGTGCCATAGATTAAGTCATGAACATATTCAGTGTTGTAGCTTGTCATGTATCCTTAGACCAAGGAGTCTTTGTGATCGCTATGTAGTCAACAACTGAGTTTGACCTGAGCCTAACGTTGTCCGTAACAGGGCTTCCATAACGGCCAGGATTGGCTTGGGGACGGGCTACATGAGTGACACGAAAGACGGCTAAGGGATTTATCCCTCATACTAAGGTATGGGAAAGATATCGGTTCTCAGCCGCTTGATCGAGAGTGACTGGAAGAATAGCATGGCCATGCACATGATACTGGTTATCATATCTTCAGTCATCTCACATATCAAGGAACGGTGATTGAGAATAATAAGGATGACGACTCTATGCCTTACCTCAATCATGATATCGGAGATAAAAGGATAATGACAGGGACGACGGAAAGGTTAGAATCGACAGGGTCGATTCGTTATGTAGTGTCAGGCAATACTAAAGTCTCGTTAGTTGCCACTTAAATAGGATCAAGTAAAATGGTATTTTACGTTGATCTATTGACATGCATAAACCTAAGGGTCACACCGGAGGATGAAACTCATTGACACATTTATGGAGAATGGCCAAAAGGGAGTTGTCTCGGGACAGGACCAAAACTGGGTTTTGGGTCATGTGCCCGTAAGTGAATAGGACTTTACGGATCGAGACAAGGCTTGGAGTCTTGGGATTGATCGCGTCGGATAAAGTTGGACATTTCCGGTATGGAAGGCATGGAGGCGATGAGCGAATCACGGGACCTCGTTGGAAATGGCAACGGGCCATGTTCCAAGAGGCCCATGAAAGGCCCATGCAACCAAGGCCCATGGAACTAATTAATCAAGTCTTGATTAATTAGTACTAAGTAAGCAAGACAAGGATTAAGGTGTTGGTGATTCACCACCTAACCCAATCTTGTCTTGCCATACTTTGTCCTATTTACACCTTACTTGACACCATACTTGTCCCATGCCTTTAGTTGGACAAGTATGGGTTTTGTTATGTTTAAGTCATCTTTTTTCAACATAACAAACACAAGACAAGAATAGGAAACACATTTTCTCTCCCTCTTCCATGGCCATTTCGGGTTTGGCTAGTTTCCACCTCCATTTTTGTGTTCTTGAGTCCTCAAAGAGAAGAACTACGTGGCTTTGATTCCCATGTGGATACGTAGGCGTCTTGGAGACTCAAGCCAATCATTCGTTAACCGGTGTTCTTGTTTTGGTAAGAGATAGTGCTGAATTTTTCTCTTGTGAATCCATTCTTTGTTAGTTGTTTCATGGTTTTAAACGTCTCTTGGTTTGTATTGATTTTCCGCTGCGAGTTGGTTCATCTCCAACCCTACCTCGAGACCCAACAGTGGTATCAGAGCCGTGCTACCTTCGGGATTCACAAGACGGTGTTCAAAGTTTCGGTTTTTGCTTGAAAGTTTCGTTTTTGGCATGTTGTTTTGCTAAATTGTTTGATAACATGTTTTAAATTCTTGTTCATGTATTTAATGCATGTAAAATGAATTTTTGAAAATTATTTCAAATCTGGAAATTTTGAAAAAAAAATTGATTTTTCGGGTCTCGGGAGCGGGACTCTCGGGGAGCCGAAACCGGGACCGAACGGGGCTCCGTTGGACGGAGCTAGGCCAAGCATGACCATTGGATGGTTGATATTCCAAGGCTAAACCGTTTTGTTAGTTATGACGAGTTTGGAACCGTCATGACGAACTCGAAGATCAAATGTTCAAAAGTTTCATTTTTGAACGGTTTCGATAAACCGAGCATCAAAAAATTTCGAAACTTGGCTATTAATTAAAACCGGAAAGTCACATGATGTTTGATAACATGCTTGTTTGATAACACGATGTGTGATGTGATGTTGGCATGGTGTACATAATAGCCCCGAGCTCGATTTAATTATTTATCGCTTTTCACGGCCTGCGAGCCGTTAGAGTTAGCGTGTAATTATTTTTTCAATGTGTGGTCGTCGAACCACTTGTTTGTAATATTTATTTATTCCCGACCTGCGAGTCGTGTATTAAATTGTAATATTTTACTCAAGACGAAGAAAGGGCGAAAAGGTCATTTGGTGGCTTTTCGGGTGTTGGCATCGGCTTGGAGTCGGTGGAGCTCAAGAAGCTAGTGGGAGTTAGTTTAGGGGGCTAATATGTGCACATTTACCGCTTTATGCTTGGTTTAGTTTATGCATGATTAATTCTATGTGTTTTAGAATTGCATGCTTAACTTTATTTACCGAGCATATCACCTCACATGCAAAGATAAAATTGGAATTTTAATCCTTGTGTGTGAACCCTTAGAACCGTCATTGCATTGGATGTAGTTGACGGGTTCAAAGGAAGAATTACATTGGATGTAATTTGAGCCATCATTTCATTTGGAATGTAGTTGATGTGCTCATCACATCTAGGATGTGCCAAAGTTTTGAACACAACTGGACAAGTAAAAGCGGGTCATGTTCGATACCTTCCAATCATCAACACCTTACTACCTCCCCATCCTATGGGTGTCGTGCGCATTAGCGGAGCATCCATGGGGAAGCGGGGTAGTAGGTTTGGACGACATATGTGGGTGTCGTGCGCATTAGCGGAGCACCTACATAGTGACGAGCCATAGTTGAAAATTGGTGGACCCGACTACGATTCTCGGCCTGAGGTTGAGCTAGGGTAACAGATAGGGTAAGTCGTGTACATAAGTACATACCCTAGCCAAGAGTCACATTGGATGTGATTGGATGGAGTCCTACCTACATAGCTCGATTAAGTGGTGAGCATTAGTTCAGCTTAATCGAGTGAATCAAGGATCTTGGTTTCAGATTAAACAGGTTTAGAATCGATTGTTGGTGTTTAAGCTTGATCTTCATAAAATTTATTCAGTTTACTGATTGAATTTTATCTGTTGTAGATCAAATGGCAAATTCAGCGAACATTAATAGTTTGTCATTAAAAACCATTCTTGACAGGGTCAAGCTAAATGGGACAAACTATTTGGACTAGTACAGAATTTTGAGGATAGTCCTCAAGTCTGAACGCAAAGAATATGTCCTTGACAAGGCTGTCTCTAAGACCATATCAGAGTTACATGAAGTGTCATTAATTGCTGAGAAGAATATATCAGGGATCTGGGATCCAAGGATATTCTGATGGTCAACAAGGGAATTGGAAGTGGCAAGGGCGGGGCCCATGCGCACTTGGCAGGAAAGATGAAACACATGAGAATGTCTGCTTCTACTGCCAATAGCCTGGTCATTGGAACCGGGATTACAGGAAGTTCACGGCTGATCTGAAGAAGGGCAGTGGGACTGCGCCTTCATCAAATAGCGTGGATGATCTGAAGAAGGGCAGTAGGACTGCGCCTTCATCAGGAAACCTGGATGATCTAAGGAAGGGCGGTGGGACCGTGCCTTCATCCGGTATTAACTCTATAGAGCTACATCTCTCTACTTCCAATGATTCATGGGTATTAGATACCAGGACTGAATCTCACACATGCACTTATATATGGTGGCTGAAAGTAGGAGAGGTTTGGAAAGCACGAAGTGGACCTCAGAGTTGTGGCAGCTGCTGTAGGATCCATGAGTCTTGCTTTGCCAAGAGGCCTTGTCTTAGTACTGTATAATGTATATTGCATACCTACTTTTAGTAGGAATATTATATCTGTATCCGTGTTTGACAAGGAAGGATATAATTTTAATATTGGAAATGGAGTTTTCAATGTTCTATGCAATGATATGTTTTATACCAGTACTGACTTGGTTGGAGGATTGTACATATTAGATATGGGTAACAATGCCTCAAGTTCTATATATTCCGTTAATACCAAGAGGTCTAAATCCAACGATTTAAACCTAACTCTGTTAAGGCACTGTCATTTAGGTCGCATAAACAAGAAGCACCTATCAGCACTTCAGAAGTGCGGACTTTCAGGTTCATTCGAATTCCATTCGATCGATAGGTGCAAGGTTTGTTTGATGGGCAAAATGACTAAAGTGCCCTTTTATCGATCGCGATGAAAGGGCTGGTGAATTATTGGGGCTGATACACTCGAATGTGTGTAGACCAATAATTTCACTTGCCGGGAGGGGTTTTAACTACTTTATCACATTTACTGATGATTACAGTAAATATGGTTATGTCTATTCGCTGAGACATAAGTCTGAAGCTTTTGATAAATTCAAAGAGTTTAAGACTATAGTAGAAAACCAACTCGACAAAGGTATTAAGGCACTTCGATTGGATCGAGGTGGAAAATACTTGACCACAGAGTTATTAGATCATCTAAAAGAGAATGGGATCCTTTTGGAATGGACTCTTCCTGGGACACTGTAGATGAAAGGTGTATCCAAACGGAGAAATCGGACATTGTTAGACAATGGTCCGTTCCATTATTAGTTGGACTGATCTCCCAATCTCTTTCTGGGATTATGCTCTAGAGACGACCGCATTCATAGTGAATCGGGCTTCGACGAAGGGTGTGGAAGGGACACCATTTCAAAATGATATGGGATGATGCCCGCTTTGTCCTTCCTAAAGATTTGTGGTTGCGAGGCTTATGTGAAACATTTGGTTTCGACTAAGCTCGAACCAAGATCTGAGATATGCACCTTCGTGTGGTATCCCAAAGCAACAAGGGGATACTACGTCTACAATCCCAGTGAGAACATGGTGTTCGTCGCATGGGGTGGGGTCTTTATGGAAAAGGAGTTTTGTTTCCAAAGACGTCATTGGGAGGACTGTGCATCTCGAAGAAATTCAGGATGGTACAGATCTGTCTAAACCAATTGGCAACCCAGTAGAAAGGAGCCAGAGATTTTCGTAGAGTAAGAACCAATTCCTGTTACAATTCCGAAAGGTCCAAGGCGATTTGAAAGGATCAATCTTCCACCTCCAAGATATGGTATCCGGAGGTGACAATGAAGTCATGGTGGATCACGATGATCCAGCCACCTTTCAGGAAGTCGTGGATGGGCCCAACTCCGAGTTATGGCTGGGAGCCATGAGGGAGGAAATGCAATCCATGTCGGACAACCGAGTCTGGGAACCGGTTGATCCCATCAATGGTGTGAGGACCATCGGATGCAAATGGATCTTCAAGGTGAAGATGGACATGGATGGCAACCCTCTGACCTACAAAGCTCAACTGGTGGCGAAAGGTTATAGGCATGGGTTGACTATGAGGAAACCTTCTCCTTAGTGGTTATGGTCAAAATCGATCCAAATTCTTCTTGACATAACTGCGTATCATAATTACGAGATATGGCAAGTGGATGTCAAAACCGCTTTCCTAAATGGAAATTTGACAGAGTACATTTGTATGTCTCGGCCCAAAGGTTTTGACGATCCGAAGAATAAAGGAAAGATTTATAAGTTGTTGAAATCCATTTATGGATTGAAACGAACTTCTCGGAGTTGGATCCTTCGTTTTGATGAAGCTGTAATTGGATTTGGCTTAATCAAGAACGAGGATGAATCTTGCGTTTATAAGAAGGCTAGTGGGAGCAAGATTACCTTTCTGGTTCTCATTGAAAACAACATCCCAACCTTGCACGAGACTAAAGCTTGGTTGAGGAAGTGTTTTTCAATAAAGGACTTAGGCGATGCTTCTTATATCTTAAGGATTAAGATATGTAGAGATCGCACCAAGAGGGTCTTGGATTTAAGTCAGGGAACCTATGTGAACAAGGCATTGAGTAGGTTCTTAATGCTCGATTCAAAAAAAGGACTCTTACCCACTAGTCATGGCATTCATCTCAGCAAGACTCAGTGTCCTAAGACACCTGATGAGCTGAAAAGGATGATGAGAATCCTATGCGCCTGGGGGCAGGATCGATCATATATGCCATGACATGTATGAGACCAGACGTCTCGTAAGCCTTATGTTGTACCAGTAGACATCATTCTAACCTGGGGGAAAGATGATGTTGAACTAGTCGTCGAAGGATGAGTAGACGCTAGTTTTCCAAGACAAATCCAGATTACTTTAGAAGTCAATCAGGATATGTGTTTACGCTGAATGGCAGAGCTTTAGCTGGGAGAGAGTAAAGCAAGATATCATTGCCGAATCTACGACAGAGGCCAAGTACATGGATGCTGCAGAGGCAGCTAAGGAGGCTATGTGGATTTGGAAATTCATGGCAGGGCTGGGTGTAATTAAAAACCCATCCAGCCCGGTGAATCCATCTTGCGACAACACAAGGGCCATTGCGCAAGCTAAAAGCCTAGATCGTTTAACAAATCCAAACATGTACTGCGGCGTATCCACCTCATCAGATAAATACTGAACTGAGGTGAAGTGAAGATAACCGATATTGCAACAGATGATAACATAGCCAACCCTTTGACTAAGGCAGTGTCACTGCTGAACATGTTAGACATGTAAAGTCGATGGGGACATATTGGAGTTTAGATTGAAACTAGGGAAAGTGGGAGATTGTTAGTCTTAGTGCCCGTAGTTAAATCCTAAATGTCCAAATGTATATATCATCGTTAGCAATAAAATTAAAGCGGCTTTATATTACTTATGTGTTGGAGTAATATATCGATGTGTGCTCTGATCTATGCCCACCATGCGAATAGAACCATAGATCGAGATAGATCACACTCGATGGGTCCATAGTCAACAAAGCTTCACTAGAAGCGACTAGTATGAAAGATGGCTCTTTATGGCTTACGTTCTGTTAGTCATTGGAATGGGATTCCGGAGTCTGATCATAGATATCATGTGGGACATGATATTGGACGACCCGCCCTGAATATGTGCCATAGATTAAGTCATGAACATATTCAGTGTTGTAGCTTGTCATGTATCCTTAGACCAAGGAGTCTTTGTGATCGCTATGTAGTCAACAACTGAGTTTGACCTGAGTCTAACGTTGTCCGTAACAGGGCTTCCATAACGGCCAGGATTGGCTTGGGGACGGGCTACATGAGTGACACGAAAGACGGCTAAGGGATTTATCCCTCATACTAAGGTATGGGAAAGATATCGGTTCTCAGCCGCTTGATCGAGAGTGACTGGAAGAATAGCATGGCCATGCACATGATACTGGTTATCATATCTTCAGTCATCTCACATATCAAGGAACGGTGATTGAGAATAATAAGGATGACGACTCTATGCCTTACCTCAATCATGATATCGGAGATAAAAGGATAATGACAGGGACGACGGAAAGGTTAGAATCGACAGGGTCGATTCGTTATGTAGTGTCAGGCAATACTAAAGTCTCGTTAGTTGCCACTTAAATAGGATCAAGTAAAATGGTATTTTACGTTGATCTATTGACATGCATAAACCTAAGGGTCACACCGGAGGATGAAACTCATTGACACATTTATGGAGAATGGCCAAAAGGGAGTTGTCTCGGGACAGGACCAAAACTGGGTTTTGGGTCATGTGCCCGTAAGTGAATAGGACTTTATGGATCAAGACAAGGCTTGGAGTCTTGGGATTGATCGCGTCGGATAATGTTGGACATTTCCGGTATGGAAGGCATGGAGGCGATGAGCGAATCACGGGACCTCGTTGGAAATGGCCACGGGCCATGTTCCAAGAGGCCCATGAAAGGCCCATGCAACCAAGGCCCATGGAACTAATTAATCAAGTCTTGATTAATTAGTACTAAGTAAGCAAGACAAGGATTAAGGTGTTGGTGATTCACCACCTAACCCAATCTTGTCTTGCCATACTTTGTCCTATTTACACCTTACTTGACACCATACTTGTCCCATGCCTTTAGTTGGACAAGTATGGGTTTTGTTATGTTTAAGTCATCTTTTTTCAACATAACAAACACAAGACAAGAATAGGAAACACATTTTCTCTCCCTCTTCCATGGCCATTTTGGGTTTGGCTAGTTTCCACCTCCATTTTTGTGTTCTTGAGTCCTCAAAGAGAAGAACTACGTGGCTTTGATTCCCATGTGGATACGTAGGCGTCTTGGAGACTCAAGCCAATCATTCGTTAACCGGTGTTCTTGTTTTGGTAAGAGATAGTGCTGAATTTTTCTCTTGTGAATCCATTCTTTGTTAGTTGTTTCATGGTTTTAATCGTCTCTTGGTTTGTATTGATTTTCCGCTGCGAGTTGGTTCATCTCCAACCCTACCTCGAGACCCAACATAACCCTCACACGGTCCTCTAGGCATTTACTTGTAACTTTCTGCAACCAAACCAGTGTTCGCTACTCGTCCCTTGCGGGAAAAGTAGTAAAGGGGATGAGCGTTATGCTCACCTCCACGGACACCCGTTCGATTATGGCATACTAGTAACACACTTAAGACTTACCGATCTAGCCAGGGCAACCCACTACCTCAAAACGCCAAACGTCACACTGCTCACATCATCAACACCTCAAGTACTCGCTTACGTAAGATAAACCTCGACACGGGAAACACTTCCTCAGTTCAGTAAAACACCACGGCTCACGCTATTAATGCCTTAATTATATTAGTACGTAAGCGAAAAACTCAACGACGACCCAACCGTACGCCAGGCCTACGGCCTCTGCAACCCACAACCGCGAGCACAAACACGTAAAACCAACGCTCAAATCGCACGAACGTGAACCGAGTCACACAACCACAGCCCTAAACGCACGAAGAAACAAAAACAACCAAAGAAAATTGAAGACGGCTCACTGGACCGGGCCGGTACACGACCCTGCCATGCCACTCTCCGGGCCGATAACCTAGCCGGCCTTGCCCCCTACCGGGCCGGAACCCAAAACCTGCCGGGCCTCTTACCGGGCCGGCATCCAATACCTGCCGGGCCCCTTACCGGGCCGGCGCCAAACCGGTCCACTCTACCTACCGGACCAAACCAGTGACCCCGATAATATAGCGGTAATGATTTCTTACTACTTACACCCGCTATGTCTACCCTAGGGTATTCGTAACTTTCCCGGCTAATAGCGACCCGCACACAAGTACGTCGCAGACAACGACCACCAAACACATAACACAGTTACGGAAAATCAAGACCGACCTCAAACACAGGCCAACACGGCCGAGTAATAACAATACACGCCCACCAGGCCAAACACAATCAAACACACACGCCCACGGTGTGAAACAAAATCAAATACGCTCACCGAACCAACCAAACTTACACACACGCCCACAGGGCCAACCAACTTTAAAACTTTCTCCACTTCATTTTTAAAACCTCATACTTGACATCAGGTGGTTACAACCCGGTCCAGGCGTCCCCGAACTACGTTGTACCGACTTGATATCAGCACCGTCACGTTCGACTACAGGAGCGCTCCTGAGTCGACCCGCGACAGCTTAAAACGTTTCACGCAGCAACAACAATCAGCAAGCCAGCAAGAAAACACTGCATGTACACACAACACAAACAGGACTCACAATACCACGGGTCTACACACAGTTCCGACCTGCGTACCCCAAACGTACGACGGGACTTTACTGACTCGACTATCCCCACCTAATTGACGTACAGTCCGAGGTGTGAAACCTCGAGCTCTGATACCAAGCTGTCACGCCCCAATTTCAGTAAACCGAACTCGGGACGCGAACGTTTAAAACATAAAAACACTTTGAAACCATTTCCATTAAAACACTTTACAATACCAGTTTAGTTCAACAAAATAATAAATACAATTTAAAACAAGTTCCAACAAGTGGACAAAAGTAGGTATCCGTCACTAGACTCAAAAACAACCCAGACTCCGCTCCTAGCTCCACAAGCTTCGAGAGCTCACCTAGTCCGTCCTGTGATCAGTACCTGTAGGAAAAGCAGCTAGGGGTGAGCGTTCGCTCACCACCACGGATAACAGACTGACTACGCCATAATTAGCAGACAATGCCGGTAACACCAATAATAAAGTCTACACCGGGGGACACTGTCACCAACCCATGGACTCTGACTGATCATACACCCACTGTTACCTTCCTTGACCAACTCAACACTTTGACACGTAAAGTAGACCCGACACAACGATCACGACCTCTCCCAAGGACTCGAAAGAAACGACGCAACACCAAATAAGATCACAAAGGATCGCACACCAAACAAGATCACAAAGGATCGCAAACCAACTGCTCAGTAACCTCCCTCACCAGACTCAACCTCAAACTCGTAAAAGTAAAACCAACACAACAAACAATGACGACCTTCCCCCAAAGACACGAACACGGATCAGGCTAGCCGAAGAATGCTCAGAACCTGCCGAGCCTCGTACACGGATCAGGCCAGCCGAAGAATCCTCGTAACCTGCCGGGACTCGGTCACGGATCAGGCTAGCCGAAGAATGCTCATAACCTTTCAGGATCCGGACACGGAACAGACTAGCCGAAGAATGCTCAGAACCTGCCGAGGCTCGAGTTTGGTCAGGCCAGCCGAAGAATGCTCGTAACCTGCCAAAATCCACACCACTCCCCGACACACAGTCGGTTCGGGCAAACACAACCACAAACACAAGCAAGTTCAACAACCAGGCACTCAAGGCCACTCAAGACACCTCAATAGTAAACCTCGGACTCAACAGCCCCACAGGCACTCACGGCCTCCCAAGACACACCGACAGTAAGACACAGACTTAACAGCCCCACAAGCACTCACGGCCTCCCAAGACACCAACCATAACTCACGGGCTCAACAACCCCACGGGCACTCACGGCCACTCAAACCACCAACAGTAAAGACACGGGTTCACAACCCCACGGGCACTCACTGCCACCCAAAACACCAAAATGACCATACGGGCTCTCATGGCCACCCAAGACTCAGCAAAAGTAATACGGGCTCTCAAGGCCACCCAAAGCTCAAAAATAAACAACACAGCTCTCAAGGTCACCCAAACTCGACAATAAACAACACGGGCTCTCAAGGCCACCCAAACTCGACAAAAAATTAACACGGGCTCTCAAGGCCAGCCAAACTCAACAACAATTAACACGGGCTCTCAAGGCCACCCAAACTCAACAACAATTAACACGCAACAACCTCCGGCATAATCGATGCCTACAACAGTCCTAAGATCACTAGTTTCACAAACAACCTCCGGGCATGGTCACATGCCTCCAGTAAATCAATTATCGCTAAGTTCTCTACTCCTACGCCACATTAAGTGTCACATGCTTTACACTTAAACGCTACAATCCCGTATCATGCTTTTCTAATATTAAAATAATTCTACTCAACCCACGACACCCGGTGTCACATGCAATTCTACTATTAACTTTCCCTAATCAGGGCCGAGATCCGGCTACTTTTCCCTACCTCAACCGAAGAACACCCGCTACGTTTCCTAGCTGCTGACGTTCTGGCTCTCTACCTCCGATCTTCTCTTCGATCGAAGCCTGACTCTAAAGATAACACGAAATCCATAATTAATAACGGCTCCACCGTTAAGTTAAAGATTACGATTTTTCCAGTTTAAATCCGACATTTGTCTTTTAAACTCGAGCGGGCTAAAAGCGGGGTCACAGCGAATCGGGTTTGAGTACCCGAGCACCGAAACCGGTGCATGCGAGGCACGGTCCCAATGCACGAATCCCGAGGTCCGATTCAGCGGTCCGCTTTTGTTCCTTTTTAATTTCGATTTTTAAACGTCCAGCTTAGTCGATTTACGCCCCTCGTTCAACAGTCCACAACGTCTTAATTCCAAACCGAAAATAATCTGTTTTGAATCCTTTTCAACTTTTCAAATTACAACCCTTTTTATTTAAAACTGAAATTTCCCTTTTTACAATTTACAACCTTTACTTTTCTGATTCAACCAGAACAGTTCCAAAGATTTTCTGTTTCAAAACAGTCCAGATCGATAACCATTTTTCGTCCGAAATACAAACATCGAATTTTCATTTCAAATCTCGTTTTATTTCCTTCACTGAAATTACATTACTTCACGACGTTTTCAGACAAAAAAACAGATCAACCGCTCGGGACCAAAACACAGAAGCCAAAAAAAAGACGAACGATACGGAAATTTAAACCGGCCACCGGCGGAGACGTCGCCGGCGACTAAACCCCCAGGCACGAACCTCATGTGGAGGGAAGGACGGCTGGGCGGTGTACGGCGGCGGTGCACGGTGGGGACCTTCCTCGCCTCAGATCTGGCCCGTACGGCCAGGGTTTCGCCGGAATCACGACGTCCCGGGCTCTGCTGAACTCTCCGGCGACGGGGCGTTGCCGGCGCGCTTGCTTCCGGAACAGCGCAGGACGGCGAGGGTTTCGCCGGAATCGAACCCGCAAGGAGACAGAAGGGAGGTCGGAGAGAAACGGAGGAGACGGCGGCGGTTCGGGAGACCTGAGGAGGCGGAGGCTACGTCCTCAGATCCGGACGGGCGTCGGCGAGCCCTTCTCGTGCACGGCGAGGGCGGAGCGTGGCTGAGGGTTCTCCTCAGATCCAGACGAGCGCCGGCGAGCTCGAGCGGAGAGAGGGAACGGCGAGAGGGAGAGGGAGACGGACGGCGCGCGTCGGTCTCGGACTGCCGGAGACGGGGAAGGGAGGGGAGCGGTCGGTGAGGTTTAGGGGCGAGGTCGGGAAGGCCAGTTTCCGGCGAGTTGAGATGGCGAGGGGAGTGGTTCGGGAGAGGTTCAAAGGAGACGAAGAAGAAGCAGTGAGGGAAGGAGGCTGCGTTGGATAAGAAATTAGGGTTTCACCTTAATTTCGTGCTTAAATAGCACGGGTCTCTCGGCCCAACAGCTGGTTCAGCTGGGTCAGGCCTGGCTGGGCCTGCGGTTCTGGTCGGGTCTGACCGACCCAACTTCATTTTTTTTTAACGAAACAACTCGTTCCCAACCTCGACGTTATTATTTAATAATTTAAACGTTAAATTTTTCTCGGTCTTTACAATTGTGATGCGTCCGGCGAGGGACTGGGATGTGTGTTGATGCAGTCCGGGAAGGTAGTTGCATATGGCTCCAGACAGTTGAAGACACATGAGCACAACTACCCTACCCACGATCTAGAGTTGGCAGCAGTTGTCTTTGCGCTGAAGAGCTGGCGACACTACTTGTATGGAGAGCGATTCCGAGTGTTTTCGGATCACAAGAGTCTCAAATACATCTTCTCCCAGCGCGACTTGAGCATGCGCCAGAGGCGGTGGATGGAGCTACTTGAGGAGTACGACTTCGAACTACTCTACCATTCGGGCAAGGTGAACGTCGTCGCCGAGGCCCTGAGTAGGAAGTCGACTCGCTGTCTTACTAGTATATCAGTCCGAGAGTGGGACATGATGTAGGAGTTGAGCTCATTTATACTTGAGCTGGATGAGATCACCGATGGCGTGACCATGTGTCCGCTAGTAGCTCAGCCCACACTAGTTGCTCGTGTGCTAGAGGCATAGGCCGAGGATGCCGAGACGGTAGAGATCTGGGGGAGGATGATCAGCGGTGTTGACACCGAGGGCTGGGAGCAGGGTGCCGATTAGGGTCTGCGTTACAGAGGAGGGATGTTTATGTCGCGTGGTTGTAGAGACGCTGTGTTGAGAGAGTGTCATCACTCCCGTCTTGCGGTGCACTCAGGTGGCACCAAGATGTATCGAGACATCAGACGGCAGTTCTGGTGGAACGGGATGCGTAGAGCAATTGCGGAGTTCGTTTCAAGATGCCTCACTTGTCAGCAAGTGAAGGCCGAGCATCAGCGTCCCGCTAGTTTGCTACAGCCATTGCCAATCGCGGAGTGGAAGTGGGAGCACGTCACGATGGACTTCGTGAGTGGCTTACTAAGATCGCCGAGAGGGCTCAACGCAGTTTGGGTAGTGGTCGACCGACTGACCAAGTCGGCACACTTCTTAGCTATGAGGATGACTGACACGGTTGACACCCTAAGTCGGTTGTATGTTCGGGAGATCATCCGTCTTCACGGGGTTCTGGTGTCGGTTGTGTCCGACAGAGATCCTCGGTTCACCTCCAAGTTTTGGGAGAGCTTACAGAGAGCGTTGGGGACCGAGGTCTTGCTTAGTACAACGTATCACCCACAGACCGATGGTCAGTCAGAGCGCACTATTCAGATACTAGAGGATATGCTACGAGCATGTGTGTTGGACTTCCAAGCCAATATTGGGATGGCACCGTTTAAGGCGTGGTATGGTAGGCCGTGCAGATCGCTCGTGTGTTGGGCAGAGGTGGGGGACCAGAGTGTACTTGGTCCGGAGCTTGTCCGGGAGACAACCGAGAAGGTCGCACTGATTCGGAATCGGTTGAGGACCGCACAGAGTCGTCAGAATATTTATAGAGATAAACTGCGTCGGCCTCTTGAGTTTACTGTTAGCGATCATGTGTTTCTGAGGGTGAGCCTGAAGAAGGGCCTATTGCGGTTCAACCGCGGCAGAGGCAAGTTGACATCGCGGTTTATCGGACCTTTCGAGGTTTTGGGCAGAGTTGGAGTCGTTTCTTACCGCCTTTCATTTCCACCGTAGCTCGGGAACGTTCATAATGTCTTCCACGTGTCCCAGTTGCGGAAGTACACTACGGACCCCTCCCACGTAATTAAGTGGACGGACATCGAGGTAGCTGAGGATGTTTCGTATGAGGAGCAGCCAGTCAGGATTCTGGATACGCGAGAGCAGGTCTTGCGTGGAAAGACTATCCCACTGGTACGAGTGTAGTGGAAGCACCACGGAGCAGAGTCGACCTGGGAGCGCGAGGATGAAGTTTGTGCGAAGTACCGCAGCCTGTTCGACCCTTGCGGTACGTCCGTTTTAAATTTCAAGGACGAAATTCTTTTAAGGGGGGTAGATTGTTAGAACCGCCCCGGGTCGATCCCGGTCGAACCGGCTGATTCTGGCGAAAGTTGACTTTTTGCCGGAAAAGTCAACCGATGACTCCGGGAGTCATTCGGGACCTTTCCGGGACCCAAAAGGCTTAGCCTTCGTTATGGTTAGCTTAGTTGGGTCGTTTCCTTTCAAACAGTTGTGATTGTGGGAAAAGTCAACCCGTGGTCTTTTTCGGTCAAACGCGGTCCAATTAGAAACTAAACCTAATTAACGATTTGAGCTGGAATTAATTGAGTAGAAGTGGTCCCCACATGGACATGTGTCCATGTTAGTTTGGAAGGGAAGAAATGGATGCAAATTGACCCTTCTACCCTTAATAGTTGAACTTAGGAAGAGTAAGGACAAGAGGTATTTTGGACATCTTTCCCTCTAGGTTTAAGACACCAAATTGGACCATTTTCACTCATTTTTGCTGCATTGGCCGAAATCTAGAGAGAGTGGTGAGAGATAGAGGAACCAAGGAAGCTTGAGGAAGAAAAAAGAAGGAAAAGGAGGAACTTTGGCTTGTTCTTACCTCAAAACCTCTCTAAAATCCCATTTTCTTCATCTATTCTTCATTACCAAGGTAATCATCCAAACCATTTTCGTTTTGGTTGAATTTAATTCATGGGTTTTGATAGAGAAATGCTAGAAACGGTTAAGTTTAAGGTTTGTTGGTGTTAGATGATGTTTTTGTGGTTGGAAGTGAAGTTGGATTATGGAAATCTATTGATTTGAGTAGTTTTGATGAAACTCATTGAGGATATTGAAGGATTGGAGAGTATTGAGTCTGTTTTGAAGGTTTAGGAGTTCATCAATGGAGGTTTGAGGTAGAAATTCGTGGAAAACGAAGTGGAAGAAGGAGGAAGAAAGGTCTGTCCAGACCGGCGCAGAACGCCGCACGGAACGGGCCAGGGTCCAGCACAGTGTGCAGCACGGACCGTGCCTAGTCCCGGGCCTGTGGGCCATCCGGATTGGGCCTCATTTCGGCCCATTTCCCTATTAGCCCATGTTTGACTTCCGGGCTTAGTTTAATTGTTTCTTGTTAAAGGTTTAACTGAATTGGTATTGATTCACGAATTTTTTTGTGATCCAAGACTTTGGACCCGAGCTTGACGGTGGAGGAGGCCTTTGGACATCGTGAAGTGACGAGGAGGAAGCTAGCCAGGTCGTCCGCTGCTAGGATTTGGATTTCTTTTGAGGTAGGGAAAGTAACGAATACCGGTTTAATTGCGGAAAGTTACTAGTATGCCTATAGGTTATAATTACTTGTTTAAATTGTTAGAATTGCATGATTAGGATGTGAGGAAAGAGTGAAATGAGGGATAGCTTAGGAGCCATGTCGAGCCGTAAGTTTGAGATTGTCGTGCTGTAGAAATGCATGCGGGCCATGTCAAGCCCTTAGGGTTGCGTGTTGATTGTGATGTCATGATCTATGATTGAGACGCATGATGTGTGATTTAGCCGTTGTAGATTGAGAATCATGATATGATTTACTCGGTGTAGCATGTTGTTGCTATGTTTGGGCGAGTGTGCCATGCTTGATGTGACGTGAACCATTGGTTGTGACATGATCGGGTGAGTGATAGACCGATGTGGTGTGTTCAGTATGTTGTGCGGTTGGTATACCGTGGTTGAACTATGGCATTATGATGCGTGTTATTCCCTTGATGTGTGTTCCAAGTGGAGGTGTATATGGTATGATACCTACACCGAGGGTGGGTTCCGGTGTAGGGTGTCTGAGCCTAGGATGGCGTGATCATTACCCCAATGATGTGTGGTCCGGGAAGACATACGACCGAGGGATGTGCCGGTCCAGTATGTGATGTGAGTGATGCCCTGAGGCTTAGTGCCGGGAAGACGTCTGACCAATGTATGTGCCGGTCAGGGATGTACCCCGAGGTTGTGTGTCGGGAAGATGTCGGTACCGATGTTGTGTGGTCCGGTACGATATAATTGGAACGGGCTGGAACAGCCGGTGATGTTGGGGACTGCGTTACGGGACGTGTGATTGCCTTTATTGTGTGTTGTGTGCTTACTGTGTGTTGTGTGCTTGATGATTGGGTAAGTGTGGTTTTAGTCTCGTGAGTGTGGTTGTGATGTCGTGTTCTATGTGGAGGTCTTTAGGGTTGTGCTTTACTAGTATGCCCTAATTGGACGGTTACTCGTGGTGATGAGCGGACGTTCATAACCTTAACTACTTTTCCTACTGAGCGAAAGCTCACCCCTTTACCTTGTTGTTTTACAGGTCTTGAGCGGGATTTGTGCTAGCGGGATTCTCGGCGCTTGGGAGCTAGCGAGGGTCTTGTCTAATGTCTAGTGACGTACTGTTTATTTACCCTTAAACTATTTACTTTGTGGTTTTTACTGAGTTGTTGACTCATGAGGTTACTTGGAGCTTTTAACTGTTATTTGATACCCCTTTTTAATTATTAAACTGCTTTTATTATTTATCTTTTAGTTCACGTCTCGAGTCCGGTCAAAATCGGATTTGGGTCGTGACATGTCTAGTACAGAAGGAGAAGCTACGACCAGCTGTGACACAAAAATAGGGAGGTTTTAGAGTTCGGCCTTCTTCTCCTGCTCCGTTCTCGTTGAAGGATACTGGACCAGCGGCATCATACTCTTTGGTCTTAGCGACGAGGACTGATCGTCGGATCCGATCAAGGAGGAAGGCTAGTCTTAAAGAGGACGAGGTCTTCGTGTGTAATCTCCCGTTTGGGTCATCGGAGGATTGGGCTAGAAACGTTTTTGGCCCCTATGTACAATCGTTTTTGTTTCTGTTCTCAAGCGACCGAATCGTAATAGTCATTTTTTTGGATTCATGCGTATTGAATCAAAAACTAAGGCTGATCAGGCTATTGAGGGGTTTGATAGTTTCAAAATCAATGGTCATATTTTACTTGTGGTCGTCGCTCGATGTTGGAGGCGGAAGGAAGTAAAGTTATCATCAGTGTGGATTGGATGTTGGGTTGCTTATGGGCCAAGCAACCCAACACCAAGTAGAAATCGGAATCTGATGATGGACCCATCAAGAGAGACCCATACTCTTGACCAGATTTAGGAGGGCTTGCAACTCCATCGATTCCGTCATCGGATGGGGAAGTGGAGCAGAAAAGGGAGGAGTTGGATCGATCTACTCCATGTACCTTGGCCCAACAACAACTGGGTTCCAACGAAGAAGACCAGCTAGTTATTACGGATAAGGAGGCCCAACAATCTCCTCAAACCATGGATTTTATCGGTTCATGCCGACACTAGTTTCGAAAGAGATAACATGTATGATGGGTATAATCCTTTACAGGTTTGGGCTTTATTTCTCATGTTCCTGATGCAATAGGAGATATAGAGGAAACAGTGGTTAATTTTGATCAAGCATTTGTTACTCTATCGCATGCAATCGCTAAGAAAGCCAATGGAAACAACAAGAAGAAACATTCAAAGACTTGAACTTATACCATACAAACTCGAGCCCCCGCGGACATACAAGGAAGTCAGGATTCTTACGCGAGGAGAGATACCAGTGATATGTGTATGATATATTGGGTTGAATGCAGGTGTGGAGAATGGAGGCCTTGAGGATCCGACATGATTGGCCCTATCTCTCGGGTTTCTAGTGGGTGCATCCCGTTAACCCACTCGTCCCTTCTTCCTTCTTCATTTGTCTCAGCGGGGTTTTTGGCAACTCACACTTGATCTAGTAGCTCCCCCTTAGTTAACACTACCTTTGGGGAGATCCCACTCGCGTACCGATGTTCTTTCTTCCGCAGCTATGTCGGGGAAAATGCTATGTCTGCCTTATCTTGCGCCTTGGTCATCATGTTTCTGCATACCCCTTGCTTAAGGGTACATGAGGATATCCTCGGGAGGCGGGAGATAGGGCATCCACTAGAATCTCCCTCATCTCGCATGCCTTTCTTATGGGCTTTTCCCGTTGAAGGAATTGCTCCTCCGCTACAACCCTGATATGTTCCCATATAATATGGAAGGATCAGCCTTTTCCTCTCATCGGTGTCGAAGGTTCTGCAGGTGGCACTTATTGACTTTTATTCCCTCAAAAAGACACCGAAATGATTGTCGATATCTGGTCGGAGTTAATAGGGTAGGGTCGCTCCTTCTGAACATGGTGAGTTGGCTTTGATGGACCATACATCCTATTTGGCTTGATAAGACGAAACCCAAGATTAAAAAAAATGTATAAATCTAGTTTTTTTAGATCACATTTCAATTTTGTATATCACATTTATTTTAAAATAATTAAATAAAAAAACAGCCTCGGTGAAGGCCGAAATTAGATCTGTGGATACCTAATCCGGTTAGGTGTCACCCCTAAGAGGTGTAGTACCATCAATGTCGTGATTGAAGGGATCCTCAACGGTGGGGGTAGAAGGCGGTGGGGTTGAGCTGTAATTCGCATACGCATCCAAACATTGTATCTTGTCCCCGGCCATGCCTTCAAATACCAAAATCTTGTCCTTGTACTTTAAAGTGTCATACCAATGCTCGAGGTCAAAGAGCTTTGGTTTGCTTTCCTTTATGTACGCTTCCTTTTCCATCCTGATGTAGTCGGCCTCAAAGTAACCGTTTGTACAAATCTGCTTCACCGGCCTCAGATGATCGTATAATTTTCACATCTGAATGTAAGATCTGTTCCAGTGGATTTTTGATTTGTTTCCAATCCATTACTTGGTAGCGATGCACATGGTTGTAACCTTTCGTAATATACACCTAAAATGTATTATCGTCTTGTTGGTTTGCCTTTATTGCATCTCTGGAGGTGTGTAGCCAAATATGAATGAGGTACATGTTCGCCACTATTGCGGGATCAGTCATGGGTAACGGATTTCATCCGTTTCCTAGGAGTTGATATCTGTCGGTGAAGTACTAATCCAACGGATACATGCGTCGGGTAAGATCTATCTCTAAAGTCTCGTTGCCCAAGTATTTGACGAACGGATGTTCGTATCGATTGGTCAAGTGATAACCTGACCCACGGATGGGATCTGTTGGTGAAGTGTACCACATGACCCACAGATATTATCCATTAGCTAGATTTTTCACCTCACCCGCGGATTGTATCCGTTGGCTAGATTTTTCACCTCACCCACAAATAGTACCTGTTGCCTAGCTTTTTCACCTCACCCATGGATAGGATCTGTTGCCTATGTTTTTCACCTTACCCACGTATAGTATCCATTTTCTAGATGTTTCACCTCACCCACAGATAGTATTTGTTGGCTAGATTTTTCACCTTACCTATGGATAATATATGTTGGTTAGCTTTTTCACCACACCCACGGATTGTACCCGTTGGCTAGCTTTTTAACCACACCCACAGATTGTATCTGTGGGGTTAGTTGTTTCACCTCACCCACGGGATGTATCCGTTGGACAAGTTACATGTCAGATTAAAAAAAGATGGAAATCCTACACCCAAACATGCATTGAACCTACATAGTTACTCTGTGATGTAATCATGTTGCCACACATACATAAACAGAGAGAAAACTGTGAAATACTTATACTACACACACAAACAGTCAGTTCACCACATACAGCTTCAAATAACAGTTATCCGTAGTTTGTATTCAGCAAATATAATTAATAAGTTTAAAGAATATAAGTTTGAAGGCATTACGGTGAGGGGGGTGGACGACAGGACAATAGATGACGGGAAGCGGTTGATAGGGAGCGCATCATTGTTTGAAAGCATGCCTTCATCATCTCTGCCTGAATAACTTGTAACACAGCTTTTACTTGGGCGGCTATTTGTGTCTCCATTTGCTTCTTCATAGCTTCCTCACTTTGTAGATGTTTCTCCTCCATCTGAACGATGTGAGCCCTTAACTCGTCCAGTTCCTCTGATGAACTTCCAGACCTCACGTTGGAGGAACAACCACCATACAAAGTTTTCCTCATTGTTGGGAACTTAATCATCTTCCCGAGCCCAAACTACATACGACCCTTTTGAGGTTTACCAATGACTAGCTGGAGGAGGGGAACTTCTTACTATATACTAAGTGGCTTAACAACTGTGGGGGAAAAATCCTCGCATTCTTCCAGCTCCGACTCAGTCATCTTCTCCAAGACGTCCTCCATCACCTTTATGGCCTTTACCTGAAATGCAACGAATATCAAATCAATGGATGATTACAATTACCTATCCTCAAGTTGGCACAATTATACGATGAGTAACCTCATGTTTCTTTTAACTGATACATACCCTCATTTTTCTATTTGTAACGAAGTTATTTTTTTTAGAAATCCCCAAAATGCCCTCAACTAAGATTCATTAATATTTATTTTATAAAATCATTTTTATTTTAAAATATATATATAAACCCCTCTCATCCACGACTCCTTCATTTCAATTTCAATTTCAGATCTCTGAACCCACACATACCTTTCTCCAATCCCTCAACCCTCGCCCATGTCTCTTGCCCAAAACCCCTCTCCTCCATATAAAACCCACACCATGTAGATCTCTGAACTTTCTTTTATGGGTATTAATTTATATTTAAGCGACTCGATGTTCAAGCATGATTATCTTACTTTGTGTTTGAAATTTCAGGATTTTAAACCCGATTTCATGTGCTATCTGATTCTTCTCTTGGGTGTATATCAAGTTCTAGGATAGAGTTCGTAAAAATGAAAACTTTAGTCATTTAGTGTACTTATCTAGAATTTCGACATTCGTATGTCTTGATTTCCTATTGACGAGAAAGAAATATGCTAGGATGTGTTTTCTCGATTCTCTTGTGTGTTTCAAGCCGACCGAATGATTTGGGGATTTTTCTATGATTTTTTGTGTGTGCTATGTAGATTGATGTTTGGAGCGATCCATGATTCGACCTAGTGTGAGACATGATTTCACTAGTATAGAACTTACTTACGCTTGTGTATTACCAGAATATCATGATTCAATGTTCTATATAGTTCTACTTGATTACCAAACTCATCTTGATCGGTGGTGTTCGGTTTTCAAGAAATGACTAGGCGTAGCTAAGTAGAATCGTTTATTAATTTAGAGTTTACTTATGCTTGTGTATTACCAGAGCTTCGTGATTGGATTCTCTATTTATTTCTCCTTGATGATCGATGCATTTGGTTGTTAGGTTGATCGAACTATGCGTAGCTAAGTAGATTCGTCAATTTATTTAGGGTCCACTCAGGCTTGTGTATTACCAGAGTATCGTGATTCGATACTCTATATAGTTCTACTTTATTTTCGGTGTTCGTCTTTATTGATAGCATTCAGAAATTGGGAAGTAAACTAGGCGTAGCTTAGTAGATTCGCCGAGTGGTGTAGCTATCTCTAGTTGTGGTAGTTGGTAGAGAGAGTGACATTTCTCAAGATCATAGAACTACATCCTATTTTATTGCTTTCCGATGATTGGTGGTTCGCATATTGGTCCGGGCAATGGTCTTGTGCCCTCTCCCCGTGACTAGTACGTGGTTGATTTCTTGATACTGCATACATAGAAACTTAAGTTTTTACACATCGTTATCCAAACCTTGCATTAATTGGAAATCGTGTTTACTTGTACCCGTGACCGACTTTTTTGTGAATCAAAAGTTATGTGTCTTAGCTGGTAGCGTGTATATAGATTTCATTACTTTCTACACTTAAATAAAAACTTTTACTTTTTCGCCCTTTATTTTCCCTTTCGGGGATGTGGAAGTGACAGCCCGCGTCCTTAGGTTTTTAGCAAAATACTAGTGATACCTCTACTCCCTGTGAGATCGACCGGTACTTAACTGTCTCTATATTGCTTGATGACTGTGTCTCTTGATGCACGTTAAAAGAGAGATTTGACACATAGTCATCCTCACTCATCACCCATTAGACGTTGTTGGGAGGTGTAGGTTGAGGTGATTATGAATCACAAGGTTGGGAAGACCAATTATCAACTACACCCGAACCCGATCCTTGTTGCGGTGACTACCCGACATCCAGTGAACAAACATTGCATATGGAAGTCTCGCGTAACTGGTTACGTTTGGACGAGCACTATGATGACCAACTATGAAATGCGGACGAGGACACTCGTTAAGAGTTGTACGCTTGGTTCAGCATATCTCGTCCAGAATGCAATTCTCCCTCCCTCGTTGGCATCGTCCCAGACGTTGTGTATCCTTCATCTTCACCAACCTGTGTCCTCTTCGATGACTACTCATCATCATACTCCTCACACTACTTGGGTTGATTGTGAAATTCTTGCCACAAGTATCGACCGTCAAAAGGAGCTGGTCTATCGTTCTGTACATATATATCAATGCCTTGTCTTCTACCCACTTCCATAGACTTTACCCATATGTTTGAAATAACCATTGAACAGTTTCACCTTCATGTTATGTCTAGACCAACGGTACTTCAGCTGCTCGTCATCGCAGAAAAGCAAATTCGAGTTGTCGTTGTATAATTTGTTTCCAAATAACATGCCCAATCTTGTTTGCACGCCCCAAATCCGGTTTTGGCCGGACTCGAGACGTGACTTGAATTGAACGAGAAAATAATAGTAAAACAGTAATAAAATTCTTTAAAGCTCAAATGAGTTCCAATCAATTTCTCAAATAATAGGATCCAAAATCTTAAATAGAGAGTCAAAGCTCAACATGAAGTATAAGGTAAATAAAGTTCAACAACATAGACCACCACGTCTCTAAAACAACCAGAAGCGCCCGAGTCTCAAACCCACTACTCATCTATCAAGCTTGTAGAAACAGTAAAACAACAAAAAGGGGTGAGCTTTACGCTCAGTAGGGAAAATAAATAACAAGGCAAGCTTTTGAGTCTAATAAAATGGAGCTTCACAAATTTAATCAAGTAAGGCTAATACGAAGGATTGAGGAGATAATGAAATACTGAATAAAACGGGTATTTAATGCCTTCAAAGAGTCCGTAATAATCATAAAAAAATAGGGAAACCAATACTTCATTTAACAATCAATAGAAGATAGAGCGTGCAAGTAATGCCATGGGACATGGAGTCACCACCCTCCGATCCACAATACTTCTTGTGTCGTATCGGATTTTCCCTCGGCCCAGAGGATATGCATGACATCACAAAGACGTATAACATCGAGAATACCGGAAACATCCATATGAGGACGCACTCGTCGAGACCCTCGGAAACGTCTCCAAAGGACCATGAGTCATAGGGAACCGAGATAATGCTCCCGCAGGACGCATAGACTCGGGTGAATCAACAAGTAACCAATCCCCGCAGGGTAAACCATCCAATTGCCCCGCAGGGTCTAGTAACCAATGCCCCGCAGGGTCCAATAATCAATGCCCCGCAGGGTCCAATCCACCTGCTATGATACTACCCCACACCAGCATTCCCTTTGGTGTGGGTACCATACCGGATCGCAACTCATCAGCTTAGGTACTACCCCACACCAGTATTCCCCTTGGTGTAGGTACCTTACTACCATGGTTGTAAATGGCGATAGGCGCTAGTCGGGCGGCAAGGACCCCTAGGCGTTAGGCGGGGACTAGTCGGGGCCTAGGCGTGTTTACTGTTTTGATTATTTTTAATTATTAATATATATATATATATATATATATATATATATATATATATTATAATAATATGGTTTCGGATTTTAATTTTTTATTATTAATGATAAAACTACTAAATTATATATGATTTTCTCTCTTAAACTAGTGTTTTAACCCACCATATTAGTTTGGTCCACTAGAACTTGAAGAATTAGTTCAAATATGGACTTATATCAGGCCCAATATCATTTGATTATAGTTGTAGCCCATAACCAATTTAATTTAAAAATATAGATTTTCTTTAATTTGCGCATCTCGTACAAGGGCAAGAAGAAAGGATGAACAAAAGAAGATAAAAGGTCATTTGCTTTTACTTTAATAAATAATCTGTCAGTTTTGAAAACACAAAAAGTCTTTTTTTTAATTATATTTTATGATAGATAACATCATTATATTATTTAAAAATAAAATTAATACAATGCACAACCATTTACCGAATCCCAATACATATACACGGTTGGAAATCAAAGAAAATTTATATATATATTATATATAATAAATGAATATTATTATATTATTTTAAAAAATAAAAAAGTCTTACACTTTACCTTTTCCAACCCAACTTTTATACTCCCCACAACCTTTTTTTCTTCTCATCAATGTTTTCTCTCTCTATTTCTTTCATCAATGGTCTCTCTATTTGTTTCTTCACCTTAGAGCATCCACAGTCATCTCTCTCTCTATTTCTTTCATCAATGGTCTCTCTATTTGTTTCTTCACCTTAGAGCATCCACAGTCATCTCGCCGGCTACCGGCGAGATGACGCCGGCGAGATGACTTAAAATATTAAAATTTAATTACCTCGCCGGCGAGGAGGCAGCGACGTCTGCAGTGGTAAAGTGTTGCTGGCGAGGAGCAGCCGGCGAGAAGGAGGGAAAAAAATTAAAAAAATGAAAAACAATTTGCAACATAACCCACAACTTTATTATATTTATACATATACCACACATACGATAATTAAAACAAACTTTAACGATAATTATACATATAATTAGCACGCAGATGGTAAGTTAGTACATACTTCAAAGAAATCTAATTTTAGGACACGATCTACAGCTCGTGAACGTACTGCAGGAATTTCACCTGGTCTCGAACGATCTCCCACAGACCCATCTTCATGAAATGGTTGCGATGGGCACTGTAGTGGGCAGCGGCTGCTTGAGAGCGAACGTGAGTCTCGGAAGTTCCCGGCGGGGCGTTATGAACTGTTGTACGGTAGCACAATTCATACCGGTAGATTCTCCGGGCATTGTGGACAAAATTGGCATACACTTCCGGCCAATACCTATGATTTGGGCCCGGCCGGGCGTCCTGCAGCCAACATAGGACCAACACCATCTCCTCCTCGTTGGTCCACGGATATGAGCCTACGCCGGCCATTGGTGCTTCGAAGAAAGTGAGGAAAAATTGAAGAACAAAAGTATTGGAGATAGAGAGAGATTTGGAGAAGAGATGTGAAGAATGAAGGAGGAGAAGGGTGCCATTTATAAGCCAAAACCGTCGTCCACTAGGGGGCATATTGGTCATTTTGTGGTGGTGGTGGCAATAATGGCACATATCACAATAATGGAGGCCTCATAATGTAAAAAAAAAAAATATTTTTTGACCAAATTCAAACAAGCCATTAAAGTAAACAAATTACCAAAACATGAAAATTAAAAACCATTCATTAAATAGGCATCTTGAATTACAACAAAAAAAAACAAGTACGGTAAGCTGGAAAAAAAAACAAGTCACTGGGCCATCAGATTGCGCAAAATATTAAGCTGCGTCATGTGGGCCTGTAGCTGCTCGGGGTCCATGCCCGAAGTGTCGGCTTTTTCAGCTTCGACCCACTGCTGGTATGCCATCAGCTTCAGCTGCGCAGCCTTCTCAATGGTCCTGGCTTGGCTTGCTTCTTTGGCCGCTATATGGGCCCTCTCGACACGATCGGCAACCGCTTCCTTAGACGATGATGCTGAGCTCTTACCTCTGAGCCTTGGCAGCCTTGCAGCCCATAGGCCTCTTGTACTGGGGTTGATCCTCCGTATTAGCACCGGTCGTTTGCTGACTGTCCTCACAGCCCGGCGTGTCTTCACGAGGGCGCTTGCCGGAGTCGGTAGAATCTTCGACATCGAACTCCGAAACCGGTGTCGGTACAACGGGCTCGTCAACAGAAAAGTAATGAGAAGTCCACTTGTGTTCTCCTTTCACAAGATCCCACCAGTGTTTCCATGTGAATGGATGACCACAGGCCTTTATGTATTGCTCCTCGGTCAACTTCATGATCGCCGCATCGTTCCGGCCGCTCCTGTATTCCCTGCAGGTCTTCACAAACAGCCCATTGAAGAACGTCACTTTGGGATTTGTCCCCTGCCAGTGGTCTTTGCACTGCTTCGCCGACCTCACCGGATCATCCGGGCCCCGAGTGGCTTCCATTTCCTCACCGATGGCCCCCCAGTACTTCAAATTATGCTTCTGGTTGCCATGCACTGAGTCGTACGAGTGGTGCATCCAGGCTTTAACTAACCTGCAGTCCTCCTCGGCGGTCCATAAGCAACGCTTTGCTTTGGCCTTGATGCACCACTCGTACGACTCAGTGCATGGCAACCAGAAGCATAATTTGAAGTACTGGGGGGCCATCGGTGAGGAAATGGAAGCCACTCGGGGCCCGGATGATCCGGTGAGGTCGGCGAAGCAGTGCAAAGACCACTGGCAGGGGACAAATCCCAAAGTGACGTTCTTCAATGGGCTGTTTGTGAAGACCTGCAGGGAATACAGGAGCGGCCGGAACGATGCGGCGATCATGAAGTTGACCGAGGAGCAATACATAAAGGCATGTGGTCATCCATTCACATGGAAACACTGGTGGGATCTTGTGAAAGGAGAACACAAGTGGACTTCTCATTACTTTTCTGTTGACGAGCCCGTTGTACCGACACCGGTTTCGGAGTTCGATGTCGAAGATTCTACCGACTCCGGCAAGCGCCCTCGTGAAGACACGCCGGGCTGTGAGGACAGTCAGCAAACGACCGGTGCTAATACGGAGGGTCAACCCCAGTACAAGAGGCCTATGGGCTGCAAGGCTGCCAAGGCTCAGAGGTAAGAGCTCAGCATCATCGTCTAAGGAAGCGGTTGCCGATCGTGTCGAGAGGGCCCATATAGCGGCCAAAGAAGCAAGCCAAGCCAGGACCATTGAGAAGGCTGCGCAGCTGAAGCTGATGGCATACCAGCAGTGGGTCGAAGCTGAAAAAGCCGACACTTCGGGCATGGACCCCGAGCAGCTACAGGCCCACATGACGCAGCTTAATATTTTGCGCAATCTGATGGCCCAGTGACTTGTTTTTTTTTCCAGCTTACCGTACTTGTTTTTTTTTGTTGTAATTCAAGATGCCTATTTAATGAATGGTTTTTAATTTTCATGTTTTGGTAATTTGTTTACTTTAATGGCTTGTTTGAATTTGGTCAAAAAATATTTTTTTTTTACATTATGAGGCCTCCATTATTGTGATATGTGCCATTATTGCCACCACCACCACAAAATGACCAATATGCCCCCTAGTGGACGGCGGTTTTGGCTTATAAATGGCACCCTTCTCCTCCTTCATTTTTCACATCTCTTCTCCAAATCTCTCTCTATCTCCAATACTTTTGTTCTTCAATTTTTCCTCACTTTCTTCGAAGCACCAATGGCCGGCGTAGGCTCATATCCGTGGACCAACGAGGAGGAGATGGTGTTGGTCCTATGTTGGCTGCAGGACGCCCGGCCGGGCCCAAATCATAGGTATTGGCCGGAAGTGTATGCCAATTTTGTCCACAATGCCCGGAGAATCTACCGGTATGAATTGTGCTACCGTACAACAGTTCATAACGCCCCGCCGGGAACTTCCGAGACTCACGTTCGCTCTCAAGCAGCCGCTGCCCACTACAGTGCCCATCGCAACCATTTCATGAAGATGGGTCTGTGGGAGATCGTTCGAGACCAGGTGAAATTCCTGCAGTACGTTCACGAGCTGTAGATCGTGATCGTGTCCTAAAATTAGATTTCTTTGAAGTATGTACTAACTTACCATCTGCGTGCTAATTATATGTATAATTATCGTTAAAGTTTGTTTTAATTATCGTATGTGTAGTATATGTATAAATATAATAAAGTTGTGGGTTATGTTGCAAATTGTTTTTCATTTTTTTAATTTTTTTCCCTCCTTCTCGCCGGCTACTCCTCGCCAGCAACACTTTACCACTGCAGACGTCGCTGCCTCCTCGCCGGCGAGGTAATTAAATTTTAATATCTTAAGTCATCTCGCCGGCAGCCGGCGAGATGACTGTGGATGCTCTAAACCGGCACCGGCGGGAAGTCGAAGTCGGATTGGTGGCCCCGCACGCGTCGCGTCTGCTGTGGTTGGATGATGATCGGTGTGTGTGAAACACTGAAACGTCTCACAGAAGGAACACATATCCGTTTTTTTGTTGGAATAAAACGTTCGGCCCAAACGACCCATTTAGACCAGGCCCAACGTTCCAGCCCAGCGAGGCGCCGCCCAGAAACCCAGAAGTCGCGTAACCGATTTCTCCCGCCCGACCCACGTACATCGTGGCGTTAGGCCTGCATTTGGCGCCTAGGCGGGCGCCTGGGCCGCCATTTACAACCATGCTTACATGCGCTACCCCACACCACAGTGTGGGTGTCATACCGATATAGAACCCAACTCAAAGATCCACAAGAGAGTAACATACTAAACAATAATAGCACAACCAAGTTTAGCACATCACAATTCTATCACAACACCCACATGAATCAATGTAACTTAACACTTACCAATGTACTTACTGATCGCACTCCATCGGTCTATCATTCACCCGATCATATACCAATTAGCACAATCAATTACACTCAAATTCATACAATCATTCGTACAAGTATTCGATCAAGTGACCATTCAAGCATTCAAAGTTCAACATGCAAAATCATCTAGTTGTATTAGACTCTTATCTTATCCAAACTAGGCAACCAAAGCATGTGAGGCAAACACAACTAATCCGAGGGCTAATCACGGCCTCTCTACCAGTAAAGCAATTCCCAAGTATTGAAGGCGAGTTAAGCTAGTTATTCACAACCTACGCATGCATACTAGACACATCCGGTTATTAGTAATTGAAAGACGATTATTCTAGTTATTCGCATCCTATAGGCAATTCTAGGACATTTCCAATTTTATTAACCTAATAGGCATACTAAGTATTGAAATGCACGAGGAGTTGGTACTTTCCCTACCTTGTGGTCTTCCTACGAACAAATACTCCTATCAACCGCGGTCCGGCTAGCCTCATCTCCGTCCTCTCGTGGGTCCAAGTAGTCTTCATCCCTCGAGCTCGTATACCCGGTCTTCGACCACAACAATACAAATATTAGTAACTCAACGACGTGTTCCTCAACTTAAAATACATAACAGTCTTCAAAGAATAGAAATAAAGCTAAAGGAATGATCTAAGAATCGAAATGGACTCAAAAGGAAGGGTTTTGGTTCAGGAGTTCAGATCCGGAATGCGGTCCGGAACGCACCACAAGCCGTGCCGGAACCTGCACGGACGTATCACAGACCGGCCCGGTAACCAGCACAGACCGCGCGACGCACCGGCCCGGAGTCTGACACGGACCGTGTGAGGTACCGTGCCGGACTCAAGCCCGTTCCGCGCCGCGTACCGTGCCGGTACCTGGCCCGTCCCGTGCGGCCTGCCGTGCCGGCACATGGCCCGGTCCGGGTCACCTTCCGTGCCGAACCAGTCCAGGATCTTCCCCTTCCTTCCCCAACTCGAGTTCCATGAAAATCAGACCAAAAACTCCATTTCTAACTTCTCCCAACTCCAAAATAACCATCAAAAGCCTCCAATCATCAACACCCTCAATGGGTCCATCAAAACTTCAACCAAACACAATCAAAACAACCTAACTTCACTAATTCTTCTCCCAAACACAACCAAAAGAGCTAGTTCTTCAACTTCAAGCCAAATACCCACAAAACCCAAATTGGAAAGTGGATAAAATGGAAAGTGAAGAGCATCCATACCTCTAGGAAGGTGAGATGATGAAGATGGAGGGAAGATGGAGAAGAAATGGTCAAGAACAAGGTCCAAGTTGCTTGCTTTTCCTTCTTTCTTCTTCCTCAAGCAATGAGCTCTCGTCTCTTCTCTTCCTTTGGTGAATTTCGGCTGCAACAACACAATATGAGCTGAATTGTGTGCTCCCTTTGCTTTAAATGACCTATTATGTCCATTTACTAAAAGGCTCTTAAGGTCTTATCCCTTTAAAGGTAAGTTGGGAGGGTATAAGGGTCAATGGAAGCCCCCTTTTCATCCTCCAAGCCAAAAATGCCAAGTGTCAAGTGGGGCCACTTTCACTTAAATAAAATTCCAACCGTCCAAGATTATATCGGAAAAGAACCGATAAAAAGTCCAAGTTTGACCGAAAATTGACCTAACCAATATTACAGTCAAATTGAAGGAAACGGCCTAACTAAGCTTTTTGTGATGACGGCTAAGCTTTTTGGGCCCCGGAAAGGTCCCGAATGACTTCCTGAGTCATCGGTTGACTTTTCCGGTCGAAAGTCAAACTTGTCTAGAAATCACCGGTTCGACCGGGATCGACCGGGGGCGGTTCTTACATTGTTATTTCCTCTGAATGAGTCGAGTGAGTTGCGTAACCAACATGCAGCTAGTTATAAATCTTTTTCGTTGTTCCAATGTATCCTCCAACCTCTATCTCGGCCACCTCCACCACTACAAGTGCGTCCACCACGGTTGCATCCATTATGGTCAATGACTCAGGGGATCGGAATATGTTCCATTGGTAATTTTTGTGAACTGTCGTGCATGAAGGACGCCAATCCCAAAGGGCCAACTCCACTGCCACCTGGTGGCGTCTGCGTGAGTATTTGGCACCTGCGACCACGAGATGTCTACAAACGGTAACTTAATGCTCATGTGAGGAAGAAAGGAATTCCCTTGAAATGATTGGTGTTTGGATATTAAGAGGGTACAGGAGGAAATGGACTCCAAATAAAAATGTTTGGATCCTGATGTTCCGACATTAGACTCTGTTGCGATTCAGGACATTGACATTGTGATTGTTGCGCCATGAGCTCTCAATGAGCGAGCCACCATCTACTTCGGATGATGGTAGCGAGTTGTATAGACTAAAATGACGACCAAAATCACCTGAGAATTTGTTATGAGATGATTGGGAGTGGAGGTCAATGCTTAGTGAGTTTGTAGATGGGGAACAATTTAAATGATTGTAGGGTTGAAGGAAACAAGCTAATCCTACTTATAAAGAGATAAAAAATTAGTTCCAATTTTTTTCCTTTTTTTTTTGTAGACGCCTCGGCCTCGGAAACTCACATGCCCGTGACCTAGACCAGTCAAAAGGCAACCCCGAATCGCCACACGTCGTCATAGGGTGCTTGGCCGGGATGTAATGTAACGACTTGGCCGTGTTGTGTCAGCGTTTCACAAAGTCGTCGAAGTCCTCGACTTGCTTCGACGCTCCACCGCTAAATGAATCTCTGAACTCCACGACTGTATGTTTATTGGTGTTAACTGCGGAGTCGTCGAGTTCAATATAACACTGATCAACATTGGCTCCGTTGCACATGCTATTAATCAAATGACAGAAGGCAGAGTTGGACATGAACTAATTAACAGATTCACAAATCATATACATCCATAGTTACAACAATAACAAAATGAAAAAAAAAATACTCCTATTTTACGGATCACCCAAGCAGAGGGAGCTCGACTGTAAGAAAAACTGACATCATATAAATGACAGAGGCTTTTCCACCTTTGACATCTCCAAGAAAGTAAGAGTAATCTGCTTGCTGGTTGCTTGCCTAATAACCATTCTTACCTTTTGATGAAAAGAATCTGCTAAAACCTCGATTGTGTTTTTCAAGCATTGGAGAAGGCGAAGACGGGGGAGTTGATTTGGTTGGCCTGTGCTTGGATCTCAAGTTTGAGTCGGTATCAGATGGGCTGCAGGGAGAACGGTAGAGATCGATGGGGGACTGAGCGCCTACTCTGGCACAAGTAGTAGTGTCCATCTCAGCCTGAACCAAGTCCTGAAAACTCAGGCAACTGATACTAGCTTCTTCAACCAATCCATCACCCTTTTGGCTTCTCTCATTGTATGGCCCGTTTGCAGGACACATTGCTTTCAACTGCTTGTCAAGAAGAAATATGGTTTCTTGACACTCAGCCAACTTCTCTGCTGCACCAGCCAGCTCCTTTTCCTGTTATCATTACGTTCAGAGCTTTGTTATACTGATATATACCAGATTGAAGCAACAGGGTTTCACTTTAAACTCCTATGATGGTGAATCATGTGTATTGACCCTCTCTTATTGTGCATTTTCAAGTAGAATAAAATCTATACTGGAAAAGGACAACTTTAAGTTATGTCATAGAGATGGCAGCTTCACCTGTTTGGTGTTGATGCCAGCTTCAGCTGCCATACATACAGAACAGTTCTTCCTAGCAACAATAGGAAATGCCGAGTTAGAAGACTGAAAACACAAAGATGTATTCCTCCACACCCAGTAAATTTGACATGCTAGAGATAGCCTACTGTTAAAGATGAACTCTTCAAACAAAAAATAAAAGAAAGTTGGATGCTAACCTTTGCAATTGCTCTTGAAGGTCATTGCATCTGGCCAAAGCATCCTGATGACTCCCCCTTTCTTCCTGAAGCGCATTTTCCAAACTCACTGTTTTTGCTTGCAGAAGGTTCACTTCATTGTCTAACTCGTCCGCACGTCTTTCAAGTGACCTATATGACTCGGCCATACACTTTAGCTGTGTATCTGCCAAGCTGTTTGATTCTTTAGCAGAAGCCAATTGTGACTTAAGCTCTGATAGAAGCTGCTCCGTTTTCTCCAACTGTGATTTTGTCATCTCTAGATTCTCTGTACACCTAGCAAGATCATTTGCCAAGTTATCGTTCTCGGATTTCAATTTTTCACAGTCCTCAAATAATGATTTGTATGATGCCGTAATTGATTCACAACCCGAGCTCAAATAGCCATAATCAGGAACTTCAGGATCACAAATGTTAGCACAGCCATTTTGATATCTGCCCCTGGACGACTCCTTTTGACCTGTCTTATTCTCAGGCAAAGCAACTTTGTCAATGCAGTCAGGACTGTTGGACCCTGCATAAGAACTCTTATTCACCAGTAGATCAAACCTGAGTTCACTGGCACTAGCTAAAACATGAGACAGATCAAGAATAAAACCATCCCAACTCACACTGCTGGATAATAGCTTATTGAAGGTAGATGAGAAATTCTCAATTTTCTGGTTCAATCCATTGCCATCTGAAGATGTGCCGTAGACTGCTGTCGATTCTTTTCCCAGAAACAACACAAAATCATGAATTTGAGAAATGGCCACCTTCAGATCTTCACTCATTACATGCACATCTTCAATATCTGGTTTACCATCCTGGAACAGAGCAATCTCCTTCTTAGCAGCACTTACACCAGAATCCTTAGGACAAGCTTGCCGGACACATGTGTCATCAGTGCTGTTCTTCTGTTCTGGAACAGAAGGGAAAGATTGATGATGCAGAGTGTCATCAGCATCCTGCACAATGCATTTGATATCCTCCAGAAATTTCTCCATATCAGTGTCTTCAGATACAGAACCAATTAAGGTAGATATTCTTGACTTCAGCTTTGTCAGAGGTAGGTGATCCAATTCAGATTTGATAATAACTTCGGACAGCTCCACACTAGAAGACACCTCACTGCCCAATGGATCCATAGCGTTCTGCTCGTTAGCCTGTAACTCTTTCCCAGACGTAACTTCTTCCAAATCACCGACTATAGCAGCATCAGATGGTTTATCGTTTGAACCATCTGTAGTAGAGATGGCTTCATCTGATAAACATGCCAATTTCTCCATCTCCAGAAAGTCATTCATCAGCTCCAAGCGATTTTCAGCCTTTTTTGGCTTATCAGAGCTCTTCTCTCTCTTGAAGTTTGAGAGGTCGTTTGTAGCCCAAGAATCAGCACAGCTCCTATCATCATCATTTCCGTCTTCAGACACGGAGGTCATACTTGGTGGATGGCTTGCGTTTTGACTAGAGATACCTTTAGTTGTGACCTGAATACTAGATGTTCGGGTATTACTCTGCTGGTTGTTGATTTGCAGTTGTACTTCTAAACTTTGAAGCTTGCTAGCAGTCTTAGCATACTTGCTCCTTGATGACTGCAGTTCATTATTGCGCTTTGCCAAAGCTTCTTTCAGCATCTTTGTTTCTTCTTCCATTGCTATTAAACGTTCTGCAAGAAATTCATTCTCTTTATGGAACTTCAGCACATTATCAAGTGAAAACTCTGTCATTTGGGCAATGTGATGACTAGGAGGCCTTACAGGGGACCTCTTTTGTCCATAATCTTGGCCAAGACTCTCAACTTCAAGCTTCATTTGGGCAAGTGCAGCAGGACCAGGCAACTTCTTCCGGACTAGGCCACGTAATCTCTGGCACTCAGCTTCTAGTTTAGCTATCTTTTTGACACCCTCCATTTGCTGCTTGTTGGCTACTTCTGCAGATCTCATACTCATGTTCCTTTCTTCGTTGCGAATTTCAAGCTCCTTTGAAGCTATGTGGAGCTCATACTTAAGTGAATTTATTTCTCGTTCACATGTTTCCATGCTGCTATTCAGCCTCTGAATAGCAGCCTCTGCTTGTGCCTTTTCTTTATTTACTTTGATCAACATGTGGGAATGCTCCTGCAATGACCTTGAAAGTGCAGCATTTTCATCTGCAGACCTAAGGAGCTCTTGGTCCAGCTCCATTATCTTTGCTTCGAACGCAAGCTTAAGTTTTTCCATCTGTTTGTTTTTGGTGTGAACAACATCTTGCACCTTCTGTTCATGTTCTTCCTTGAGATTTCGAATTTGCCTCATGCACTCTTTTAGGGCGCCATCCAAATGTGATGCCCGATCTTCAGCCGTCAGCTTTGAGAGTGTAACAGTTTCTAGATGGTTTTTCAAAGCCAGGGCTTCTGCTTCTGCCTTTTCCCAACCTGTGGCAAAGGACGTATTAATCTTAAATTTCACACGAAGAATCCTAGGTTTTAGCCTAACAAATGGATAGGAAATTTACATTTATAAACAGAATTCAAATAAAAATCATACCGGCGACAGCTTCTTCGGCAACTTTAGCATGCTGCTTCACCAGGTTTTCCCTGGTAGTAATTTCAGCCAGAACTGCAGCCTGTGCTGCAGTCAACTTTTCATTTAAATCATTTATCTCATCGTCCTGTGACTTCACTTGCCCCTCGTATTTCTTCACTTGCACCTCAAATATTTTGACTTGATCTTCCAACCCAGTCAGATGGGCATATGATTCCGCAGATATCTGAACATTCTTTGGTTTTTTGTAGTTATCCTGCCACAGATAGGATTAAAACCAAAAGGAAAATATTAAATTGGCATCCAGTGATGAAAGGGAACTGACAAAAGAAGCACATACACACACCATTTGACTTTCAGCAAGAACAAACAAATCTTCTATTAAAAAATGAGAAAAATAAATAAATGGATTTTTTTTACTACTGAATGTGTCTCCAGCTGGACAAAATAGGCTATAAAGTTAAGCATATTGGTAAAAAAAAGTTGATAAACAAAGTAGCCACCGGTTAAGAACACTTAAGATACATTCTCCACTGCTTCCGGTAAATTAGCTTTGATAAGGTTATGAACTTCAGGAGTAAGCCATGATGTGGTTTATCAAAGATTAAACAGTTTGTACTGGTCAGCATTAGGCAGACAAAAGTCTCAGCAATAGTTTGACAGTTAAAGTCAACAAGGAGAGTTTAAGACAGAAGAATAAAATTGTGCAACTTTGAGATGGAAAATGTGGCTGAATTTCAGATTGCAATTAAAAATTTGAGAATAACAGGTTGTAGATTGAAACCAAAAAGAAGAAAACATATTGGGAGACTTGAGACAGAGCTAGAGTTTTATAGGTAGCAGGCAGTGGATAGATGTGCTGCAGAGGACAGACTGCGGATTCGTTACTAGGACAGAATCAAAGATACATACAGGAATATATATAAATTTAAGAAAAATGATTTATACATTCAGAATATGACTGTACATGTCATTTATAGACTATATGAATAAAGAATGATGCTACAGCAAACCTGATCAATCTGAAACCCAGCTGCAGCTATAGAGGCCTCCACAGAATCTAATGCTGCCTTATCATGTGTTTTTTTCTTCCAGGGCCAACTCCGTCGGTCCATCTCTAACAATAAAGTCTGCAATCAAAGTGATAAATTACAGAAAATAGGTAAATGGAGATAAAGAAAAGGACAAATAAATAGAAGAGTGTATGACTGATTCTATCAACTAAACGCAAAATTAAGCATAGCATAAAAGACTTGATGAGAAGTTATTCTAACGTGCTTAGTGATTGAACTAATGACTCTCGTACACGTGAAAAGAAAAGAAAAACTGAGGGGAACAAGAAACCAGGGTGTGTGCCGCACTCATAGAACTGAATTGGTATAATATCATTGAAAACATTTAACTAAATTCAATATATACCAGGATTGAGGGTTTCCTTGGTCTCGGAATACGAAGCATGCAAATGTTTTCAAGATGAACGTATACAAAAAGGCATTAAACAAACAAAAAGTATTGAGAGTTGAATAATTCATGAAGAAAATAAAAATTGCCAAATTCTTGCTCATGCTCATAAGCTAGCCCTCTGCTACTAAGTAACATAGGTTGCAAATGAGGCAAGACAAGCTTCTGGTGAAAGAGATACTACCTCTACTACCCAAACCTTGACACAAAGGATAAATTCTGACCAATTCAATATCCCCGAATCACATCACAGTAAACTGCAAGCAAAGACGCAATGATGGCAGGTAGTAGTACCTACCACTCTTTTTTTTTGGGTCAAAATTTAATACAAGAAAATCCACTAATCACGTTCCTTTCACTTACCAAGAATTATCATTGTTGTATAACACCGAGTAGCTGTACTCGTCCCTGATTTTGGAAGCTAAGAAAAATATGACTCTGGAAATCACAGCTCTCTCTCATTCTAAAGATTTCTGATGGATGAACCAACTTCAAATTATTACATCAAATTAAGCAATGTGGGTGTTTCTGTAGACAGTTTAATAATTAACTTTAGGTTACCAAAAATGGGAAAGATAAAAATGAATAATTCTTATGCCATTTGACATAAACTACCCAAATTCCCCACCCAAAAAAAAAGATGGAAAAAATTGACATGTTTTGAGATGAATTGCTTCAGATCACACAAACATCTGAAATTTCCATCAATGACTTGTCAGAGTTACAAGTTCATCAATTGGGTACCTAGTAATAAAAACTCAAAAGATCTGATAAGTAACTCACATACTGAAGATATTAAAGTTTAATAGGAACGATATATGAATAGTGTAAGAAGAAGTGGCACCTTCCTGAATAAGATCCAATGTACAAACCGACACTCCAATTCACAGTGAAAATTAAAAAGTAGGCACAACAAAAATTTAGAGTAAAACAAAACACACAAGACAAGAGACTGTTACCGAAAGGCGTCTGTGAGAGATGGAATCGAGAATAAAATCAAAAAAAGTTTTGAAAGTGATGCACCAAAAAGGGCTACAAAACATTGCTTAAATCGGCAAACCAGAGAAGCAAATGGAAATCAAAGTTCACCTCAGCAAGGAAGGAATCGATTAAAGAAGAAGAAGAAGAAGGTAATGCGGAATGAAGGCGAAGAAGAGCTTTAGAAATTATCTGACCAGTAAAAATGCAGCTCTTCTCTTGGTCAGTCCAAGAAGGATGTCTGAGAAAATGATTGAACCTCGATTACACGCTCGGACGAGTGATAGTGAAAGCGAAAAGAGGCCCAGAAATTGAGGAATTGGGACGTAATGAGGCTACTCTGCGGCTGTGGAGAGGGAAACGGCGGCGGAGGAGGTGAGGGGAATCGGGACTTATGAGGTGCTTGACACGCAACAAGTTTGGAAAAAGTTACAACACCATCACCTTCAAGTTATTCTGTTTTCCGAAGAAACCAGTACGCACAACATCGGTCATATTTATAATCGATTCTATTTTTTAAGGGACAAATTTGTGTTGGATCGTTGGTGAATAGGTGCTGACGAAGCCGAAACGTTGGCGAAAATAGGCAAAACACCGGCAGATAACTAGCGGATAATAGCGTCAATTACGTTATTCACTACACTATCTTCCGACGCCAACGATTATGTGCCCATTGACCAATAGTTGAGCCTTGAACAAATACATTTTTATCCTAAAAAAACAAAATTAATTGTTTAAATTGACCAAAATTTTGCATAAATTCAAATGTTTAGCATAAAAAATCACACCTTCACTTTTCAACTCTTCTAAACCCAAAATTTTGTATTCTCTACTCTTTTTTTCTTCGGAATGGCGAGCAATTCCGTTGCAAGAAGAGAGCTCCTTGCCAACGAGCGAAGGCTCGAGCGAATGTTGAAACGTGCAATCGAAGATTGCATCACCAACCCATGTGAGGAGGTTTAAAGTTTGTTAGACGAAGCCATGGTCGCAAAACAATCACGAAAGAAGAAAAACTACATCAAGTGAGACCGGGTTGCTGCCAACAGCGTTTAATGCGTGACTATTTCAATAGTCACTCCGTGTACACTAAAGTGCAATTTCTTCGTCGATTCTGAACGTCAAAGAATGTGTTTACTCGTATTGGCTATGAGTTGGAGGATAAAAATGCATACTTCAGGCAACGGGTGGACGCTTTGGGTCAGGCATGGTTGTAAAAAGTGTTAGGCGCTAGTCGGGCGGTGAGGACCCCTAGGCGTTAGGCTGGGACTAGTCGGGGCCTAGGCGGATTTAATTTTTTAAATATTTTTAATTATTATATATATATATATATATATATATATATATATTACACAAATATAATAAAAAAATAAAAATATATATACTATATTTGTATAATATAAAATATCAAGTATCAAAATATAAAAGATACAAAAAAAACTAAACCAAATAATGCTGTCATTTTGATTTTACTCTAAATTTTAGTAAAAAAAACTAAATTATAATGATAAACCACCAAAGAGGGACACGTCCTTTACTCTTTTTAGTAAGAAATTCAAGACCATTACAAACATATTGTGTCTTTCACCTTTTCATCTCTTTTTAAAAGTCTAATTTCACAAATCAGAATCTCAAGTGTCTGACTAATCAGGCTAGACGGCGAGTCGGATTGTTTTCAGATTTTGAGGCCTAGGTGAGGCAACGAGTCGGGTGATTTTACATATTGTATGGCCTAAGCGGGGGCCTAGGTAAACTAGGCGGGGACTTTTACAACAGTGGGGGCAGGTATCATTATCACTATATCAAAAACGTACTACGGCCATTAGGCAATTGTGTTATGGAATTGCAGTCGATGGCATGGATGAGTATCTGAAAATTAGCGAAAGCACGGCTCTAAAGTGCATGTTAAAATTTTGTAGAGGATTTATTACTATCTTTGGCTTTCCGTATCAGCGTAATCGAACACGGGCTGATATGAATTACATTTTACCGGTGAATGAATCGCGTTGATTTCCTAGAATGCTTGGTAGTCTTAACTGCATGCACTAGGAGTGGAAGAATTTTCTGACGGAATTGAAAGGCTCGCATTCGAGGAGGGATAACGGTAACAGACCAACCGTTGTTCTCGAGGTCGTTGCCATGCGATACTTGTGAATTTGGGACGTGTTTTTTGGCATGACGGGTTCCAACAACGACTTAATTGTGCTTAACCATTCCAGGTTGTTCTCAGACTTCGTCAATGGTTGGAAAACACCGGTCCAATACATTATAAACAGTTAGTACTACAAACTTCCTTATTATCTTGTTGATGGTATTTATCCTTCTTGGTCGGTTTTTGTGAAAACAATCTCATTGGCTCAGCTTCCGAAGCCCAAGTAATTTGCTGAAGTCCAAAAAGCTTGTAGGAAGGATGTGGAACGAACGTTTAGGGTCCTTCAATATCGGTTTCACATTATCACTCGACCGAGTCGAATGTGGAAACCATCTTCCCTCGTCTTAGTCACGAATGCATATGTTATCATGCACAATATGATTGTCGAGGTAGAACATCATACATACGATGGCTACACTGAATAAATAGATGAGGGTGGGCCAAGCGAACCAACATTCACATAAGGAACCTTCGTCTCGTCCAATGTCATAGTAGCAAACACCAAAATGATGCATGATCAACGTGCTAATCATGCATTAAAAAAATACCTCATCGAACACATTTGGAATAAGTTTGGCGACACATAATTATCTTCCATTCTAGTTTATTTATATTATTAAGTTAACATTTTAATTATTCTCAATGAAAATTTCATTTCCATTTAATTTGTGTGCATTTAAATTTCGTTTTATAATATTTGGTTATGCTATCAACCTACCCTATCAGCCAACAGAAAAAACAAGAACTGGAAATGAAATTCTTTCAGCTAGCTGAAAAGGGAGAGAGAATTAAATTTATTAATTTGTTATTCTATTAGCCTCCTCTTTCAGTCAGCAAATTCGTTAATGGTTAGAGATGCTCTTAAAATCCAACATTCACCATCATAGCACATCATCACCCCAATCTTACTCAAATATATGTCACTTTCACCCTTTCTTACACAAGTAATGTCATATTTGTAATAGCATGGTGTCATGTGGATTAGTGTCCATTTTTTTTCTTGACCAATTCACTAATTCAATCATTCCTGATTCATTTAAACTCCAATTAGCTTCAAACTTGTGCCAATATTTTTTTTCAAGAGATGTCTATCAAGTAGAATATTGAATATATTTTGAAGCAAGAAAGTAAAAAATGTATATGGGGGTGATAAATATAATGTTAAGTGTTGATAAATTTTCACTGATAAATATTATATATCAGGGTGATCAAATTAGTGCTAAATGTTGGTAAATAAAACATGTATTGAGGTTATAAAAAAACAAGTGATAAGGAGATAAAAATCATGTTCAGTTTTGTACTAATAGTCATAAACTAGAGTTTAGTGTTGATAAAACTAGTGTTCATTATTGATAAAAAAAAACATGTGATGGAATGATGAAACACATGTAATTTAGTGATAAACCTAGTGTTTAGTGTTGATAAAACTAGTGTTCGGTATTTAAAAAACAAGAGATGAGGTGATAAAAGTGATGTTCAGTTTTGGAAAATGAGGTGATGAAACTAGTGTTCAATATTGAAAAAAACAGTGTAAAGTGTTGATAAAAACCAGAGTAAAGTGTTGATAAAAATTACCCAAACTTAATTATTAAAATTTTAAAATCAACCCCAAAATAATTTTTTTTTTGTGCTTCAAAATATAACCATCAATGATCTTGATAGAAATATCTTGAAGAAACAAAAATACTGGCGTAAGTTTGAATTCAATCGGAGTTCAAACGAAACGGGAATGATTAAATTATTGAATTGACAAAAAATGTAATATGCTAATTTTACTAAAAATCTCCTACCACTTGCCCAAAAGTGTAGTGTTTTTTAAGTCAACAACTCAATTGCATCTTATCCATCTATTTGTGAAATGGATGGCTTGGATGGGGTTCTTATAGTTTTTAGGTTAAGGTGAGTTTCTATTTGATTTCTTCTCTTATATTCTATTGTTTCTTATTTATGTTTTCTAAAACTTCACCTGAATGGGTGTTCGCGTTATTTTAGTTTCCAAGAGAAACTATAATATATGAATTTGGCGGTTTCGATACCCACCATGAGAAATCGGAATCAATGTCGGGAGGTTATAGATGGTCGAAATTTGGGGATCCAAATTCTCAAGGATTAACCAGGAGTCAAAATTTAGTGCTTCGAAATCTTTGACAGAACCACGCGGCTCACGATCCTGATCCCGTGAAGCCCAATGAACGCACAACACATGGCGTTGAGGTGGAAAAAAGAGTTCAAAGGCTAATTTTTTCAGAAATTATTAAAAAAGAAATCAACATTTTTTTTCTATAAATTCCCAACCCTTTCATTTGATGTATGCACTTCCTTTTTTTTTTATAAGCGAAATTTTTATTGAGAAATTGTTCTATAGGTAAATAGAACAAAGCAAGAAAAGATCTAAAAAGATCTTTTCCTTAGACCTGAACAGCTACAAAGAGCAAAACACAAGAACCAAAACAGGAGAGAAACAAAGAGACTAGCCTACTTCCTAATCGGGTTTAAACAAATAAACCGATTTAAAACCGGAATAGGGGTTATAGCTTGATCTGAGGTCGGTTCCAAGTCATCCTCATTCTTCCTGCCCTCTGAGTCCTTCTTGTACTCGATCGCCAGAGAACGAAGATCAACAGGCTTTTTACCAACTTTCGAGCTGTAACTCCAACTACCCGAATTATCTTTTTTGGCAACGTTAACAATGAAACGTCCCGTTTTATCCCCTTTATCCGCAGACGTTCTGGCTCTTGTCTGATAAAACACAACTGGTTGAGCAAGCATCTTCATCGTACCCTTCTTTGGGCAACCACGTCTCTTTGGTTCAACCCCAGAGCTCGGTGGTTTTGCCAGGGCTTCTTTCCACGGACTGCCTTGAAACCCAACTTCCATATTCGGGTTGCCAACCCGAGTATATTTGTCTTGCGCATCCGAACCCACTGCAGAGACTAAAGGGCCCAAATCAGTCTCAATTCGGTTAAAAACATCGACCAAACTAGGACTCTCACGGGCCAGTACAATTGTCTTTACAGATGGGCTTGATGGGCAAGAAACACTAACTGGGCCAGAATTCACGTGGGCTGACTGGTTTACATTGGCTTGGATTGGTGGCCCAGCAGAATGAAGCCCAACCGATAGAATCCCTGCAACCGCGCGTTTCTTCTCCACAATCTGCGCAGTCGTATCTGATGAAGCAGGAAACGCGACTCCAAGATTTAAGGCATCGAAGAATTCAGTGCCAAAAATCACGGGTTCCACATCATCGATAACAGAAACTGAATCATCCTGAGATTCGCAAGATCTCGAACTTGAATTCGAATTCGAAACAGTGTCATGTCCCTTGCAAGTCGCCTCTGGTGCTCGGAGTATGACAGCTTCTCCGTCGACCGGATTCAAGGCCTCAGTCATCGGCACACCTCCACTTTCCGTCGCCTGAGCTCCTTCCGACTTCTTCTTCAACACATCAGTCATGCTCTGTTTTTGCGCAGAACACGAGTAATGCATACCAAAAACAGGTCGAACAGAGCCAGGCCGAGCAATTGCTACCAGAAGATCGTAGCCCTTGAACCGGAACCCATTGAGGGCTTTAACCGCTTGAATAGCAGAAGCTGGAGTGGAGAACTCGGCAAAACCAAAGTAACGCCCTCTTCGATTTGGTTTTTTCAGGGTAGAAGCGAACTCAACCTTTCCATACTTACCCAGAAATTGCTGTAACCAGTCAGGAGTGGTTTCGTAGGGAAGGTTGTGAATGAACACCATTGATTGACCTGTAGCTATCGAACCATCTTCCTCTGTTGCAGGCTCTACTGATACATGCTCTGTTTCAGGTGAGTTGTTGTGAACCGCCTCAGAATCCGGCACCAACCCGTGTGCCTTCACACCACTCACGATCCGAACACCACCTCCCTTCAGAACCTTGGACGGAAGAGAAACACCAGATCCCTTTACCTGCGCTGTCGACTTGGTCGGGCCTTTTGTCTTAGGCTCGGACTTGGTCGGGCCTCCTTTACTCCTCTTCTCAACCTGTGAACGCAGAAGAGGAGAAGTCCCTCCCTCTTTATCCTCTAAACGGGAAACAAGTGTAACATACTCGACAAAGCTTGTTAACAAAAGAGAGTAGAAGGAAGAGAACGATAGGAGTTTCTCCATGGTCTTTAGGCTTCGAAAGTTCTCTCAATACCTATGCACTTCCTACTTCACACTTACAAGTCAAATTGTATACTTTTTTTTACATTTTTTTTAAAATCGAGTTGTTGATGAAATGCAATAAAGGATCTGATAAAAGGAGGCACGACTCCAGCAAAGGGATGAGAAAATCATAGCAAGAATCGAGCCTCGATTTGAGACATTAATTATGCAAAGGTTCAAAAGTAGAGAACCGTCCTAAAGAGAAATTAACAGATGTTGTGCCGAGGGCCACAAAAACCTAATGCATGATTATTTTGCTGACGAACCACCTTGCGGCCCCAACATGTTTAGGGCGTAGGTTTTGGATGAGTCGGGCACTTTTCACGCGAGTGATAGAAGCGGTTTCGGCGCATGACGACTGCTTCGTTCAAAAGAAGAGCGCGTTTAGCAAGACAGGTTTATCTACGCGACAAAAATGTACTACCTCTATATGAATGCTAGTGTACGGGTGCTCGTCTCCGGTCATCGTGGTGCAACCTCTCTTTGTCGTTGGGTTTGAGATTTTCCTCTGGTCATCGTGGTGGTTGGGGTCTACATATGGACCTCGACGGGTCTGATCTATGGCTCTTGGAAGTTTTCACACCAGTTTGATGGTGTTGTCCATTGTCCACTGGTGTCTCCCCCCCCCCCCCCCCCTCCGGTTGAGATCGTCGGCTCGGGGATCCTCCCCTCGAGATTGCCTCCGCATGTTCTCTGGCCAATGGTGTTGCAATCTGCAGATCTGGAGTCATCTTCTTTTTGCGGATGTTTTTGAAGCTTCACTAGGTATTCCAGGCCTCTCGTGATTGTTTCAAGTGTGGTGTTGCTGTCGTGACCTACTAGCGGTGTTTCCTTCCTAGGTGGTTGGGCAGTATGTCTCCGGTGCTACATGGTTTTGGAGTCGTCGGAGCTCGGGTGAGGTTTTCTCGGCCTCGGTGGTCCCTGGATGGAGTTTTTTTATGCCACGCCTCATGAGTTCTAATCTTGTGATTATGGCATGAGCTTGTGATCTAATCTTGTGGGTTTGTCACAAGTTTGTGGGCCCTATCTTATGGGTTGGGTTCCTTAAGTACGATCGACGATGGTGTGCTCCAGTGTTGAGTCTGCTCGGACTTTCTTTCGGTGATTACTTCTGCGTCCCCCTGACCTTTGTTCTAGTGAGGTTTTGGTCTCTCATCCTTTTTAACTTCCTACATCATTTTTTTGTGTTTGGTCTATGGTTGGGTGATGTTGCAGCTTTTGTGGTGAAGAAGTTTGGCTAGCTTTTCATTTTCGGAGACAGATCTATAGGCTAGTGTTATCTTGGATTCATTATCATTGCCTCCTCTTTTGTATTTTCTTTTAATCGTGGTCTCTCCTTACTTAGTCTTTATTGATCTACCTTCCTTGGTTGGAGAAGTGTTTGTAATGAATGAGTCTTAACTCTCTGTTTGGATCGCTGGATTGTGTTGGCTTTTGGAGGGTTATCTCTGATAACCGACTAGTGTTTGGAGGGCCGATATTTGGGTCTTTGAGGTGTTTGGTTCTCTCCTGCCTGTTTCATAGTCTAGGTGGCTTAGTGAGCTTGGGCCTGATGCCTTCTTTCTCGTTTTTTGTCAACGGTTTGAGGGTTTTTAGTTCTGACTCCCCATTTAGGGTTGACCGATGGTATTGGCCTCGATTGGGAACTTCTAGTAGTGTTTAAGCAGTGTTCAGTGTTGGCATCTGAGCTCATGTCGTAGTGGAGAGTTCTTTTGGTAGTATTATTGAGGATCGAGGTTCCAGTGATCGATAGTCCCACAGACTTGACATGTTGTCGTCTCTATTTCTTTGGGTTTTATTTTAGTAAAATTTAGAAATCAGATCTTTTTTTTCATGTGATTCATGATAGGAAAATCAGGGTTTGGACCTTATTTACTGTCCTAGTTGGCTTCTATACTCTTAATGGTTGTAAAATTTAAGTTTTTAGACCTTCTTCATTACCCACTCCTTTTGTTGGAATTCACAGAAGATTGAACTATCATATCAACACTAGAGTCTGTTTTTATTTTTTGGTTTTATTTACAAGTATGTAGCTAGACCTTCGTATATTCTTTTTTTTTTACCTTAGGAGAGGTTTTACCTTATTTAAATTTTTATTCGTTGATAAAAAAAACAAGCTCTTAAAAAAATAGTAGAGTTTAATCTATCCTAAATCTAAAAACGGTTGAGTTAAAAATTATATAAAAAAAATAAAGAAACTAAATATTTATCTGTTTTGTGTTTGTCCTTTTGGGGAGAAGGCAGAAATGATGGGATTGCCCCTGATAAAACGGAAGATATGCAAGGGGTTGAGACCACCGGCTCCCCTGGCACTGCCACTTCCAGGTTCCAGCAACTGCACTTTGCGGCTCGGGCTTCCACTCTCTACCGTCTATTCCATCACCCTTTTTAGAAGTCCTTTTGAATCCCAACCGTTGAGTCCCATCATGAATTTGATTAAACCTTGTTTAAGCTTGGGACCCACATGTATAAGTAGTTGGAATAGAAATTGAATGGCGATAAATGGTACAGCATGGCTAGAACGGTCCCGGTCCCAGTCCCAGTAAAACTCTAAACTGCCTAATCTTACTGACTAATCAATGACCACTTTATGTTTGATCCATTTACTTCACTATTTAAGACCACGTTTCACCATTTTATCTGGATTCCTTTGCTTTAACATTAACCATCAAGCTTCTAAAAGTACTTACACCAGAGTAGTGTTACTTTGACTTTCCAAACACTGCAATTTTATAGAAAAAAATTAAGGGAAAATTCCACATCAGTACCCTAAATGTTTCATTTTTCATTTAGAGCTAATATTTTTTTGTGTCACCTCAGTACCCTAACTCTTTGTTTATTCCAGTTTAGTACCTGACGCCTAATTTTCCGTCTAACACTGTTAATTTTCTGTCTATTTTTTTTGAAAATGACATATTTGTCCTTAGATATATACCCTAAACTAAACCTAACTCAAACTCACATCTCCACCTTTGTTTCTTTCTCATTTCCTCTCTCTAAGCCACACAACTTCTCACCACAATACTTCAAACCTCACGTTCCTCCCCTCCAATCCGGCATCATCGCCTCCTCCAACCACTTCCTCTGTTTCCGGACCGGAGAGAACAAGAACACCCATTCGAAGATCAACGATGAAGATGGCATGAAGAAACAGAGTTCGATTTCGCCTTCTCTACCACCGTTTATTCGCGATTTTGGAGTTGCTGACGGCGAGAATGGCAGATCTGACGACTTCGCCGATGTCAACGGACAAGACTCTCTGGTAGCTCAAGCCCAGATCTGGAGTCTGTGAACAACCTCCCTCTCCGGAAAGACCTCAGGTAGACGCGAGGGGGGATTCTTACTCCTTCCTCCACAAAACGGTCGTTCCCACGCCGTCAAGCTCAAGTTCCTCCTCCCTTGGTTCCGCAGATCTGTAATTTTTTAATTATTTACTTTGATAAATAAGAAGTTTAGAATACAAAGGTTGTGTTTTGAGATTTCCCTGGTTGTATTTGATTTTTATATGAGATCTGGAAATGAGGTTTTGACTTTGATTTGGAGGCCAGATTCAAGTTGTATTCTAAGGTTGAAGAAGGGTACTAAATTGAAAATATAATAAGAATAAAAATGAATTTAATAAGATATGAATTAAACAAAACAAAGTTTAAAAATAAGTGAATAAAAAAATCTGATTTTTATAAAAAAATTGAAACAAAATCTGATTATATATTTTTTTAAATAAAATATTATTTTAAAGTATATTTTAAAAAAAATTCTGATTTTTATATTAATTTTCAAATAAAACTGAATTTTAAAAAATAAAATATGATTTTTATAAAATAAAAATAATTTCTGAAAGTCAATGGTATGGGTTTGAAATTTGGATTGTTAATGAGGGGTAATATGGTCATTTTACTTGTTTTGGATGAAAAATCAGATGGAAAGGTAACGGTGGGTACTAAAATGGAATAAACGAAGAGCTAGGGTACTGAGGTGGCACAAAAAAGTGTTAGGGTACTCTAAATGAAAAATGAAACATTTAAGGTACTGATATGGAATTTTCCCAAAAATTAACTCGTTATTTAAGAATAGTTTTACTTTTAAATAAATATTTTAAATTTTATTTCGTTTTATGTTCTTGAAAAAATTATTTTAGTTTTAGTCATATTCATTATTTTTTTTCATTTTAAACACTTCAAAAATCCATAATACTCCGTATCAAATAATCAGATTTTCAAAATCATGTTACTGGTTTTCAATCTCTCTATCCATTTCATTAAGTACTCTCATTCAATCACTTTTCTTCCCTCCGTCCATCACCCACTTCCATCCACCATTTCAAATTCATCTTCTTCAAATACCACATGTTATGATTTGTGCTCCATAAGCTATATCTAATCCAAATCCTTAAATCTTCATGATTCTTCTCACAAATCAATAGAGAAAAGGTGGATTAAGCGAATAAGGACGCGCTTTCTCTCTCAACAAAAAAGCTTCCACCCCTCTGTCAAACCCTAGCCGCCAGCCCGTCTCTCGTCGTCACCACCGACTCCGGCCATGGTGGCTGCCGGTGGTGACCTCCTCCTCACCCCTGCTTCTCCTCTCTCTTCCCCCTTTGCTAGCCTTCGTTGGGTTTCGTTTTTCGTCTCGTCTCCAAGCTCGTGTGGTGGTGAGGATGCTCGCTGGAACATCCAGCCAGGCCCTTTCGTCTCGGGCGTTGCAGATCTGGACTTTCTTCCAGATCTTCTCGTGTGCTTCTTTAGGGTAAGCTCGTCGGATCTCCTGACATCCTACTGCCCTTGTTCGCCGGAGCCGGAGTCCAAGCTCGCCGGATCTCCCGTTAACCTGCTGCCTGTGTTCGCCGGAGCCGAAACTCGAGTTAGCTGGAGTCCAAGCCCGTGTTCGCAGAAGTTGAGGCTCGGGTTCGCCGGAATCGAGGCCACTGTTCGTCGGAGTCGAGGCTCGTGTTCGCCGGAGTTGAGGTAAGGCTTGCCAATTTGCGTTGCTGCTCGTGGGTCCTTGCCCTACCGGATTCCCTCAACAACTCGGGTGGTCAGAGTCTCTCGGGCTTCTACTGTGCGTGCTGCTGCTGGGGCCTGGCAGCGGTGTCTGTCTCGTGCCCGGTAGAAACACCGGATCATCACCTTTAGGCGTTTCTTGGGGTTGGCCAGATTCGTTTAGAGGATCGGGTGCGAGTGCAAGCCTTGCGGGTCGGCATTAGTGCGGTACTCTCTTTTCCTTAACCGTTCGTGGGTCGAGCTCGTCGGTTAAAGGTGGTGAACGCCGGCGAGTTTCTTGGGCGTTGTTTGCCCCCTCAGAAACCATCTACTACGGTTGTATGATAATCCGGGTCTGTCTCAGTAGTTAGCGGTGCTGGCCGCAGACTTTTTAGTAGTTGTCTTTTCTCTTTGGAGGATTGGCTTCTCTATTGAGATGGGAGTTGGTCTTCGCATTTATGGTTAGGGTTTGGATTGTTTCTGGTTGGGATCGGCAGTAAGAATTACTCCCCAAAGTGCTTCATGGTGGTCAGATTTGGGTACTCAAGACTCGGTTTTTTCTAAATTAGATATTCATGTTGGTTATATTTGGATTTCAGATCCTATTTTGTTTTTCTTGGGAGTGTTCCTGCTGTGTTCGTTGTTTTTTTCTTGTTTGTCTGTGTGGTTTGGTTACCCTCATAAGACGGCATGTGATCGTCTTGGGGTTTCCTTTTGTGGATCTGTAGCTAGATCTAGGTTGTAACTCCTCTTTCGCCTCAAAAGAGCTTTTAATTTAAATTTGCTTTGCCGATAAAAAAAAAATCAATAGAGAAAAGAACAAGAAGAAGCGGTATGATTTGGGGATGACTCAAATGAAGAAATTAAAGAACAAAAAGAAGATGAGAGATGGTGTTGGAGGGGAATTTTTGTATTTTGACCAAGGAAAATTTTGGTATTTTCTGAAAAATAAGGCCATGTGCAAAGTATATGACGATTTTTCATCCAAAAATGGACCGACATGACTAAATTGAATATAAAACTTTTTCGGTGTAGCGAATCATTTAAAAATAAAACTATTTCGGGATAATAAGTTGAAAATTTCCCTAACTTTATATATAGGTAATCTCACGTCAACAAGGTGATATTATTTTACATTTTATATCATTACCATGCCTTTTAAAACGTATCCATGTAGTGTAATGATTTTTGTTTTGTTTTAGTCTGGGTGTAAAAGGTTAAATGTATTCATATACACTTCAAACAAATATAGAATTGTAGTAAAGAGATGTTGTTGAAGTATGTGTCCCATATCGAAAGTGTGAGGATTAATTAACCTCTTAGTATACATTTGATGTCTACATCTATAAGTTTGAGCTTTTGGGTTGGAATGAGCTCTAATATGGTATTAAAGCCTGATTTGGCCCATGACCCGTTTGTCACCTCCATCCTGTGGTCTCCGGTCCATACGCAGATGTCCAGTCCTGCTATGGCCCACGTGTAGATGTCCAGCCCTACACGTGAGGGGGAGTGTTGAAGTATGTTCCCCACATCGAAAGTGTGAGGATTAATTGACCCATTGATATACATCTTGATTAATTGACCCCTTGATATACATCTTGATGCCTCCACCCATCAGTTTGAGCTTTTGGGTTGGAATGGGCTCTAACATGGTATCACAGCCTGGTTCGGCCGACGGCCTGCTTGTCACCTCTACTCTATGGTCTCCGGCCCATATGCAGATGTCCAGTCGTACACGTGATGGGGAGTGTTGAAGTATGTGTCCCACATCGAAAATGTGAGGATTAATTAACCCCTTGATATACATATTGATGCCTACACCCATAAGTTCGAGCTTTTGGGTTGGAATGGGCTCTATCATGGTATCAGAGCCTGGTTTGGCCTATGGCCCGTTTCTCACCTCCACCCTATGGTCTCCGGCCCATATGCAGATGCCCAGTCCTGCTATGGCCCACGTTTAGATGTCCAGTCCTACACGTGAGAGGGGGTGTTGAAGTGTGAGTCCCACATCGAAAGTATGTGGATAAATTGACCCCTTGATATACATCTTGATGCCTCCACCCATTAGTTAGAGCTTTTGGGTTGGATAAGGCTTTAACTTGGTATCAGAGCTGGTTCGGCCTAAGGCCTGTTTGTCACCTCCACCATTTTAGAGCTCATTCCAACCGAAAAGCTTGAACTGATGGGTGGAGGCATCAAGATGTATATCAAGGAGTCAATTAATCCCCACACTTTCGATATGGGACACATACTTCAATAGATGTTGATATAATCATATGACAAATCATCTTTATTACAGGGATAGGCATCGAACTATCCTTATTTTCTTCTCATTTTCTCCATGTTTTATTTCTCGAATGTTTTTTAGTTGACTCGTACATAATCTTTACCAAACCTAAGAAACATCTAAAATATCTCTTTATCTTCTTCGTCATAGTGATCATGCTTCTCATCGTAGGCGGATGGTTTAGATTTGTTGGGTTAAGGACTCGATTTTTGTTAGACTTCTCCAAGGACTTGCTAAGTTTGGAACTGTGGATTCCTCAATGTCTCTAACAAGTATTATAGGCTGACTACGTTCTGTGTATTCTTTAGATTTCACTCTTTTTCTTCTATAAGTTTCTTATTATGTATTGTTAGATTGAATAATTTCAAAATATTAGAACTTATATTATAATTTGTGCTTCTCAAAAACTTGTTATGAACTATGTGTGTTTTACAAATGCTATCGAAGAACTATTTTTTTATTGCAAATTTCATCCCTTACTTATTCTAGTCTACAAAACCATTTAACTTTAAATGGATTAATTTTATATTTTTAAATAGAAAACTTTAATTTAGTTTTATTGATAATTTAAAGATAACAAGTAAAATTTAAATTGAATAAGTGAATTTAAAAAAGAGATAATTTCAGCTTAGTACCCTAAATTTTTCAGATTTTATTTAGAGTACTCTAGATTTTTTTCGTGTCACGTCAGTACCCTAAATTTTCATTTGTTTCATTTTAGCACCCACCATTAACTTTCCCTCCATTTTTGGATGGAAAATCGTCATGTGCTTGACACATGACCCCAAATTTTTAAAAAATGATGAAACTACCCTTTAATCCTTTTGAAACCCTTGGAAATACAAGTCAACATTTGATTCTTCACATCTCACAATACTAGTATGTTCTTATCCTCCTTTCTCCTTCCTCATGCCTCTTCTCATCTCCTCCTCGCAGAACATCTCAACCTCTCCTCTTCCTTCCCTTCTTTCCATATTTTGTCGCTTTTGTGAACGTGTTCCACGTTGGTCGAGCTTCGACCCATTGTTGGAGCCATCGTTCAAGGTCGTTGCACGTTCGAGATCTTGCACGTCCACGAGTATGCTCTCCCCACATCGCGACCCTCCTCCTTCAACCCTGGTCTTCACCGAATTCTGTTCTGCTAGTGATGCAAACACTAGACATGAATCGAAGAAATTCATGATGTCGTCGATGATTTTTATGTGAAAGAAGTTGATTTTGGTTGAATCTCTGTGTTGATTTGATTTCCCCATATTCGTTTTCCCCAAACAACACTTGATTTTGAGTTGATATTTTTTCTCAGATTCAATTTTCCCAAACAACACTTGATTTTGGCTGAATCTTTATGTTGATTTTATTTTCTTGGGAAAATTCATATAGGTTCATGAAATTAATTTTTGGATTTCAAACCATTGAGCATGTTGCATTTGAAACCACTAAGAATAAAGATAAAATTATTGTTATGAGTTAAATAAAAAAAATTTGGAAAAAGATATTAAAAATATTTAAAGAAACAAAAGAATTGTGAAAATAAAGAATTTGTGAAAAAATATATTATTATGAGTTAAATATAAAAAATTAAAGGATAAAAAAACTATATCATAGGGCTTCTTCTTCCTCTCCACATCCGCCATTATTTCTTGCAACTCTCTCTTCTCCACAATAAAATCGTCCCTCTCTCTCCAAGTTCCATTACTCTCTTTTCCATCACCCTCATTGATGTTTCTGCCAGTCATTTCCCCAGCCACCAGGATGACCTTCCCTCATCCATTTGGAACTATAACCCCAACTCAATCGACGGTATTTGTTAAGTCGTCGCGACCAAGGAAGAAGCCCCCTTGGGCCTCTCCCCCGCTTCTGTCTCCGCTTCCTGCGCTGCCACCGCGTCCGCTGTTCTAAAAGTCGCCGCTCCCACCGACGACAACGCTGTCGTCCTCAATGCCGCCACCCTCAATGAGGTATCCCTCAACGATGTCGTCCTCAACCCCATCATCGTCAATGTTGCCCCCAACGTCGTCATCCTCAAAGACGATGCTCCCGCCATTGATAACGATGACGCCTCCAACACCACAAGCACCCTCGCCTCCGGCGTCGATGCAGCCTTCCCACACCATCACTCCTGACCGAGCATCACTACCTCCTCCTCTCCCTCACCGCCGCCACCTCCTCTTTTTCCACCAGAGCCGCTGCCGTCCTCGCCCATTATATCACTACAACCGCCGCCACTTCCTCCTCTACCACCAGAGTCGCCGCATCTACCTCCTCAACATGTCTACTTCCTTAGCCTTTGACTAATCAACCACAATCAACGGTGTAAAGACCGGAGTTTTTATTTCGTTAATTTACTGTTGGAACGTCGAGGATTGGAGAACAAATTAAAATTTGGATCTATTTCAAAAAAAAAGAGAAAAGAAAAACAAAAGCAGTGGGTTGGACCAGGCTGACCAGGCCCGGTCAAAGACCAGGCCCAAGCCAACCGAGCCCATCTCCGCGCTCGGTCCAAACTCACGCGACTTACCCTAGCTCGAATCGCTTCGGCTGCCTCAGATTCACGCACACATCCTGAAGCCATTGTCTTCCTCTCGTCTCTCTCTCTCTCTCGCGAACCAGAAACCCTCGCCGCCGTTTCAATCCCGACCTCCCTTCTTCTCCCTTCTCCTCCTTCTTCTCCTTCTTCTGCTTCCACCCGTGACAAAACCACACCACCAGAAACCCCCCTCTTCCTCTCCCTTCTCATCCCTTGAATCGAAGCGAGCAGCGCCGTCGTCTTCATCCGAACCTCGCCGCGCCAGAAACAAGAGAAAAAACGACGGTGAGGCTTTTCCCGAGTTGTTTCGCCTCCCCGTCATCCCTTGCCTGAAGAGACTCACTTTATCCCGATGATCTATGGTCCTTTGGGGACATTTCAGGGACTTCCGAGAACGTGCGTTCCTAGGGAACTTTTCCGGAAATCCCGATGATAGTGTTCCTCCGGACCGAGGGGCATTCTGACATGATGTACCAGTCAGTGTACGGATCGGAGTCGTGGAATTTGATATTAAATATTTTAGTATTTGTGTGTCACTTTAATTAATCCCCTTGATAACTTTGTTCTCTTTCCATTGATATCCTCGAGTGTTACCTTAGCTAAAGTATTACATTCGTTATTTTCCGTTGATCTCCTTGAGTGTTACCTTCTTTAAAGCATTGGAACTCTTATTGATCGATATTTACAACACATTTTGCTTAATCGTTCTAATTATAAATTTTGAATATTTGTATTTTTTTTTTAATGTTTTAACGGGGGTTTCTTTTACTTACTGTTTTTTCCTACTGAGCGTAAGCGCACCCCCTTCGTGTTTACTGTTGTTTTACAGGTTTCCGTGCTGAGCAGGTTGTAGGACGTCTCAGGGCTCGGGAGCTCACTGAGGGTCTGGGAGTTATCTTGTTAGAGACGTACCTTCGTTTTGTTCAAAACTATGTCATATTTATCTATGTTGAACTTGACTCTTCGGTTGGACTTAATTATGAAATTTATTTGGAGTTTTACTTATGCAAAATCTATCTTTTTATTGTCATTGTTCTTTATTTTTTTTAACTCACGTCTCGAGTCCGGTCAAAACTGGATTTGGGGCATGACAATTTGGTATCAGAGCCTGGTTTCATTTTGAAATTATTTTCAAAACCTCGGATTGTACGTCAATTAGGTGGGTAGAGTTAGGTGGTTAAAGTCCTAGTGCTCGGTGACGCAAGTCGGAAATATCCAACGCGTAGAGTCGAAACGACAAGAGTCTCGATTGTTAAAGCGCCTTGTTTAAGTTTACCTTACTTGAATTCTACCTTATTCTCTATTTTACTGTACACCTTAATGGATCTATGATGCCGACCGGTTGAGATTGATGTTGGTTTAACGAGCAATGCTCGAGCTATTTATGACGTATGGGTTAAATATGTGTAAGTGGGTTGCCACTTTGGTCGATCGTTGTTGGGTTGGTAAAGTTGAAATGTTGACTTGACCTAGTAATAAACGAGATTTACTGATAAACGAGTTGTGTAATTTCGATGTGATACAGTGGTGTGTTGTGTGATATCTGTGGTGTGCTTCTTGTGCTAAATGCCATGCGCGACTGGTTTATTTAATATCCCGCCTAAGCGAATGGATAGTGAAATATACGAATGGGTCATACCGAAGTTTCTTCAAAACTGAAGTGTTTATACTATCACGGGTTGACTCATGGGCGCCACTGTAGTCGAACGTGATAAGGGGATGTCAAGTGGTTACAACGAGATCCGGGGACGCCCAAATCGGGTTGTAACGACGCGAGATCGACATGAATGTTGTCATAGAAAGAGAAAAGTGATAAAAACCTAATATTTGGGTTAACGCTAAGATTTGTGAAATTGCTTTGGGTTGTGATCTTGTACCCCACGTTATGGGAAGATACCCGACCGAAGTGTATGTCGGTCTGTTATGTAGTTGTGTGACTTGTTTGAAACTGTGCCTCCTACGGGAGTTTTTTAAATTGTGTAAATTGTTTCTGTGAGACGCACAAGCGTTTCGGGCTTCTCTGCTTATTTGAAGTATTATATATGACTACTAAGACTAAGTGTACTGTTGGTTGGTCCGAGTATGACCCTTGTGAAACGCGTGTGAACGTTTTTGCTTTAAGCAAACAGCTTTTTCGAAATATGAGGAACTGAACATGCGCGTTATCCATGCAGAGGATATACGACATGTCTCGCGTCTACATTCCGAGAGACACTAGAGGTCGCCCAGCCGGGGGTCAGGGGCAGCCACCCGCCAGTGGGTAGGCAGGGGCAGCGAGTGCCCGGGGTGACTTCGTTGAGGATCACGTGAGAGTATCTTTTGCGACGTTCCAGCTGGAAGGAGATGCATACCATGAGTGGTATCGCGAGGAGGTACGAGTTGGAGTTTTACGTCTCGAGTATCAGCAGTTCCTGGAACAGCGTCAAGGAGGGATATTGACCTCTGAGTACGAGATGAGAGTGACTTCCTTATCCCGCTTTGCACCGGAGATGGTGCCGACCGAGACTCACCCCGGCAGACGGTTTGAGGGAGGGCTCCGCCTTGCGTTTGTGAATCGGTTTACCACAGTCAGGACCCGGGTGTATTCGGAGCTGATGGATCAGGCACCGGCAGTGGGGCGACACTTTCGTGAGACAACCAGAGCCCGGGGGAGCAGGCCGAGACTGAGCGGCTTCTTAAGGACGAGGAGAGTTCGTGATCCACGGAGGCAGAGGACCTCGGGATTCTTCCGGCCTTAGACTCAGTCTGGTAGGGAAAGACAGGACGAGTCGGTGGCTTCGGCCGAACCCACCGCATCGGAGCGACCGCCAGTATGTTACTTTTGCCACCAGTCCGGCCATCGGAGCCGAGATTGTCCAAGGGACGGCACGCGCCGATGCCGTACTTGCGACCAGGTTGGACGCTTGGCGAGACAATGCCCCGTCTCAGGTAGAGTGCGGACATGGTACTACTGCGGCAGATATAGACACCTCTTCACCGTGTGCCCTGACCGAGTTGGAGGAGGACCCGTGCAGCGACCATAGCAGTCGCAGTCAGGCCAGGCACCTCCTTTCCGTCCGCGTAAGACTCAGGCTACGAGAGCCCGCGTCAAGCTGCGGGGGCACTATCATAGAGACAGTAGCCGAGGACTTCACAGCAGTTGACACTTCCACCACCCCCCGAGAGGAGGACCTCGGACTCAGCAGGGCCGAGTGTACGCAACTACCGGGCCTCGAACTGAGGGACTTGATTCCGATCTTGAGATCGCTTAGAGTACTTGTTTACTATTTAAATTTTTGGAAATCGTGTTTTCTGTCACTTGAGTGCTACGCTTGTTGGTTTTGTTTCGTGGTTGCTTTATGATTGGAACAGAAATTTACAAATCGTTAAGCCCACATGTGCCTTATCACGACGACCGGGAGTTTTGTACTACCGTTTAATGTCAGTGTGAGTTTGAAAGTGGGGTAACAGACCGTCTCGTTCTTAAAGACCTTGCCGTACTGAAAGTTTCTCTTCCTTCTACGGACGTGTTCGAGTTTTAATAACCGAATTGTGGAACACCAGACGTTCATCGAGGGCTATCGCCAACGTTTGCCCGAGTACTGAAGGACTGCAGTAAGGACCAATAAACAGTCCGACCGGTCACAGAAGATGACCACATGGCGATAAGATCAGAGTGGCGCAGCGGAAGCGTGTTGGGCCCTCAACCCACAAGCGTCACAATCTCCAGCTTCTTCTAACCCTGCTGGAAGTTTGAAGTCTTAAGAATCGAACCTTTGAGAGGACCTTCATGTCTTGACACCCCGGTTAACGGGCGAAGAGTTGGACGAGTGTGTGTCGTACGTGTGAGATTAGATTAGAGTGCGTTGTCCCTAAGTTCTTCCCGGAGGAGCCGATCAGATTGTTGTCAGTTCACGAAGTCGACTTCGGAATTGACCTGAGACCAGAGACGACGCCAACATCTTTGGACCATGCAGATTCGCGCTAGCAGAGTTCGACCAAACCAAACGTCAAATCCGAAGGGCCAGAGAGAAGGGATATATGTCCGAGCGCATCGCCGAGAAGGACGCAGCACGCTTCGTGAACAAGAGGAGTGGAGCGCGGATGAGGCATGAAGACCACCGGAAGCTGGACCGAATCACGATGAAGAACCGATACTCAATGCCGACACGACAAAGTTTTAGAAGAAGATGGTCAGCAACGGCGACACCAAAGATCGTGAACAGGTAGAGGATCGAGGAGGGAGTTCGTGGCGCACAGTAGTGAAGAAGACGTGTTACGAAAGTCACATCTTTCGCGCCACTCAGTACAGTCAAGTAGCATCGAGAGATACAACGACATCAAGCGACATTCCCAGCGGAGCAGAACGCGGAGAGCGAGAGCCGAGTTTGTATCGAAGCATATCTTGTCAACAAGAGAAGGGCGAATACCAGCGTCTCACAGGGACTAGTGCAACCGCTAAGTTTACGCCAAAGAAGAGAGAGCACCTCACGTTGGGATCCGAAGACAGTTAGCCGAGTGCGACTACCACAAGCTTCCAGGCCAGTAACAAGATGGCACCGAATGAAGCATCGTATGGTAGGTCGGGTTTTGTGCCCATGGCACAATGAGAATTAAGAGTTGACTAGTGACTGGTCCTAAGTTGTTTGAAAGACGTTTGAAGCAATACGCGCAAGGTACCCCAAAGACCGTTTGAATCCTTGTGATTGCAATGCTTGTTGGGTACTCACTATTGTGGTAACTTGGTTGAAACGACCTAAGCTGGTTGATCGGTAGTATGTGAGCAAGTGTCAACGATAGAAGAAATAGCACCTGTTGAGTAACCTTCGATAAGCGATCGTGGTTGTGGGTTACTGTTTGTAAGTATGGTTATCGTAACGTCTGGATTGTGTGTGTCTTGAGGGACGCCTACTTTCGACTAAGTGCCAGTAAGAGTTCTATCGTTCCTTGTTGTTGTGCGTCGTTCGTCCGACTAAATGTCGGTAGAGTGTGTGGTTAATCCGAACCGTGCAGTGTTTGTGAGATCCTTTGTCTTGATGAATGATTTTGTGTATTACTTTCTTGTGTATCTGTTTGTGTTTGGTCGTGACATGACCATGTTCGAGTTCCGGTGTGAATTATCCCTGTAACGGTTACTAAAGAAGAATTGAAAGGTTACGTCTGCGTATGGTTTCGACTTTGTCCGACTTTCGGAGTATTTCAGCACAACACCTATACCGACGGGGATTCCGGTATGGGATGTCTAGACCGATGTCGTGTGTTCCAGTGTGATACCTATACCGACGAGGAATTCCGGTATCTAGACCGAGGTTATCTGTGGCGGTACAATATCTATACCGATGCAGGATTCCGGTATAGGATATCTAGACCGTTACCTGGTTTTCCTTAGTATTTTGGGTGTTATTCGGCTTGTTGTTTTTACTCGGTGATTCTTTGAGTTGGTGTGTTTTGTTACACGTTGTTATTGTGAACTGTTATTCTAGTGAATCACATCCTATAGCCATACTATTAGCGTTATTTAAATTCCCAGATGAGTTTAGTACTTTTCCCTACCTCAAGAAGAACCAACAGCTACGTCTCCTAGCTGCTGACGTCCGGGCCTAACTCCGGTCTTCTCGGGCGAAGTCCAAGTCTGGGTTTAACAGGTAAGGTTCAATATCAGTCCCGGTCCAGATAGAGCAGTTCTCTAATTTAACAGATTCGTCTTTTTAATTTAACGGTTAAGTCCTTGAATTTATCTGATTTTAGCCCAATTATTAATTAAATCAATTATTTAAAACTGTCTAACCCGGTCAACCCAAGTCCGACCCGAACCCGGGAACTGGATCCGAAACTGACCCGGTTCAGAGTCCAGACCCGACCCGACCCGAGTCCAGGCCCGACCCGAGTCCAGACCCGACCCGAGCCCGACCCAGACCCGGATCCAAACCCGAGTCCAGGATCCGGACCCAAGCCCGATCTAAGTCCAGACCGACCCAGTTCAAGTCCAGGCCTGAGGCCCAAACTCGAGCTGGGGCCCAAATCTGGTTCTGGCACAAGTCCGGTCCGAGGCCCAGGCCCGTGTCAGGCTCGAAGGAGACGGGCGGAGCTAGGGTTTCAGCTCCGGCGACGGCGGCAGCGGTGGCGGCGGCGTCAAGAGACTCGGGGTGAGTTCTAGACGGCGGCAAGGGTGACAGGAGACTCGGAGAGGTGAGGGGAGGTTGCTGGTGTGAGAACCAGGTCTCTCCGTCCAGATCTGGAGGCGTGAGAAGCTCGCCGGCATGGGAGCGCCAGATCTGGAGATCGAGAACTCCGGCGAGCCTCTCCAGTCAAACTCGGCCCCAAACGAGCTCTAAAGCGCGGGGGTTTCAGGCAAGGGATGACGGGGGAGGCGAAACAGCTTAGGAAAAGCCTCACCGTCGCTGTTTCCCTTGTTTATGGCGCGGCGAGGTTCGGATGAAGATGACGGCGCTACTCGCTTCGATTCGAGGGATGGGAAGGGAGAGGAAGAGGGGGGTTTCTGGTGGTGGGGTTTTGTCACGGGTGGAAGCAGAAGAAGGAGGAGAAGGGAGAATAAGGGAGGTCAGGATTGAAACGGCGGCGAGAGTTTCGGGTTCGCGAGAGAGAGAGAGAGGCGAGAGGAAGACGACGGCTTCGGGATGCGTGTGTGAATCTGAGGCAGCCGAAGCGATGCGAGCTAGGGTAAGTCGCGCAAATTTGGGCCGAGCGCGGAGATGGGCTCGGTTGGCTTGGGCCTGGTCTCTGACCAGGCCAGGTCAGCCTGGTTCAGCCCACTCATTTCTTTTCTTTTCTTTTTTGAAATAGATCCAAATTTTAATTCGTTCCCCAATCCTCGACGTTCTAACAGTAAATTAACGAAATAAAAACTTTGGTCTTTACAGTCTACCCCCCTTAAAAGAATTTCGTCCTCGAAATTTAAAACGGGCGTACTGCAAGGGTCGAACAGGCTGGGGTACTTTGCACGGACCTCGTCCTCGCGATCTCAGGTCGACTCTGCTCCGTGGTGCTTCCACTACACACGTACCAGTGGGATAGACCTGCCTCGCAGGGCCTTGTCTCGTCGATCCACAATCCTAACTGGCTGCTCCTCATATGAAACATCCTCTGTCACCTCGATGTCAGCCCACTCAATCACCTGGGGGGATCCGCGGTGTACTTCCACAGTTGGGAAACGTGGAAAACGTCATGCACGTTCCCAAGCTGCGGTGGCAATGCACGGTGATAGGCAATTGTTGTGACTCTGCCCAAGATCTGGAAAGGTCCGATAAACCGCGAGGACAACTTGCCTCCGTCGCGGTTGAACCGTAAAAGGCCCTTCTTCGGCTCACCCTCAAAAATACGTTGATCACCGACTGTAAACTCAAGAGGTCGGAGTCGTCTATCTGCATAACTCTTCTGTCGGCTCTGCGCGGTCTTTAACCGTTCCCGAAACAACGCAACATTCACTTAAACGTTCTTCACTTGATCACGTTAGTTACCCAAACGCCATAATTGGCGGGGAAAAAGTATGCCTATAGGATGTGATTCACTAGAATAACCGTTTTTCAATTATAATAATAACCGGACGAGTCTTAGCATGCATATAGGATGTGATTCACTAGTTAACCTCTTTCAATATCTTGGGAAATTGCCGTGCTGGTAGAATGGCCATGTCGAGCCTTAGGATTACTTGTTGACTGTATTTATTGATGCTTGTTCGTTTTAAGGTTGATGCATGCTCCGTCTTTAGGTTAATTTAAGGGTCATACTAAACTAGATGAATTAAGTTGATTATAATATGAATGATTGATCCGTTTTATGATTAGTTGAATGAATGAAATGAATGCGATGTGATTGGTTGAATGAATGAAATGAATGTGATGTGATTGGTTGAATGGTTTTGTGAATGTGAATTGGTTGTGCCTAAGGATATGATCGGGTGAGTGATAGACCGATGATACGTGGTTGGTAAGTTATGCTGGTAAGCTTGGTTGATAGTATGAGTTTGTTGTGTTGTGCCCTGTCGGGAATTGCGTGCCTTTGTTGTTTACTTCCCGAGGGTGTTTCCGAGCTGATATTCGACCGAGGGGGTAAGCCGGTCCGATACGTTTATATTGTTGTTTCACCCCGATGCTACGTGTTCCGGGAAGACCTAGACCGAGAGACATTCCGGTAGGGTATATTATTGTCTTATCCGATGCTACGTGATCCGGAAAAACTGGTTCCACACCGATGCTACGTGTTCCGGGAAGACCTAGACCGAGGGACATTCCGGTAGGGTATATTATTGTCTTATCCGATGCTACGTGTTCCTGAAAGACTGGTTCCACCCCGATGCTACGTGTTAAGGGAAGACCGAGGCCAACGGATGTTCTGGCACGATACTTTATTATCTCATTCCGATGCTACGTGTTCCGGAGAGACTCACTTTATCCCGATGATATATGGTCCTTTGGGGACATTTCAGGGACTTCCGAGAATGTGCGTTCCTAGGGAACTTTTCCGGAAATCCCGATGATAGTGTTCCTCCGGACCGAGGGGCATTCTGACATGATGTACTAGTCAGTTACGGATCGGAGTCGTGGAATTTGATATTAAATATTTCAGTATTTGTGTGTCACTTTAATTAATCCCCTTGATAAATTTGTTCTCTTTCCATTAATATCCTCGAGTGTTACCTTCTCTAAAGTATTACATTCGTCATTTTCCGTTGTTCTCCTTGAGTGTTACCTTCTTTAAAGCATTGGAACTCTTATTGATTGATATTTACAACACATTTTGCTTAATCGTTCTAATTATAAATTTTGAATATTTGTCTTAATTGTTTTTTATGTTTTAACGGGGGTTTCTTTTACTAACTGTTTTTTTTTACTGAGCGTAAGCTCACCCCCTTCGTGTTTACTGTTGTTTTACAGGTTTCCGTGCTGAGTAGGTTGTAGGACGTCTCAGGGCTCGGGAGCTCACTGAGGGTCTGGGAGTTATCTTGTTAGAGACGTACCTTCGTTTTGTTCAAAACTATGTCATATTTATCTATGTTGAACTTGACTCTTCGGTTGGACTTATTTATGAAATTTATTTGGAGTTTTACTTATGCAAAATCTATCTTTTTATTGTCATTCTTCTTTATTTTTTTTAACTCACGCCTCGTGTCCGGTCAAAACTGTATTTGGGGCGTGACAACGGGGGCTAGAACTTGGATCAAGCTCCATGACTATGGCGGATCCGATCGGATAAGGACTCCATACAGAGCTGCCTCATTCCCATCTGCATCCCTGGATCGGAACCTTGACACCCCCGCTCAAACTCTGGGAAATTTGGAATCAACAGCTGCTCCTACCAGTCACCGATGCTTACTCGACGCACCAACCTCATGCACTGAATTGGGACTCTGAAAACTTCTAGGTGTGTCTGGGGACGCATACCTCGCCCTACCGAGGTCGGTCTAAATCTGACAGTTTGGCCCCCTGTTTTATGATGTTTCAATGAATACTCAATATCACTTCAATCGTTTGATATCAAATATCCCGAGCATTTTCATATCAAGACAGGAAACGAACATCGCTGCACAACCGACCCCTTGCTTCCCCCATTTTCTACGTTACTCCCTGGGTGGCTGCTACCCTCTTATCCGCCCTGAATCTCTTGCTCCAAACACTTTCAGATCGAGACAGAAAATGCCAACCATCGACGGATTACCCTCTACCCATCCTACCGAGGCAGTAGACTCATCACTTCTATCCCTAGTATAACCGGGCAATATGTTATAGAGTTAGCGTTTAATGTCTACGGACTAGAACTTAGCCTTACTCTTTTACTTTCTACGTATTTCCTTTGTATGGTCATTTTTCCATAATTAATAAAGTCTCCTTATATGCTTAAAAAATAAATTAAAGAAACAAAAAATAAAAAGTGATTTTTTATAATAAAAAAAATAATTTGGGATAAAATAAAAATGATATTTTTATAAATAATTTTTTTAATAAAAATTTGATTTGCTTAAGAATAAAAATTATTTAAAAAAAACTTATTTTTTTCATTTAAATGTGTTTTTGATTAAAAATTTAATTTTTATAAAATAAAAATAATTATTGAAAATCAATGGCATGAGTTTGAAAATTTGAGATTTAGTAAGTAGTATTATGGTCATTTTACCTACTTTGGATGGAAAATCAGATGAACGGTTAACGGTGGGTACCAAAATGACACAAATAAAAGTTTAGGGTACTGAGGTGAAATAAACAAGGTTTAGGGTACTTTAAATTAGATATGAAAAAATTAGGGTATTAAGGTAGAATTATTCCTAAAAAATAAGTTTTAAAATTTTATTCATTGTGTTGGTTGGCGATTGAAAGTAATGTTGGTAGTCTACAAGTAGATAATCGTTGTCGTTGTTCCATGCAAACTTTGAGGCTTCTCCTATGGCTCTCTCTAGTCATTCTCTAAAGCAATAAACAAACATGACGATGGATATAATCGGCACATGGAATATAATATTTTTGTACTACCTCAATTATATAGGCAAGTGTACACAATCCAATTAGTATTAGTATATTTATAACTGGTAAGTATCAAGTCGAATACATGGACTGTGATTGATAGAGCATGTTCAAAATATTTTAAACTTTGTGTCTGAATTGATAAAAATAGGAGAAAAGTAGATATAGGTGGTCAGTCTTTAAAGATAGACTTCCCTAGGTGTTTAAAGATAGATCGCCTTGAGTTTGTCCTATCTGGGAAGCTGTAGGGTCGAATAGGCCAGAAGAGGGATACATCGGGAAGCCGCAAGAGGATCAAGCGAGGACTGGGAAGCAACCCTGCCATGAGGGATTATAGGAAACCTAGACTCCAGGGACCTACTTTGGGAGGAGTCCCTGGGACGAGCCAACACTCCAAGTCAGACTTTCATGTTCAAGTTCAGTAGCTCATTTGACAAAACGACTACTTGGAGAGCAGGGACCAAGCAGCGTTTAGGCTCTACTTTGAGCGGTTCTTAGCAATTAGCACCTTTTGGATTTTACTTCTGTTCTAGTTGTGGTTTCAATTCCTGTTTTAGTTATATATATATATTTTTTTTAGTTCTGATTTCTATAGCAATTTTCTATTGGACTGGTTCGTTTCTAAGGGTTATTGGATCATTATCCCTACACGGGTAATGGTCATTGTAATGACTCTGCTTTTCTAGTAATGAAACTACTTCTTATTCTAAAATAAGGGTTTAAACTAATTAACTAAATGTAACTTACAATAATTAAAATAAATGTTTTTTAGCGTTTATGTTTCTATTTAATTTATTATGTCGAAAACTTCATACCAAACATCAACTTCATATTCTTCAATGGTTGAAAACCGGTCTATGCTCGCCATTGCTAACACATGTTTTTATAATATTAGATAGTATGAGATAGTTCTCACCTGTTCTCTCTCTAACTGAGGGCTAGGGTTTGTAGATGGCGTTGTGTTCATCACCATTAGCGACGACGACAGCAAATCAAGAGCATAATGGCTCTCACTAAGGTAAGTCCTCCCTTTCCTAATTCATTGTCATGGTGTTGGTTTGGTTGATGACAAAAATTCCAGGGATGGCGTGTACGGCGCAGGCAGTTGAGGAATAATCCTCTCCCACATAGAGTAACTGGGCTCTCTCGTAGGAAGGTCCGGACTGTCTCCGGGGTCTTGGAGTAATCGAGGCTTTTCAGTGGGGAAAGCTCTCACAGGAGGAGGCCAAATCGGGGAACAATGACATGTAGGTGATGGTGTCATTCGGGGGCAGCCTTCCAGAAGTCATTTCGTTGTAGTTGCCGAAATCCCACGGTGGTGTTGATAGAACAACGGTGAAGCACCAGAAAGGCCCAAAATGGCGGCGGTGTGAAGGAAACAGAACTCCTAGGGTTCTGGGTCGGGGGGCTCAAGCGATAGGCCTCCAACATACATCTTTGGATCGAGGCCCAATGGAGGCTGGACATATGGCCCAAGGAGACCAAGACCCGGTCCGTAATGGGGCGGGGAGGCCTAGGAGCTTGCTGAACTGGGAGGACGGGTTGATCCGTGACAGTTCGGATATAAGGCGTATTCAAGGCCGAAATTAGGTCGGTTGGGACTTGGCACGATCAAAAGTGGGTTCACTTGCAGCGACGGGGGGCTATAAGCACCCTCGCATCGCCAAATGAGTTTGAAGTGGTCCATTGGGGGGGTCGACCAGCAGCATTGTCCTAGTGGACGTAAGGTAGCAGTGGTCCACCAAGTCATGGCATGATACTCTCCTACCATCTCGGAGGCCAGCACTCTCGTGTTCTGGAAGCCCTACTTTATCATTTTAGGGAGGACAACGCACGCTGGTACCTCGGCAGAGTTCGCAGTCCACTATCGCACCCCTCTGATAATGGGTCGGCTTTGCCCTAGCTCTCAGTTTGGTTATGTTGTATCGGTGTCCTCGGACGCTACCGCATCATTAGTTGTTGAACGCATATATAGAATATGTCGGTTTCTTTAGCATTTACTTATTTTCCACTGTTTTCCTATAATTTAGGGTATTTGTTTGGTTATTTACTTTACTTGCTACTCTGTTGTGGTATCCATTTTGGATTAGGTACCCCTACTTTTTTTTTGAAACGGGAAAGAAGTTGTATTACGATCATATCATGCTTACAAGGAGGGACATAACAGTCCCGGATACCAGCTTTTGTCCCAATCGGTCGTGGCTCATCGGGCGCACATGGTTCCATACATATAGTCTGCTTTGTTTCGCAGATCCGAACTCCAGAGTACCTTGATCCAACGTTTCCAACGGGAAATAAATAATAAAACGGAATCTACCTAGCCAAAAGATTATTCGACCTAAAACAAAGAAAATAGATTGTAGCGAAGCCTTGACTGCGGATTCCCCGGGACCTCCCAACTGCAGTTGTCCTGGGTCTGTGGGTATAGGCCCCAGATGGTCCTTCCCACTCCCGCCCTGGGGAATCATTCATCCCCCGGGGGGTTATAGCCCCCCGGACTGACTTCCAGTTCCTGTTCCTGCCCAGTATTGTCTGGCGACAACAAGGATTCATGTGGTGCCTCTGGAGCCGCTGGCTTATGACCCATCTTGATCTTCCTGGGTCTGGGTCCAATGGCGGTAGTGAATCTCAAGATCCCCCAGCGGGCCAAGGGGCAGTCTCTCAGCCTAGGGTCAGGTGACTTTTTCCTCGAGCCGAGCTGCGACTATGTCTTGGGTCGTGTTGACAGCTCTCCATGTCGTTTGGCTACCACTGGACTCGGGGCCAAAACCCTAGCAGGAATACCTCGATTTCCGGTGCTTTCATATCCCATAGGGTTTGTGACCACCCTAGGGTTTGCAAATACCCCAGGGCGTGCATACCCCATATGGTAGGCCGACGACAATTGGCAGACGAGGCATCGGATCCCACTGATAAGGCAATGACGCAGAGTGCTCCGGCGGGGGGACGGGGGCCAGGCCCGGATAGTGGAAGCCCTGACGAGGGGCCCTCTGGTTCCAGGCCGGTCGGGGACGTGGTTCTAGTGGCTGGCTTTGAGGAGCCGGTCCGGCTCCATCTGCGGTGCTCGGATCCAGAGTGGTGGGTACGACCACTTCGGACCCTGAGCTTCTCCATGCATGGGCCACCCACCACGGTTGTACGTGGCCAGTGACGGCATGGGCTGGCCGAGCATGATGGGGCGAGGCTTGGAAGGAAACTCCGGCGACCATGGCGCCCTAGGGTACGATCCACCATGGTGATGGCGTGACACAGGGAGGACCGTGATTGGTGGGAGAAGAATGGTTGCAGGGTGAGAAGGAGAACGACGAGGACGTTGCTGCGAAGGTGGGGAGGACGAAGGCCGGTGGTGGAGCGTTGTGCAGCGACTGCAATAATAAACCCTAAGTAGGGTAGAGAGAACCTCACCTGGAGGTGCATTTTAGGTACCCCTACTTTCTATCTTGCTTAATATATTAATTCATATCCTTTCCAAAAAAACACAAGTTTTTATACAAAATATTTATTTCACATGACATATTTTGTATGTGATGAAGCATAATACAATAAAAAGATAGGTGTATTATGTTCGAGCCAGTGGATTTACAAGTAATTAGGTCGAGAGGACGAAGAAGAAGAGACATAATAAACATACAGGGAGGAAAAATCAAATAGAAACCACCTCTTAACGTAAAAACCGTGTGAACCAATCCAAGCCATCCAATTTAAGAATGGATGGATGAGATGCAATTGAGTTGTTGACTGAAAAAAATAACACTTTTTTAATAAGTTGTAGGGGCTTTTTGGTAAAACTATCATATTATTTTTTTTTACCAATTCACAAATTGAATTTTTCACGCTTCATTTGAAATCCGATTGGCTTCAAACTTGCGCCAATAGTTTTGTTTTTTCAAGGGCTTTCGATCAAGATCAGTCATGAATATATTTTGAAGCACGGAAAAAAAATTATTTCGGGGCTGATTTTTTAAAAAAAAGTTAAGTCTGGGTAATTTTTATCAACACTATACACTGAGTTTATCAACACTATACACTGGTTTTATCAACACTGAACACGAGTTTTATCACATCATTTTCCAAAATCGAACATGATTTTTATCACATCATCACATGTTTTTTAATGAACACTAAGCACTAGTTTTATCAACACTAAACGCTATGTTTATCATTAAATTACATGAGTTTTTATCATCCCATCACATGTATTTTTTATCAACACTAAACTCTAGGTTACCACCCTTATTTCGGGGTTGATTTTTAAAAAAAGTTAAGTCTGGATAATTTTTATCAACACTATACATTGGGTTTATTAACACTATACACTGAGTTTATCAACACTGAACACTAGTTTTATCACATCATTTTCCAAAATTGAATATGATTTTTATCACATCATCACCTGTTTTTTTATGAACACTAAACACTAGTTTTATCAACACTAAACACTATGTTTATCATTAAATTACATGTGTTTTTATCATCCCATCACATTTTTTTTATAAACACTAAACTCTAAGTTATCACCCTTATATCGTGGCTGATTTTAAAAAAAGTTAAGTTTGGATAATTTTTATCAACATTATACACTGGGTTTATCAACACTATACACTGGGTTTATCAACACTGAACACTATTTTATCACATCATTTTCCAAAATCGAATATGATTTTTATCACATCATCACATGTTTTTTTATGAACACTAAGCACTAGTTTTATCAACACTAAACACTATTTAGCACTAGTTTGATACCCCGATATAAAAAATTTATTAGTGAAAATTTATCAACACTCAACATTGTTTTTATCACCCCAATATAACTTTTTATTTTCGTGCTTCAAAATATATTCATGACTGATCTTGATTCAAAACCCTTGGAAAAAGAAAAATATTGGCGCAAGTTTGAAGCTAATCGGAGTTCAAACGAACCGGGAAATATTAAATTAGTGAATTGGTTAAGAAAAAAAATGGACAATTGTCCACATGACACCATGCTATTACAATTATGCCCTTGCTTGTGTGAGAGAGGATGAAATTGGCGTGAGTTATGGTGGAATTAGGGTGACGATGTGGCATTATGGTGAATGTTGGATCTAAAGGGTGTGTGGCTAGGATTGGTTCACACAATTTTTGGGATAAGAGGAGTTTCTATTAGATTTCTCCTCTACATACAGGTATGTCACTTTCTCCATGCCTATTATAGGCTGTCCATGGGCAGGGGCCCGGTCCCGTTGATGTGTTTTTAACCTAACCCGGAATGACCGGATTGTTCAAATTGGAACCCATCCCCGGCCCCAGGCCCATTAGGCCATCTAGAACCCACCCGTTCAAATTATGGGGTGGGACACCGGTTTGCTTTGGCCCAACCGGAATACATTTTAATCCTAGAATTAACAGCTTCAAAATTACAGGAATTAAGTGAATAAACATATTAACACACAATTTTTCAAGTTCAAAGGTTCAAGTTCAAACAAAAGGGGAGTTTAACTCAACCCAATTACAAAATAAAAGTTCTGCTCAACCCAAAACTAACACAGTTCAATACTAGTACCATTTATTACAAAATAGTTTAAACTTCAAAGGATCTTCAAACTGGAAATCATCTTCATGGCTTCATGCTTAAAATGACACTGTACAAATAACACAAACAGAAATTAACATGAAACAAAGTAAATTGAAAGTTATGAAAGAAACTATAAATTCTTAAGACTTTGAGTTAAGACAATATAAACTCTTAAGTTATAAAATTAATAATAAACTCTTAAGATAAAGTATACATTATAAGTTATAAAAGAAACCATAAAATAGAATTTAAATTGTAAGTTATGAAACAAAGTAACACAAAACAAATATGAAGCTACCTCTCAACTTTATTTCAGGATTTTCATCACATGTCTTTTGAAACCCTTTCAGAAGTGGCAGATTTCATTAGCTCTACAAAACAAGTGAATATTAAACTCCAAAGACTAAATTGAAAGTTGGAAACTAATTAATTGAACTAAGATTGAAAAAACAATACCTTCTTCAAGTGAATGAATAAACTCCAAATCAACTTCTTCTAATGTAACCAAACTCAATAAAGATCTTACTACATCCCAATCCAAGCAAGTCAACATACCAACTCACATGCTGCCTGGAGCATCATATAAGTTGAATTCCATCTTGTTGGCACATCAAGACAAATACCTTTCTTGCTTTCAATTCCAACTTGTTCAACACAAGACTTAAATAGTTTTAGTCTTGATGGAGATACTTTGATGTATCTCACAACAAATCTCACCCGTTCAATAGACACTCCCATATATTTTATTCCTTTAAATGCCAATTTACTGTAAACCGAAAAAATGCGTAAAAATATACACCTTGAATGTAAAACATGCATAAAATAAAACTTTTAATCTAAAACATGTATAATCTAAAACATGTTGAATCTAAAACATGTATAATCTTCACGGTTTAATTCATTTACACACACAGTAAACACGAGATTTTGTCACCTAATTATATTTAATCTTCTAATTCTCCTAAATATGACAAACATATTGATGAAGAAGAGAAAGCTATGACAAACATATTGATTCAAATAAAGTGATAACCCTATTTAACAGTGTGTATAGAACAGAGATTACCTGCTATTCAATTACAGAAGAACTACAGATGGGATCGATTTGTGATTTCGCGTGTTTGATGGAGAAGAAAATATGACAGTTTAAAATTTCTAGGGTTAGTTGTAGATGAAGATGAAAAACAAGAGATGTAGAGAGGAAGATCCATCTTATTCTATATATATAGAGAGGGAGAAGAATATGAGTTGATTTTTTGGAAACTCGAAATCGTCGGGAAGAAGAAGAGGCGCACGTTTTTGGATTGGGGAGGAAGAGGAGAAGTCGTGCCTTGTTAATGTGATTGGTCTCGGTAGGGTTTGTCATTTGTGTGCGATTGGTGCAGGTTAATGAATATAGCGATGGGTTTGTATTTGGGTATGACCGGTTGGGGCCGGGGCCCAGTGGATTGTGTTTTCTCAATCCGGGCCCGGACCCAATTGTCAATGGGGCTATAATTTCAATCCAATACCGGCCCCATAACCCATTGGGGGCAGTCCATTGGGGCCGGAGTGGGCCGGTTTGACCGGTTGGACCGGATTCAGGATTCATTTTGGACAGCCCTATGCCTATATATTAGTCTCTTTTTTCTACTACAAAAGTCGACTTGATAAACTAAGCCATTAAGGTTTTTCTACTGCAAAAGTCGACTTGATAGATTAAGCCATTAAAGGTTCTAATCCACTTCTCCATCCTCTAACAAATGGGCAAAGGTCAATTTTACTTTGTCATTCAGAATTGAAACCAAACCTAATACACTTAATTTTCATTTTAAAAACAAGCCACCAAGATTGATATTTATTATTTTCCAAGTGTAGGTGATGTCTGGCGCAAATAAACATCATTATTCTATCAGTTTCAAACAAAGAAAGAAGCTTCATTGGAGATGGGGAATTCAACGTAAGATCATACGAAAAGAGATGAAATGGCTATGGAAACAAACGAGAACAAAATAAAAAAAAATATGATGTTTGGACGAAAACGTTCTTGATTGTACAGCGAATCAACAGCCGATTCATTATCTAATTGTATAAATTCGCTACCTACCCACCTCCAATTCAATGCACTTGTTGTAATCGGTTGATCAAGTGTATGACAAATTAACAATCTTGTCCCTCGAATTTAGTATAAGACAATACGCTATTGTTGCTTCGGTATCTTATAGACCTCCATATCTTCTACCGGGTTACCGATATTAAATTTCCCATGTGAACCTGTAAGTTCTTGTGCATGTCAGAGGGTACCAAAAAACTGGAAAATAAAGAACACCTGTGCCTATAGTGTTATTGATGATTCTGAACCATCAATTATACTTGCAAACCTTTTTATACATGAGTACATCAAAACTAAGTAGGAAAGCACAATTTTCTTGATCAACCAAATCTTTTATTTTTGGTCTTTATGATTTTTTCGATTTTTTTCTCCTCCTCCCTCGTACACCGGTCTTTATAGGGGGCACGTGTCTCCCCTCAATTTTTTTTTGAAAAATTCCTACATGTTTTTCGATATATTTTTTAAAAATACCCCTTAATTTCTTCTTATTTCACAATTGTGCACCCCCCCCCCCTCAATTTTTTTTTTAGTTTTGTATTATCACTGAAATTTTTTTGGTACCCCTTCACTAGAAAGGCTACCTCCGCCACTGACTATTGATCCTTTTCTCATTTATCGTTTTTTTCTCTTCTTCTCTATAGCGGATTTGTCGTCCGTCTTTGTACATTCCATGGCCTCAGTCCCCACTACACCACTTACTGATGTCGCTGCCACCCCAACCCCATTGAGGTGGAACGATTGGATTTGGAGACAGATGAAGCACGCTATAGAAACCTGAGCCGACCCTAGTGCAATGACGATTGCGCCGCAACTTGATCCTGCCAGCACGACGCCCTCACCACATTCACCCTCGAAGCCGCCGCCGCCACCTCTAACACCACCAAATCCCATCACCAACACTCCACCGATATTTCCGCCTGCCTTATCCTCAACCACGTGATGACCCGCTACCACTCGACCCTCTTGTTGTGGAACGATAAGAGATGGAGAGTTGGCTCTCCTATCCGATCATTGCGATTACCTTTCCAAGAATTACCATGACCGCCACCCCATCACCACAGTACACCCCCTCCCCCCGCTATGCTGCCTTTCCTAATCTCAAGTGTGTCTGACAACCCATTACATAGAATATGATTGGGTGTTGCACAAGAAAATAATAAATTTCTGCCCAATCAGAAGTCATTGTGGTAAGGATATTGGGAAGACCATTCAATTGTATCTTTAACTTGGAGTCTCGATAAGCTCATAACGGTTACAGTTGATAATGCACCGCCTAATACCCTGGTCATTGATTATTTGAGTGACCAAATGAATCTTTTAGGCACGTCATCTTTAGGAGGAGAATTCATGCACATGAGATGCATTGCCCACATTATAATGTCTCTTATAAGGTTGCAAAGGTTCACAAACGATGTTAAATAAGCTGATATTAAAGGGAAGAAATTGATATATGCGGATGTGCCCACTAAGTGAAATTTAACATATTTAATGCTCAAGTCGGCTTGTAGTTTGGAGAAGGCCTTCGGAGTGTACAACATTTTTTACCCTACTTTAGGGAATGAGAGGGGGTGGATATGAAACAAAGATAACAAAACCACACTTCTTGGGTTGATTGTAGGTGTTTCTTGTCCTATTTGAAGTTATTCTATAACATGATCATTCGTGTCTCTAGGTCTTATTATGCTACGTATAGTAATATATTGGATGATATATGTGATCTTTACACCCACGTTGAGAAGGGTCTCATACACGAGAATAAAGACATGAAATCTATGGCCAGCAGGATGCTTGAGAAGTTCAATAAATATTTTGGCTCTTTCAATATGCTGAACTTGTATACGTTTCTAGCCCCAATATGTTATTCGAGAAAGGAGATGGATTTCGTCACCTTTTCCGTCAAGAAGATGTACTATAAAGAAACTGCATCAAAACTAATGCCAGATATCAAACGAGCCTTAAATGTTTTGTTTGAGGAATGTTCGCGAGGGCACGATGTTGATACAAGTAATGCGTTAGTCATAGATTCAGGCTTTATATCTATTGATCTTAAGGTGAAGAGTATGTCAGATGGGGCTATGTTTGCGTCAAACAAGAGAATAAAACTCAATCAGGAAGGTACTGTCAAATCTAAACTTTAAAGGTATCCCAAAGAAGAAGAAGAAAAAGCAAAGTCTACTAAAAACTTCGATGTGTCGGTTTGGTGGAGTCAACATGCAGTGTGATACCCAATTATTTCGCGAATGGCTCATGATATATTAGGCATTCTAGTTTCCACTATGTCATTTGAGTCTACTTTTAGTACCGGTAAGAGGATCCTGGCGGATTTTAGGAGTATTTTGCATCATAATACTGTGAAATCTCTAGTTTGCATACAAGACTGGTTCAAAATGATAGTTGCAAAAGATCTTAACGTAGAGGCGATGACACCACTAGCAAGAGCCGCTTTGTTGGTAGAGAATATGGAGAAACGTAAAGCATTGAAAAAGGTATATACAAGTTAGGGTAAATTACAAATATTTACCCCAAACTTGTAGTGTTTAACTGATACATACCCAAAAGTTTTTTTAACTGATATCTACTCAGATGTTTAGTTTTATAACAAATAGCCCAAGATGTCAGCTAAAATGACGAAAATGTCCTCAGTGATTTTTTTAAATTAAACCGAAGTGATTTAATAAATGCATATGTATACCCAACAAAAGTTACTTTTTAATTAATTTTTTAAAATAATTACTTAAATGTAGTTGAGGGTATTTTCATCATATTACCTGCCGGCTTGGGCTATTTGTTATATAACTAAACATCTGAGTAGGTATCAGTTAAAAAAAACTTTAGGGTAAGTATCAGTTAAACGCTACAAATTTGGGTTAAGTATTTGTTGTTTACCCTACAAGTTAATATTAGTTTGTTTGTTGTTCATGTAATGTTATACTATATAATTATGACATGATAAATTAATATGTGTAGATCTGGTTCAAAATCTTCCTCCAACAGCATGTCGATCATATGTGACTAGTCAATTTCAGAATCAACGATATGTATGTCATTCTAAATATCATACATATAAGTTTTATACTATTTGAATCTAATTATAATTTTAGTTGTGTTGTTGGTGTATGTATAAAATACAAAGTTTTGATTGAGCTTATAGGTTGAAGATTTATATTATGTATATTATATTACCTACTTTGTTTTAAATTTACGTATTAAGTTTGATGTAAGGTACTTTGGAAAACTATTATGTGATTTGAAATCAAAATTTAGAATTTTATGATGTTTTTCATCTTTAAAGATGAGTTAACTTAAAAGGTTACTTACATGGGCGGATTTAAGTGGGGCTTAGAGGGTACGTGCCCCGCCTTCAATACTCCCAAAACCAATTACACAGTTAAGGTTTAGAATTTTTTTTTAGTTATTTGTCTATTGTGCCACCTGAACTTCTTTTTTGATTTTGAAAATCCCCCAAACTTAATATTTTGGGATAATTTTATTTTAGTACCCTAAAACTTTCGAATTTCGTTTTTAGTATCCTAAATGTTTTTTGTGCCACTTTAGTACCCTAAATCTTTGTTTATTCCAGTTTAGTACCCGCCGTTAACTTTCCATCCATTTTTGGATGGAAAAACGTCATGTGCCTTGCACATGACCCTATCTTTTATAATAATACCAAAACTACCCTTAGATAGTTTTAAAAATTGAATTTTTGAAAAATAAAAATGATTTTTTATAAATAAAAACTGGCTTTCGATTTTTATTTTCATATATAAATGAATTTTTAAATAAAAACTTATTTTTTTAAAACAGTAAATTGATGGAATTTTTTTGAAATTTTGATGTAACACGAGGGGTATTTTGGACATTTTATGTTCATTGGATGGAAAGTTAACAACATTGGATGGAAAATCAGACGTTGGGTACTAAACTGGAATAAACAAAGATTTAGGGTACTGAAGTGGCACAAAAAAACATTTAGGGTACTAAAAACGAAATCCGAAATTTTTAGGGTACTAAAATGGAATTATCCCTAATATTTTTATGCATTATTGTTATCTTTTCATTTTTTTAATTAGAATTAAATTAATAAGTAATTGTTTTACAAGATTTAACCGTGTATTAATATTTGATATTTATCATTCTTATCTTTACACTTATTTTCAAATTATAAGTAGTTAATAAATAACTATTTAATAGGATCCAATCTTTTCATTTTTTTAATTAAAAATAAACTAATAAAATATTGTTCAATAGTATTTAACCATGTGTTAATACGTAATATTTTTATTTAGAACTAATAATAAGTGTTTTTTTTTAGTAAAATTGTTGTCTCTTCCATTTAAAGAGTCAATACATGTTTAGGACCCCAGAAGGTAAACAGAGAGACCCTATAACTACTATCACGTCGGCTACGTGTTGATGATGTGCCGTTTAATATTTAATATTCTTATTCGCCATCTCTATCTTTCTTTCTTTTTCTTTCTTTTTTAAAGCGAAAGTTGCAATTTTGTAAATGTTTATATCAGAACATCGGTGTGTGTCAGGGAACATGTTCCCAGGCCACTAAGGTCAAACAAAAAGAGCAATGGCTCACTGATCCTTTTTTTCACTAGAACCGTCATAAACGGTATTTGAACGCCATAGAGGAAATGATAAAATACGAGGGAAGAGAAGGTGGTACTGGAATTCCTGCTCCGAAAACTGTCCAAGGACTTCAACAGTAGTGGTGGGAGTCAAAACATCGACCAGGGACCCCTCCCAGGGCCAGTCCTTGTTGCTCAGGTGGTCTAACATTCCTCATGGCGGGGCTGTTTCCGTCCCCTCGCCTGATCCTCTCGAGGCTCTCCAGCAGCAGACTTCTTGAGCATTCCCGTACCACCATCTCTTACAACATCAGGTACCCTAGAAACGGGCGTTGGAATTGTAGGGACCGACCCCTCCGGTAGTTGGCCACTCATCAGTCGAGTGTTAACCCGAGTCGTAGTTAGTTAAAGTGTTTGGGGAAACCCCGAGACTCCCACTCACAGGTAGGGATCCTTTAGGTACAGTGCACGAGGAAATTTTCCCAGAGCAGACACACTCCAGTCCGTAGCATACGGTTTTACCTACTTTCCCTTCTGATATTCCAATAGAGACGAGTCATACCTTGGGGTGCCTCGGACTTCCCTCTCGCAATCCTTGAAAATGTGGCTGAGCCTCCCACAATTGTAGCAGAAGCTCGGGAGCGTGGTGTAAGTTAGCTCGATCTTCACCGGTTCCGGGAACTCCTTGAACCGCAAGACCATTCCTCGCTGGAGGGGCAACTCAATGAGGTGTCAGAAGCAGACCTTAACCGTGCCTCCCCAGAAGATCCCCCACTGGTCACTTGGGAGCTCCAAGCTAGTCCTCAATACGTCCCCAATGGACATTCTCGTCTCCTTCGTCCAGACCAGAGGTGGAAGACCACAAACATGCGGCCACAGCTGCATACGATCCAATGTCGGCACGTCCCGGATGCAAGGATCAAGATCCCTAAGGAGGAGGGCCCGCCCATCGAAACACCATGGTTCGTTGCTCCGAACCTATGTACGTGCTTCCGATGAACGGAAATAGAAGTCAAAGAGGGTCAGACCCAACTCTTTGACAACAAGACCCTCCGCAGCTCTTCCCCACGTGGTAGTGATGATCTGAAGCATAGTCTCCTTATGGGGGGATGTCAGCGACCATAGCTTCCCCACCATACCCCATTGTTTCTTGACAATAGCCGTGGAGATGGTCGGAGAGAATGGAACGACCACCTCAACCTCCACCTCGTCCTCAATGGAGCATGCCGCAGCCCGTCTTGGAGAGTTTCCAGAGAGGCATGGAGGTCCAAACCCACATCAGCATGGGTCAGCGCAGGCTCCGGCAATCCTTGGGTCGGTGTTCGACCCCAACACATCCCTCCCTGGATTCTAATGGCAGTCGGGACGAGGGGGGTCCGATCCCTATTAGGTAGGCACTTACCCAACCCTAAGGCTTCAACCTCCGTCCGAGAAAGGTCCGCCATCAGCGCCTTGCCTTTCCCCGGATCCCTTTGAAATGGGACATCCGCAGGGAGGACGGTGGCGTCGAGAAGAGACAATGTCGAGGAGAGTTGCAGAGCAGGGACTACAACACTAGGAGCCGCTCCGCTAGGAATGACTGGATGCAAACCTGGGATTCAGAATTCGGAAGGATAGGGTTGCGTGGAAACTAAGGCAATTACCCACGCGGTGCATGAGTAGGCGGCCATGGGTTTCTTGGAGGCGAAGCCACTGTGGGTCGCCTTGTTGGACTTCCCCGCCTTGGTTCGATGCCGGTTAAGGGGTGATTACCCCTATGGAGAAGGGCACCAACTCAGTCGAGAGGGCCGGGAGTATCGTCGTAGTAGGATGAAAGGGAAGCAGGGGAGAGGAACTCAAACCAAGTGGTTTGGGTCGTCTCCTTCAGCGGGTCTTATCCCTAGCACCGGACATAGTCTACGAGGGATTGGACAACGCCGAGCCAATGGCCACAGGGACGGCACGGGCCTCAAGCATAGCAGCAGCAAAATCGATAGGTGGAGCCTTGGTAGACGGCACAACAACGGCGGAGTCAGAAAGCAACATAGTTGATTAGGACTAGGCTAGGGATTAGGTCTCAATTTCGAGAGAGAAACCTTTATTTCTTTTTCTTTGTTAAAACTTGAACTAATAAGTAACTTTTACCGTGTGTGATTTTTTTTTGAGAAGAACATGTACTATTATTACTGGAAAAGGAAATAGGATGATGTGCACATAACTGTAATCATCGTACATGATAGAATCCAACTAAAGAACATAAAGCAATAACAGAAATCTAAAAGTTGCTCGATGCTTAGGGGCGGTTGAAGGGGAAATCTGCGGTAGCATCCAGGGAAGCCATGGATACCGATACAGCATACTTCTACCTAATGGCACTGGGCGAGCAAGCCGAGTGAAAAGGGATTCCTATTGGACATAAATCGACTCTGAGGTTCGCTCCAATAGAATACTGATTCCTTAGAGTGACGTCTCGGACAGTCCTGTAACCAGGAACTGAAATGGATCAGATGGACTTTGCATTCTCCCGAGGAAACAGCAGACGTCGTCCCCCCTCGGATGATAATGAGGGCCTTTAAAAACGTATAATTGCTGGTTCCCGATCTGATTGAAGAATGCCACGCCGGTATTTGGTGGAATCGATGCCACCCTACGTCCAGTGAGTCGGTATTACCGGCAAACCCCCCACTGGACCACGAATGACTCATTGATCTAGGCGAGGGTGCGTGCCGCCCCTCGCCGTTTGTGGTGTCCCTCCATTGGACTCTGCATGCCCCTCTGAATCAGTGCTCAGGAGTAGTGTCAGACCATTGAACGTCCCAACACTACCAGCAGACATGTACCTCTTGTCGCTGACTGAGGACCAGATCCTTGCGGTACCTGTCCCCCTTACAGTCAGACGAACAACCTTTGTGGACCGAAACAGCGGCCGACTACTCTCGTTGCCTCAATTGTGTCCTCCGTCACTGCTACCGTCGTCGTCTTGTCTGCCCAGAATCACCCCGGCATCACTACGACCCCTGACGTCTCGATTTTCTACAACGCCCGCCACCATCGATGGACGACCACCTGAACATCGTATCGCACCAAACGCCCTCGAGACCAGCACCGCCCTAATGAACCTCACCGGAGGTGCCTTGCTTTGCCCCACTCCGCCGTCGTGGCTCACCGAGAACCTGCCCTGCACCCACGGGTGAACAGCCCTCACCGGCGGATCCTCGTCCCACCCCGTGTCGCCACCGCCTCCCCTACCCCTGTTGTCGATCAAAACCAGCGGAAAACAAGAGCCGTCATGGCTCGCCGTCAACGGCCCAATAACCCACGATGGGGCCACTCCTTTCACCTCCACGGGAACGCCCTGGCCATCCGAGACCACACTGCATCCCTCCCTTCCCGAGATCACAACAGCCCCCCCTGTATTTGGCCTCTCTTCATTGATCATCACCGGCAACCAAACCACCCCACACCAATACCATACCCACCATGTCATGAAGAGATACCATTCCACATACCTTGATTTTTGGTCCATCATAGACCAATCAAAGAGATGAAAGCTATCAAGACTGTAAACAGCGGCGACGGAAATCAAACCCTAGCCGCCGCCCACAGAGCTCTTAGTTACTCTTATACTTCTATATCTTTTACCGTGTGGGATGGTTTTGTATTTATTATTATAGTTTTTAATTGTTTTTTTTAATTTTCTAATTCTAATTAGTTTAGAAAACATTATTCTTATTTATTTAAAGAATTATCTAAATGGAGAGAATACATCAATATAAGGTTTGAGTTTCATTCCCTATAGCAATTTTTTTTTGAAATTTTGTTACTTAATTTTTAAAAATTTCTAAAAATACACCTCTGGTTTCTTTCAATTCCATAATTGTGCCCCTCCCAAATATTTTTAACATTACATAGCACTATTGAAAAAATTTGGTGCCCCCCTCGCACAAAAAGCTGGCTCTGCCATTAGTTACTTAAGTCTCTCTTGTTTTGTTGAAATATTTTTAGCCCCACAAAAAATATAATCTTATTATGTGTTTTCTGTTATGTATTTTTTGCTCAATAGACATATAAGGCTATCCACAATGGCGTCGAAACGGAGAATCGTTCGGTTGTCGAATCTGACGTGGCGTTGGAAATCTGTGTTGAATCTGAAAAAGTGAATCGGGTCTGCGTTGAATCTACGAAAGGGCAGATTCGACGTCGAGGGTCTGTAGACTCAATTACCCGTCGAATCGATGAATTCGGGGCCCAGCCGTATCTTGACCAACGAACCAGACCGCGTGGCATGATTAGGGCTTAAATGGACTCAACGCTTCGTCTTACTCACTACTTCTTTTGCACCAATTTCTTTGTCTTCCTCATTACTTCTTCTGCACCCGTTTCTTCATCTTCCTCACTACTTCTTCCGCACCTGTTTCTCTACCTCACGTTTCTACGCCTTGGCATTTCCGCCACCACAATTTCTCCCGGAACGTCGACACCGTGTCTCCACCAAAGTTGTGCTACCACCGTTTCCCCACCGGCCTTACCTTGCCACTGCCTATTTTCAGCTTCACGTGTATATGTCGTCCGAATCTCTTCCAATGGCCATCAACAATCCTCTCCAAGTCTCTTCCACGGTGCTAGGGTCGAGCTCGACCCCCCCCCCCCATACGAGGGCCAGCCGGAACCAGGAACTCAAATCCCATGGATGGTCTTGTACACACAGATGAACGGTAACCCGCTGAGAATGCTCCGCCTGTACCAGAAATAGAGTCGGCCCGAGGAGTCCGCATTGGTGTGTGCGTGGCTCAAACAGGTGGAGCAAGGTCGTGACCAATCCGACGATGTGTTTTGGGATGCCATACGGGGGGAGCTCGCCCACGTGACCCGTCAATCCCTCACGATTGAGCGGTCTGCCGAGAACTGCAACTATCATTGGGTCGTCGTCAACCGAAAGGTAAAGAGCTTCAATGAGTACTGGTGGCAGATGAAGCGCATTTACCAACCCAGTTGGTTCGACGCGCATGTGGTGGACATTACTGAGGAGGTGTATGCCGACAGATGCAGACACGAGGATCAGTAATTTTTTTGAAGGTGTAATGTGTAGGACGACTTGAAATTGTACATTAGTTGTCCATAATAAAAAATGACGAGTGACGTTAGTTCCCTGATGGCATTTCTATAAAACACAGTTAATTTTGTCCCATGACCGTCTCTACATGGTCCGGTGACATGACTTGTTGTGTTCTTGTAGTAATTACATTAGCGAATCCACTCACTTGCCATTTTTAATTATGAAATACTGAGAAAACAACTAGAAGTCGTCCCTCATATTTCACCCCAAGACCCATTACTCAACGTACAAGAAGCCTACATGGAGATCGTATTGTGTTGTACTCCTATTCAAGCTTACGAGAAATATTAATAAATGTATTTTGGTCTGGTCGGGTCGTCTTGCATTTTGATAAACACATCAATTTGAACATATTTTCGATTTTTATTCTACATAATACACTCGGAATAGACCGAATCGGTCTATTCCCACTGCGACACTAAAAACAATAGACCCACGAATCAAATCTAATCTCCCTAATTTTTCCAAAAATATGACTTAAACAGATCAGAATTAGACCGAATCAATCTAATTCCATTGTGGATAGTCTAACAAATACAATTGAAATGGTAATGCACACTTCCAAAAACAAGTGGTACCGCACGATGTTGAAATGAGAATGTACGAATTTGATTTTGTGTATTTTGAACTCAATTGGGCCTCTGTTTCGGTCCAATTCAAAAGCCCAAACTTGAGTGGTTATATTCGTACAACAAACCACCCACCCGGCCCAAAAAACCAGGAATTGTCGGCCGGTGGTGGATACTTGCTCACCGGTCCGTTCCCTTACAAATGATCTCTTGATAACAAATCATCAGAGATTAACGGGAAAGAAATTTTATTAACATTTGTCCGTATAAGCATTATATTGTATATCAAATAAGTACAAGTATGACTCGGGGACGACTCGGTGGACACCACCTTCTCTTGCCATCTCCTTCGCTTTCTCCACTCACTACTCCGGCTGATTCAATTTCAAAACCAGATTGATTTATCGGCGATCAAGGGTCGAGATTCGAGGATCCCAGCGTGGCAGTATCTGTGGAGATCGACGGTGCGGAGCAGGTCTTGGAACAAGGACTCGTCACAGGGGAGGGAAAGCGGGCCGTCGTTGGCGAAGCCGTACTCCTCCTCAGCTTCAAGCAGAAGCTTCTTGAACACCGGGTGGTTCAGGTACGTCGCCCGCACTACGAATCTGGTGCAGTCGCGGCCCACGCAGACAGCCACGTGTCCCGACGGCACGTCTGACGGTACGCGGCCGACGGAGGCGCGGGCCTTGCTGCGCCACCGCCTCAGCATCTGGCGGAGCTTCACAATGTGCCGAATTTTGCTGCATTTCCTGACTCCGGCGGACATTGATGGAAGAGGGACTTGGTTGGTTATTATCAGTGTTGAGCGTTTATGTGTTGGGAATCTGTGTGCTACTTGTTGGGTGGGGATATTTGTTTTATAAAGATGGCGTTAAGGAAGTGCCCCTGCTTTCAAAGGTATTTACGGAATTGTCTCCTCCTTGCTCTTATGCAGTGGCATTAATGGATTAGAGGCTTGCGAGTAGTTGCTCTATTTGTTTTTTGGGTTAATTGTTGAAACTTACCCTTATGTATTGGTCACGAACACTATGCTACCCTCCTTTTCAAAATGATATTTGCACTACCTTATCCATTGGTCACGCGATTACGTTAGGAAAAATAGACGGTAAAATGCCGTTTTTTCCATTCCGTTAGTCATATGACCTCAAGTGTCATATAATGGATGGTAGAATGACGTTTTTTTCCCTTAAGTATTTGACCTCTATATATTTCATAAGGAACAACAACGAGGGTGCAATGATAATGTTCCTTATAAAATGTATAAAATTCAAATAATGAAGGAAAAAACGTCATTTTACCATCCATTATATGACACTTGAGGTCATATGACTAACGTAATGGAAAAAACGGCATTTTACCGTCTATTTTTCCTAACGTAATCGTGTGACCAATAGATAAGGTAGCGCAAATATCATTTTGAAAATGAGGGTAGCATAGTGTTCGTGACCAATACATAAGGGTAAGTTTCAACAATTAACCCTTTTTTTTTCATTTGAGCATGCACCGTGATGGGAAGCTGGTAAAGGTATTGAGCTTTTTGGAATAATATACTATATTTAAGAACTTTAGTAGTTGGAGGAGGGTATGGAGGTGAAATAGAAAATTCTACATTGATGAGATGCACAGAGAAATGCATCAAGGAACGAGCACCTTGATCATTGTAAAAAATGTACATAAAACAAAAACCTTATAGTTTTTTTTTATCAATATAACCTCACAAACGGTTTCGAAAGCATAAACAAAACCTGTTACAACAAATTTCGAGATGCCATAAAAACATTAAGGAGTGGTGAGGGGTAAGAAAGTGGTACTGGAAATCTCAGTCCAAACCATAGACCAAGACTGTATGAATAAAAGGAGGTACGACCTATACCAGGGATCCCTCCAAGGCCGGTCCCTGAGGCTCCGGGTGTTTAACATTCCTCCTGGCGAGGCTGTTTACCAGCCCTCGCCTGATCATCCCAGGGTGCATCTGCAACAATCCGCTTGACTCTTCTAGTAGAAGAAGCTCTAATATCTTCAAGCCCAATAGTAACAGGCATAGGTACTTCCATGCCCCTAGAAATGAGCGATGGAATTTCAAGGACCCGGCTACCAGAGAGCTGGTCAGGTACCAAGTTCTTCCACCCCGGTGCCCTGAGTTCCTGTAACATTAGATACATCGCTCGGGAAACCCCCAGAGTCCTCACAAGAGACGAGGTGTCTTTAGATACAGTGCTTAGGAAAAGTTGGCCAGAACCAGGAGGTACCGCCAGCTTCGGCTCCTCCCAATCTGTGGCATATGACTTACCATGTTCGCCCTTCTGATACTCCAACAAAAAGGGACCAAACATCAGCTCGCCCCGACCCTCCAGCTTGCAATCTCGCACCACGTGGCCCATCCACCGCAATTGTAGCAGAAGCTCAGCAAATTGGAGTAGGTGAGTTCCACCCTAACAGGATCTGGGAAGTCTGTAAACCGAAGCACCAATCCTCGCCGAAGAGGCCGATCGATGAGGTGCCAGTATCGTACCCTGATCGTACCTCCCCAACACATGCCTCATTGATCACTCAATACAGTCACACATGAACCCAAATTATCTCCAATTGTTTGCCCCATCGCCTGAGTGCAAACTAAGGGCATCATATCCCAAACATGAACCCAAAGCTGAAATCGATCCAACATGGGTAGGGGGTCCCGAGCACAAGGACTGAGGTCGCCCAATAGTAGGGGACGAACATCAAAACACCAGGGTTCATTGGCACGAACCCAAGCCCTAGCCTCTATCGTTCGAAAATAAAAATCAAGCAAACCCGAGCCCAATTCCTTGACGACCAAGCCATCCACCGCTTTTCCCCAGGCGGTGGTGATGACTCGCAAGAGCGTCTACTTCCTCAGTGCCATGTCCAGCCAGAGACGCACAACCATACCTCACTACTGGCGGGAGATAATCATCGAGTTAACCGGAGAGTAGGGAACTACCACCTCGATGTCCTCGTCATCCTCAATGAAACAAGAGGAGACTCCGTCCTAAAGAGCCTCCTGCGAGGCCTGCATGTCCAAATCATCTACACTAGGAGGAGGCGGAGGGTCTTTTGACGGTAGTGGAAGCTGACCCTTAACCATGCCTTTCGAAACAGTCAGGCAAGCCGGGATCAGAGGAGCCTTGTCCCAATTAGGCAAGCGCCGCTCTAGACTCATATCCTTAGCCATCGGTTGAGGGAGGTCCGGTAGCAACTTCACCCAAGGCTCGACCCCGCCTTCATCCACCATCGGAGCTTTACCTTTGGCGGGGTCACGACGAAGTAGAGGGAAAGGAATAAACGACGGAGACTCGAGGGAGATGAGGTGATGAGCCGCACCCGGTGTGATCAAAGAAACCCTAGGTGGCGAAGTTGTGCATGGTAGCAGAACCACCGCCCTAGGTTTCAGAACCCCGCCCTAGGCTTCACCGGTTGTCCTCGATGCGGCTTCGTTGGAGGCATCGGCGGAGAAATACCAACGGATAATGGGATAATCGCCAAAGACAGAGGTGGTGGAAGGGCACTAAGGGCCGGAAAGGATGGAGGTTCAGTCACCACCGATGATGTGAGAATAGTGAGAGCACTGGGCATCTCCGACAAGGGGAGGGTACGTTTGGGTTTCCTCTTTCGGTGGGGATTTGAAGCCGAAGATTTCTCTATAGCCACGCTTGTCAAAGACAAAGGCTGCATGGGAGGAGAGAGACGCATGCCGGTTGGAGCAGCAACAGCAGGAGTCGTGTCGGTAATCACATGGTAGTTAGAAGCCATAGACGCAAGGCAGTAGGCTAGGGTTTAGTCTTAAGTTACGAGAGAAAGATTTGTTTACATTGATGGAATGTTTGTAAATTTGTATGCATAGAAGTTCAAATTTTAATATTATTAAACTCATTTATATGTAAAATAAATAATTATATTTTAAAAACAACCAGTAATAAAATAACATTCATTTTATATTATACAAACATTTATGTGTTGCGTTTCGTTGGACGTGCATGGTTGGAGTATACGAAAGAAAAGGTTTCGACTCATTCTGAATCGACGTCGAAATATACCTTCCCCATAAACCAGCTCCTCTGTAAACTAATTGTGCATCAAACATTCGTTATCATCGTCACAACCTCCAAAAAAGACCTTTTCTTATAGGGATTTTCAACGACTTCGTTAATTACCTCGTCTAAGTTGGCCTATATTTCAGTAAGGAATTTGTCGGTTGTACATTCCATCCCTTCCTCGATCATTGCAATTTTTGCCTTCGCAAGCGCTTCTCAATCGTCTGGTGCAATCAATCTTGTAATGCTAAATATGGAGGAATTTGAGAGACATATGAATGAAATAATGGTGAATTCACATACGAATTTTTTTGGCTTTTATAAGAAAAAAATATTAATTTTTATTACTTTTACCGTTATTTTATTATTCATTTACAAACAAATCAATTTGACCTATGGAGACCAATTGTCGTTTTTTTCAAATGCAGGGGATATGTGGCAGGCGGGATTCAGTTTCAACACCCGCACATGTGTAGAGCTTTGGCTTTGCGCCCGTGGCTCCGAAGCCCCCGACCCCCCCCCCCCCCCCCCTCTCTTTCACGCACTGCAGTTGTCTGTCGCTAGAGACCGTAGGTCTGTCATTGAAGACTACAGGTGCGTCACTGTGATTACTATTAAAGACTATATAGAAGAATACTCCTATGTTTGGGGAATAGTAAATCTTTATCATCTACATGGAGACTATGATAAGGGTTTCCTAACTAATTAATGAGAGTCCATGTTCGTTAAATGCATAATAAACTCAGTGTACAAACCCTCAAAATGAGCAATCAAATTCGGGTATTTTCTTAAAAATAAAAACTAAAGGAGATGGAAAAGACAACTCTAGATGAATAAAGTTCACCAACGGTTGATAATCGCTACGAAGTTGGACGTTCATTCTTTTTGCGAGTCAATTTTAGATATTCTTTAAAGTTCCATCTCTTCTATCATTACCAACTCAGAATTGTTCGATTATGTGTTTTGTTGTTATATCTAGGTTGACAATTTATATGTCAAGGAAGATGTTATTCAAGATGCCGATCAATAAAGATAGAAAAGATGTCTGATCAAATGTCATTGGACATCCTGAGCATGACCGGTGTTGAAGATTTGTTATTCAATAGCATATGTTCGATCTGAATGATCTGAAACTTGTATGTTGATTGATTACATATAGTGAAACCTTTCCACTCGTAGAGTGCTCCCAGATGTAGATGATAATGCATCGAACTGTGTAACTAACTTGTGTGTCCTTATGTACTTGTTTTTTTTTATTATTGTTTCCATTCTGTTCTAGAGCAAGGTGTCCGTCAACAAGTCTGAACATTGTATAAGACATCTTGCTATTGCACCTAACCAGAATTTTATGTTTCATAAACAAGCGGGAAAAGTTCATAATCATATTTTCATAATCTCATGCATCAGGTGAATACTAATCTACAACTGTATGTAATAGAGATTAACTCTTTGTAGAGCAACCTTTGATGCTGAGCTTGCTGGTTTGAGACTGAGACCTTTGGGTTATGGAGGAGACTTGCCAATGCACCCTTTAGTAGTTTTCCCTCTGACGGTATCCACACGAGGAAAATTTTGTCACAACTAAAAGCTTGCTAATAGCCTTGGAACTTTTCCCTTTTATTCGTCATTATGGTTGGCCGAAAATCACTATGATGGAGTTTACAATTTTTGGCCAAGGGGCCTCTATTTATAGGCTTTTGATGTACCAAAACCAATTAGAATTACAAAAGCTTGAGAAAGAAGAAATCTAAATGAGTCTTTTTTTTCCTAGTCCAACTTGAGCTTCTCTTTTCTAGTCCAACTAGGCTTTATCCTTTTTCTTATTCTAGCTATAATAGAAGACCAAAATACACACACATTGGGTTGGCCAAAAGTCACTATGTTGTGAATGGTGATTCGGCCGACCCCATATATTGTATGTTTTTAATGCTTTATTTCATTTGAATAAATGTCATGCAAGAAATATAATTAAATGAAAATAATAACATTGTTTTGTGAATAAATGATTAAATAAATACGCTAATTATACCATATAGAATTACTCTTATTTATTTAAGTCAAACCTCCAAGATTCATTTCGTCGTGGGCTTTACTCTACTGTGTGTGACCATTTAGGTTCACAAGACGTTGGTAGTGAGTCCGAAATCTACATTTCGTTCACAAGTTATAGATAAATCCTAATAAGGTCCATACCTACCCAAACCATAAGAATTGTGACATTTCTCTAATCAAAACATATTACCATAAGTATTCTTATACTTTGTTGTTTGGTGATATCATGAATGAACTATTATCTCTAAAATTACCCATACTGACCTACATTGTCTTGGTATGCCACCTCGCTATGTCGTTTGTATAGACAAGATATATTTTTACAATTATCTCTAAAATTAACCATGTCAACCTACATTTTCTTTGGATGCCACCCCTTTATGTCAAACAACTTAAAGTTATATCATACATTTGATTCATAGGTAGGAGTAAGAAAATAAAGGGTTTTTCTTGGATAGCCTCGAATATACAAGATATTTAATTTATCACTTTTTGTTTGGAGTTATATATTTTATCTCAACTTAACATTATGAACTAATACTCTACTGAAAATAGTCATTTGAGTGATGTAGAGGATACGTCACTCAGGTCGCATCGCGGATGCTGCCTTGTTGAGGCACAGAAGCGACATATAGGTGATATTGCATCACCAAACACTAAGTTGTTGTAGAGATAGTTCTATGCAACCTTATCTCTACTTATGTAGCACACAATCCACATCTCTAAAGCAACTAGTTGTATCGCTTAAGCCATACTTATGAGAGGTATAAAAATTATGTCCCAAACCATTAATTCGTTTAACCTAAGTGACTCATTAGGGAGACATACTTCTATGTAGCCTAAATGTTATATTCACCATCTCCAAGAGCGACATGACGTCGAAAAATAGGGAACAACTATCTTGTGCATGTTCTATTCCAAACTTCTATATATAAAGAAGGAACATCCGAAAATTATTCACAATTCCAAAATAAAACTAATTTTATGGAAACATTTCTAGCAAAAACAGAGTTCACCAAATCCCATAATTTTTTAACAAAATATATCACCCAACTAAAATGTATATACTAATCAAAGTGACAATCATTAATATGTAACACAATTCCTTCTAAAGTCGATATATTGATCTCATATTGTCTAATTGTCCTAAAACATTTATTCAAGGCCACTACCTTATGTTATTCCTTCAGTTTCTCTGTGTCCTCGACGACCCCCGCATCAACTTTGGCATGAGCATAAACTTTTTGGGAAGATCGGGATTCAATCGCTCTTCTGTATTTTGGGAATTATTCTGACATGGTCCACGTGCTTCTCAAACATGTGTTCCATCCCGTTTTCCAACCACAATCATTAGGATATCCATTTTTTTGTTATCAATCGGTTTCCTCACCACATACTTTATCACTAATCATGATTCCTCGGGCAGGACATCCTTCTTAAGTAGGAGAATGTCATTATACTTTGCCAACTTTTGATTCAATTTTTCTAGTACACACAACACGTAATTTTGTAAATAAATGATGGAGAATGAAAAAACTATTATGCAACCAAAAAATTACTAAAAAGGATAACATATTGTCTCAGCTATCTCGATACCTAAGTATGTATATGGTTAGACATCAATGGTCGGAGTCAGATTCTTTTTGTTCTTAAACTCTTCAGCCACTTTGATGAATGTCTTTTTCCCATTATGGGTTAAGTTTTCTAGGGGACTGACGACACTGTTATATTTTCTTGCTCTTTGTCTACGAACTTGAAACAATAATTAGTTCTACACAATTGATATAATAAGAAAACTGAAAATTTTAAAAATGTGTGAGTTAATTACCTTGAATATCTCGTCCTCAAAGTGTTGGAGTAGACAAACACTACAAGAAACATTGGCCAGTCACTAACCAAAAGGTGAAGAAGTTTCAGGGATGGTGACCCAGGTTCAATCATGTATACTATAATGGTCGCTTCGATAACCAAATCATGACCGATGTGGAAAGGGGTTATGTAGAGAAGTATGAACATGAGTTCTTGAAGCACTGGTGAAACCTGGTGAAGGATAAGTCGTGGTGGAAACAACGCTTTGAGAACGATTTCTCCTCGACTGGCCAATTTATTGGCACCTTGAGATATTATAAAGGGACTTCTTAGGCATCTAGCATCGAGACTCCTCCACCATCTGGCATGAGGAGTTCGCAGTCTAGAGGGGAGACTCTAATGTCGGAGATGGACATCTTGGTTGAGGTCGATGTCGAGGTAGAATGGTTTTTAGGACCTGTGCGTGGGCACCGCCTTGAAGGGAAAAAGGATGCCAAAATGAGGATGGCTCGGGATAAAGGAAAGGCAGCGTCCACCGCGACATTGGACCTGAAGTTGACCAAAATCTTGGCCAGCATGGAGAAGTACTACTTGATTTCAATCGGAGCGAATAAGAGCCTCATGCGTGAGTCACGATTTCTCTAAGAGATAGACACTTCGAGGATGGGAGGGGAGGATTTGGGAGCCTAAAATATGTTCATCACCGTCATGGCTAGGAGGATCAATGTATTGGTCTAATTTGTTGTATTGATGAGTCTTTTATAATCGGTCCTCTTTAATTAATGAAGTTTTTTCGTTTCGTACAGGGTATTGGCTAATTTTATTGTGTTTCCAAAAATATGCGTAAATCTGAACCACAATGTCATCGTCTCAAACAACATATTAGTAAAGCGCACGAGGAGATGACCTCGAAACTGATTTTTTTTCCCGTTAATAAATTGTATTTTTGATTAAATAACTTAAATTTGGATTAATGGTATTCTCGTAATTATGTTTTATTTCGGGTCTTTAAACCCGAATCAGTTTACTACCATAACGCAGTCATTAGAAAATAGACCCTTCAACTAAGTGGGGAAAATGGTGAATTTTGACCCTTAATACATCGAAACAGTCTATTATCACAACAGATGCTCTTTCGTCTATGTCAAGCTGATACTGATTTGAAAACGAACATGGATAAATTTCACATGTAATAAATAAAGTGATGTACTCCATTATTACAAGGGAAAACCCTTGGTAGTCTCGTTGTACTATGTTCAATTCATATATCATAACCCTAGCCAAACTCGTTTCTTACATCATGAAGGTCAATTAAAGTAAACTATTACAAAATATCAAAATCTGTGATAAATGACAGAAAACGTTAGTAGTCGGTCATGTGCAGTTGCACATGACCTTTTATTTTTTATAAATACCAAATTACCCCTTTAAATCATAACGGTCAACTTTCGGAGACTATTACAAACTATCAGAATCTATAATAAATGACATGTAGCTTTTTTTATCATTAACCTCTGTTGTTCTTCTTCTTCGCGTTTTTTTAAACAAAACAACTTGTGTGTTTTTAAGACTGATGGACAAATATGATTTTTTTTTTTCCAGAAATGAATTGTGAATTAGCTTGATTTTGCATTGTCCCAATTTAATAGAAATGATAAAAAGAAGGTTTGATTTTGATTTGAAGTCTATACATGAGTCTAGTTAAGGATGGAATATTCAAGACTGAAATCCTGATTTCATGAGTTCTAAGAGTAGTGTTTCTTGTTTAAGAACTTAAGTTTTGCACCCAAAGATTGTAAGTTCAACAATGTTGGCATGTTTTGGATTGGGGTATTAAATAATCCTTTGATATTATGAATTTTGATGTTGTGTTTGGTTTACACTCTCATAAAAGTGAGAATGGTTAAAGAAGAATTAGTGGAGAAGAAATAATTTTGAGAAATGTCCATCGGTGAAAGAAAAAAACAGTTTAATGAAAATTAAAGAAGAATTAGCGGAAAAAAAAATCTCGTTCCATAAACCTAATTAACCTTTTTTGATGTCATAACAATAGAATTTTCGTAAATAATTGTGGAAAACATCGTCATTTCGCTTTTCACGTAACACATGTCCACTTTTCGAACACAATCTATCGCATTTGTAATCAACCGTTATGATGTAAAAATATACATTCCTTTTTTTTAAACGGGTAACCGGAGACTTTCATTAATACCAATAGGTAATCAAACAGGATGAGGCGTGACCGCCTCGGGTTCCAGATGTATGTCCGGGCCGACCGTAGCAAAACCCTAAACCCTAAACCCTATAATATACATTCCTAGGGATATGAGTTAATGATAAACATTAGTCCAACGTTATGACATCAAGTTACCCATTATTAGAACGAAGCACTTGATATTGTTGTTGCATGACTCTGTTTTCATGCATTTGGTCGTGATATTCAATCCAGTCATAAGATATCTCAAATTTAAATACTGAACTTTTGAGGTGAAAATATGAATTGTGTGAAAGTAGATATATTATTCTAAGGGAAAACTACAACTACATACCCTCACTTGGCACGATAATATGATGCATATCTTTACATTTTTAACTAATAAATACACGCATGTTTCCACGTTTAACGATTTATCCCATTCCGTCCAACTTTGTCAGTCTTTTATTGTAAAACGACAAAAATACCCTCAACTACCCTCCAATATTACACAATCCTATGATTCATTAATAATTTCTGTTTTTCTTTAATTTTCATTTTCTAATTCTTTTTATTTAATTATTTTTTTCTAAAACCAACATTAAATCAATTTTATTTTTCAAATATCAGTTTTATATTTAAAAATCATATTTTTATTTCAAATTATTTTTAGTTCCAAATCTATTTTTTAAAATTTATGATTTTAATTTAAAAAATACATAAATATTTTTTTTCAAAATTAAGTTTTAATTATTTTAATTTATTTATTAATTATCTTTCAATTTTATATAAATCTTTCCCTTTCTACTTCCCCCAACCCCTCGAATCTCTGACTTTTCCCTTCGCCTCCCTCTCGCCGATTTAACCTTTCCCCTCCTCTCTCTTGTTAGTCTCTTCCCTTTGCCTCTCCTATGATCGGCCTTCGACCCCGGTGCACTCTCCGGTGGTTCTTTGGTCTCGATTCGTTGGTCCATCGTGGTCCTCGTCCCAGATCTGATCCTCCTCTGTTGTGGGCCGTGGAAGTCGGTGGTGCTGCTCCTGGCATTTGCAGGGATACTTGCTCGTCCGTGTAGTTAGTTCCCTCCCCTGTTCTGGTCCTTTTTTCGGTTGGACCTTGCCTCCAACTCGTTCCTCGTCAGATTCTTTGCCTCCCTAAAGGTGGGAGCTGCCCAGACCCAGTCATTAGCCTCGCCAGACCTGAGAGTTGAAAGCTGTACGGACCCAGTCATTCATCTGAAAATTATTTTGAATTTTTTGCTGAAATAAAATCAAATATGGATCTGTGATCATGTAATTTGTTGAAATTTTTAGTTGATTCAACCCATATCCACCATCTCTTAGTCGAAGCCACTGTGGTTTTTCGTTGTTGTTGTTCATTTGAGATTGATGTTCATCTAAGATTGTTTTCAATTCTTTTTATTTCAATTTTGATAAAAAATTAAAAGAATTTATTTACTGAAAAAAACAGAAAAACTTTAAGTATATACCGAATTGAAATTAAATATGTATCACATAAAAAAATCAATGTTACAGATTTTATAAATGAAAAATATTTTTATAAGTAAATAATATTTTTCAAATAAAATTTGGAATATTAAAAATAATTTTTTTAGTTTAAAAAAAAAGAAATTTATTTTTATATAAATAAAAAATGAATTTTATATATTTTCAATATTATAATATGATTAAAGTATATTTTTATAAATAAAAATATATTTATTTATAAAAAAATTGGATTTAAAAAAACGAAATGATTTTTTAAAAATAAAAACTGAACTTTGTATATTTTTTATAAGCTCAAAAATATTATTAATAAGACCGATTCCACGAAAAGGAATCGGAATGCCCTGATTCAAGAAGAAGCGGGGTAAAAGAGGTCACGCTTACAAAGGAGTTCTGCTAAGGTGGAACTATAAGGGAATGCCTTAAACCCAACGCATAAACAAACCGAACAAAACGAAACAAAAAACTAATGAGCTGAATTCTGCCGAGCCTTATGAGACACTTTCCACAAGGTCGAAGCAGGGGGCGCTATTTTGATATTACGTTCTCGAGTCAACGACCTAGCTCTCGATCTGGTAACTACTATAAAAGTAGACGGTCTACTCTGGCGTGGAGGATGTTGGAGAAGAGCGTCCTTCCGAGGACTAGTATCCTTATTCTCCGAAACTTCCGAAACATCCACTACATCAGCTTGAGATCCTGACCCAAATGCCTTACTCCCAGTTGTACATCCTTGCACCTGGTTCAAAACAATGGGATCTGAATCACCCACAAACTGGTTTTGACCTATAATATAATATGATTAATATATATTTTTTATAAATAAATTAAAATTTTAAAATAAAATTTGGATTTTAATAAAATTAAAATGGTTTTTTAAAATAAAGTTTTGATTTTAAAAAAATTAAATTGACTTTTTCTAAATAAAAACTGAATTTTGAAAATAATTTTTTTCCATAAATTATTTTAATAATTTTGATTTTCGTAACCAAGGGTGTTTTAGGCTTTTCTGAAAAAATAAACAGTAATGGATGAAAAATTAGACGGAAAGAAAAAATCGTTAAACGTAGAAACATACGAGCATGTATCAGTTAAAAAAACATAAAAATATGTATCAGATAACCGTATCGAATTAAAGATATATAAGTGTAGTTTTCCCTTGTTCTAACTTTGAATTACATGATTCATATAACCTGATCATGATCTTTATTCTTTTTTTTTGAGATAATGATCTTTATTCTTTAAGTTTAAGGTGAGATATAGAAAAGTCATAACCAACATCGTTTATATAAGGGTTAATTACATTCACCTACCCCGAACTATGCACGTTTAACGGATACCTACCCCAAATAACGTATACATACCCCAGACTAACACTTGTAACAACATCTCCTATTCCATTCATTTTTCCGTCCATTTATTGTTCATTTCTTCAGAAATTCCTAAACTACTCGTAGTGTTTTTTTTTATCAGCAAATTATTTTATAGAGATCCAAGTCTTTGAAAAAAAGACAAGGACAAGGGCTCAACCCTCATTCAAACCAGTACAAACTAAGAGCACTCCAACCAGGGAGCCTCAAAACTAAACCCCTAACCGTGGGGAAACAGAAGAGTCTTCATACCCAGATTGACTAACTAGAAGCAAACAATACAATACAACAGGTCTAAAAATACCCAGATTTATCTAACTTGAAGTACAACCAAAGCCCTACAAGGGGCAACCTAACTAAGACAACATAGAGAAAACCAAAACCTCTCAGGAAAAGCAGTGTCACCAGCACTCAACCACGAACACCAGACCTGCAACCAAACCCAAACAAACCTGCCTACCATAAACCCCACCAGCCACTCCTCCAGAACAGGGCCAAACCGGCCAGGTCACAAGACCAACAACTACACGGTGGCCACCACCGGCTCACCGTGAGGCCCAACACAGGGGCAGGAGAGGAAAAGAGCTGGAATGGAGGAAAGGGAAGACAGAACTTACCAAGATAAGGCTGAAGTTGTCGCTGCTACCAAAGAACGAGAGGACCGTACCCGAAAAAACACCGAAAAAGTGCCCCCGCGGCCAGCACCAACAGGGAGAAATCGGACCCAGACGCCCCCCAAAAGGCCACCGGCGACAAAGAGAGGAGAGGAACTAGGAGGGCCACACCCGTCGACGAGCAGAGAAAACAAACCGAGCACCACCACAAAACACCAGATCTGAAATCCCCCGAACCCTTGCACTACTCAGTTTCGAGAAGAAACTCACCGGAGCCAACACTCCACGGCGAACCCTTAGGCGAGTATGTGACCTACAGCTCCAAAACTCCACCGGTAGAGAGAGGAGTAGAAAGCTACACAAGAAGGGTGAAAGAGGTCAAAACGGGCGAGAAAGGTAAGATCCACCGGTCACCGGAGCGGAGGATGAAGCCGGCGACGAAGAAGCAACAGATCTGAAGCGAAAAGCTTCAGATCTGAACTTCTTCAAGCCAAAAACCTGAAGGAAAGGTTGAAGGGGGAAGGGAAGAAAAGGGCAAATGAGGGAGGGAAGAAGAGCACGATACCCCCGACGATGACCATGGCCGAAAGCCATGGCCATCGCCGGTGGCCGCGAGACAGGAAGAGGGGAAGAGGGTCGGCTAGGGTTTGGGGAGAAGAGAGAAGTGAGAGCTTCTCTATCTAACTTCTCTCTATTTTTGACTTTTACAATCATGGTCTAACTACTCGTAGTGTTACAATCTTAAAACCAACTTCAACCCTAAATCCAACCCTAAATCTCTCTCCAAACCTAAATCTAACCCTAAATATGGATGGAAAAATGGAGGGAATGGGGGATGTTGTTACAAACTGTTAGTTCGGGGTATGTATTCATTACGAAATAACTTTGGGGTATTTATCCGTTAAATGTGTATAGTAAGAAGTAGGTGAGCGTAATTAACTTTTTATATAATTCACTTGCAAACATTTTGGGTTGAGTACTTACTATACTATTGATGGTCGTTTGATCCCAGAAGTATTAGCTAGGAAAACCAACGGCATTTCTTCCAAAATTATCCAAAAAACGAAAACCATAAGGTTTCACTGATCAAAGTTGAGACACAAAACAAGAAACCAAGGGATACACGCAAATACTACACAACAAAAGTTCGTTTATCTACAAGTTTTTTATTCAATATTCTTTTTCCCCTAGAAATAAAATTATTTAGTCTCTCGACATACAAAAAGCAAAACTATATTAATTTTATTCTCCTAATCAGACCAAAGACATGTGGTAGATGCCACAAGTCTTGATTGTTTTTTGTATAGTACCAAAACAAGCATCCAAAATGTTTCTCCCCATTAGTATATACTATATCCCTCACTTGCCGAATCAAACACTAGCTCGCAAGGCTTGTTCATAAAGCTCGACCCGAAATAAAGATGGAATGGTGAATGGGTTGGATCCAATCGGGTCCACGTGTATGCTACCAGCACTACTAGGGTAGTTGGCTAGGATTTAAGGATCATCAGATTCCATAATGGATTGTGTTAGAGCAAGGACAACGGGTCGTGCCCGCGCCCTGCCCCGCACGCTCCGGGAACGATCCCCGCTGGCCGGTCCGCTGCAGACGCCCAAAATCACGGTCCCGCTCCCGCTCCCGCTCCCGATCTCCCGCTCCCGCTCCGCAATCGCTGGCTGAGCGCGTTGGACGCGCCTGCGCGCTCCAGCTGCGCTGGCAGCCTGTGGGCGTGCCACGTGTCCCGACCGTTGCACCTCAAATGGCTAGTTTTTTTTTTTTTAATTCAAAAATCACCAAATAAAACCCTATAAATACCCCTTTCCTCTCATATTTTTCACACCACTTCCTACTTCAACTATCCAACTTCACTTTCTCCTTCCCAAATTCTCCTCTCTTGTTTCAATTATTCTCGCGAAAAATGTCGGGCGATGCTGGGTCTCGTGCACACTCATTTGGTGACGAACGAGAATTCACCCCGGACGAACTGGCACGAGGTTTCGGAGACATTCTGACGGGCCCTCGCTCCCACTCCCCAAGCTCGAACCCGGGGTCGAGTTCAGGTTAGTGTAAACTTATTTTATTGTATTAATGCATTGTATTCATTTTTTTGATTAATTATTTGCACTTATTTTATTTTTGAGCACTTAATTTAATGTATAATTTTTGTTGTATTAAATTTTTGAGCACTTAATTTAATGTATAAATATTTTTGTCAGGGCAAACCCGTACCCCACATTACCAAATGGCGCCAGGGTTCCAACTGCCCCCACAAGGGTTCCAAGTGCAATCACAATGGAACATGCCCCCACCAGAACAAGCACAATGGAGCACGCCCCCACCAGAGTCACAATCACAATGGGGCATGGGACCCCAATTCTACAACTACGAGGGTCATCCACTACCCGAGGTAGAAACCCCCCAACCATCCTCTTCCCAACGACGAGGCCGAGCCCCTGGCCGAGCCCGAGCCCGAGCCCCTGCCCGAGGCCAACCCCGAGACCAACCGGTAGAACAAGAGGCGGATGGCCGGCCATTCAGCAAGGAGGAGGACAACTGGCTCATAACTTGCTGGTTAGCAACATCAAGAGATGGCGTCAAGGGCAACTCGCAAACCGGCAACACATTCTGGTACTCAGTGCAGAGGAAATACAACGCCCAGAGCCGTTACCCACCTCGCCGCTGGCCAGCCATCAAGAAACGTTGGCTCAGAGGTTCCAGCCAGACAAGGAGGATGCTCGGCTATATGAAGAGGTTTAGGGATGAGAAGGCGAGCGGCGCAAACGACGACGAGCACTTGAGACGTGCGAAGGAAATGTGGGAGAAAGATGGGAAAGTGGTTAGTGACCACCCGCTAAAGTTCGACCTGGATCATTGGGTCTGGAGGCTCGATGGCAATGAGAAGTTCAGTGCCGAGGAGGGCACAATGGGAACTGTCCGCCGTCAAGTACGCCAACAACGACAGCGGTTGGATGAGGCTGGGGCTTACAGCTCAACCCCACCCACAAGCGCAGGGGAGGAGGGCACACCTCTCAGTGGTGAGTCCCAACCACCAGAATGGGGAGGAAGCGAGAACTACGAGGGGACTCAGGTCCCTCTCAGCGACACACCCCCATCCCCCGAGGCCGACCCAAGTCCCCCTCCCCGACCGCAAGGGAAGAAGGCAGCAAAGGCCGCAAAGAAGGGGGTCGTCCTCACGGCCCAAATGTCTGCCTTCGTCGAGCTGGAAAAATCACGGGTGGATGCTGAACGTTCACATCGCGAACAACTTGTAGAAGCGCATCGCCTCATGCAGTCATTAACCCAACAGTGGGAATCAAACATCATTTATTACAAGACCCTGGTGGAGAAGGACACATCTTCCTACGACGAAGAGGCGTTGGAAGAGCATAAGTTTTGCAAGACCCAAGTGCGAAGACTCATCACTAGCCTTGAAGCCCAAATTGAAGATCTTCGAAAACAACCCCCACCACCAGATGACGCCGGAACATCTTGAACTTGTATTTTGTTTTGGGTTGTATTAAAATGGATTGAATAAAATTAGAAGTTCATTTCTATTCGTGTTGAATTTATTAATTATTGATTGTCATTAATTATTTATTTCCAAAATTGTTTAAATTATGACTAAATTAAACGGTTTCTGATAACGAATTAAATAAAACAGGAAAATAACAAATTAATAATCCAGTCAGCATTGTTCTGCACTCCCAGGACCTCAAGGTCCTTTCTGTTGCAAAACACCTACTTTTCTGCACTCCCACTCCCTGACTTTTGTCCAGTCAGCACAAGGTCTGCACTCCCACTCCCTGACCAAGGTCTTTTCTGTTGTACATGCTCTAAGAGCATGTACAATAGAAAGGACCTTGGTCAGGGAGTGGGAGTGCAGACCTTGTGCTGACTGGACAAAAGTCAGGGAGTGGGAGTGCAGAAAAGTGGGTGTTTTGCAACAGAAAGGACCTTGAGGTCCTGGGAGTGCAGAATAGTGCTGACTGGATTATTATTTGTTATTTTCTTGTTTTATTTAATTCGTTATCAGAAACCGTTTAAATTGTTTGTAATTTAAACAATTTTGGAAATAAATAATTAAGTACAATTAATAATTAATAAATAAATTCAACACGAATATAAATGAACTTCTAATTTTATTCAACCCCTTTTAATACAACCCAAAACAAAATACAAGTTCAAGAATCATCGTCTGTTGGGCCGACATCCGATGGTGGGGGTTGTCGTCGAAGTTCTTCGATTTGGGCTTCAAGGCTAGTGATGAGTCTTCGCACTTGGGTCTTGCAAAACTTATGGTCTGCCAACGCCTCTTCGTCGTAGGAAGATGTATCCTTCTCCACCAGGGCCTTGTAGTTGGCGATGTTTGCTTCCCACTGTTGGGTTAATGCTTGTAACATGCGATACTTATTTTCCACTTGTTCGCCACGTGACCGTTGAGCCTCAAACCGTGCACGTTCAGCGTCGATTCGTGCACATTCCAGTTCGGCGAAGGCAGACATTTGGGCTGTGAGGACGACCCCCTTCTTTGCGGCCTTCGCTGCCTTCTTCCCTTGCGGTCGGCGAGGGGGACTTGGGTCGGCCTCGGGGGATGGGGGTGTGTCGCTGAGAGGGACTTGAGTCCCCTCGTAGTTCTCGCTTCCTCCCCATTCTGGTGGTTGGGACTCACCACTGAGAGGTGTGCCCTCCTCCCCTGTGCTTGTAGGTGGGGTTGAGTTGTAAGCCCCAACCTCATCCAACCGATGTCGTTGTTGGCGTACTTGACGGCGGACAGTTCCCATTATGCCCTCCTTGGCACTGAACTTCTCATTGCCATCGAGCCTCCAGACCCAATGATCCAGGTCGAACTTTACCGGGTGGTCTTTAACTACTTTCCCATCATCCTCCCACATTTGCTTCGCACGTCTCAAGTGCTCTTCGTCGTTTGCGCCGCTCAGCTTCTCGGTCCTGGACTTCTTCAAATAGCCGAGCATCTTCCTTGTCTGGCTGGAACCTCTGAGCCAACGTTTCTTGATGGCTTCCCAGCGGCGAGGTGGGTAACGGTTCTGGGAGTTGTATTTCCTCTGCACTGCGCACCAGAATGTGTTGCCGGTTTGCGCCCTTGACGGCGTCTCTTGTTGTGCTCAACCAGCAAGTTATGAGGTGGTTGTCCTCCTCCTTGCTGAATGTCCGGACATCCGCCTCTGGTTCTTCGGGTTGGGCTCGGGGTTGGGCTCGGGCAGGGGCTCGGCCTCGTCGTTGGGAAGAGGATGGTTGGGGGGTTTCTACGTCGGGTAGTGGATGACCCTCGTAGTTGTAGAATTGGGGTCCCATGCCCCATTGTGATTGTGATTCTGGTGGGGGCATGCTCCATTGTGATGGCACTTGGAACCCTTGTGGGGGCATGCTCCATTGTGATGGCACTTGGAACCCTGGCGCCATTTGGTATTGTGGGGGACGGTTTTGCCCTAACAAAAATATTTATACATTAAATTAAGTGCTCAAAAATTTAATACAAAAAAAATTATACATTAAATTAAGTGCTCAAAAATAAAATAATAAAATAAGTGCAAATAATTAATCAAAAAAATGAATACAATGCATTAATACAATAAAATAAGTTTGCACTAAGCTGAACTCGACCCCGAGTTCGAGCTTGGGGAGTTGGAGCGAGGGCCCGTCAGAATGTCTCCGAAACCTCGTGCCAGTTCGTCCTCGGTGAATTCTCGTTCGTCACCAAATGAGTGTGCACGAGACCCAGCGTCGCCCGACATTTTTCGCGAGAATAATTGAAACGAGATAGGAGAATTTGGGAAGGAGATAGTGAAGTTGGATAGTTGAAGTAGGAAGTGGTGTGAAAAATATGAGAGGAGAGGGGTATTTATAGGGTTTTATTTGTTGATTTTTGAATTTAAAAAAAAATATAGCCGTTAGTGTGCAACGGTCGGGACACGTGGCAGCCCCACACGCTGCCAGCGCAGCAGACGGCGCGCAGGCGCGTCCAACGCGCCCGGCCAGCGAGTGGGGAGCTGGGGCGTGTGCAGCGGGAGCGGGTGCGCGTGGAGGGGGAGCGGGGCCGTGATTTTCGCCGATTACAGCGGAACGGCCAGCGTGCCCGGCCAGCGAACGGAGCGGCGCGGGGAGCGGGGCCGTTCCGTTGTTCTTGCTCTTATGTTTTGTTTCAGGTGATATAAAACACATCTTTCAGACAAAAACATATATTATAACCACAAGTATTGTTTTATTTCGAGACGATGATTTGCGGAATATATGAAGCCTTGAGTAAGGGTGGGCAAAAAAAACCGAAACCGCTAAAACCGACCACCACCAACCGCAAACCGCACCAGAAAACCCGAAACCGGAAAGTTAACGGTTGGTTGCGGGTTGTTGATGATCGAACCGGAAAGTTAACGGTTGGTTGTCGGTTCTTGAAACGCCAAACAATCGGTTAACCAACCAAACCGGTACTGTTCACCATATACATGTGGCTTCATAATAACCACTGATTTGATAAAGATGAATGGCCCACGATCACTCTTTTGTGTCACACGGATTGCTAACATAGAACATGATGACTTATATGTAATTTTTCTTTTGTTTTGGAGAATGTAGTAATATGTTTTGGCTTGAAATAGAAATATGTGTATGGTTATTGGTATCTAAATTTGTACTTACATGTAGTAAAGTGGTTGGTTGGTTAAAACCACTAACCAACCGGTTAATGAACTGGTTGGTTTCACCGTAAAAAAATGGTTTATGGGTTGGAACTGGTTACAAGATATGTCAAACCGATAATATCGGGTTGGGTTCGTAAAAGGTTCCATTGGGTGGTTAACCACCCAATGCCCACCCTTAGCCTCGAGGGGCATATTTGAGACGTGCGTTTTTATCAACCTGGTGACCCAATTTAAGAAGATATGTTAATAAAGAAACATGCAAAAGTAAAGTTGATGTTTGATAATTGATTATTTTTCAGGAACGTCTAGGTTCGTAGCCGCTGAGTTGGACAGATCACGAGACACCACTTTCTTTCTGTACGGCCCTCTCTTTACACTTTCTACCTTTTCGGTTATTTTTATTTTGATATGAAATATGCATTAATCTACAAAGTTGTAGATTAATGCATATTTGTCCTACATATCATATGTACTCTTTTATGTTGTCTTCCGACAATCTTTGTATCAATTCACTGCTAATAGAGTAATGAATCACTTAATTAATCAGTGTAGCTGTCACACTACATTACATTGCATGACATGACAAATTAAGATATGTTTCGATCAAGTTAATTAAGCAAAGGGCGCGCTTTATTAGAAAGCTGCTTCATATATTTGGGTTTACGTACGTAATTTGAACCGCTTTTAATTGGCAGGTGATCTGGTCTACTTGGAACAACTTGGACCCTAGTATGGATACATATCGTCGTGAATCGGCCCACCTGCAATACACTCTACTTCCTGTACAACTACAACCCTGCATGCAACACTGTACTGCAAATTTTATATATTCATAATCATTCTTGAATGACATGAATCAACAAAGATTTATTTCATCTTCATCAATCACCATGTGATGATAAATTGAAGGGGAGCTAAAAAATAAAACTTATCCCAATAAAATTAAATAAGATTGACCAAAATTCTCTCTCAATTGTTGAGATTCTCCCTCTAGCTTTAGCGTACGTCGTTAGGGTGCTCGCTACTATAATCGTCGTCACGCCGACTATCGTGCCGCCACATGGTGATGTTGATTCTGTTGGTCTCGCCGCTCCCGTGCTCTTACGTCCCATCTGGTCGTCTCCCTTGCATACCGTGCGTGGTGTGGGGGATGAGACTCGACGATGGGGACGAATGGTGCCACGACCGCCTTCTCCTTCCGTCTCTCTTGTCCCGGCCCAGCTTGCTCCCCACGACGTCTCGTCGGAGTTGATTCCAATCTCCATGGGAACCCGGTATCCCTCGCGGGTCTCGACGCCATGGCGGGGATGGTCGCGTCGCCATGCATTTCATTTCCCCCATGCGACTTAAACCCTAGGTTGCTGGTCTCCTGCCCTTACTACGACCTTGCTCTGGCCCCAGGCGGCATGCGTTCTAGGGCTGCACCTGTTCGGCTGCCTTGGTCTCCCCTAATCGCGCCTCAGCCTCCCTTGGTCACGACCCCACACTTGGGGCGGTTTTGGAGGCGTTCTCAACCGTCTCCACGTTCACCAGGGTGTCGAGTCGCACTCAATACTTTTTCCATGTCGTCGCCGGTTTGGTGAGAAGGACGGTGGTGATCTCCTCCACATAGTCTCTCTGTCATAGCTATGTTCGGGTGCGGGGTGGGGCGTTGGTATTCTCAAGTATCGTGGCCTCCCGCCCCATGCATGGTCATGACTACTCCGACCCTCCTCTATTGTTTGTGGGGAAGGCTTATTCGGGCTCCGATAGGTCGGTTCCCTCTCTTGGCAGGCAGCAACAACCTGTACGGGGGGGGGGGGGGGGGGGGTGAGCCACTAAGCTGCCACAGAGCGGGTATCAGAGGCATCTTCTGACGTACCAGAGAGGTTTGTTGTAGCGTACTCCGGCGATTGGTCCTCGTCCCCGGGTCGAACGGAAGGGGGATCACTCCACCTCGCTGGCTTGATCGTCTTCTGGGGCCCGCGGGGTTGATGACCTAGCACAGGAGACGGGAACGGAGGAAGGAGCTTTGTTCCCGATGATCATGGACCCGATACCTAAGACTGGATCGTCTCGCAATGTGGATTTTAGCGTAAATGTGGACCCGATACCTAATCCGGGTGTACATGGTTCCAACTGGGACATCGGCCATTCAGAGCCGATAGGACCCCCTAGATGGTCGGCCGCGAGCCCTCTGGGTTTTGTGCACGCGGCGATTCAGCTCTCTGTTGATTCGATTGTTGCGGCCACGATGCTCAATCTCGGTGGGTTTGGAGGTGGAGGTCGCACGCGCTCGGGAAAGCGCACTGTTGATGTTCCAGCGCTCACAACTCGGAGGGCTGGATATGGGGTGCTTATGGCATCTGAAGCGCTGAAGAGGGCTGCGACTGAAAATCCTCGGGCGGGGAAGCATCCCCACCGGGAGGAATGATGCACCGGTTGGGCGTTAGGGACCGGCCTAGGAGGGTCCCTCGATGATGTTGTGCCTCCCACTATTAGATAACTCCTTGGCCATTACCGTTGCGACATTTTTTCGAAGTAGGACCTCTAGTACCATCTTCGCACTTGTTTTTCTTGTTGTCCCTTATGGCATCCAAACACCGTCAGTGGCGGTTCTAGTAGTAAAAGGATTGGTGAACTTCGGTTCCGTTGTAAAACCCACTCCGTTTAAAAGGGTTGTAAAGTGCAATTCGAAACGTCGAGGTACGATTTTTGTAACAAAGAGAATTTGAGAAGGAAAAATCAAAAAAAAAGTGTGGCAGCAGTTTGGGCCGAGCTCGGGTTTGGGCCAGCTCTGGCCCATTCGCACCAGCTGCGCGGCCCAGCCTCCAAGCCCAGCCCAGAACCGCGCAACTCCTCTATAAATAGGGGCCGAACCCTAATTTGGTACTGTTCACACCTGCCTCCTCGACCCTTCGTCTTCCCTCTCACCAGATCGACGCCGGCGCCTGTGAGCTCGCCCTCCCTCTCCGGCCACGCCATCGGACGCACCGAGCTCTCACCTCTCCCCTCCGAGCTTCCATCGCACCTCCCGCGGCCAGAATCGGAGCGAGCTCGCCGGAGAACGTGTGACGTCTCCGAGCTCGAACTCGCTCGACACCCTCGCTGTCCTCCTCTTCTCCGTGAGCCACCGCCAGACAGCCGGCCTAACGAGGTGGGTAGGGACGAGCACCGCCGTCGGAAACCCGAGCTTCGTCGAACTCCACTCGCCGGAGAAGACGAGCCCTCGCCAGATCCGAACGAGAAACGAGCGTGGGTTCTCACCGGAGCCACCGCCGCCACGACATCAGTTTCGCCATGGATCTACCGCCCTCCTCCACCTCTTTCCCTCGTCGGCGTACCTCACCCGCCGCCGTGGAAGACTGCCGGAGCACCCCTTGCTCGCCGGCGTCCCGTCCAGTTCAGGCCATCCTCACCAGGCCAGTTCGGGCTGGACAGAACCGGGCCTTGGGCCGAGAAGAACCGGGCCTTGGGCCGAGAAGACCTTGGACCCGTGGGAAGGATCGGGTCAGCCAGACCAGAAGACGGGCTTTGGCCCATTGTGGACTCGGGCCTTGGGCCCATTTGGACTTCAGGACCGGGTCTGGACCGGGTTTGGGTTCGGATCCGGGTCAACCGGACTGTAAAGGAAACAGCTTTAAAATCAGATTTAATTAACCGGTTTAACGAATTCAAGGTGAGACTTTGAACGGGATTTTCGTGGTTAACTCAAAGGACCTTTGGACTTTTACCGTTTGTTTGAATGGACTTTTCTTTGTCAAATCTAGACGGAACTTCGCCCGAGATCAAGCGCTTGGACCCGAGCTAGAAGAGCAAAGATCACACCGGGACCCGAGTGAAGAACGGAGTAGTGACCACCGGGCTTCATCAAAGCGTTGAGAGGAAGACCTCGAGGTAGGGAAAGCCTTAACCTCTCGTTTACGATGCTTAATATGCATGCTAGGTTAATAAAATTGGAAAAGGTCCTAGAAATGCCTATAGGATGCGAATAACTAGCCTAATCGACTTTCAATTTCTAATAACCGGAAGTGTCTAGTGGTGACCGATTAGGATGCCAATCACTAGTGTAATTAGCTTCTAATACTTGGGAATTGATTGTCTGGTAGAGGAGCCTTGGCAAAGCCCTCGGATTAGTTGCGTGTTAGGATCACATGCTTGATTGTTGATTGCCTAGTGGATAGGTTAAAGAGTCTAAAGAACTAGTGGAATTGCATGTATGAATGCTCTTTTGAAGGCTTATGTTTAGTTGATTACACTCGTGCTTACTCGTTGATTGTATTCGAATGATTACTCGATTTACTTGAATGGTTGTTTAGAGCATCGAGTATGACTGGTTGTACCGAGCGGTGCAATCAGGTGATCGATGCCCCGGTGGTTCGAAACTGGTAAGTGAATGGTAAGTTGGGATTGTGTATTTGGTGTGCTATGGTTGCGTGACTCGTGTATTATGTGTTGTGGTGAATTGGTGATGGTTGAGCCATGTGTGGAATTGGATTGGTGGTTGTTGAGCTTGTATTACTTCGTATTTCGGTTGAGTGCGTTATTCAGTTATTAACTGCTTATTATTAAATTGCCCACGTGTGCGCTTCCTATGGGAGTATGGCCCTGGGTTCCCGAGGATCTAAAATCCCTTGGAGACGTTTCTGAGACTTCCGATGATATGTGCCCTGAAGAGTGTTTCTGATAGTTTCAATGATATGCGTCTCCTCTGGATTGGAGGGAAAATCCGAGAGGACACATAAGATGTGGATCGGAGGGTGGTGACTTCATGTGCCACGACATTGATCGGTTTATCTATTACCTGTGATTGTTAAGAGCTATATGTTAACTTTACTGATGAATTTACTCGTAATATTATGAACTACCTTGTTGACTGTGTTGGTGAATTATGGATCTTGTGAACATTGTCGTTGATTCTTTGGAGTTTAAGGTTTACCTTGTTATGTGTTTTCCCTACTGAGCGTAAGCTCACCCCTGTGAGTTCATTGTTGTGTTCACAGGCTTGATTGAGGAGTAGAGGCTCGGGAGCTTCTCGGTGTGGGTGTCAGTAGAGACTTCACTTTTAATTCTTTTGTTTAAGAACTGTTTTTGTGGAGGTTATTATTACACCCCTGGAGGGTTATTCTTGTTTTAACTAGATCTTGTGGATTGGAGCTTTTCTATTGGAGGTTTTCAGGATTTAAGTGTTACTTTATTATTTTATTGTCTTTTATTACTCGTCATGCCTCGGGTCCGGGCGATAACCGGATTTGGGGCGTGACAATTTGGTATCAGAGCCTGGTTTCATTTGAAACAGGTGTCTTTTGAACTGATTTTCAAACCTCGGACCGAAGTCAATTAGGTGGGTAGAGTTAGGAAGTTTGAGTCTTGAGTGCTTGAAGAGTTGTCCTAAATGGAACCTTACACTACAATGTTTGCATTACTTGATTGGTATCCTCTCCCTAATGATCGGTGAAGCCGAATGGTTGAGATCGGAATTGGATTAACGGTCAATGACCGATCCACTATGCATTCATGGTAGGTGGTGTTGCCCTTGTGGCGTATTACTTCGAAAATTTTCAAGTTGCAGTTTGGTCCTGTTCAAGTGTTGACTTGTGATTGACTGTTGGGCTGGAGCATGAGTACTCCATGTATGCTGCTATTGAGTGTTTTGGTTGGGGCGCGAGAACCCCGTATCCCGTTGTATGAGAACTATGAGTGGGTCGTCGAACCCGTGTCTTGACCTTTGGTGTTTGGGAGGCCATGAGAGCCTTGTTTGACTGTTGAGTCTTGAGTGGCCATGAGAGCCCGTGTTATTATTTGTGTTTGTGTGGCCATGAGAGTCGTGCTATTAATTGTGTTTGGATGGCCATGAGAGTCCGTGTACCAAGGTTGGTGGTTGTGGCTGGCTTACGAGTTAGAGTCTCGGTAAGTTGCGAGCGTATGTTATTGTGGAAATTGGGACACGAGTATCCCCTATGCCCGCTGAGGTGGCGATTTTGGGAAACGAGTATCCCCTATGCCCGCTGAGGTGGCGAAATTGGGACACGAGTATCCCCTATGCTCGCTGAGGTGGCGAATTTGGGACACGAGAATCCCGTATGCCCGTTGAGGTGGCGAGTTTGGGGCACGAGTACCCCGTAATATTTGGGAGCACGAGAACTCCGATTATTGTTTGCGTTGTGTACTTTAGGAGCATGAGAACTCCCTTTATTGACTGTGTGATGTCTTGAGAGAGCATGAGAACTTTGTGTACTTGTACCTTGTGAATTTGTATTGGTGGTTGTCCCGCTTAAGCGGAGGGTTAAGGGAAAATACGAATGGGTCATGCCGAAAATTTGGTAGAACTAAAGTGTTTGTACTATCACGGGGCGACTCAGGGGCGCCACTGTAGTCGAGCGTGATGGTTTGATGTCAAGTTGTTACAATGAGGTTCGGGGACGCCTGAATCAGGTTGTAACAACATGAGATCGACATGAAAAGGTTTGAGTAAAGGTTAAGAAATGGGAATTCATGGAAGGGAAGGAAAAGTTAAGGGTGATCATTGAATTGTGTTAAGTACTAAACCCCTCTTTGTGAAAGGATACCCGAGCAAGGGGTATGCCTGTTGTGTTGTGCCTTGTGTGATGTGCTTGAGTTTGAATCCTCCTGTAGGAGTGGATTTCTTTGACTTGGTTGAACCCTCCTGTGGGAGTTGGTGGTGGATTGCTAAATCGCTGGTTGTTGCTATGTGACGCATAGAGATGCGAACTTGTGTGCTATATTATATGAGTATATATCTATCTTCTAAGCTTAAGAGCGTAAAACCTTGGGTGACTTGTGAGACGCGCGTGTACGTCCTTGTACTTGATCGAACCTTCGTTTTGGCGTGAGACGCACGAGGTGCGGGTCTCTTGTTTACGTAAGTGTTACGTTTGACTTTACGACTTACTTCTGATCCAAGCGGGATCCGGTGGAGACGCACGAGAACGTCATGCTTGGGCGAATCGAACCGATTGGGTTAAACTGATTTGTGAACCTTTAGTTGCTAAAGGCAGTGAGATGGCGAGATGTCCCGTGTTTATATCCGGGAGAGTACCAAGAGCCGTCCAGTTGTGGGGCAGAGCCAAATACCAGCTATCGTTCTGGCAGGGGCAGTGAGCGCCCAGGGAGCTACTCCCACAGAGCACGAGAGTTTTGGGAACAGACCGGCAGAGTCAGCACCTAGAGTTCCTCCAGTCGCAGAGCCGACTCAAGCGGCCCAATTGAGGAGGTGGTTCGCGCAGTGTTAGATGCGCTCAGCTTGAGACTACAACACCGGCACAAGAGTCTGTGCCTACCGCCGACGCGGTCACTACCGAGATGCCAAGCCAGGTGGATGGTTACACGGCCCAGGCACTCAGGAGTTTTCTTCAGTTGAGTACACCAGTTTGATCTGGGAATTTAGACCCCGAGGCAGTTGTATTATGGTTGGAGTGGAGTACCCACAACCGCAATACGTTTAGAGTATTCGGATATGTGTTGGAGAATATGTTCCCGCATCGCTTCACACCCAGGATGGTGCCGACCGAGAAGAGCCGTCGTAGACATTTGAGAAGGGACTCAGTTCTCTTGGCACCGACTGAGTCATTGCGTCAGAACCATAGACGATTCAACACTAGTGGAGCAAACACTAGCGTTAGAGAGACATGTTGGGAAACCGCCAAGGCGCGGAAGACCAGGCCGAGGCCGAGAGGCTTCTCGAGGCCGTCAGAGAGTCGCAATCTGTGGAGGCAGGGGACCGTAGGATTCTTCCATTCACAGGCCCAGTCTGGTGAGACACGATGGGTTGGAGAAGTAGCATCCGTTGGACCTGCCTCGGTGGCGTGGTTTGCCCCTACGCAAACAGTTGGAACATCTAGGCCGAGAATGCCAGTTGAGCGATGGATCTACGAACCGTTCCACAGATCGACCTACGAGAGCCGACCTGAGATCATGCTGCCATAGCAGTGAATTCTTTCATCCCATCGAGAGGAGGACCTCCGATGTGGCGGGGCCGAGTGTACCTATTTACCGAGCCCGAGTAAGGACTTGATACCGATCTTGAGATCGAGTAGAGTACTTGTTACCATCTGCATTTTGGAGTTCGTGTCAGCTGACACTTGAGCATTGCACCTGGTGTATCGGTTCGTGGTGACGTATTGATTGGGCGAGTTTAACACTATTAAGCCCACCGATACTTTAACCACATCAACTAGAGGTATGGTAGTACCGACGAGCATCAGTAGGAGTTGGAAAGTGGAATAACAACTAGGTCAGATTGAAGGTTCTTTTATTCTCCGATAGTGCGGATCGAATTTTAAGAACCGAGTGCTGAAACAGCAAGCGTTCATCGAGCGCCATCAGCGACGAATGCCAAGCAGTGAAAGGCCGCAGCATTGACCTGTAAATGGTCCGACCGGTCACCAGAGATGACCGAGCAACGGTAAGATCAGAGTAGCGCAGCGGAAGCGTGGTGGGCCCATACCCACAGTAGTCGTAATCGACAGTTTCTCCTAACCCCGCCACAGGATTTAAGTTATAAGATTCGAACCGTCGAGACGATGTTGTTTCACGTCCTTGTTAGCGAGCGAAGGTTGCACGAGTGCGTGCCGTACGTGGGGAACTAAATGAAGGTGTGTTTCTTACGTTATCCCCAGAAGGACTAAGCTTAACCATGGGGTTATGTCCTAGAAGCGAGAGCACCTCGCGTTGAAGTCCAGCTACAGACTTCACTTTTAATTCTTTTGTTTAAGAACTGTTTTTGTGGAGGTTATTATTACACCCCTGGAGGGTTATTCTTGTTTTAACTAGATCTTGTGGATTGGAGCTTTTTTATTGGGGGTTTTCAGGATTTAAGTGTTACTTTATTATTTTATTGTCTTTTATTACTCGTCATGCCTCGGGTCCGGGCGATAACCGGATTTGGGGCGTGACATCCGTACTGTCCTTGTTTAATGGTCAGGGATCTAGTTCCCTTATACACATCGTTGTTTTAATTTTCAAAGCTTAATGAAATCGACACCTTTCTTTCAAAAAAAATAATAAGATTAGACCAAATAAAATGATGGCGCCTGGTTAGTTTTTTAGACGAAATAGCTTTCAAATGTGTGTTTTATAGTTTTCCATAAATTGAATAAGATTAGACCAAATAAAATTCTTTCTAAAATCATATAATTATATTTAAAGTCAATCTCCGCGCAACCGCCGATGACACACGAGAATCACACTCCAAACGACTCAACACCAAAACAATTGATCCTGAACCAGTGACCACTTCAGCAAGAACTTCTCTGACACCCACAACCGGAGATGGAACAATAGACCTCCGACTACGACGGGAGATAGACTCTTTTTTTTGATCAGCAAAGCAGCATATAAATCTCTCCCATTCCAAAGATTGAAAGGGGAGGACAAAATGCCTCTAGCTACAGAGACTTTACAGGAGGGAACACAACAAACATGAAGAAGAGAAATGGGTACGCAGACCCTGAAGTGTATGGGTACGCAGACCCTGAAGTGAACGGGTACGCAGACCATGAAGTGAACGGGTACGCAGACCCTGAAGTGAACGGGTACGCAAACCCTGAAGTGAAAGGGTACGCAGACCCCAAAGGAAACAAACCCTGAAAGACGGCTAAAAAATGAGACTCACACCCAAATAAAGCCAACATGAAGCACAAGAAAAAAAGGTCTGAAACCCAGATTTGTCAACCATAAAGCGCTGAAAAGCTAGTCGTCTTCCAAAGTAAAATCCAAAGACTTTACCCTAACGAGAGGAGAAAAATGTATCTCATCGGTACCCCAAATCAGCGAGTTAAAAGATACCGACACGCCGACGATCAACATCGCAAAGCGGCAGAGATAAATCAGTGCAAACAACACCGAAACTCAAAACCCGTAATAAAAAGGACTTCTCAATTTCCAAGGCCTAAAGACCCAGTACAACCCGTCATAGGCCAACACCTAATGAATGACGGGTTCCCTCCCCTTTTTCTCCTCTTACTTTGTCTCTCATCGGCCGACTCTTCTTCCCCTAAAGTGTGTAGATTTTCAATCACATTTCAATAATAGTGATATTAAATAGTTGACTGACTTGAGTCTAACATCAAGAACACACCAAGTATAATGCAAAACAGAAATGTAAGGATCAAAGTGCTTTAACTTAACTCAAGAATCAATGAAACCCTAAACTGATTTTTCTAAACATAAACTCTAAACTAATTTCCTCCCAGTCTAGTTTTCCTAAACATAAACCCTATATTTATTTTTCTGTAAATATAATTTTCCTAAACATGAACCCTAAATTGATTTTCCCCTCAATTTGATTTTCCTTAACATTAACCCTAAATTGGTTTTCACTATCACACCTGATTCACTAAAAACCTAATTCATTAAACTAATTCAATTTACTAACCTAAATTCCTAAAAATCACTAACAATAATCCTACATTACTAATACATAGCATTAACCCTAATTCAATAAACCTAATTCACTAACCTAAAACTCTAAAATAATTCGAACCTAATTCAGTTCACCAACCTAAAATCTATTTCAAACCTAAATCCCCAAAAATCACTAACATTAGTAATAACTAGCATTATTTGAAAACTAATTGCATGAACCATAAAATTGATTTCGGATTTAGAGTAAAAACTGAAAAATTATATCTTTAACCCTAAATTATTGTATGTATAATTGATTAGAAACTAAAAATTATTGTTAGAATACTTATTTTGGTCGGAGATTGAGACAAATGCGGTCATAGATGAAGGTGGAGGCAGACGGAGATAGAGGTGGAGGACCACAGAGATGGAGGCTGGGGGTTGAGTGAGATAGAGGAACGCGGAGGTGGAGACTGGTACAAACATTCGTCGCAAGAAGAGGAAGGACGGCCGAATCGCTCAGAGAAGAAGGGAGGCAACGACGAGAGAAAGAAATGAACAGGAAGAGAGAGGGGGGAAGTGAGTGATGTCAACGTAAAATGCATCTATTTTAGATGTTTTTAGCTAACATTTCTAACCTTTTCAGTCCCGGGATTATGTGATTTAATATGTTTCTCTCTATATTTATGTAATTGGTCTCTTTTTATAGGTAATTAGGAGTTTGATGTGAAATAAAGAGTTTTGGAGCTAAATGGAGCAAAAATCAGCTTAAGGAATTTTGGAGTCTGGCTGATCTTGTAAAGGGCATAACTTTCGCATCCGAACTCTGATTTTCGCCCCTTACATATCAAATCGAAGGGAATTCAATTATCTACAACTCTGATGAAGGATTTTACACTGTCCAAAATGCACGCTGGTCGCACGGCGTGCGACAAACGTGCGCGCAGATTTTGTTATTTTTTGGCGAATTTCCCGTCTTATCCCTAGGGTTTAATGATGTATAAATAGAATTTTAGGGATTGTAATCAGGGGATCACGAAAATAGCAGAGAAAACACACTTGGAGAGAACCTTAGGAGGGAGATTGAAGATCAAACAAGAGACCACGAACTCATTTACGAAGGTTTTTCATAGTTTGGATTCATCTTTGATACTTATATTACTTTTATAGTTCAATATGATTATCTATGTGTTCATCAATTTTATGTGTTCGTATTTCGTTGTTGAATACTCATTGATATAGGGCTACGGGAACGATGTGATGAAATGAATTAACGTATTCCGGTTCTACATTTGTTAAACTAGTATTAGGATATTGTTTATCTAATTCTGTTTGTAATGCTTTGTCGCCTTGATCACGTGATAATTGATTTAATTATACTAACCAACAATTGAGAAATGAGGTTAATGTGAGGAAATATGAATTAAATAGCTAGGGTTTTAATCTAAGCCGGAATTTGGTTAGACTAACACGAGTGCAGTAGCTATAGGAGTAAAACCCGAAAGTTGGAAGAATTCATAGATAGTAATGCTATACCACTCTACACCTAGATTAGAGATAATTAGATCATCCACATTCATCGGCGGTAAGCCGCTGGCGAGGAGAAAACGCCGGCGGGGAGGAGGCGGGGAGCAGGTGAGGAGCTCGCTGGCGAAGACCGCTGGCAACGACCTTCTCGCTGGCAGATCACGCCGGCGAGAAGAGCTAGTTTATCCTCAAATATCCTTTTTGTCCAATAAAATGCTCTTGGTCAATGTTATTTTCTTTGAAAATAAGACACACCTATATTATCCAAAAAAAATCTACACGTCCAATAGAAGAACCTTGATCGTCGTTTTTTATGTTAAAAAACGCTCAACATAACTACAACATTTATGTTTAAACCAACCCTAAACCCTTATATAAACCCACCCTCACAAACTAAAAATCACAAACTCTCTACTCTCACTATTCATCCTTCTCAGAAAGCATCGTCCCGACCCGTATCCTTGTTTGTCCGTCATCATGGCGAACCTACCCGACGATGTTGATTTCGATTCTATTTTACGTGAGATGCTCGAAGACTGTCTGGCCATCGAGGAGATGTTAGACGAATCTTTGGCCGATTCTCCACCACGGAAGCGAAAATACATTCGACGTGACCGGGTAGCCGCAAACGAATGAAGGACTACTTCAACACCCACCCTGTGTACACCGAGGTGCAGTTTCGGCGTTGGTTTAGAATGCCAAAGTCTGTGTTCCTCCGTATCGTACATGCATTGGAGCAGCACGATAATTACTTCAAGGAAAGGTTAGACGCATGTTCCCAAGTTTCATTTTCTCCGTATCAGAAATGTACTGCCGCCATTAGCCAGTTATGTTACGAAATTGCAGCTGATGGGTTGGACGAGTACTTGAAGATAGGGGAAAAACGTCTTTGGAATGTTTGCAAATTTTTTGCAGTGGACTAAATAGAGTCTTTGGTCCTACATACCGGCGTAAGCCTACACAGGCTGATATGGACCACATTTTGGAGGTTAATGAAGCGTGAGGGTTCCAGGACATGCTTGGAAGTCTTGACTGCATGCACTGGGAGTGGAAGAACTGCCCAAAGGCCCTTCGAGGAGCACATTCCCGGAGGGACCACGGTAATCGACCAACCGTTGTCCTTGAGGCGGTTGCTACTCGCGACTTATGGATTTGGCACTCTTTCTTCGGCATGGTGGGCTCGAACAACGATTTGATGGTGCTGAACCATTCCAAGCTGTTCGCGGACGTTATCAACGGTTGGCAACCACCGGTTGCATACACGATAAATGGTAATAATTACACACTCCCTTATTATCTTGATGATGGTATATACCCTTCGGGGCCAGTGTTCGTAAAAACAATTCCATTACCTCAAACTCCGAAGCAGAAGAAATATGCTGAAGTCCAAGAAGCGTGCAGGAAGGATGTGGAACGATCTTTCGGCGTACTGCAAGCTCGGTTTCACATTATCAAACAACTAAGCCGCTTGTGGGTTCCCAAGTTTATCGGTATGTCACGAATGCGTGCATTATATTGCACAATATGATAGTTGAGGTTGAACGTCATACGTACGATGGGTATCTTGAACAAACAGAAGAAGGTGGTCCAAGTCAACCACATATTGCACGAGGAGGCTTCGTCCTGACCAATGTCATACTTGGAAACACTGCGAGGATGCAAAATGAATGTATGCATTACCATTTGAAGGACGATCTCGTCGAACATCTCTGGAAAAAATTTGGAGGCGCCTAGCTGTTAGTTTCCTTTATTAGCTGTTTTAGTTTCCTTCAGTTCTAGTTCATCCAGTATCTTCTTTCTTCAACTCATCTTTTGTACCCTTTTATCTGTGTTGTTTAATGGGTATTGTTATCCTTTGATTAATACTTCAACTTCACTATGATCGAGCTTTGATCGAACTTCAACTTCACTCGGTTAATACTTGTTGTTTTTCCATTTAATATTTGTTTTTAAATAAAGCAAATACATTAAAAATAATATTTTTGTTACATCTCGTCGGCGCCTCCCTGCCAGTCCATTGTAGAGCTCGCTGGCGGTGAGCTGGCTGGGAGATTAAAATACATTGTTTTAAACCATCTCGCCAACGCCATCTCGCCCGGCTGCCGGCGAGATGGTTGTGGATGCTCTTAGGTGGACTGAGTATGTTAGGGTTCTAATACGATCGAGAGATGGTTAGGACTACATTGAGAGAATTCTCGTTGCCCTTAGAATAGTATTAGTTGCAAATGTATATCGAATCACATTAAGTCATTCATCACATTCGAACCCCGTTAATGTCCTAGATCGCCTTTTATCTCTGATTTACAATCCATTTGTGGTTTTGTGCTCTACTTTCGGATCATATATTTATTCTCATTATTTGTATGAAATTACTATTTTCTAAAAACAAACCAAACATCGATATGGGAATAGCTTGACTAGCGAATTAATTAACTAAAGTGCTTGTCTAATTGCTCCATTGGGTACGATATCTCGGACTTAAAACCTGAATACTACTTGACGACCAATACGCTTGTCGTACCATTCTGAGGGTTAATTCTTAGAGTGTCAAGTTAATGGCGTCGTTGCCGGGGAGCAACTAAGGCAACTCTGATACGTTTGTAATTCGTGTTAAGACTATTCCATTTTTTGTGTATATATTTGTTTAGTTGATTCATTGCATTATAACTTTTATGGAGAATTGGTATTGTGATACTGTGTATTGTGATTGTTGTGGAGCTTATGACCATTCTAACTATAATTGTGAGTACTTGAATTCAAATGCATATTGTCAATATTGGGAGGACCCTTCCACTTTTGATCAAGGTTATCAAGTGGAACCAAAATAGTCTTCCTCCAAACTGGAGCAGATGATGCTAAACATGATGGCACATATGAAGGAGGATAAAAAGGAGGTGATTGAACTGTACAAAGCATCTGTGCAGGAGCAGAAGACAGTGAACCGGAACATTGATTCCCGGTTCCAAAAGTTGGAAATTCAACTTGATCAAATAGTCAATGCAATGAATCAAATAAATCCTATTATACAAGTGGTGAATGAGAGAGCTCTACACAATCAAGCAATTCACATTGAGGAAGATCAGTCTGAACACTTAGGTGATACAGCAGAACAAGAAACTCATTATCTAACCATGAGTTTAGAGGTAAGTGCGGAATGTGAGGTATCAAGTTCTTACTCATCTTGCACAATACCTATTCCATCTCCATGTAGTTTTGATGCTTTGAATTCTGGAGATGTAAATAATAATTGTATAATTGTAGAAAATAGTTCACAAACTCTTTCTGAGCCGAATTCTTCCATAGTATCCATAGAGTTGGCTGACAAATATATAAGATATCCAAGGGGTACGTACTATGGAAGATGCTCTCAAGAGAAGTGTTGTATTTGAATCTTCCATTGATTTTATTTTGGTAGACATCGAGCATGATGTCAAAATTCCCTTTAGTATGGGAGATTCATTTTTTTTTTTCAATTAAATGTTGAGCATAGAGTTGCTAATATTAAGCATGAATTTGCTGATACATTTGCTAGTCCTTATCACCCGTTTGTGAATTGTTACTCAATTGTGGTAAATGCTCTTGAGCCTTGTGGTCGTGAGACTTTTCCACCTCATGGGATTCATATCCCTTTTGAGTTTTGCCAGGATGAGTCAAATCATAATTATTCTATTCAGGCGAGCTTGATGAAATTAGCCTTGAGTTTGGAACTTGTGCAAAACTCAAGAAAATGGATTTTGTACTACATTGTGTGTCTTCTCCTAGTTTTTCACTAAAGAGAATGGCGCAATGCAAGTATGAGATTTGTGGGAGGCCCCTTGATCGAGTCTTCTACTCGTCGAGTTAACGACGTTAAAAAAATGCGCTTGTTGGGAGGCACCCCAACTATGGATTAGAGGGCGAATGGACATTGATCACATGTGAGGCGTTGGGCTCACACGTGCTCGATCGGACGGGGAGCTTTCCATTCATTCATGCATCGCCACACCCCGAGTCAGATGCATGCCACACAACGATTCTTCCAGGGGCAGTATCCCTTACTCTCCTACTTTATATTGATATTGTCGTTGTCATACTCTTAGATACTATGTGGTGGGTGCTAAGCACCCCAATTGTCGTGCTGATAGTGTATGTATCTAGGACTGTATGGTGGTTGTTATATATGTTATTTGACAAGTGTGGGGTGTTATTATCATGTATATTATTAAGGGGTGCGTGTGTATATATGTGTTACAGTCGCACTGGGGACAGTGCTTAGGTTTAAAGTGTGGGGTGGGATGCTTTGCATTATGCTCTACGCTTTATTTGCATTAGGTTCATGCATCATATTGTTTTTGTAAAACAAAAACTTCAAAAATTAAAAAAAAATATTTTCTGGTAGTTTATGAAGCTTAGTGTGCATGATCTTAAGGTTTCGATGATTGGAATGTTGAACATGTTTTTCTTTCTTGCATAATTCAAAGAAGTGCATCGATTTGTTATAAATGAATTGACTTGTGTAAGCACATGTGGTGAGGTATGCTTGTTTGTTTGCATTCTGGATAGTCACTTTGATGTGTGTTTGAGTCCTCTAATTCCTATGCAGGGAAACCTGAGTCTAGAACTTCATAGATATCCCCTCGAGGCGAAATAAAAATAAGGAATTGATTAATTAGGAAAATGATCATATGCCATTTTTGGACCGTTTGTGCTAAATTTCCTACCTATGCGTTTATGTTTATCCACTAGTCACCCTTGTTGAGCTCTGGCCTTTCATTTCTAACCATTATATTATAAACCTATGTGCCCTTCAATTCATTTAAATACCATTTGTTTTAATTTAACCCATACTTCTTGGCTTAGGTGCTTCTTGAGTATGGTTATCGTGGTTGGTGGTTGGAAATGGGGTATGGAATGAGGAATAAATATGTATTTATTATTGTGTCGGGTCTATGATAATTATTGCTGCTTCCAGCCTTCCCCCTAAAAAATGAGGAAAGAAAAATATATCTTTTATGCAAAAAGAAAAGTGTGGGGTAAGGCTGAACAATTAGAGAGGGTAGAAAGAAAGACATTCTATTTTTTTTTTGTGCTCACAAGAAAACAAAAAGGGTAAAGAGAAGTATGTTGGGTCTCGAGGTAGGGTTGGAGATGAACCAACTCGCAGCGGAAAATCGATGAAAACCAAGAGACGATTAAAACCATGAAACAACTAACAAAGAATGGATTCACAAGAGAAAAATTCAGCACTAGTTCTTACCAAAACAAGAACACTGGTTAACGAATGATTGGCTTGAGTCTCCAAGACGCCTACGTATCCACATGGGAATCAAAGCCACGTAGTTCTTCTCTTTGAGGACTCAAGAACACAAACATGGAGGTGGAAACTAGCCAAACCCGAAATGGCCATGGAAGAGGGAGAGAAAATGTGTTTCCTATTCTTGTCTTGTCTTTGTTATGTTGAAAAAAGATGACTTAAACATAACAAAACCCATACTTGTCCAACTAAAGGCATGGGACAAGTATGGTGTCAAGTAAGGTGTAAATAGGACAAAGTATGGCAAGACAAGATTGGGTTAGGTGGTGAATCACCAACACCTTAATCCTTGTCTTGCTTACTTAGTACTAATTAATCAAGACTTGATTAATTAGTTCCATGGGCCTTGGTTGCATGGGCCTTTCATGGGCCTCTTAGAACATGGCCCGTGGCCATTTCCAACGAGGTCCCGTGATTCGCTCATCGCCTCCATGCCTTCCATACCGGAAATGTCCAACATTATCCGACGCGATCAATCCCAAGACTCCAAGCCTTGTCTCGATCCGTAAAGTCCTATTCACTTACGGGCACATGACCCAAAACCCAGTTTTGGTCATGTCCCGAGACAACTCCCTTTTGGCCATTCTCCATAAATGTGTCAATGAGTTTCATCCTCCGGTGTGACCCTTAGGTTTATGCATGTCAATAGATCAACGTAAAATCCCATTTTACTTGATCCTATTTAAGTGGCAACTAACGAGACTTTAGTATTGCCTGACACTACATAACGAATCGACCCTGTCGATTCTAACCTTTCCGTCGTCCCTGTCATTATCCTTTTATCTCCGATATCCTGATTGAGATAAGGCATAGAGCCGTCATCCTTATTATTCTCAATCACCGTTCCTTGATATGTGAGATGACTGAAGATATGATACCCAGTATCATGTGCATGGCCATGCTATTCTTCCAGTCATTCTCGATCAAGTGGCCGAGAACCGATATCTTTCCCATACCTTAGTATGAGGGATAAATCCCTTAGCCGTCTTTCGTGTCACTCATGTAGCCCGTCCCCAAGCCAATCCTGGCCGTTATGGAAGCCCTGTTACGGACAACGTTAGGCTCAGGTCAAACTCAGTTGTTGACTACATAGCGATCACAAAGACTCCTTGGTCTAAGGATACATGACAAGCTACAACACTGAATATGTTCATGACTTAATCTATGGCACATATTCAGGGCGGGTCGTCCAATATCATGTCTCACATGATATCTATGATCAGACTCCGGAATCCCATTCCAATGACTAACAGAACGTAAGCCATAAAGAGCCATCTTTCATACTAGTCGCTTCTAGTGGAGCTTTGTTGACTAGGGACCCATCGAGTGTGATCTATCTCGATCTATGGTTCTATTCGCATGGTGGGCATAGATCAGAGCACACATCGATATATTACTCCAACACATAAGTAATATAAAGCCGCTTTAATTTTATTGTTAACGATGATATATACATTTGGACATTTAGGATTGAACTACGGGCACTAAGACTAACAATCTCCCACTTGCCCTAGTTCCAATCTAAACTCCAATATGTCCCCCATCGACTTTACATGTCTAACATGTTCAGGCAGTGACACTGCCTTAGTCAAAGGGTTGGCTATGTTATCATCTGTTGCAATATCGGTTATCTTCACTTCACCTCAGTTCAGTATTTATCTGATGAGGTGGATACGCCGCAGTACATGTTTGGATTTGTTATACGATCTAGGCTTTTAGCTTGCGCAATGGCCCTTGTGTTGTCGCAAGATGGATTCACCGGGCTGGATGGGTTTTTAATTACACCCAGCCCTGCCATGAATTTCCAAATCCACATAGCCTCCTTAGCTGCCTCTGCAGCATCCATGTACTTGGCCTCTGTCGTAGATTCGGCAATGATATCTTGCTTTACGCTCTCCCAGCTAAAGCTCTGCCATTCAGCGTAAACACATATCCTGATTGACTTCTAAAGTCATCTGGATTTGTCTTGGAAAACTAGCGTCTACTCATCCTTCGACGACTAGTTCAGCATCATCTTTCCCCCGGGTTAGAATGATGTCTACTGGTACAACATAAGGCTTACGAGACGTCTGGTCTCATACATGTCATGGCATATATGATCGATCCTGCCCCCAGGCGCATAGGATTCTCATCATCCTTTTCAGCTCATCAGGTGTCTTAGGACACTGAGTCTTGCTGAGATGAATGCCATGACTAGTGGGTAAGAGTCCTTTCTTTGAATCGAGCATTAAGAACCTACTCAATGCCTTGTTCACATAGGTTCCCTGACTTAAATCCAAGACCCTCTTGGTGCGATCTCTACATATCTTAATCCTTAAGATATGAGAAGCATCACCTAAGTCCTTTATTGAAAAACACTTCCTCAACCAAGCTTTAGTCTCGTGCAAGGTTGGGATGTCGTTTTCAATGAGAACCAGAAAGGTAATATTGCTCCCACTAGCCTTCTTATAAACGCAAGATTCATCCTCATTCTTGATTAAGCCAAATCCAATTACAGCTTCATCAAAACGAAGGATCCAACTCCGAGAAGTTCGTTTCAATCCATAAATGGATTTCAACAACTTATAAATCTTTCCTTTATTCTTCGGATCGTCAAAACCTTTGGGCCGAGACATACAAACGTACTCAGTCAAATTTCCATTTAGGAAAGCGGTTTTGACATCCACTTGCCATATCTCGTAATTGTGATACGCAGTTATGTCAAGAAGAATTTGGATCGATTTTGACCATAGCCACTAAGGAGAAGGTTTCCTCATAGTCAATCCATTGGATCTGCCTATAACCTTTCGCCACCAGTTGAGCTTTGTAGGTCAGAGGGTTGCCGTCCATGTCCATCTTCACCTTGAAGATCCATTTGCATCCTATGGTCCTCACACCATTGATGGGATCAACCGGTTCCCAGACTCGGTTGTCCGACATGGATTGCATTTCCTCCCTCATGGATCCCAGCCATAACTCGGAGTCGGGCCCATCCACGACTTCTTGAAAGGTGGCTGGATCATCGTGATCCACCATGACTTCATTGTCACCTCCGGATACCATATCTTGGAGGTGGAAGATTGACCCTTTCAAATCGCCTTGGACCTTCCGGAATTGTAACAGGAATTGGTTCTCACTCTACGACAATCTCTGACTCCTTTCTACTGGGTTGTCAATTGGTTTAGACAGATCTGTACCATCCTGAATTTCTTCGAGATGCACAGTCCTCCTAATGACGTCTTTGGAAACAAAACTTCTTTTCCATAAAGACCCCACCCCAAGCGACGAACACCATGTTCTCACTGGGATTGTAGAAATAGTATCCCCTTGTTGCTTTGGCATACCACACGAAGGTGCATATCTCAGATCTTGGTTCGAGCTTAGTCGAAACCAAATGTTTCACATAAGCCTCGCAACCACAAATCTTTAGGAAGGACAAAGCGGGCATCATCCCGTACCATTTTTTAAAATGGTGTCCCTTCCACACCATTCGTCGAAGCCCGATTCACTATGAATGCGGTCGTCTCTAGAGCAAAACCCCTAAAAGAGATTGGGAGATCAGTCCAACTAATCATGGAACAGACCATTGTCTAACAATGTCCGATTTCTCCATTTGGCTACACCTTTCAACTACAGTGACCTAGGAGGAGTCCATTCCAAAAGGATCCCATTCTCTTTTAGATGATCTAATAACTCTGTGGTCAAGTATTTTCCACCTCGATCCAATCTGTAATAACCACTCCCGGTCAACGCCAGTCAAACCTGCGAAAAACAGGAAAATTTAAAAATTTTAAGACTGACAGTTAAGTAAACCTAAAATGACCCCGAGTGTCATACCAGACTTAAGTTGACCCCGTTATTGACCAAAGTGAGTTCCGGGGGACTCAGGGCAACTTTCTGATCAATTTGGGAAATGTTGACTTTTCGCTGGAAAAGTCAACCGAGCGACGTTTTGGTCCATTCGAGGACCGTTTTGGATCCGAAAAGCTTAGCCGTCGTCGCAGCGGTCTTAGTTGAGCCGTTTCCTTGTAGCCCGTCAAGTTTCGTAATTTCTTGGGAAAAGTGCCCGTTCGGGGCCCGAAACGTCCGTTTTTCGCAAAACTGATTGGAAAATATCAACTAGATATTTTCCAAAAGGTGTGGGACCCACCTTGACACTTGTCAAGTATATGGTGGTGTTAGTTTTGGGGGGAAAGTGTGTGGTTGTAAGGTGTGGCCGAGTATAAGGTTTTAAAGGAGGAAAAGTTAGTTTTGTTGTTAGTTTATTAAATTATAAAGAAGAAGAGAGGTTTTAGAGAGAGAAGGAGAAGGAGAAGAAGAGAGAAGAAGGGAGGTTGAGCTAGGGTTTGTGATCGAGCCCTTGGATCGAGTCAAAGCAAAGAGCAATCCCGTTCCCCTCGTTCTCCTCTACGGTAATACCCGAACCGATTCTCGTTTTGGTTATTTTCTTGGAAGATAGGGTTTGAGTATAAACTAAGGCTTAGGGTTGTGTAGAGTGTGGGGAGGTGTTGGAGACGTTTTAGAGGTGTTTGGGGGTTTAATTTCACGTTTTCCGGTGACCGGAGGCTCGGGAGGAGCTCCGGCCACCGTGGGTGGTGGCCGGCCGGCCATGAGGTGGCTGGCCGGAGCTGGCAGCAGCCACCACATGGTGGCCGAGCCTCCCCTTAAACCCTAGGGTCTCGGCCAAGTAGTGTGGGTGGGGCCCACATGCTTGGGTGCTCGGGTTTTATCGTTCGGGTGGTTTAAAACGTTCCCCGGACCTTTTATCCTTAATCGAATCGAAATTTGGAATTAAATTGGAGAAGTTGTAATTAACGGGTTTTGGAAACTTTAAACGTTAATTAATTGACTTAGAAGTCGGAATTCAATTCCGTCAAGTGCGTTGGGTTCCTTGAAATATTCTAAGGCCGTAGAAACGAAAACGGGGGCTTTTGGAGCCCCGGAAGGCAATTAACAAAACCCGGGCAGATTCGCCATGTCGGGCGAATCGGGCCTTTACGGGTCCTTTATCAACAATGTCGAGTAATTGGGAAGTTTGGGATTGATCGACATTGTCGGGGTTAAGTTTGGGCATCGAGTTTATTGGTTTTCGGTTTATTCCTGCGAGTTGTTTAGTGACTTTAAATTGTGTTCCTTTAGATCGTGCCACGGACCGAGGCAAGGGAAAGCTGGGTGAGTGACTGAGATCATCACCGGAGCTCGTGGTTTGGCTTTTGGGAGAACACGCACGAGGTAGGGAAAAGTAGCCGGATCTCGGCCCTGACTAGGGAAAGTTAACAGTAGATTTGCATGTGACACCGGGGTGTCGTGGGTTGAGTAGGTTTAATTTAAATACTAGAAAAGCATGATACGGGGTTGTAGCGTTTATCAGAAAAGCATGTTACGGGAACTTAGTAATTATTGAGAAAAGCATGTGACACTTAGTAGTGTCGTAGGAGCAGAGAACTTAGCGTTAATTGTGTTACTGGAGGCATATGACCATGCCCGGAGGTTGTTTGTGAACTTATCGATATTAGGAGTACTGGAGGCATATGACCATGCCCGGAGGTTGATTGTGAAACTGTTGATGTTAGGACTGTTGGCGGCTTGGTTAAGCCGGAGGTTGATTGCTTATTTGGTGTCCTGGGTGGCCATGAGAGCCCGTATTTTATTATCGAGTTTTGGGTGGCCTTGAGAGCCCGTATTATTTATTGATTGAGTTTGGGTGGCCTTGAGAGCCCGTGTATTTGAATTGGTGTCTTGGGTGGCCATGAGAGCCCGTAGTCAATTGTTGGTGTTTTGGGTGGCCTTGAGGGCCCGTGTACTAAGGTTGGTGTCTTTGGCTGGCCTGACCGAGTTAGAGTCTCGGGGGGGTTGCAAGCTTCCTTTAGCTGGCTTACGAGTTAGAGTCTCGGTAAGTTGCAAGCGTTCCTTATGGTTGGTGTCTTGGGAGGCCGTGAGTGCCTGTGGGATTGTTGAGTCCGTGTCTTACTATCGGTGTGTCTTGGGAGGCCGTGAGTGCCTGTGGGGCTGTTGAGTTCGAGTTTTACTGTTGGTGTCTTGGTGGCCATGAGTGCCTGTGAGTGTTGAACTTGTGTTGTTACTGGTTGATGAATTTACGTGTGATTGTGGATCCCGGTAGGTTGCAAGCATTCTTTGGCTGGCCTGACCAAGTTTGAGTATCAACGGGTTGCAAGCATTCTTTGGCTGGCCTGACACGAGTTTGAGTAACACAGGTTGCAAGCATTCTTTGGCTGGCCTGGTCCGAGTTTGAGTAACACAGGTTGCAAGCATTCTTTGGCTGGCCTGGTCCGAGTTTGAGTATCACAGGTTGTAAGCATTCTTTGGCTAGCATGATCCGTGTTCGTGTGAGTGGGAGTGGTTACTGAGCAGCTGGTATGCGATCCTTTGTGATCTTGTTTGGTATGCGATCCTTTGTGATCTTGTTTGGTGTGCGATCCTTTGTGATCTTGTTTGGCGTTGTGTAGTCTTTCTGTCGTGCCCTTGGAGGAGGTCGTCGATAGTTGTGTCGGGTCTACATTGTGTTATCGAGTGTTGAGTCTATTGAGGAAGGTAACGGGTTGTGGGTCAGTTGGGTACTTGAGATGGGGACTATAGTCCCAGTGTTGGGTTTGGTTTTAGTGTTACTGGCTTTGTCTGCTAATTATGCCGTAGTCAGTCTGTTATTCGCGGTGGTGAGCGAACGCTCACCCCTAGCTGCTTTTCCTACAGGTACCGTTCGTAGTCTGGACTAGGTGAGCTTCTGAAGCTTGAAGAGCTTGAAGCGGGTTTCTGGGTGTTTTGAGTCTAGCGACGGATACCTCGTTTTTAGTCCACTTGTTGGGACGTGTTTTAAGTTGTAATTATTATTTTTGTTGAACAAATGATGTATTTTAAAGTGTTTAAATGGAAAAGGTTTCAAGGTGTTTTCTTATTTTAAATGTTCGCGTCCCGAGTTCGTTTTATTGAAATTGGGGCGTGACACAATCGAAGTGCCTTAATACCTTTGTCGAGCTGGTTATCTACTATAGTCTTAAACTCTTTGAATTTATCAAAAGCTTCAGACTTATGTCTCACCGAATAGACATAACCATATTTACTGTAATCATCAGTAAATGTGATAAAGTAGCTAAAACCCCTCCTGGCAAGTGAACTTATTGGTCTAAACACATTCGAGTGTATAAGCCCCAATAATTCACCCGCCCTTTCATCGTGATCGATAAAGGGCACTTTAGTCATTTTTCCCATCAAACAAACCTTGCACCTATCGATCGAATGGAATTCGAATGAACCTGAAAGCCCGCACTTCTGAAGTGCTGATAGGCGCTTCTTGTTTATGCGACCCAAATGACAGTGCCATAACAGAGTTAGGTTTAAATCGTTGGATTTAGACCTCTTGGTATTAACGGAATATATAGAACTTGAGCCATTGTTACCCATATCTAATATGTACAATCCTCCAACCATGTCAGTACTGGTATAAAACATATCATTGCATAGAACATTGAAAACTCCATTTCCAATATTAACATTATATCTTTCCTTGTCAAACACGGATACAGATATAATATTCCTACTAAAAGTAGGTATGCAATATACATTATACAATACTAAGACAAGGCCTCTTGGCAAAGCAAGACTCATGGATCCTACAGCAGTTGCCACAACTCTGAGGTCCATTTCGTGCTTTCCAAATCTCTCCTACTTTCAGCCACCATATATTAGTGCATGTGTGAGATTCAGTCATGGTATCTAATACCCATGAATCTTTGGAAGTAGAGAGATGTAGCTCTATAGAGTTAATACCGATTGAAGGCACGGTCCCACCGCCCTTCCTTAGATCATCAAGGTTTCCTGATGAAGGCGCAGTCTTACTGCCCTTCTTCAGATCATCCAGGCTATTTGATGAAGGCGCAGTCCCACTGCCCTTCTTCAGATCAGCCGTGAACTTCCTGTAATCCCGGTTCCAATGACCAGGCTGTTGGTAGTAGAAGCAGACATTCTCAGGTGTCTCATCTTTCCTGCCAAGTGCGCATGGGCCCAGCCCATGCCACTTCCAATTCCCTTGTTGACCATCAGAATATCCTTGGATCCCAGATCCCTGAGATATTCTTCTCAGCAGTTAATGACACTTCATGTAACTCTGATATGGTCTTAGAGACAGCCTTGTCAAGGACATATTCTTTGCGTTCAGACTTGAGGACTATCCTCAAAATTCTGTACCAGTCCAAATAGTTTGTCCCATTTAGCTTGACCCTGTCAAGAATGGTTTTTAATGACAAACTATTAATGTTCGCTGAATTTGCCATTTGATCTACAACAGATAAAATTCAATCAGTAAACTGAATAAATTTTATGAAGATCAAGCTTAAACACCAACAATCGATTCTAAACCTTTAGAATCTGAAACCAAGATCCTTGATTCACTCGATTAAGCTGAACTAATGCTCACCACTTAATCGAGCTATGTAGGTAGGACTCCATCCAATCACATCCAATGTGACTCTTGGCTAGGGTATGCACTTATGTACACGGCTTACCCTATCTGTTACCCTAGCTCAACCTCAGGCTGAGAATCGTAGTCGGGTCCACCAATTTTCAACTATGGCCCGTCACTATGTAGGTGCTCCGCTAATGCGCACGACACCCACATATGTCGTCCAAACCTACTACCCCGCTTTCCCATGGATGCTCCGCTAATGCGCACGACACCCATAGGACGGGGAGGTAGTAAGGTGTTGATAATTGGGAGGTATCAGACATGACCCGTTTTTACTTGTCCGGTTGTGTTTAAAACTTTGACACATCCTAGATGCGATGAGCACATCAACTACATTCCAAATGCAATGATGCCTCAAATTACATCCAATGTAATTCTTCCTTCGAACCCGTCAACTACATCCAATGTAATGACGATTCTAAGGGCTCACACACAAGGATTAAAATTCCAATTTTATCTTTGCATGTGAGATGATATGCTCGGTAAATAAAGTTAAGCATGCAATTCTAAAACACATAGAATTAATCATGCATAAACTAAACCAAGCATAAAGCGATAAATGTGCACATAATAGCCCCCTAAACTAACTCCCACTAGCTTCTTGAGCTCCACCGACTCCAAGCCGATGCCAACACCCGAAAAGCCACCAAATGACCTTTTCACCCTTTCTTCGTCTTGAGTAAAATATTACAATTTAATACACGACTCGCAGGTCGGGAATAAATAAATATTACAAACAAGTGGTTCGACGACCACACCTTGAAATAATAATTACACGCTAACTCTAACGGCTCGCAGGCCGTGAAAAGCGATACATAATTAAATCGAGCTCGGGGCTATTATGTACACCATGCCAACATCACATCACACATCGTGTTATCAAACAAGCATGTTATCAAACATCATGTGATTTTCCGGTTTTAATTAATAGCCAAGTTTCGAAATTTTTTGATGCTCGGTTTATCGAAACCGTTCAAAAATGAAACTTTTGAACATTTGATCTTCGAGTTCGTCATGACGGTTCCAAACTCGTCATAACTAACAAAACGGTTTAGCCTTGGCATATCAACCATCCAATGGTCATGCTTGGCCTAGCTCCGTCCAACGGAGCCCCGTTCGGTCCCGGTTTCGGCTCCCCGAGAGTCCCGCTCCCGAGACCCGAAAAATCAAAAAAAAATTCAAAATTTCCAGATTTGAAATAATTTTCAAAAAATCATTTTACATGCATTAAATCTATGAACAAGAATATAAAACATGTTATCAAACAATTTAGCAAAACAACATGCCAAAAAACGAAACTTTCAAGCAAAACCGAAACTTTGAACACCGTCTTGTGAATCCCGAAGGTAGCACGGCTCTGATACCACTGTTGGGTCTCGAGGTAGGGTTGGAGATGAACCAACTCGCAGCGGAAAATCGATGAAAACCAAGAGACGATTAAAACCATGAAACAACTAACAAAGAATGGATTCACAAGAGAAAAATTCAGCACTAGTTCTTACCAAAACAAGAACACCGGTTAACGAATGATTGGCTTGAGTCTCCAAGACGCCTACGTATCCACATGGGAATCAAAGCCACGTAGTTCTTCTCTTTGAGGACTCAAGAACACAAACATGGAGGTGGAAACTAGCCAAACCCGAAATGGCCATGGAAGAGGGAGAGAAAATGTGTTTCCTATTCTTGTCTTGTCTTTGTTATGTTGAAAAAAGATGACTTAAACATAACAAAACCCATACTTGTCCAACTAAAGGCATGGGACAAGTATGGTGTCAAGTAAGGTGTAAATAGGACAAAGTATGGCAAGACAAGATTGGGTTAGGTGGTGAATCACCAACACCTTAATCCTTGTCTTGCTTACTTAGTACTAATTAATCAAGACTTGATTAATTAGTTCCATGGGCCTTGGTTGCATGGGCCTTTCATGGGCCTCTTGGAACATGGCCCGTGGCCATTTCCAACGAGGTCCCGTGATTCGCTCATCGCCTCCATGCCTTCCATACCGGAAATGTCCAACATTATCCGACGCGATCAATCCCAAGACTCCAAGCCTTGTCTCGATCCGTAAAGTCCTATTCACTTACGGGCACATGACCCAAAACCCAGTTTTGGTCATGTCCCGAGACAACTCCCTTTTGGCCATTCTCCATAAATGTGTCAATGAGTTTCATCCTCCGGTGTGACCCTTAGGTTTATGCATGTCAATAGATCAACGTAAAATCCCATTTTACTTGATCCTATTTAAGTGGCAACTAACGAGACTTTAGTATTGCCTGACACTACATAACGAATCGACCCTGTCGATTCTAACCTTTCCGTCGTCCCTGTCATTATCCTTTTATCTCTGATATCCTGATTGAGATAAGGCATAGAGCCGTCATCCTTATTATTCTCAATCACCGTTCCTTGATATGTGAGATGACTGAAGATATGATACCCAGTATCATGTGCATGGCCATGCTATTCTTCCAGTCACTCTCGATCAAGTGGCCGAGAACCGATATCTTTCCCATACCTTAGTATGAGGGATAAATCCCTTAGCCGTCTTTCGTGTCACTCATGTAGCCCGTCCCCAAGCCAATCCTGGCCGTTATGGAAGCCCTGTTACGGACAACGTTAGGCTCAGGTCAAACTCAGTTGTTGACTACATAGCGATCACAAAGACTCCTTGGTCTAAGGATACATGACAAGCTACAACACTGAATATGTTCATGACTTAATCTATGGCACATATTCAGGGCGGGTCGTCCAATATCATGTCCCACATGATATCTATGATCAGACTCCGGAATCCCATTCCAATGACTAACAGAACGTAAGCCATAAAGAGCCATCTTTCATACTAGTCGCTTCTAGTGGAGCTTTGTTGACTAGGGACCCATCGAGTGTGATCTATCTCGATCTATGGTTCTATTCGCATGGTGGGCATAGATCAGAGCACACATCGATATATTACTCCAACACATAAGTAATATAAAGCCGATTTAATTTTATTGCTAACGATGATATATACATTTGGACATTTAGGATTGAACTACGGGCACTAAGACTAACAAAGTAGTCGTGCACAAATGAGGGTTATGGGTTGTAAGATACACTTTCGGGGTTGTGAGTCGAAGCATGTTTGCCAAGATGTATTTATTGAGCTTCTTTTCATATACCTTACTACACTCTATGCCTAGCCTAACATTATAAGCCTAATAAAGTCCTATGTGATTCATGATTGGCTAAAAATTCCTTATAATTAGTGGAGAGAGGATTGAAAATGTTTGCGTATGAATCTCTAAGAACCGTGTATAGGAAAAAGAGAACGCCTAGCAAAGTTAACAGAGGGTTTGTAAGTTAAATTGAGTAGCCTTCAGTGCAAGTAGCTTCACATGCAGTATGTTCATCGATTTATGCATTCTTTTGAGCTGTGTAAGAACTTTTGGCATGTTATAACTCTGAGAAATCCATTTTGATCAACGTGTGCTTAAGCTCGTAAATTACCAACTTTTCGTGAACTTTTGCATGCATCATGTAGTTGAGTCATAGGTTGCATTAGTTATAGGAACATGCATTGAACGTGCATCTTTATTTTCATTGTCTGAATATAGGAGGCCCGGACTCCTCCTATCGAGGTGAACCTCGGGGTTTAACCGGGACAGAACTTACTGCTTTATTTAGTTTAATTTTCTCGGGGCGAGAAAAGCTTAAGTGTGGGGTGTTGATGTGAACGTAAAATGCATCTATTCTAGATGTTTTTAGCTCTCATTTCTAAGTTTTTCAATCCCGGGATTGTGTGATTTAATCTATTTCTCTCTATATTTATGTAATTGGTCTCTTTTTATGGGTAATTAGGAGTTTGATGTGAAATCAAGAGTTTTGGAGCTAAATGGAGCAAAAAAATCAGCTTAAGGAATTTTGGAGTCTGGCTGATCTTGTAAAAGGCATAACTTCCGCATCCGAACTCCGATTTTCGCCCCTTACATATCAAATCGAATGGAATTCAATTATTACAACTTTGATGAAGGATTTTCCACTGTCCAAAATGCACGCTGGTCGCAAGGCGTGCGACAAACGTGCGCGTAGATTTTGTTATTTTTTGGCGAATTTCCCGTCTTATCTCTAGGGTTTAATGATGTATAAGTAGAATTTTAGGGATTGTAATCAGGGGATCACGAGAGTAGCAGAGAAAACACAATTGGAGATAGCCTTAGGATGGAGATTGAAGATCACACAAGAGACCACGAACTCATTTACGAAGGTTTTTCATAGTTTGGATTCATCTTTGATACTTATATTACTTTTATAGTTCAATATGATTATCATTGTGTTCATCAATTTTATGTGTTCGTATTTCGTTGTTATGAACTAAATAATCATTGATCTAGGGCTAGGGGAAAGATGTGATGAAATGAATTAACGTATTCTGGTTCTACATTTGTTAAACTAGTATTAGGATGTTGTTTATCTAATTCCGTTCGTAATGTTTTGTCGCCTTGATCACGTGATAATTGATTTAATTATATTAACCAACAATTGAGAAATGAGGTTAATGTGAGGAAATAAGAATTAAATAGCTAGAGTTTTAATCTAAGCCGGAATATGGTTAGACTAACACGAGTGCAATAGCTATAGGAGTAAAACCCAAAAGTTGGAAGAATTCATTGATAGTAATGTTATATACCGCTCTACACCTAGATTAGAGATAATTAGGTGGACTGAGTATGTTAGGGTCCTAATACGATCGAGAGATGGTTAGGACTACATTGAGAGAATTCGCGTTGCCCTTAGAATAGTATTAGTTGCAAATGTATATCGAATCACATTAAGTCATTCATCACATTCGAACCCCGTTAATGTTCTAGATCGCCTTTTATCTCTGATTTACAATCCATTTGTGGTTTTGTGCTCTATTTTCGGATCATATATTTATTCTCATTATTTGTATGAAATTACTATTTTCTAAAAACAAACCAAACATTGATATAGGAATAGCTTGACTAGCGAATTAATTAAATAAAGTGCTTGTCTAATTGCTCCCTTGGGTACGATATCTCGGACTTAAAACCCGAATACTACTTGATGACCGGTACGCTTGCCGTACCATTCTGAGGATTAATTCTCAGAGTGTCAGTGAGGAAGAAGACATGGTTCAGACCTAAATGGCCTATTACCTTTGGAACGCTATAGAGATGTTGTCGCATATGTTAAGGAAAGACAATGTTTCGCTTTAGTCACTTAGAAAAAATTCTCTTAAGTGTCTGAAATAAAACGATGTCGTGTCCTCTAACCTCTACGACGCCATACCTACCGCGTTGTAGAGGCACATCTTCTGTGATGCCATTATGGCGTCAGAGAGGTATAAAAAATAAAATAAAAATCCAAAATTTCAGGACGAGGTTAAAATAATTAAAACTTTCATACTCGGTACATTGATACTGACCTAAAACTATTATTGATGACCAGGTTTTTTCTATAAAACTAGTTATCTCGATGTTTAAAATGACGAAACGGTCGTAAAAACATGGAATTGCCCACTGTCCACTAAACCTCTACGACTGCATAGGTATGACATCATAGAAATAAATCTTCATATGCCCTTTGAGACGACCAACCTACTGCGATGCCATACAAATGGTGTCGTAGATGTTACCATCCTCTGCGACGACCAACAATGACGTCGTAGAGGCATTGAACCTCTGTGACACCATACTATGTCATCGTAGAGGATGATAACCTCTACGACGCTATAAAAAATACATGTCGTAGAAGTTAAACCTGGTGTAGTGAAATATTACGCAAAACTATAAATAACTCATCTTATATGACTACAACCTAACCAATTACCTACACCAAATTTTAACCCTAATATATAACAATTAACAAATCAATTGCAAAACCTCCTTAATCGCTCAACCTCGTTCCTCTCTTCATTCTCACTGTCCTTTTCTCGTTGTTCTTCTCACCCTGCTCGTCTCGTCGTCCCCTCCTCTTTTTTCGAGAGGCTCTCATTTCCTCACTTTGCTTTTTCCCTTAGTTTGTCAACATCGATGTCAGTAAAACCAAACATCGGCGGCAAAAAAACAATCGTTTTTTGTTGGGACAGGTGGCAATTAAGAAAATGAAAGTTCGGATTCGATATTAAGACTGAACTCCGTAATTGATGAACGAATTGTAGTCCAACCTTAACCCTCACTGTTCAAATGACCTAAAGATTATGAGAGTTGGAGTTTGGAGTGGGTTGGAATGACTCCATTGATGTCCAAATTCATGTCACCTTACACAAAAGACAGCACAAAACAAAATGAATCAAACAGAATAATTGATGAAACTCAAAGATTGCGTATCTTCAATCTCTGACAGTTTGGGGGAAATAGAAGATCTTTGCAAATCCGTTCATTATCATCTGCAGGTAGAGGAAGATTAATTAATGCCCTAGAAAATGAAGATAAAAACGAAACAGAGATCCTAGCTAAACTTACTCTATATACTGTCACTATTATTTTAACAATTGATCACATTTTTTTAATGCTTTGACCTCGTCAACCTGCAGAAAGATCATGACCAATCTTCGACCCATTTAATATATACATGCAAGAGAACATGAGTTCTGTCACAACTCTTGCTGTATTTATCTGAAGAATAAATTAAAGGTCTCACATGCATGGCAATGACTATGAGAATCATTCACCAGCCTGAAAAGCCTCATTTCTTTTTCTGTAAAACTCACATTTTTTTTGGATATTCATGGTGCAGATAATGTTTTTTAAAGGAATATATTTGTACCCATGGATATCAATCATCAATATTCCCAAATGCTATCTTTAATTATCTATGATTTTAACTATTATTCTCACATCCCTCCCCACACCTTCAAGTGAGTTCTCTCTCTTAACCTATTTAGGGTCGTTGTCGCCGTTCAATCACCATCATTTTCGATCATCTTCTACCCCTCTCGCCATCACCCGCACAACCCTCCTCTCTCTACAGCGTCATCGCTGCCAACCACACAGCCGCTTCTTCCCAGTTCTGCCTTCTCTTCCCCGAGTTCGCCGCCACAGCCGTCGATACTTGCAGCACCGCCGCCGTCCTTCCTTCATCGCACTAGGCCATTTCTGCCCGAACGATGCTGGATCTCCCCACCCTCAGTCCCCATGAACCGGAAATGCCCCCCCCCCCCCCCCCGATCAGATCTGATCCCATGCAGAGGTTGTCCACCGCCTCGAAGTCTCCGCCCAACGAGACGACGGTCACGACGTCGTCCCTTCGCCGCTGATCGAGACGAATCTTGTTCTCCCAGTGCACCATCCTCGGCTGTCACCGCGGTCGTTGGATCTGAAAGACAGGCCAAACGCATCTCTGGCCCTAGGCGTGCCTCCGTCGTCATCGGAGCCGCTCCCAACCTACGTCGGACACAACTCAACGGCGAGGGAGATCCACAGGGATCTGATATCCCTTCCTCGGCCACCCCCTTCTCCGGTGGTGACTCGTTATCTCCCGCCGTCGGAGCGTATACCGGTCCCGAGGCTTGACTGTCCGGTCGCCGGAAGCTCGTCGGGTCGTCATCTGAGCCTCAACCAACTCGTATAGCCCCGATCCCGGACTGGGAGGACGAGGATGACGAGGTAGTGGTGTCGGAGGAGGGTTTCCCATTATTCACCTTTGGCTTGTATCAGTTCTCTCTTGCAGCAAAGGTCGCAGGGGATCGGACCTACAACCAACACATTGTTTGTGCGATGATGTTGCGTAAATGGAAAGTCATGGGGATTAAAGTGGAGTTCATGTCCCCGGAGGTCACGGGATACCACTTCCCGTCCGCCAAGGCTATGGAAGACATCTGTCATAGGGGTCCCTGGAGCTTCAAGGGATTCCCCCTCCTCCTCGAACCGCTTAGGCGATTTGACCGGGCAGACGAGATTAGCTTCGACCATGTAGAGTTGGGGGTCCGGGCACTGAATATCCCGGGAGGAGCCAGGAATCACTACATCCGCGGCCTCATTGCAGGCACCATGGGCACTCAGGTCATGTCAGCCCCAATCTCGACGGCTCGACGGGAGGATATGCATCTCTGGCTAAGGGTTCGGATGGAGCTGATTCGACCCCTACAGCGCAGAATCCGCCTCCGGTTCCCAGGTACTGATAACCATGTTGTGATTGATCTACAATATGAGAGAGTGGTAGACTTTTGTCGCAGGTGCGGAATGCTGACACACTGGATCTCGGGCTTCCCGACCCTCCTACCGGGAATTGGCCGGGAGGAGATTCGGTATGACCACTCTATTCTGGTCCCAAGGGATCTGGATGTGGACCGGTTGCTGCGAACGGTCTGGAACGCACCCCCTCTGGCGTCACATCCGATGGTCACTTATCTCTTGAGTGATCTATCACTGAACCCTCTGATTCGGTCCAAGGAGATCACTATGGGCGCTGAATCATCCGATGCAGGCATCCCGAAGCCTCACTACCTGGCTAAGGTTAACCGAGAAGGGTTAACCAATACACTGCAGGGGGTGGTCATGGAGTACCCACACCGCCACCCAAGTCCACGAAGCCTGACTACCTGGCTAACGTCCACCCTGCTATTGACATTGTAGTCCGAGCTGACCCTGGATATACTGCAGTGAAGTGGGACGAGAAGGAGAAAGATCCACTGGGACAACGGGGAGACACCCAGGAGGGCTTAGGAAAGGCGGGCCCAGTCGAGGCAAAGGCAAGATGATCACCCTAAAGACCAGAAGTGGTTCGTTGTATGCACGCCCGCCGGAGACAAAGAAGTAGAGGGGAGATCCGACTTCTCAACAACAGACCTGGTATCCGCCCTTCCAGGGGGAGGGGAGAGCAGATGAAGCGGAGGCACAAAGGCCTCCGATGGAGGAATGACCTGCCCCAGCAGGGGTGGGTGGAGTCGGCCCCAGACTATACCTACAGACCCGGGACAGCCACTGCTGGGCGGTCCCGGGCAGCATGCATTTTCAGCACCTATCTTTTACTTATTATGTTATTGTTTGTGTTTCTGTTGGGATATTTTATTTTCTGCGGATTTTGGAACTTGGTATTTTTTGCCTCGTTATGTTGGAACGATGGTAGGGAGTTGTCTTGAGTTTGTGCCCACGATTTCAAGTGGGCTATTATTATGGGTCCATGAGCGCCGAGCTTGCTACGGTCGGCCCGGACATATATCTGGAACCCGAGGCGGTCACGCCTCAATGCTAAATCATTTCTCAATTAATTTACAATAAATTGTCAATTTGATGCTTAACTTTGAAAAAAAATTATTTGACTTCAAATAATATAATAAAGAGCGTTTCATTGATATTTTGCAAGGTATAAACGAATAATTGAAAATTTAGTATAATGGGTCATCACACAAAAGCTTGAACTTGCACATGATGGAATGGGTGAGGTGAATGGACCGCTTGGGCTTGTTGATTTAGAGTGACCTAAGATTGAGAGGCCCGGTTCTTTTGGGCAGTCACTTAACAGGCCTCAATTCATAAACAAGATTAAATGTTTAAGGCCTAGAGTTTATTTTCCTAGCTCGACTACAGTTTTTCTAGTCAATAGTTCATGTTCATCAACATGCCCAAACCTGTATCTTATTCGCAACTGTATAAATAAATTAATTATTTTTTTATGAATATATTTTTCTCTTCAGAAATTAGACAACTAGTGCTGATTTGAGGGTATAGAATTTTACCAAATTGGGATAAATGGTTTGAAACACGAAATGTAGAGAAATGCCATGAAACTGGGCCTTGTATACCCTAACTCTTAAAAGTAGGGCACTTGGGAGGTTGAGTTTGAGTAATTGCCAATTTGATCCAATAAATCACTTAATATGCAATGTCTAGTAGGAATTAGATATATGGAAACACTAGACGTATCTCCTACACATAAATGGCCTTTTGTTTCATTCTTACTCCTTTGGCTTTGGAGGCAACAACTTGCAAGCTCCATTTTTTCGATTACCAAACTAAGCACTATGTTTATTTCCTCTTTTCAAGCCAGCATCGTATCCTCTGCACACTACACTTTCCAATTGTAGTTTTTTTTTTGAAGAAAAGTGTGGTATTTGTATTAAATCAAATCACCCGACAGGGCATGATACAAAACATCCGGAATGGCCATATCAGCCCAATCAACAGTATTCCTCACTAAAGCATTACGAGCTAAAACATGAGCTACCTTATTAGCTGTACGACGAGCAAATTGTAGCTCACAATCAGGTATCCTGCGAAGCATCTCCCTGCACTCCAACACCACAGTCCCAAACGGGGACATCATCTCCTCCTCGCCATTAATCGCCTCCACCACACCCAAACAATCTGACTCAATCACCCTTACCGGTCATCCCTCTTCCTGAACCCAGCTCAATGCCTCTATAATGCTCAACAGCTCCACCAGATCAAGTGCACAACAGTCCTGGATTACTACGCACTTAACAGCCTTAAACTCCCCATTAGAATCTCTGCAAACCATACCTCCTCCTCCCGAGTTAGGACTTAAATTGCTCCGTCTACACCTCCCGTACATAATAATCACCGTTCTTCGAACCCCACAAGTACCACCCGTCCTCCGATGGGTTCCTTGACAGCGGGATCGACCCGATCAGGGTCGCCACCTCCGGCCTGAACAGACCGGTCAGTACCTCCATATTCCATATGTTCGCTCCACCCACCATTAAGTCCCCCACCTTCGTGCCCGCAGCTCCTCCCGTCACCGGATCCATCCATCCACACTCCCTAGACAACCACTGATGGCCTGAGACCCACGAGGTCCTCCCATCTCCAATGCGTCTTCTAGCACCTTCCCTTACAATCTTTTGACCCTCCAGAATACTGGACCATATGTAGCTACTACCCGCTCTACTTTTTGCATCAATAAACTCCGACTCCGGGTAGTACTTGGCCTTCAAAACTCTCGCTACCAGGCTTCACGGTTTCTGCAGGAGCCTCCATCCTTGTTTAGCTAGAAGCACAGTGTTGAAATCCTGCAGAAACTTGAAACCCAACCCCCCCCCCCCCCCCCTCTTATTTATGCATGCACACCCTGCTCCAATCCTTCCATTTTAAACCTTTCCCAGTCTTCGCATCATGGCTCCACCAGAATCGGTTCATTATTACTTCAATTTCCTACAGTAAACCTGCCGGGATTTTGTATACTCTCATTGTATAAGTCGGGAAAGCTTGAATTACTGCCTTTAACGATATCTCATTTCCAATTGTAGTTGACTTGTTACAACATCCCCATAACACGATCGCGTTCTTGGATATTCGATCTATTGGTGAATTTTATAGTTTTCTTTAAGGAAAGACTAAACATCCATCGCGGTCCAAAAAAAATTACAATCGGTTTTTTAAGGTTTCATTTTCAATCACCTTCTCCTCCCTCCAAAACTATTTCCAGCCTCCGCCTCTTTCCGATCGTCATGAACTCGATATCGTCGCACCGATAACTCATTCCGCTTCCCGCCTATCTATTCGCCGACCCTCTACGGCTCGGCCAATGCGATGAGGACCGTGGATCATACCACGGGAAGACACCTCACCACACACCGTAGCCTACAACCTATGACGGCCCATTGGATGCTGACACCACTCAGGAGATGCTACGTGGAAGAACATGACGACCTCAACCTCTAATAGCTGCCGCAAACTACTACCGTGCGAGATAGGACTCAGGGACCCATTCGAGCACGACCTGCGGCATCATCACTGCCTCATCCCTTCTAACGAGGACCTCATACCAGATCCTACTCCAACCGCCGTCAGGAACCCATGAGGCATGCTTGGACCCGAGAAGAGAAGCTCAACCACCTACACAACCCGTGCAGGATCGGGTCTCCCGACCACTGGAAGCCTACCCGTGGAGGCTAATCCACGGCCACGAGCGGGTATTTGGTGAACCGTCCACTAGATGACTGGAAGAGCAAGGTAGCAGCTGATCATCGCGGGTAACGATCATGATGTTGCGGATTCGTGTCACCATGGGCACCCGTCCCTAAATGAACTGTATGGTCTTCGAAAACCTTGAGACAACCGCCGTTTGAAGGATCGTTAAGACGACCCCGTCCTCACGGGTACCCTTGGAGGTCGGATGGAGGAGCCCCACTGGTACCCCTCCCCTCCTAGGTTGAATGATTCTGATACCCCCACCCAACGGATGGAGGAGCCCCGTTGGTACTTCTCTTCTCTAAGGTTGGATGGATCCAACACCCCTACCCAAGGCAGTATGGACTATAATGATAATGTGGAGGAAGTTGTTCCCGATGGGACAATAGCGAGGCACGCTGAGCTGCCTCGCGATTCACCATGAGACAATTTGGGCACCTCGGGGTGTCGATGAGGAGCCATACCCTGGCCTTTGCGGAGAAGATACCTTAACCTCGTCCTTTTCCTGGCATACTCCTTGAACGACTGTTACGACATAACAAGATCGGTCAAGTCGAGACGGGGAAAGTCTCATGGATCCACGATGTCAATCACAACTCGAATAAGGAACCACTCCCTAACTTCTTCTTGGATATCATCGAACATTTAGTCATAAGATCAGTGTTTCGATTGTTACCAAAACTTTATCTCATCCTATTAATTTATTTTTATTATTGTACGGTCTCTATATCTTTTTAATTTATCCATCCATAAAAAAAATCTCCACACCTAAAAGAAACCATACATCACAAGCAATAGAGTAAGGAATAATAGGACTCATCTCTTGGGCTAGTCAATTATAAAAAAAAAAATTAGTTAGTTTAAGAACAATCTTATTACAACACCGATACATACAAAAAAAAACATTATAGTTTTAGAATATCTAAAGAATGTCAAGTATCCTCTAGAATAAATTTTTCTAAAGTATCAAATAACTTATCAAGAACAAGAGAGATGATACTTAAAACATTTGATCTCACTTTGAAAGACTTACCCCCTCATTTCATAGTTGGATCCGTAAACAAGAGGGAAATCAATTCCATTAGCATTGGTTTGATAAAGCAGTATACTAGTGCTACTTTGAGCGGTGTCCCCAAACTATGGCATTCCCATGGACCATTTCTATAAATGCAAAAGCTTAAGTCTTTAGAAACATGCTTCATGACAAGTCAATTTCAACTTTCAAGCATGGAGACTGACTTGAATATACATTATATATTGCCCCAAAGTATCACGAGTAGTACCTTATCAGATCTATCATCATAACAAAAGCAACACCTAAATATCAACTTATTAGATTCTGCATTCATAGCATACCATTACTTGACATCTCTAATTCCTTTTGCTATATCAACCGGTGTTAGGGGTTCTAGGTCACCTTTTAAAAACAGAAAGAAAGATTACCCAAGGTCCTCGATGCTGAAACCAATCCGAAAACAGAATCAGAGCTACGTCTGGCAAAGTATCATGTCTGCACAGGAGATGGTCAAGAGCGGGGCTCGGAGGTCAATAGGGCCTGGTACGGAAACGTCTATCTACGACCATCCCTGGCTAACAGGAGTGGTGGCAAGGGTGCAGACGCCGAGCCCTGGACTGGTTGGGAAGCTAGTGTCGGACCTCATGAGACCGAACGAGAGGAGATGGGACGCAGAGACAGTTGGTACATTCTTCAGCCCGGAGGATTAGAGGGGCTATAATGGCGGTCCCGATAAGTAGGACGGCAGGACGGGACTCCTGGTACTGGGCGGGGGACTACTTGGGTCAATATACGGTGAGGTCGGCTTATAGTATGAGACAACAAGACCAGGCGACCTTCCAAGCCCAACCAGAAATCTGGCCTGCTATTTGGAAAATGGAGGTGATGTCAACGTCAAATCCTTCCTTTGGCGCACTTGTTCAGGTTGTTTGCAGGTGGCTGTCAATCTGAGGCAACGACACGTGGATATGGCGGCAACTTGTCCGGTTTGTTCAGGGGCGGAGGAATCGGCTCTTCACCTGCTGGTCCAGTGCCCTGTGGCGGCGGAGTGTTGGGCGAAGTCGGGACTGAATATACCCCAAGAGGCCCAGACAATAGCTGAATGGGTGCAGAGGACACTTAACATCAACCCCCCGGCAAGCGGAGGACTGATAGGATGTCTTATGTGGGAGGCGTGGAAGGCGAGGAACAAAGTGGTCTAGGAGAATGTAGCCCAACCAGCAGCCATTATTTTCCAGACAGCATTCCACCTACAGACAGGGTGGCTGGAAGCCCGAAGAAGGAAGTTACAGGCACAGGCTACTCCCTGTCACTCAAAGGTACAGGTTGTAGAGGTGTGTGAGCATCCCACCCAGGGCGCGTGGGCTATAATTACTAATAGAGCTCTGTTTGCGGCGGCAGACAAAGTGGGAACAGGATGGATATGCAGAGACGACAGGGGCCACCTTAGGGGTGCCCGGTCCACATCATTCCATGGAGCCCAGAACCCAGGGTTAGTGGAAGCCTATGCGATCCGGGAAGCGCTAACATGGCTATAACAATATCCTCGCCAGAGGGCCGTAGTTCGGAGCGACTGCAAGGTCATAGTGGATATGATCAGACGAGGTGGGAGGATGTTCTCTCCTCTGGGAACAATCATCACATATTGTAATTCCCTTTTATCTACACTCGAGTGTGTGCAGCTCGAATTTGTAAAACGGACAGCGAACAAAGAAGCTCATTGGCTTGTCAGGGCGGCTTGTTCTAACCCTGTCTGGAATTGGCAAGGGGGTCATGTCCCCGAACCTCTTCAACACATCATCATTGTGGATATTTAAATAAAATCTCATATTATCTCAAAAAAAAACATTTTTGACACAGACAATTAGGTGGCGTCCTCGGAACTTCTAAAGACGAGTAGCATAATAATTGTATATAACTCTCGGGTTTTGCATCTTTGTATCGAATACAGACTCAAGAAACAAAAGAACGATATGTCTAAACATCCATCCAAACAACTTACTACAGTCTAAATAAAATAGGTGTTAAACAAAATCTCTGGTAGGCCCTGAGTGTGAATTAGTCCGAGTCCATTGTCGGTGGCATATTAAATATGCTAGAGGTTTGGGCTTGAACCACCAACAAATAATTGTAAGGGTTGCTCGGATACGAGTACTACTTGTTCAATCATTCTTATCGTAGAACGAGAGGGGGTCCGCCAATAAAGAGATCCAACCGAGCACACTACTAGAGACAACGACCCCAACTATCGGAGATCTTCTGGAGAAGGGTGACTGAGCACTTGAAGACGATATCCAAGCAGAGAGAACCTACAATAAAACAAGGAAAAAGTACAAACCAAATCAGGATGAAACATCACATCCGCCTAGCCGAAAGTCTGTTGGTGTAAATCTGATCGGAGACCATCGGATCTACCGACCAAACAGGTTGGAGCTTAGGACTATTGTGGCAGCGTTGACCGGTGCTAGGGAGGGGAGCCTGGGACCAAAAAAACAGTGGATTTTTCTCCATTATAACCGGAAAAATTAGGCTGACATAACACTGCAATGGGAGCTTCATTCTGTGGTCGACGGCGTGGAGCAGATCATTGGGGAGAGCAGCCACAACCGGCGCGGGAGCTCTGCCAGATTTGTAGGGTACATATCTGGTACACAATTTGACATCTCCCGTACTCGACTGACTAGCGATAAGAAGCGACGACGCGTCTCAGGTAGGGGGAGTTGCAAAGTTGGTGGCCATCGGAATCGGAAAGAGGACCACATGGAAGGGGAGGCAGGCCGGGGCAAATTCGGGGAAAGATTCCAGCTCAGGGGAAGTAGTCGGTGCACATCTAGTGACTCGCTCCGATCATGGTTGAGGGAGCACGCAGAAGGCAACTCGCCGAGACTTCTTCACATGCGAGTCTTTGTCAACTGGAAAGCGGCGAACACAAAAAAGAAAAAGAGACAGGGCACCGATGAGAGTCGAAGCCATGTTCCCTGCCGGTTGCTAAAAAGGAGGGAATTAGGTTTTATGGATGGAAAGGTTTTGTAGAAGGAGAGGAGAGGTTTCTTTGATAACGATTTGGTCAATTACTACCCATTTCTATAAAATTTATACCTGATAACGAGAAAAATTGAATAACTATGTTTAAAAATGCACATATTCTTATTTGTAATAGTAATGTCACTAAACCAATTATATATCGTTAACTGTATATCAATTTTAAGGTTCACGTGTACTGTTCACTGACGATGCCATAATTGAAATCGTGTAAAGTAATAGAGTAGTATGACGATTTAGCCGAAGAAATTCAAATATTTGAAGTATGATTATAAAATAACAATTTGCATATAGCATGACTTATATACTATGGATGCTCTTATACCATTGAATATCAATATAATAATTATTGAGTTTAAAGGTGTGCATCCACTGGAAATAGAATGAAAGGAGTGTTGTATTGTTGTTATATTGAAACTTTACCTAAAATTTAGGGCTATTTATGGACGGATTATCCATATGTTTCTTGTATACGACAATCCATATGTCACGCAACGGGTTAAATTTTATATAAATTTATCGCAGGCCCTAGTTGAACGCGCCTGTGCACGCGCGCATATTCTGGCTCAAAGATACCCAATCTGTCTGTCGTCGTCGTCGATCCGTGGAAGGTTGTGGTGTTTGATCGCGTCTGGTAACCTGTAGCCCATAGTCTCGGCGAACCAGTTTTTGGGATCGCGACCTATTCCCTACTTCGGCTGATCTCGCGAACAAAGTGGCTCGTCGTCGATCCGCTGAAGAAGTGGTGTTTCTCGACGAACCAGTGCTCAATTTCTTTTTCTTTTTTGAGATCACGATCTCTTCCCTACTGCAGACTTCGATTGATCTCGTGAATAGTGTGGCCCAGACTTCGGCTGAGCAGTTCATACCTCGTCCAATTCCGACTGTTCATCATTGCGATCAGTGTGGTGGCTGATCTCGCGTCCGTCCGGTAAGATGGTGCTCCAGTCTGTTGTGTTGTCTACAGAACAAGTGGCAGCGGCAAGGGAGAAAGAGAAATGCAATGGAGTGGCTATTGATTCGGCCAAGGAAGGGCCTAGAAGAGAGGATTCGTACAGGGAATGCGCCCACCGGACGGGTAGAGCTGCTGCTCCGGGTTCCCTCTCTAATCACAAGATTTTTGTGTATAATTTACCGGAAGGGACGACAAGTGAAGGTTTGAAATTTTTTTGGCACGGTTGCGGATGTTACTCATATTCACATTCCAACGAATCCAAATCGGATAGGTAAATTCTTTGGTTTTGTATCCTTTCGGATTGGGACTGATCTTGAACAGGTGGTGCGAAAGGTTAATGGATCCAGGCTGGGCTTCCATAAGTTATTTGTTGCTCAAGCTTGGGATCAAAGGCATGTCATGGATTTACGAGAATCCATTACCAAAAATAGGGAGGAGCGTGCTCCGGGAGGAAGGAAGCCACTAATGCTCGGGCTTCTAAGGTTGATGCAGGTTGGTTGAGGGTGCTTCGAGAGAACGTATCGCCAGCTGATCTGGAGGATGAGTTTGTTCGACAGGGAGAGACTTCCGTTAAGATTACAACATTGGGGAACAGAGTCGTCTTGATCATTTGCTTGGACAAATCGATAGAAGAGCGAATGGTTCTCACAAGATGGGCCTGGCTTCTCAATGGGTTGTCATGGGTTTTGATAAGGAGGCTCTGCTTAGTAAGGGAGGTGTGTTCATTTGGGTCAAGTTTTCCGGGATTCCATACCATTGGTGGAGTCGTGCGAATCTGGAGTCCCTGGCTGAGAGTCTGGGTACGGTTGTCATGGTTCATCCAGATTCGTTACATGGGCTAAATTTTGCTGAATCTTTGGTATTGATCCATATGGAGCCTTTCCTAACCTTGCGGACTATGGAGGTGGAATTAGGGGACACGGTTGTTTCGGTGTTTCCTTTGGTCGTTGAAGCTGCGTTAGTGCCCAATGTGCTTGCAGCAGAAGGGTCTCGGTGGGATGAGGGTGATGTCTCGATAGGGAGTGGGACCAAAGATGATGACTTCGATAAGGAAAGTCACATTGGTTCTCACTCCAGGGAGCCTGTTGATATGGTGACGGAGACGCTTTCTGTACCAAGCAATTTCGGGAAGCCAGAAAATGTGTTTTCTAGTCCGCAAGTCCAATGCAGGGAGCTCGAGAGTGTGACACCTTCTCCCACGTTCACTGGGAGAGTAGGGCTGGACTCAGAACAGGTATATACAAACATGATTGTGCCTGACACGAAGTCTCCAGCAAGGACAGGTGATTCGGAAAGAACAGTGTCGAGCAACTTTCTCTTCAGCAAGAAGAAGCGCACACTTAAGGGTAAAGAACTTTGCGGTAACTCAGGTACCCTATCGGATCAGACTTTGGCGGATGATACATACGAGCCCAGGCCTACTATTGACTTGAGCAAACAACAGTTAGCGACCAAGGCTTGGGATTATTGTAGCAAAATGGGCTTCAAATCAAAGACTATTGGCGAACAGTTCAGGAAGGAGCTCGATATGCTAGATGCAGAATTACGTCACCGTAGTCCGGAGTGTAATCTTTCTGACTCAGAATCTGACTCGGAATCTACTCCGGATTGATCTGGTGGGGGTTTTCATTGGTCTGGCGAAAGAGTACTCGTTTCTGAGCTGCATGAGTCATTTGGTTCCAAGCCGTTTTGCTTAGGTTTTCTAGGCTGGTGGTTATGTTTTTATGGTTACCGTTTTGTTTTGGTTCGTGTTTTTTTCTGTTTTGTAGGAGGATGGTATATCCACCTTTGGTACTGCTGTTTTTCTTGTAGTTTATGGTCTTGGTCTGTCGTCGAGTAGACTGCCTATATCTCATTTTGAGAATAAGGCTTATAAAACTTCTCTGATAAAAAAAACGGGTTAAATTTTACATACTCGTGAACCATCCATTTAACTTCATGGATAGAAGATTTTTTCTACCATGAATAATAGGTGGTTGAGCGGATTAACCTGTACCGTCCATTTCATATTTATTTATATATAACATATGAGATTTTTAGCTTATTTTATCATTTCAAAAGTCCCAAACTTTTAATTTAAATTTAGCCCAATAATTTTTTACTAATAGTATTTAATTCGATTGGACTTTCAATAATAAATTTTACAAACTACTCAAATATACAAAAAAATACATTTATTTCAAAATTACATATAATTATATAAACTATGATCTCATATCAACTTATATTGAAGCCAGATATATAGCTCATTTTCTATGTAATTTTTATAAATTATAAAAAAATGCATAATAAAAGTCAGTTATATTTTTTCTCGCCAACAGTATGGGATGGTGGGTCGTCTCCTCACGGATGTCCAACCTCGTCGGGATACCCTCCTTCATATCTTCACCAATGCATGGGTCTTCGGGTTTTATTTTGCCAGGAAGGAGGATAGGGATTGGGTTCGGCAGAACGAACCATGCTGTTTTGATGGCAAGCCCCTGATGCTGGTGGAGACGGATCTGTTCGTCCAAGACCTTCCGGCGATGGACAAGATGCAACTTTAGGTTCATGCCCATGGTATCCCCTAGATAGTTAGCACTAAGATTACATCCACTAGGATTGGGGAGGCGGTAGGCGGGACTGTAGACGTTCCTTGTGACGAATTCGGCCAGTGCTGGGGGCGGTGAAGGTCCGCTACTGGCACTCACTTGACCGACCCCTGTGTCGCAATATGCGCCTTCGGTTCCCTGAGTTCAAGGATCCGATCACATGTTCCCTTACATATGTCAAGCTGTCGGGGTTCTGTGTCAATTATGGGTGTATAGGTCATCCGCCCACGGCCTATGACAAGGAGATCTCGGGCATCCATACTTTTGATAAGTCACTGAAGTATTATCCCAATATCCGGAAGGATAAAGGGCATGACACGACTTGGGCGCAGACTACTAAGGTGTCGTCGGGCTTTGCTCCACTGTTACGTGGTTCAACCCCTCCGCTACCTAGAACTCGAGAGGGGGCGGGGAAGGTGCCTTGGGGAACCGGGGGTGGGTCGGAAACAGGAGGATCATCGGGGGCCTCGTGGGCCGGAATGCTTGAGGAACCTTTAGCGGCTCCAGGAATGAAAAGGTTTTCGGCGGGAGAACCTCGGGAAGATCAGGCGAGGGTTGGAAAACAGCCCCGCCATGAGCCATGAGTTGTCTATTAGGGCTCGGGGGAGTTTGGGTACTCCCGCCGAGGTCACCATGTCCTCAACCCGGTACTAATGGTCATATGCTCGGTTTTATAGCGAATGAAGAGTGTCGCCTTTAGGTGACCCAACGGTCTGTAGACCCTACCTTGAGCAGTAGCCGCCATAACTTCAATAGTTTTATGGTCTTGTTTTTTCAGCTATACTTAGTTTGGTTCTTGTTTTACTTAGCTCTTCTGGCTCCCCAATGTGTCCTGGACGCAATAGTAGTTACAGGGTTTTTGTGTTTGCCCCATCAAAGCTGTCAAACATATACCGACCCTTTTAATGGAATGAAATACTAGTTACTCAAAAAAAAGTTATTCTTTTGATCCACATAAAAAATAAGAAAACTTGATAAATTATTACAAACTCAAAATTTTGTATCATATTAATACGTATTTGTTACTTTTTTTGTATAGAATGAATGATAATATTATTAAGGAAAATAAAATAGATCGATGATCGCATTGTTGCTCTCATCATACAACCAAGAAACTAAAAAGATAATGTAATGCAATAACAGAAAAGTAAACGTTGCTCTGGACGTAGGGGCGGTCGAAGCAGGAAATCTATGGTAGCATGCGAAGACACCGATACAGCATGCTCCAACCAAATGGCACTGATCGAGCCAACTAAGTGATAAGTTAATAGTGGTGGACCGAAATCTCCCCCGACAAGTCAGCGTGCGTCGTCCTCCCTTGAGTGATACGTGTAGGGCTCCTGAACGCGGGATTGTTGACCCTGGACTGGTAGGGGAGAATCATGTCGACTATTGATGGAACCAACGCCATCGATCAGCCAGGGAGGGGGTACAGCCGACAAACCCCTCCTTGGACTTCCAACGACTCATTCCTGGAGGAGGGGGTGCTTGTGGCCCCCTGCCACTACTATGTGTGACACCCCATCAGTACGGGACACCCTCCCCAAACGAATCCGACCCACAAACGGATCTGACCCCGTCTGATTACCCGACCCAACCGGGTTGACCCGTGGAGGAGTGACTCGAACTTGCACTGGGTCGCCCGACTCGTACCTGGCAGCCCACGCCCCGACGTCGCCCGGCCCACCCCGTTTCTCACCCGTCCTAGTTACGGGTTGGGCCACCCTTGCGTCGCGCCGACTAGGCCTTAACCCGACCCGTGTCCACCACGTCGGCCCATCCTGCCAGGTCCTCTGGGCGACTGCGATTAACCCACGGCCCAAGCCCGTGTCCTCTTGGTTCCGGTTTGGCCCATGTTCAGAAACCCTAACGGTTTCGCGCGCCACCGTCATCCCCTTCCTTCTCCGCCACGCCAACGCCTCTGGCGATGCCTCCGGCGCAGAAACCTCCTCCGACGAGATCACGAGCGGTAGGATACCTCCCCCTCCCGTATAATGTCCTTTGTGTTCTCTACCTCTATCCCCGGAGTCGATTTCCAGCTAAACCACGTCGTGATCTTCCCTGATAGCGTCGGCGCCTCCCGTGCAACCTTTGGACACTGTCCCATCACCTGCGTGCGTCGTACCTCCGCGCCGCCGCCTGGAAATGACCCGTCCCCAATGGCGCCCAGCCTTCCTCCCCGGTCCTTTGTGTTGTCAAGACCTCTGAGATGAGACTCGCGACCCCTCCTCCGAGAGATCCGGCGAGAACCTCCACATCCGCGATCGACGATGCGGAACGTGGAGAAAATCGAGTCGATGAGATGCTGGGAAACGCACGGCCGGACGCCGGCCTCTCCTTGTCGCTCTCTCCATCTCTCGCAGACACGGTGGTGGTGAAAAGTTCCACCGCCGCCTTCTGCAATCGCAAAACCCTAGGGGTGGGGCTGCGCATAGCTTTTCTCATATTATTTGTTACTTATTATCACTTTCACTATTATAATATATTTTTTTGCATATATAAAAAACGGATAATACTATAAAAAAAATTAAGAATACGTACAAATATATATAATTGAATTATAATACTTAAATTTTGGACATATGGAGTGAGTTATCCATAGATTGAAGACTCAAAAACCGTAAACTGTATAACTAATTCTCGATTTTCGTTATTTGAATCCGTTATCCGTGCCGTTTTATCATGGCTTAAACACCATGATCGGAATGGATTAACGGATGAAACGGATTATGATTTTAATTTGAACACCCTTACCAAAATTAAATAAATAGGATATAGGGTATGGTTTGTAAATTGTAAGAATAGAGAAGGACCCATCTCTTGAAAAGAGAAGGAAAAGGCTGAAAAGAAATGGCCCTTTAAGATTTGTATGGTTATGTTGATGACTTGTTTGTTTTGATTGAAAAGAGAGAAGAGAAAAGTAGCCATAAATCTCTCCCACACTCCCAATGGAATGAGGAGAGTGTGCTCTTCTCATCAGAAGCTAATGTCCCCTTACTTCCCTACATCCTCCTCTGCCTCCATGTTCCCTCTCTCTTCAACTGTTATCATCATTTTCTTCTTGGTCCCCCAACCATTCATTATTTGCGTTACTGTCACTTGTTTTGACCCTAATTATTAAACAAAGCTGCATCATAAATTCATAATCCCTTGTCTTGTGTGCTAACATTCTCTATCATTTGTTTCTTCTACCTCCACCTGAATGCACTGCACAATCATGCCTAGCAACCATCACATTCGAATTGGACGGCTGTGATGCTTTCATGGACTTGAGATCAATGTCCCACATTGCATTCCACCAATGCGAATTGACTTGAATGGAAGAATTCAATCATTCCAAGTCTAGACCCGATTTGGCCTTTTCTCTCCTTCCTTTCTCAATCTAACCTTTAATAATCGTGTTTTTATTTGTTGCCTAAAGGGAAAAAGAGAAGGGCTGAAAGGGAAATGAATATTTTTGGCTCGTAATTTTTTTTATAGTAAAAACGATAAAGTTGTTTCATTCTTTTCAAAGAGAGCTAGTATATGGTTGAAGGCACTGACGAGTCAAACAACTGACTCTTACACAAAATAAACGTCTAGGACGTTCTGACAAGGTGTCACGAAGGTTTAATAAGACATAAACTAGTACCCAAGTAAAAACTAAAAAAGACCGACGAACACTGCTCAAGGTAGGACTTGTGAACCGTTGGGTCTCCCGAAGAAGACGATTTTCTTCTGCTGTAAAAACGAACTTGTAGTCGTCAGTGGTGAGGGAGGGAGGAAGTAGTTTAGGAAGCAGCGACGACGACCGCTTCAGAGACGGCGGCGGTGGCGGCATCAACGAAAACCATCAGAGTTGCAGAGGTGATGCCGAACAGAGTCGGGAGACCAACAACGACGACGGCTTCAGAGACGGCGACGGCTGCGACCAGGGAGGCAGACGCGGTGGTGGAAACGCCATATAGGAAAGATAAATTTAAACTATGAAGAAACTGACAAATAATGCTCAAGGTATTGCGTAAATGTTGCATACTCTGTAGAGTGTGACCGAACCTGAATTCATCAGTTTCAGAAGGAGGAAAAACTCCTACCAAGGACCCCTCTTAGGGCCACTCGTTAGAACATTGAATTCCTTTCATTCCGCCTGGTGGGGCTGTTTTCCAGCCCTCTCTTGATCGTCTCGGGGTTCCCTAGCAAACGCTCTCTTCACTCTCCCAACTCATGTTCCCGCTCCAACTCCAACTCCAGTTCTATCTCTATGCCCAAGCATACCTGAAGCTGCGTTTCCTGACTACTAGAGAGATGGTCGGCCACCAAATTCTTCCAGTCGGGATCAACTTCCTGGTCTTGGATGTAGCTCCGAGGACTTGTACCATTAGTTATAGTACTCAAGGATACAACTGGGCCCCTTCCCCGAGGCAAGGTGCCCTTAGGTGCAGTACTCAAGGAAACGGGACATGTCCTGAATGATGTACTCAGAGACACCTGATGGCCCCAATCAGTCGCATAATGCTTAGCGCTCCGATCCTTCTAGAACTCCAACATCGACGAATCGAACCGTGGTCTACCAACCACCTCCCGGTCACATTCACGGACTACATGGCCGATCAGACCATAGTTAAAACAAAACACCGGTAGCTTTGTGTAGGTGAGTGAGACATGAACCGGTTCAGAAAATTGGCTAAAACGTAGCAGCAATTGATGGTGCAGGAGACGCTCCACAAGGTGCCAGAACCTTACTTTCACCGTTCCTCCCCAATAGAGACCCCATTGGTCACACGGGACATCAACACATAGCCTAAGAGTTGAGCCAATAGTCTCCCTCATTGCTCGGGTCTGTACCAACAGAGGGAGACCATAGGCGTGGACCCATAGCTGAAGTCGGTCTAGAGTGAGGGGGATCCATAGCCATCAGATCCAAGTCTTCTAGCAGAAGCGCGCTCCCCCCTCCCTATCGAAGCACCAGGTTTCGTTACCCTAGACCCAAGCACGTGCCTCCTTTGAGTCAAAGTATAACCCAAATACTCCGGGACCAATATCCTTGATCACCAAGCCCTCCGCGGATTCCCCACAAGCGTTGGTGATGATACGAAGTAATACCTCCTTCTAGGGAGGCTTCGAGGTTCAAAGATTGCCCATCATGGCGAATTTTTGGCGGGCCATGACTGAAGGCTTCACCAGAGAATACGACACCAGAACCTCTAACTCCTCTTCGTCCTCCAACGAGCATGAGGAGAATTCATCTTGGAGACTAGCCACGTTAGACTCAAGGGAGTCCGTCGCGGCCATTTCCCCTGAAGTAACTCCGACAACCTTTGGTTTGAACACCCGTCGACGATGACTCATGCTTGATGGCGGAGTGAGTAAGGCCGCAATCACTAGAATTTGCTTCGCATTAGGGATCGTGATCCCTTCATAAAGCACCTCCAGTTCCTCCCTCTCAGGCTCAATCATGGGTGCTTTCCCACAAAGAGGGTCCCGACATAATGGGGATGTCGAGACCCTGTTGGGGATCACCAGTAGCGACAGAATAACGCAGGATGCAATCGTGGACGACATCACAATTGTCGAGCCCTCAACAAGAGTTATTGATGGCGCGAGAGCCTTGGGCTGAAAGTTACTTGTAGAGTAAGAAACAGTCGTAGTCTTGAGCAGACGACCTCTTCGTGGCCTTACTACCAGGGTAGAGATTCCCGTAGAGAAAGTCACAATAGCCATGGATGGTGGTGACGGAAGAAGGGCGGACGATGGGGGAAGATGAATCGGAGAGGGTTGTCCAGACGGGATTTGCTTAAATTTCCCTCGACATTGTGGTTTTAATGGGGGCACAACATCATAGGATAGACGCAGGGGAGGCACAAGTGCCGAGAATTGCATGGTTTCAGACGAAGATGGGACATGATTGACAGTGCAGACACTCTTGTCGACAACAACGATAGAGAGCTCCATAGGTTTCTAAGGCTAGGGTTTCTCGGGAGAGACACTCATGGTATTGCAAGAGAGTTTTCTTCGAGCATAAATTGTTTGAACAAATAGTCATGAATTTAACACTTTATTAATTCTAATCCTTAAAAAAACTAATAATACATTTATTGTTTGGTAACCTATACAAAATAAAGATTAGGATAACAGAAACGACGGAGATTTTGTAAAAAAAAAAATAGATGATGGACGGTAGTTTAACTTTATAAGAGCATCTTTAATGATATTAGTTTTTATAGTTGTTTGGTGGGATTGTAGGATCACATTTTGAGTTTTTCTCTTCTCCAAACAACTATCTCCTACAACTACCTCTATAATGGTAAACAACTAGTAAGCTTATGAACTACTTGTTTGCATTTTTAATATTTTCAAAACAGCCATAAATTAAACAAGTTATTTTATTCATACGAAATTCAGGTGAAGAAGAAAAGAGAATATATGTAGAAAAAAAGAGGTGTGATTTTTTTAAACTGTCGCCGCCACGCGTTGTCTCCTCGTTGGCCTGCCGACTAGTCGTTGGGACCGAGCCGACTCGTCACCTTGTTACAGGATCTTGAGGCGACGGGCTGCGACAACCTGATTTGAGACGACGCCTACATCGACAAGCCGTTGTAGAGCCTGTGACAACACCAAAACAACGACTCTTAACGGACCATTACAGATGCTTTAAGAAAATTGACAACTGGATCTAGGGAGAGATGGTAAAACTCCACAAAAGTATCTTTAGCAAAATTAATTAAGGTGTCGAAGAGGATCTTGATAGGACGTGGGATGGCTTGGTATTTGTACCTCTTCCTTGATCCATGTGTTTGTTCATCGGATCAGTGTTTCCTCTTTGTATTATTGGTCGCGCTGTTTAGTAAAGGTATGGGTACAAGGAGGGATGAAGCCCCGACTTGTGATAGGTGTGGGAGATATCTAAAATTCCATGTACAGGGTGGTCGTCGTCGGCTTTATAACACCATATGATGGTTTCATAGTGCTCACCCCCTCTCGATAGGTTTGTTGAAAAATAACTCGAGCGATGGCGGCGGCTTTCGACGGCGTGACCATTGGTTCATCCATCGGTGCATCCAGTGCTTCTCCTCCTTCTTCCCCGAGCGTGCATCCGATCAGACTAACGACAACGATGGAGGTGGGGATTATTTGGTAGAAGTCTCTGGCATGGGGTTCATCTAGGTAGCCCTTAGGGGTTAGTACGACGAACACCGCTCTGGTTAATGGTAGGGTGTCCATGGGCCTTCCAAAAACAGGTCAACACAGTTGGGCGAGTCTAACACAACCTCTCTTAAAGATTTGTACGATGGTCTAGACCAAATTCTCGTCCCCCTCTACGATGGTCACTTCCACTGCTCCAAATCGACTTTGGTGATACCCTCACTCAACCGAATGTCTTTTTAGGGGTTTCCTTGTCGTTGATCGATGACGACACATTGGAGAGTATTACCCACACTGTGACGAGATCTACAAAACGCTTTGGGGTCAACTATAAAAATTCAGCGGAGGAAGGCTTCAAGAAGACTGAGCCGAAACTGAGTCTTCACTATAATAGTGGGGTTTCTAACCCCATCGAAATCACTTGATTGTAATTCTCTAGTTTTTCCGTTTTTACTGTTTGTGCTTTAACCTCGTCTCGTTTCTAAGTTTACGGATTCTTTACTTTGTTTTTATTGTTATGTTTCTCTCTTATAAAAAACGACAAATTAATAGACAAGGCACTACAATACAATCTAAAATAAACAAATTATTCCAAACAACTCTTTAAAATTTGACAATTTGAGAACCAAAATAACCTAACAATTTCGAATAGACGAGTCTAGCACTCGGAATACTCTTAGAGTTAACTTTCTCCCAAAAAATTTTTTAAAAAATTGTATCTCTTCTGGAAACGCTAAACACCAAACCTTACGTCCGAATGAGTATAAATGTTCTACGTAATTTGACAATTTAAGAATAGAAACCTTTGCTTTCCAACGTCCCCATCTCTATCTTCATGCTACTGTGAATAATGAATATGATGTCACGTGAATAATGTAAAATAGATAGTGGATGTGAGAGTTGAGACCACCCATAAGTATTATCAAAAAAAAAAAAAGAGACCACCCATAAGTAACAAAAACTGCTGTTCATTAAAAGGTTAATCTGAGTAAAGATAGGATAGGGTGGGTTGAGTAACCGGGCCCGGTAATCAGGTGAAGCATGCTTTCGATTTGCATGCGTGACACGTGTAAGAAGATCAACGGTGGTCTTACTTTTGGGAGAAAAAAAGGTTGATTTAAATATTTGGAGTAAGTATTGTGGTAAACAGAGATTGCGGCGTGTTTAATTTCCAAAGACTCCTTGAAGTGTGTTGTGAATGCGTGCGCCTGTATATTCTTCCCATGCCCACTCGATTTCGGAGTCAAATACTGACCGTCGAAATTGAACGGCCCAGATGAATTAAAGAAAAAAGACGCAGAAAATAGAAGCATGCAAATGAAAAGGGCATGAGCATGATGATATTGATGGGGTTGTTTGTGATGATGAAAATCATTTCCAAGCGCATACATATAGTGCTGCTGAGATCAGTAGCGAGTAACGACCCACCATACATACATATCACATTCACATATGCAATCTTTGCCATTTTGGTCTCAGACTTTTTTTTTTTTGATCAACAGAGCAAATTTAGATTAAAAGCCTTCTTCGAGATGAAGGAGGAGATTGTTACACAAAACCTTACAATAGAAGGCAATTACTACTCTAATTGAAAACAAAAGGAAAGAAAGGCAAAGGATGATCCTATCAATCCAAAAAGATTTTAGTGACTAGTGTGCACTAATTGCATAACCTAAAAGGATTTTAGTGACTAGTGTGTACTAATTGCATAACCAAAAATTGAAGGAACAAGGGGTTGTAGCTGGGATTTGTAATTGGGGCAATTGTTTTTTTTTTTTTGAATTTGGGGCTAAGGACAGTAGCTTGCGCCCAAAGTAACCTCCCAACGGAATTGCTTGCCACTGAAGAAACAACGGCAGTCTTGATCATATCAGTTCAACACCAGCCTTGATCATTTTTCAACATCAGGACTTTGAATGTAAAGAGACTACTGCAGCCGCAATCAAGATCAACTCAAATCATCACCAAGATTGCAGTAAGGAAGTGATGAAAACATGCAGAAGAAAGGCCAAAAACGCCAAGAGAAAACAAGCAAGAGAACAGCACTCAACCTAAAAGAAGAGCTACCCCAACTTCAAAAGGAGAACAAAGCACCAAAGAACCCCACACACAAGAGGAGGACAGAGAAGCCAGAACATAAAAACCTTACCAAACTCACATTGTACCCAACCCAACCCAAACCCTTCCCTCCCAAAACCCCAAAGAGAAACCAGTGATAGGCTACCCCAATTCTCAGCATGAATGCTGAGGGGAGCTGAAAACTGGAAAGAGAGAGAGATCAAAGAGATAGACAAGAAGATGGAGATGAGATCCAGACATTGAAGGTGAAATGAAACCCTTGTGAATTAAACTTGGCCCATTCCCAGGAATAAGCTTGATTCAGAACCTTTTGGAATATTGCAGGAGCTTCAGGTTTTTCATTTTCAAAGACCATAGCATTTCTTGCAAGCCATAGTTGCCAGTAGCCTATCTGCAGAATGTTTCCCCAGCAGTTTTTGAATTTTTAAGGGACTAGAGAGCTCCAAGAGGAGAAGAGTAATTTGGGATTTGAGGGAATAACCCAAGAGATCCCACACCAATTCAAGATGAGGCCCCAAACTTCCCAAGGGATTTGACAGTGCAATAAGATATGAGAGGCATCCTCAAGATCATTAGAACAAATAGGACAGGTTAGGCCTTGTAGGGAGAGTTCCATTCCTCTTGAGTCTAAAAAGCATTTAGTTGGAATTGCTTCAAGGCATGTTAGCCAGCTAAAGGCTGATATTTTAGGAGTGATCCCAGGTTTCCAAACAGCTTTTGTCCAATCAGCAGTCAAAGAAGGAGCAGAGTTTGATAAATCCAGGAGTGAGTAGAATTTTGTTAACTGTGAAGCCTTTTTTATCACCACTCCAGGCCAGTAGATCTTCATGAGAGCTCAATTGGACTGCAGAGAGTATTATTTGGAGGGTTTGCCAGTCTGATTCAGCTCTTCCTCTAGGAGTAGCTCTGAAATTAAGCTCCCAAACACCATTGATACATGCCTCTGAGATGAGTAATTTGTTTGTCTGAGATGATTGATATAGCCTTGGAAATAAGAATTTGAAGGCCAGCTCTCCCCACCAAATGTCTTTCCAGAATGAAATTCTCTCTCCATTTCCTAGCTTCCAAGAGAGACCATGTACACCAAAGAGATTATGGAATGCTGGATCAGCATTAAAGGGCTAAAATATGAGACATAAAGCTAGAGCTTCCAATTTCAGCAAATGTGGACATATCCCATTCAGATACTTCCCAGCCATATTTTGAACAGATAATTCTTTTCCAAAGAGTGTCTTTCTCCAAAGCAAATCTCCACCACCACTTAGCTAATTAATAATGCTATATTCATTTTTTTTCCATATTCTTGATCCCTAGACCTCCTGCCTTTTTTGATTGACACACTATATTCCAACCAACTTTACAAAAGGCTCTTGCAGATGAGCTTCCATGCCATAAAAATCTTCTTTGCCATGATATCATCTTCCTCACAACCCCTTTAGGAGCTTTAATAATTGAGAAGTAAAGCACTGAGTGTTGATTTGATCAAAGTAATCCTTCCTCCTAGGGAGAGTAATTTGGCTTGCCATAACCCAAGAGCAGCTTTGAACTTTTTTATAATTGGATCCCATGTTTGTATTCTTCTTGGATTGGCTCCTAATGGAAACCCCAAATAAATTGTAGGGAGTTTTCCAAGAGAGCATTGTAGGATATCTGTCAGCTCCAACTCTTCCTGTGGTGATAGATTGAATGGGAGTGCTACTGATTTTTCATAATTGACTGCAAGTCCTGAAGCCATTTTGAACATAGTGAGATCAAATTTGAGACTCAAGGCATTGAAGGTTGTGACTTTGAAAAAGAACATGGTATCATCTGCAAACTGAAGGTGAGTTATAGTTGGGTCATTCCTGTTGAACTGAATCCCTGATAAATGGCCATGAAGCACTGAGGCCTTAATGATCTGATTGAGGCCTTCTGAGACTAATACAAATAGCAATGGGGACAGTGCACATCCTTGTCTTAGCCCTCTAGACATTTTGAAATCTTGTGATGGAGAGCCATTTATGAGTACTGAGATATAGGCCCTGAGGCATGAGATTATCCATAGTCTCCATGTATAGCCAAAATTCATTCTTGTCAGAATTTGCATAATATAGGTCCAACTGACTTTGTCAAAAGCTTTCTCAAAGTCAGCTTTGAAGAGCATAACTTTCTCTTTTGTAGAGTGGAGATCATTCACCACTTCTGAAGCTATTAATATCTCATCCACTATTTGTCTATCCTGGATAAACCCAGTTTGCTCTTCTCCAACTAGGAAGCCAATCACTTGCTTGAGTCTGGTTGAGAGGATTTTGGAGAGAATTTTATAAGGACCTCCCATTAAGCTTATAGGTCTGTAATCATCAAAGGTGAGAGGAGAGGAGTTCTTAGGGATCAATGCTAAGAAAGAAGAGTTGAGGCCTTTTCCCAACTGTCTAGTGTGATGGCAACAATGTAGGAATTGCATAAAGTCTTCTTTTATGATTTGCCAACAAACTTGGAAAAACTTGAGTGTGTAACCATCAGGCCCTGTGGCCTTTTCTGCATTACATGCCATCACTGCTTGTAGTGCCTCTTCCTCTGTGAAGGGACTTTCTAGCCAGATTGCTTGCTCATCAGTCAAGGTGGAGAATGGGAGGTCATCTAGTGTAATATCACTTGGAAGATCTGCCTTGAATCTTTTGCCAAAGTGTTCAGCAGCTGCTCTTTTGATCTCAATAGGCTTGTCTAGCAAGGTATCTTTATAATGTATATGTGTGATCCTATTATTTTCTCCTTTGAAATTTTCTACTCTGTGGAAGAATTTTGAGCCTTTATCCCCCTCATCTATCCATTTCTTTCTTGTCTTTTGACTCCATAATTTGGACAGTTGCTTATATTTGCATATCAGATTGGCCTTGAGAGCTCCTCTTAATGTACACTCCTGTGAGGTTAGAGTTCTTGATTCCACTATAGTATCTAGGACATCAACCTCTTTTGCTAAGTTAGCAATAGATGTTTCTATATGGCCAAAAAACATTTGTATTCCAAAGCTTTAGGTCACCTTTGAGCAGCTTGAGTTTCATCCAGAGAATGTAATATGGTTGGCCTGAGATTTTGTAAGAGCTCCAATAATCTTCTACAGCCTTATAAAATCTTGAGTCTTCTGTCCATACATTTATAAACTTGAAAGGCATTGGTCCCCAGTCCAAAACTTCATCAAAAAGAGTGATAGGCATGTGATCAGAAATGGATCTTGGCAAGCAAAGCTGGGTGAGGGAGCTGCATTTTGCCATAAAGTCTTGTGAGATAAGGAATCTGTCTATCCTTGAGGCCCTAGATTGTGGACCAAACCATGTGAATTTCCCCCCTTTGAGTGGTAGATCAATGAGCCCCATATGAAGAATTAGATTCTGAAAACACTGCATATCAGACCCTCCAGGTCTTTGGGAAGATCTTTCTAGGACTGAGGCTGTAACATTAAAATCTCCTCCTAACAATATCATGTAGTCAGAGGGAAGAGCTTTAAGAGTTTTTTCTATTCCCAACCAAAGAATTTTCCTTGCAGCAGAAGAATCTGAGGGAGCATATATATTGATTATGCAACAATGTGTGTCTGTGAGCAACCATTTTCCTAGCCAGATCAAGGCTCCTTTTATATCATAGGAATTGATCACACCTAATTCATTACATTTTCAAATAGATATTATTCCTCCTTTTGTTTCCAAAGCATCCAGATAACAAAAGTCCCATCCCCCTCTCAGGTTGCAGGATCTTATAAAATTTGTGGGCATCTTGTTTAGCTTTGATTCTTGAATGAAGATAAAGCTGAGAGCTTGCTTGTGTATCAAGTCACTAAGACTCCTCCTTTTTTGAGGGGAGGAGAGACCTCTCAAGTTCCAAGAGAGGAATTTCATAGAGCAAGTGTGTTGGATTTAGCATCCAACTGAAATTCAGAATCTGAATCCCTCCCTAGATCATAGGAGCCCTCTTCATATCCTCCTTCTAAACCCTCTGAGTTGATTTTTAGCTCCTCCATATCTAACAACTGATTAATAATCTTCTGATCACTGAACTTTGCTTTAAGACCAATAGATTTGCCAAAACTCCAAGCTTTTTTTTACTAAAGCTCTGTCATCTGGTAGAGTGTTTTTAGTAGCAGGAGTGCATGGATCCACTTGGGCAGCTTGTAACTTGGATCTAGTGCTATAAGCACGAGTTGCATTATCTGCCTTAAGCTTCTTCTTCTTTTTTGTTGTCAGATGCTTAGCTGAGTGATGAAGTTTTGATTTTGTAAGACCTAAAAAATCTGCCACCTCTTGGACTTGTGTTTGCTCCATATGCAACTGAATAGGAGAAAGTTGTTGTTCTTCAACAGTGGGGCCACTAGTGATATGTTCAAGTCCCATAAAATCTGTAGATGGTGAAGGAAGGGGAGTAATATCCCTTTGATAGTGATTTGCATTTAATGGTGAAGACATGCCTTTTGTATACTTATGGTGTTGAGCCTTACTCCCATTTAATTCTGCAACTGTATTTGTACTCGAAATTATTATAATAGGCCTTTCTTGAACTGTAGCAGCTTGTGTAAATGCATTGTCCACTAGATGTTGCTGAAGTGGTGGCTGAGCGTCTCTCCCAATGATTTTTTCAGGCTGTAAAGTTGAGTTGATTGAAAATAGAGTGGGTAAGTTTGAATTCTCCATACCTTCTGTAGCAATTTGATCCTCAGCTGATGAATGTATTTGCACTTTAAAGAATGAGTTTGGTCTTTTGTCAGTTGCATTTGATCCTTGAACTTGCACTGTAGAGATTGAGTTTGTCCTTGTGGCCTTTGCATTTGATCCTTCACCCTTAATAATTGTTTTGCTGGTAGAGGAGGGAAGGGAGTCTGCTACAATTAAATTTTGTAGGCTGGAAGGAGTTGGAGATATTACCATGGTTGGAGTGACGGAGGTCTCTTCATTGTATTGCAGAGGAATGTTTTGTCCTTCACCTACTTGAGGTTGTTGTTGTTGAGCAGAAATTATCTCTACTGTCAATAAATCCTCCTGGGCCATTAATGTGTTGGCTTCCATAATTGGGGATAGAAGGATTTCTAGGAGCAGTTCCTTATGTAGAGTTGGTTGAGGTGTAGCAATAACTTCTCTAAGCACATTCTCTTCAGCCTGATCTTCTGTCAGAGTAATACCAAACTCTGAGGACATATCATCATCTGTATTTTCTTTTAGCCCACTTTCAGAACTGCTTGCACTCTGAGAATCTGAATAAGAAGAAATGGCTGGGAAAAAGGAAGTTCTTGAGGTTTGATAGAATTGATCCCTAACTTGTAAGTTTGCCTTCCTACCAGAACTTGAGCTTCCTCAGAAAAAGCAATGAGATTGAAGGAATGAATGAGGACATAAGCTATGTCAATATAAGTGCCAGCTTTAGAAATAGGATGAGTGTAAATCACAGTTCCTTGATCAATAACTGCAGCCTGGAATGTTTCTTCACACCATCCATTAAAAAGAACTCCATGAATGGCCACCCAATTAAAGCTTCGTCCAACAACACAAAGGTGATTAAAATCAGGAATAAAAGTGAGCAATCATGCAACCAGTTCTTCTTTTCTTTCATTAATTCTTCTCCAAATTGTTCATCTGGACAGTACACCAATGCAGCCTTGTTCCCTAGTGATTTGATCTGAATCTCATATACTCCCTGTAGTGCAATTTCATTTTGAATGGCCTCCACTGACAAGTTTAAGTGTGTTATTGCTAAATGGCTTTTCTGCATAATCTTAGCATTCTTTGAGACTAGTGATCCTCTGTGTGTGAAGTCTTCAAAGGTAAGAAGATCTTTGTCTGGCTTGAGAGTGGAAGATCTTGTGTTCTCAGGGTATCTTCCTCTTCCTTTGAAGCCTCTATCCCAAGATTTTGCTATAAAGAGTCTATAGTTTCTCACCACAGTACCATTGAAAGTGTGTATAGCTTCAACTAGAGCAGCTTCAGAATTGTAAAAAGCAAAGCCATAGTTTTTGCCTCTTTTGTTTTGTGTCTGAGCCATTAGAGCTTTACAGAAGCCTTGTACTGACCCAAAAAGTTCTTGAAGCCAAGAGTTGCCTAGAGCCGGAGGGATATTGCAAACATAAGCAGTATGAAAGGGTCCATTCTTGGTATTTGTTGGGAGGTGACCAAGCTCAAAGTCAGAATGCAAATCTTTGTGAGTCTGTACTTGTAGATGGGGCTGGACATTTTCAAATATAGGTGGGGGATAGCCCATTGAAGATGAGCCCTGAAGTGTTCTGGTAGCCATTGCAGATCTGAGCTTGTTTTGGTGTCCATGATTCTCAAAAATTGGTGTTTGGTCAGTACCAGAATTGAGAGGTTGGAAGTGCTTGTCATAAAACATTTTTTGACCATCTAACCATTTAGTCTTTCCTCATGGAGAATATTGATGTGTTCTGTCTGATGAGGAGAGTGAATGATGTCTAGACCCTCTTCTTTTACTCAGTTTTTTGACTCCTTTTCTGTATGTATTTGCAGCTAAGGCAGAGGATGTTCCATTTGTAATGTATCCTCCAATGAGCTCTTGAACTGTAAGAGAAACTCCAACCAAATCTGTCATCTTTAGTAAGATGGAAAGAACCAGAACAAAGCAGGGAAAGCAGAACTTCCAAACACTAGATCCACAACAAATGTCTTGCAGCAAAAGAGAAGGGTTTCAAGCTTTGATGGTCGATGTCCTTCTGCCATCATGGAGACTACATCAAGGCTTGAAACGAAAGGAAGGAACATGGTACTTGGATGCTAAGAGAGGCCTCTTCAAGAAAATGATGATCTTCAAGAGATCACTGTTGGTGTTCTTCAGAAACCTTGAATTTCTTCATGTTGTACTGTAGCAGCTAGAGAGGTTTTTTGCATAGTTAGAGCGTTAAATATTTTGGTCTCAGACTTAATTGGTGTGACTATAGTCATCAAATTATAAGATGGGTCCTATATCAATTGCGTGTCTCAATTTTGAGCCAAAGGTTACTAGTGTACTAATTATCCAAAATCAAAACACAAAAGAGTGTGATAGAGATTTATGTTCTCGACTATCGAAAAAACAGATACAGAACAAATTTTTTTGGTTAGTAAGTGGAAGGTCCTGTTTATAGATTTTTTTAACAAACTCGAGGCTAATATCACGTTTTGAAGCAGCAAATTTCTACTTACTCGAATTATAGGTTCTATCAGTAACATCAGAGGTTCCCCTTCCCGAATCATATTGAGGAGCACTTGAGTATCCAACTGAATTATTATTGGCCCGTCATCCAAGGGGTGAAGTTCTTTAGGGCCGTGCCAACTACGTACATCTTAATGAGCAATGGTGACCATATGCCTAACAAGACCCCATTCACGACCAATTTGACCGTTCCACCGTGACCTTGAGCTACTAGTCCCTAGGCCGATTGTGTGTTGTCTTGGAATATCGCTCTATCTACATTAACTATTGTTTGATCGATCATCGGGCCCCCACCTGGAAGGATATCGATGGGTAGGCGGTTTGGGATTCTGAGTGTTCTTTTTCGCCTCTTTCCATACCAAAAGTGTCACCTTAGCCGCAAATTCAACTCTGATTGTCATTGGGGTAAAGCTCCCCCAAACCACCTCATTTCGGGCCATCCATATCTCCCACAGGAAATATAATATTTCTGCCTTACGTTCCAAATTCGCTCCTATTGTGATAGACTCCCACTAATCCAGGAAGGACATGTCGGGGGTTGAAAAGGGAAGCCCCCCTAGCTAGGCCCAAGATGCTTTGGCGAAGCCACAATGTATCAATAGGTGATTCATTGTTTCCCTTTGAAGACCACATAGAGTACATGTGGGAATTATTTGGGCATATCATTTCTACATGTCAACCGCCATCTATTGGTTATCTAAGAGGCATCACCAATGGAAAATCATCAATCGTGGTTGGGCTGGGATATCCCATAGATCCGTCCATGGTCGAACCTCTTCATCATTTTGATCCCGTTGTCTGATGTCTACTAATATGTGATACCCTGCTTTGGAGGAGTACCTGCCTTCCTTGTCACTCACCCAATACCACTCGTCCTCCATCTGTTCCTCTACCAACGGAACCCCCAATATATTCTTCGGTATTCGACATCAAATAATTGGTGTATAAGTAGTACATCCCATTTTCGTGTGCCTGGAATCATTAGCCCCGCAACCGTGGCCCCATCTAAGGCTGGTGAGATTGTCTGCACCTAGGCCTCAGCGTCAATCAGTCACAGTGTTCCAGAGATGTTAGTTTGTCTTCCATACCCAATTTCAATTCTCAATCCTTTTGGCATCATACGTTGTGTTGAAAATATGGTGGACCAAGTAAAATTAGGACATGAGCCTTTAGGTGCGTGGAGGAAGTCGATCTTTAGGTAGTACCTCGCTTTAAGGACCCGGGCTACTAAAGATGTACGACGATGCAAACCCCATGCTTTCTTTCCTACAAGTGAAATATTAGAATCAAGAAGATGTCGGAACCCCATTCCCCCATGAATCTTGGGAATACACAGTCTCTCCCATTCCTGCCATATAATCGGCCTATTACCGATGCTTTTCTATCCCACCAGAATTTCGCCCGACCCACATGGATACGATTGACCATCCGTTTGGGTATCTGAAACACCGACATGATATAGACCAGTAAGGAGGTAAGTATCGATCTAATCATAACTTCACGACCCATTGATGATAACAAATTGATGTCCTATGTTCGAATACATTATATTATTCGGTCACTGAGGTGGGCCATCGCATGGGTTCTGTTGCGGCTTACCATCTTTGGCACTCCGAGGTACATAGAAGCTTCCGATGCTTCACAAATCTGCAAAATATCACAACATTCACGGCGTACCGAGTCACTAGTGTTCTTGGTAAATAGAACCGATGATTTATGCATATTAAGCACCTGGCCCAATATTTTTCCCAACGCTGCTAGGATCGCACGAACTTTCAGAGCCTTCGAAGGTGTAGCTTTACAAAAGATGTAACAGTCATCCGCGAAGAACTTATGCGAGTTGACTGGTGCCCCCCGTGCCACTTTTACCCCATGTATAGATTCTTCTGTCATAACATCTTTAAGGAGTTGTGAGAGGCCTTCCATGCATAATATAAATAGATATGGTGACTTCATACCCCCACCCCCCCTACCTGATTCCCATAAATGGACCAAAAGATGGGGCTCTCGACCCCTTAAGGAGACCGGATTTCTGGCCGTCTGCAGATAGCATGTGAGGAGGGTTATCCATTCTAGTGAGAAGCCCAGTTGTTGCATAACCGTGATAAGATAGATCCATTCCACTTGATTGTATGATTTAATCATATCAAGTTTTAGCGTCATATAACCTAGGGCTGGACAAATATCCGTCCGTCACCGAAAACCGACCGTCATCGGCCGTCCCAATCACCGGATTCACCCAAACCTGTGTCACCGGCGACGGTTAAAAAAATACCAACCCAACAGTATTTTGGGTGGGTACGGTTTTTTATCTTCCAAACCGGTAAAAAACAGACCGACCATCTTTAGGTGTGTGTATAAAAATGTTTATGTTTTGTTTTACTAATTTGATGGTTATAGTATTACAAGAGGTTTAAATTAAATGTTGACACTATTATTAGATTAACAGTGTAACAAAGGTAAAATGTAGGAGATTAGTTTACTTTCAATCATAAATTTGCCTATAAACAATCATATAGTAAGTTGGTTGTTCAAGTTAAAATATATTAAATGTTGACACTAGTATTAATGAATTTATTTGATTTTAAAGTTCAAAGTTTATTTGATTGAACTTGAATTTAAATCCATGTACTTGAATAAACATGTATTTTAATCATTTATTTATCGCTTGTGGCATGTATTTAACTTGAACGTTTTTGTGTTTAGAGACCATTAAAGATTTAAAAAAAAAATGTTTTTCTTGATGTAATAGCTTAATAGAAAATTAATAGTAATAACTGATTGTGTTTTTGTTGTAAATTGGTTTTATTGTTCTAGTTGTTTAAGAAATTGATGTTTTTTTTCTTCTATTTTGGGCTTTAATTGAAGGCCCAAAAGAAAGCCCAATGGGTCGGCTAAAATCCGTAACTGATCGGCTCCGTGACGGTCGGTTTTTAGGTTTTTCGTTGGAACCCGGTGCGGTGACGGTTATGAATTTCAAGTAACCGGTCCTCCCAATTTGGGTTATGGATTATAAAAATATTGTCGGGCCCCGACCGATGCCCACCCCTAATATAACCCTCTTTTCCTTGACTTTTTATACACAAATAATGTATTACCTCAAATGAGATCAAAATGTTATCTTATATGCACCGATCTGGGATAAAAACACTTTGAGTATCAGAGATGATAGACGAAAGCAAAGGCCGAAGGCGGTTTGGCTTGGACCTTTGATAGGATCCAGAAGATGCCATTACACAACGCTATCAGTCGGAGATCCGTGATCCACTCAGGGTTGGGTTTCTTCGGGATAAGTACCCAATTGTATCATTTATCCAAAGCTCAAAATGACCATGCACCAGGACCAGCCCGATAAAAGCTATGACATTTTTCATACTAGCGAAAAGTAATGTTGGTAGAACCGCGGGTTCAGTCCATCTTGACCTAGCTCTTTATCCGACCCTATTTGAAGCACTACCTCCTTAATTTTCTAGGTCGTAGCCTGCGCAGTTAATTGGTTGTTTTGACTTAGATTGATCTATAATTGAAGATGAAACAAAATGGTTGACATATCTGGGCTCTGCGTAGTAAACAACCGGTTAAAATAATCAGTGATGAGTTCCCTCATACCTGTGTACCACGTGACCATATTTCCTAGCTCATTCTTGAGAGAGAGAACTGCATTAATACGGCGATGATATGAGGACGCAACGTGGAAAAAGCTAGTGTTTCTGTTGGGTCTCGAGGTAGGGTTGGAGATGAACCAACTCGCAGCGGAAAATCAATGAAAACCAAGAGACGATTAAAACCATGAAACAACTAACAAAGAATGGATTCACAAGAGAAAAATTCAGCACTAGTTCTTACCAAAACAAGAACACCGGTTAACGAATGATTGGCTTGAGTCTCCAAGACGCCTACATATCCACATGGGAATCAAAGCCACGTAGTTCTTCTCTTTGAGGACTCAAGAACACAAACATGGAGGTGGAAACTAGCCAAACCCGAAATGGCCATGGAAGAGGGAGAGAAAATGTGTTTCCTATTCTTGTCTTGTGTTTGTTATGTTGAAAAAAGATGACTTAAACATAACAAAACTCATACTTGTCCAACTAAAGGCATGGGACAAGTATGGTGTCAAGTAAGGTGTAAATAGGACAAAGTATGGCAAGACAAGATTGGGTTAGGTGGTGAATCACCAACACCTTAATCCTTGTCTTGCTTACTTAGTACTAATTAATCAAGACTTGATTAATTAGTTCCATGGGCCTTGGTTGCATGGGCCTTTCATGGTCCTCTTGGAACATGGCCCGTGGCCATTTCCAACGAGGTCCCGTGATTCGCTCATCGCCCCCATGCCTTCCATACCGGAAATGTCCAACATTATCCGACGCGATCAATCCCAAGACTCCAAGCCTTGTCTCGATCCGTAAAGTCCTATTCACTTACGGGCACATGACCCAAAACCCAGTTTTGGTCATGTCCCGAGACAACTCCCTTTTGTCCATTCTCCATAAATGTGTCAATGAGTTTCATCCTCCGGTGTGACCCTTAGGTTTATGCATGTCAATAGATCAACGTAAAATCCCATTTTACTTGATCCTATTTAAGTGGCAACTAACGAGACTTTAGTATTGCCTGACACTACATAACGAATCGACCCTATCGATTCTAACCTTTCCGTCGTCCCTGTCATTATCCTTTTATCTCCGATATCCTGATTGAGATAAGGCATAGAGCCGTCATCCTTATTATTCTCAATCACCGTTCCTTGATATGTGAGATGACTGAAGATATGATACCCAATATCATGTGCATGGCCATGCTATTCTTCCAGTCACTCTCGATCAAGCGGCCGAGAACCGATATCTTTCCCATACCTTAGTATGAGGGATAAATCCCTTAGCCGTCTTTCGTGTCACTCATGTAGCCCGTCCCCAAGCCAATCCTGGCCGTTATGGAAGCCCTGTTACGGACAACGTTAGGCTCAGGTCAAACTCAGTTGTTGACTACATAGCGATCACAAAGACTCCTTGGTCTAAGGATACATGACAAGCTACAACACTGAATATGTTCATGACTTAATCTATGGCACATATTCAGGGCGGGTCGTCCAATATCATGTCCCACATGATATCTATGATCAGACTCCGGAATCCCATTCCAATGACTAACAGAACGTAAGCCATAAAGAGCCATCTTTCATACTAGTCGCTTCTAGTGAAGCTTTGTTGACTAGGGACCCATCGAGTGTGATCTATCTCGATCTATGGTTCTATTCGCATGGTGGGCATAGATCAGAGCACACGTCGATATATTACTCCAACACATAAGTAATATAAAGTCGCTTTAATTTTATTGCTAACGATGATATGTACATTTGGACATTTAGGATTGAACTACGGGCACTAAGACTAACAATCTCCCACTTGCCCTAGTTCCAATCTAAACTCCAATATGTCCCCATCGACTTTACATGTCTAACATGTTCAGGCAGTGACACTGCCTTAGTCAAAGGGTTGGCTATGTTATCATCTGTTGCAATATCGGTTATCTTCACTTCACCTCAGTTCAGTATTTATCTGATGAGGTGGATACGCTGCAGTACATGTTTGGATTTGTTATGCGATCTAGGCTTTTAGCTTGCGCAATGGCCCTTGTGTTGTCGCAAAATGGATTCACCGGACTGGATGGGTTTTTAATTACACCCAGCCCTGCCATGAATTTCCAAATCCACATAGCCTCCTTAGCTGCCTCTGCAGCATCCATGTACTTGGCCTCTGTCGTAGATTCGGCAATGGTATCTTGCTTTACGCTTTCCCAGCTAAAGCTCTGCCATTCAGCGTAAACACATATCCTGATTGACTTCTAAAGTCATCTGGATTTGTCTTGGAAAACTAGCGTCTACTCATCCTTCGACGACTAGTTCAGCATCATCTTTCCCCCGGGTTAGAATGATGTCTACTGGTACAACATAAGGCTTACGAGACGTCTGGTCTCATACATGTCATGGCATATATGATCGATCCTGCCCCCAGGCGCATAGGATTCTCATCATCCTTTTCAGCTCATCAGGTGTCTTAGGACACTGAGTCTTGCTGAGATGAATGCCATGACTAGTGGGTAAGAGTCCTTTCTTTGAATCGAGCATTAAGAACCTACTCAATGCCTTGTTCACATAGGTTCCCTGACTTAAATCCAAGACCCTCTTGGTGCGATCTCTACATATCTTAATCCTTAAGATATAAGAAGCATCGCCTAAGTCCTTTATTGAAAAACACTTCCTCAACCATGCTTTAGTCTCGTGCAAGGTTGGGATGTCGTTTTCAATGAGAACCAGAAAGGTAATCTTGCTCCCACTAGCCTTCTTATAAACACAAGATTCATCCTCGCTCTTGATTAAGCCAAATCCAATTACAGCTTCATCAAAACGAAGGATCCAACTCCGAGAAGTTCGTTTCAATCCATAAATGGATTTCAACAACTTATAAATCTTTCCTTTATTCTTCGGATCGTCAAAACCTTTGGGCCGAGACATACAAACGTACTCAGTCAAATTTCCATTTAGGAAAGCGGTTTTGACATCCACTTGCCATATCTCGTAATTATGATACGCAGTTATGTCAAGAAGAATTTGGATCGATTTTGACCATAGCCACTAAGGAGAAGGTTTTCTCATAGTCAATCCATGCCTATAACCTTTCGCCACCAGTTGAGCTTTGTAGGTCAGAGGTTTGCCGTCCATGTCCATCTTCACCTTGAAGATCCATTTGCATCCTATGGTCCTCACACCATTGATGGGATCAACCGGTTCCCAGACTCGGTTGTCCGACATGGATTGCATTTCCTCCCTCATGGCTCCCAGCCATAACTCGGAGTTGGGCCCATCCACGACTTCCTGAAAGGTGGCTGGATCATCGTGATCCACCATGACTTCATTGTCACCTCCGGATACCATATCTTGGAGGTGGAAGATTGATCCTTTCAAATCGCCTTGGACCTTCCGGAATTGTAACAGGAATTGGTTCTTACTCTACGACAATCTCTGGCTCCTTACTACTGGGTTGCCAATTGGTTTAGACAGATCTGTACCATCCTGAATTTCTTCGAGATGCACAGTCCTCCCAATGACGTCTTTGGAAACAAAACTTCTTTTCCATAAAGACCCCACCCCAAGCGACGAACACCATGTTCTCACTGGGATTGTAGAAATAGTATCCCCTTGTTTCTTTGGGATACCACACGAAGGTGCATATCTCAGATCTTGGTTCGAGCTTAGTCGAAACCAAATGTTTCACATAAGCCTCGCAACCACAAATCTTTTAGGAAGGACAAAGCGGGCATCATCCCGTACCATTTTTAAAATGGTGTCCCTTCCACACCATTCGTCGAAGCCCGATTCACCATGAATGCGGTCGTCTCTAGAGCAAAACCCCTAAAAGAGATTGGGAGATCAGTCCAACTAATCATGGAACAGACCATTGTCTAACAATGTCCGATTTCTCCGTTTGGCTACACCTTTCAACTACAGTGACCTAGGAGGAGTCCATTCCAAAAGGATCCCATTCTCTTTTAGATGATCTAATAACTCTGTGGTCAAGTATTTTCCACCTCGATCCAATCGAAGTGCCTTAATACCTTTGTCGAGCTGGTTTTCTACTATAGTCTTAAACTCTTTGAATTTATCAAAAGCTTCAGACTTATGTCTCACCGAATAGACATAACCATATTTACTGTAATCATCAGTAAATGTGATAAAGTAGCTAAAACCCCTCATGGCAAGTGAACTTATTGGTCTAAACACATTCGAGTGTATAAGCCCCAATAATTCACCCGCCCTTTCATCGCGATCGATAAAGGGCACTTTAGTCATTTTTCCCATCAAACAAACCTTGCACCTATCGATCGAATGGAATTCGAATGAACTTGAAAGTCTGCACTTCTGAAGTGCTGATAGGTGCTTTTTGTTTATGCGACCCAAATGACAGTGCCATAACAGAGTTAGGTTTAAATCGTTGGATTTAGACCTCTTGGTATTAACGGAATATATAGAACTTGAGGCATTGTTACCCATATCTAATATGTACAATCCTCCAACCATGTCAGTACTGGTATAAAACATATCATTGCATAGAACATTGAAAACTCCATTTCCAATATTAACATTATATCCTTCCTTGTCAAACACGGATACAGATATAATATTCCTACTAAAAGTAGGTATGCAATATACATTATACAATACTAAGACAAGGCCTCTTGGCAAAGCAAGACTCATGGATCCTACAGCAGTTGCCACAACTCTGAGGTCCATTTCGTGCTTTCCAAATCTCTCCTACTTTCAGCCACCATATATTAGTGCATGTGTGAGATTCAGGCATGGTATTTAATACCCATGAATCTTTGGAAGTAGAGAGATGTAGCTCTATAGAGTTAATACCGATTGAAGGCACGGTCCCACCGCCCTTCCTTAGATCATCCAGGTTTCCTGATGAAGGCGCAGTCCTACTGCCCTTCTTCAGATCATCCAGGCTATTTGATGAAGGCGCAGTCCCACTGCCCTTCTTCAGATCAGCCGTGAACTTCCTGTAATCCCGGTTCCAATGACCAGGTTGTTGGCAGTAGAAGCAGACATTCTCAGGTGTCTCATCTTTCCTGCCAAGTGCGCATGGGCCCAGCCCATGCCACTTCCAATTCCCTTGTTGACAATCAGAATATCCTTGGATCCCAGATCCCTGAGATATTCTTCTCAGCAGTTAATGACACTTCATGTAACTCTGATATGGTCTTAGAGACAGCCTTGTCAAGGACATATTCTTTGCGTTCAGACTTGAGGACTATCCTCAAAATTCTGTACCAGTCCAAATAGTTTGTCCCATTTAGCTTGACCCTGTCAAGAATGGTTTTTAATGACAAACTATTGATGTTCGCTGAATTTTCCATTTGATCTACAACAGATAAAATTCAATCAGTAAACTGAATAAATTTTATGAAGATCAAGCTTAAACACCAACAATCAATTCTAAACCTTTAGAATCTGAAACCAAGATCCTTGATTCACTCGATTAAGCTGAACTAATGCTCACCACTTAATCGAGCTATGTAGGTAGGACTCCATCCAATCACATCCAATGTGACTCTTGGCTAGGGTATGTACTTATGTACACGACTTACCCTATCTGTTACCCTAGCTCAACCTCAGGCCGAGAATCGTAGTCGGGTCCACCAATTTTCAACTATGGCTCGTCACTATGTAGGTGCTCCGCTAATGCGCACGACACCCACATATGTTGTCCAAACCTACTACCCCGCTTCCCCATGGATGCTCCGCTAATGCGCACGACAACCATAGGACGGGGAGGTAGTAAGGTGTTGATGATTGGGAGGTATCGGACATGACCCGCTTTTACTTGTCCAGTTGTGTTCAAAACTTTGGCACATCCTAGATGCGATGAGCACATCAACTACATTCCAAATGCAATGATGCCTCAAATTACATCCAATGTAATTCTTCCTTTGAACCTGTCAACTACATTCAATGCAATGACGGTTCTAAGGGTTCACACACAAGGATTAAAATTCCAATTTTATCTTTGCATGTGAGGTGATATGCTCGGTAAATAAAGTTAAGCATGCAATTCTAAAACAGATAGAATTAATCATGCATAAACTAAACCAAGCATAAAGCGATAAATGTGCACATAATAGCCCCCTAAACTAACTCCCACTAGCTTCTTGAGCTCCACCGACTCCAAGCCGATGCCAACACCCGAAAAGCCACCAAATGACCTTTTCGCCCTTTCTTCGTCTTGAGTAAAAAATTACAATTTAATACACGACTCGCAGGTCGGGAATAAATAAATATTACAAACAAGTGGTTCGACGACCACACCTTGAAAGAATAATTACACGCTAACTCTAACGGCTCGCAGGCCGTGAAAAGCGATAAATAATTAAATCGAGCTCGGGGCTATTATGTACACCATGCCAACATCACATCACACATCGTGTTATCAAACAAGCATGTTATCAAACATCATGTGATTTTCCGGTTTTAATTAATAGCCAAGTTTCGAAATTTTTTGATGCTCGGTTTATCGAAAACGTTCAAAAATGAAACTTTTGAACATTTGATCTTCGAGTTCATCATGACGGTTCCAAACTCGTCATAACTAACAAAACGGTTTAGCCTTGGCATATCAACCATCCAATGGTCATGCTTAGCCTAGCTCCGTCCAACGGAGCCCCGTTCGGTCCCAGTTTCGGCTCCCCGAGAGTCCCGCTCCCGAGACCCGAAAAATCAAACTTTTTTCAAAATTTTCAGATTTGAAATAATTTTCAAAATTTCATTTTACATGTATTAAATCCATAAACAATAATTTAAAACATGTTATCAAACAATTTAGCAAAACAACATGCCAAAAACGAAACTTTCAAGCAAAACCGAAACTTTGAACACCGTCTTGTGAATCCCGAAGGTAGCACGGCTCTGATACCACTGTTGGGTCTCGAGGTAGGGTTGGAGATGAACCAACTCGCAGCGGAAAATCAATGAAAACCAAGAGACAATTAAAACCATGAAACAACTAACAAAGAATGGATTAACAAGAGAAAAATTCAGCACTAGTTCTTACCAAAACAAGAACACCGGTTAACGAATGATTGGCTTGAGTCTCCAAGACGCCTACGTATCCACATGGGAATCAAAGCCACGTAGTTCTTCTCTTTGAGGACTCAAGAACACAAACATGGAGGTGGAAACTAGCCAAACCCGAAATGGCCATGGAAGAGGGAGAAAAAATGTGTTTCCTATTCTTGTCTTGTGTTTGTTATGTTGAAAAAAGATGACTTAAACATAACAAAACCCATACTTGTCCAACTAAAGGCATGGGACAAGTATGGTGTCAAGTAAGGTGTAAATAGGACAAAGTATGGCAAGACAAGATTGGGTTAGGTGGTGAATCACCAACACCTTAATCCTTGTCTTGCTTACTTAGTACTAATTAATCAAGACTTGATTAATTAGTTCCATGGGCCTTGGTTGCATGGGCCTTTCATGGGCCTCTTGGAACATGGCCCGTGACCATTTCCAACGAGGTCCCGTGATTCGCTCATCGCCTCCATGCCTTACATACCGGAAATGTCCAACATTATCCGACGCGATCAATCCCAAGACTCCAAGCCTTGTCTCGATCCGTAAAGTCCTATTCACTTACGGGCACATGACCCAAAACCCAGTTTTGGTCATGTCCCGAGACAACTCCCTTTTGGCCATTCTCCATAAATGTGTCAATGAGTTTCATCCTCCGGTGTGACCCTTAGGTTTATGCATGTCAATAGATCAACGTAAAATCCCATTTTACTTGATCCTATTTAAGTGGCAACTAACGAGACTTTAGTATTGCCTAACACTACATAACGAATCGACCCTATCGATTCTAACCTTTCCGTCGTCCCTGTCATTATCCTTTTATCTCCGATATCCTGATTGAGATAAGGCATAGAGCCGTCATCCTTATTATTCTCAATCACCGTTCCTTGATATGTGAGATGACTGAAGATATGATACCCAGTATCATGTGCATGGCCATGCTATTCTTCCAGTCACTCTCGATCAAGTGGCCGAGAACCGATATCTTTCCCATACCTTAGTATGAGGGATAAATCCCTTAGCCGTCTTTCGTGTCACTCATGTAGCCCGTCCCCAAGCCAATCCTGGCCGTTATGGAAGCCCTGTTACGGACAACGTTAGGCTCAGGTCAAACTCAGTTGTTGACTACATAGCGATCACAAAGACTCCTTGGTCTAAGGATACATGACAAGCTACAACACTGAATATGTTCATGACTTAATCTATGGCACATATTCAGGGCGGGTCGTCCAATATCATGTCCCACATGATATCTATGATCAGACTCCGGAATCCCATTCCAATGACTAACAGAACGTAAGCCATAAAGATCCATCTTTCATACTAGTCGCTTCTAGTGAAGCTTTGTTGACTAGGGACCCATCGAGTGTGATCTATCTCGATCTATGGTTCTATTCGCATGGTGGGCATAGATCATAGCACACATCGATATATTACTCCAACACATAAGTAATATAAAGCCGCTTTAATTTTATTGCTAACGATGATATATACATTTGGACATTTAGGATTGAACTACGGGCACTAAGACTAACAGTAAATCCCTTAACCGTCTTTCGTGTCACTCATACAGTCCATCCCCAAACCAATCATGGCCGTTATGGAAACCTTGTCACAGGCAACGTTGGGCTCAGGTAAAACTAAGTTGGTTACTGCACAGTAATCACAAAAACTCCTTTGGTCTAAGGATACATGACAAGTTACGACAATGAATATGTTCATGGCTAGATCTATGACACATATTCATGTCGGTCGTCCAATATCATGTCCCACATGATATATATGATCAGACTCCGGAATCCCATTCCAATGACTCACAAAATGTAAGCCATAAAGAGCCATCTTTCCTACTAGTCGTTTCTAGTTAAGCTTTGTCGATTAGGGACCCATCGAGTTTGATCTATCTCGATCTATGTTTCTATTCGTATGGTGGGCATAAATCAGAACACACATCAATATATTACTTCAACACATAAGTAATATAAAACCACTTTAATTTTATCGTTAACGATGATATATACATTTGGATGTTTACGATTGAACTATGGGCACTAAGACTAACAATTGAAGCATCACAACCATTTTCGAAGAACAAGATCTATCCGAGACTGAAGAGCTCGTAGGGTTGAACTGAGATGGGATCTCAGGTTCAAGGGAAGTCCCTGTTCAAGGTTTGTCACTCTGTAATAATAGCATAGGTTGATCTGATAACTTGTATGCTGATTGATTACATTATAGTGAAAACCTTTCTATTGGCAGAGTGCCCCCAGACGTAGGTGATGATGCACCGAACTAGGTAACCAATCTCGTGTTGTCCATGTGTGATTGATTGATGCTAATATTGCTTCTATTATATTGTTTGCAAGATGTTAGTCAGGAAGATATAACATATTGAATGACGTCTTGTCCACACACTTGAGTAGACTTTCAATTGGCATCACAACAGGTCACCCAATCTACGTGGTGTGATTCTAAAATGTAAATAATTTTGTTTGTGTAGAATGGAAATCTCTAGAGAAGGAGGTTCTATCAATCGTCCTCCCGTACTTGATGGGAATAATTATAGTTACTGGAAAGCTAGGACGGGTGCCTTCTTAAAATATTTGGAAGGTATTGGTCCATGGTTGGACACCTCCTCAAACCACTACTGAGGAAGGGAAGCCTGTTGTTGTTAAACCTGAAAAGGATTGGAACACTACGAAAGATGACGCCTCAATAGGTAACTCATGTGCGTTAAATTCTATCTTCAATGGATTTGATCAAAATGTGTTCAGACTAGTCAAAACATGCACTAATGCTAAGAAAGCCTGGGAAATATTGGCAATCACTATTGAGGTACCACTAAAGTTAGAGATCAGAGACTATAATACCTCACTACAAACTTTGGGTCACTGGATATGAGGGATGATGAAATTGTCAGTCAACTTCATGTTCGCCTTGGAGATATTTCCAATAAATCATTCTCTCTTAGGAAACCAATGTCAAATGAAATGCTTGTCAGAAAAAACATTGAGACTTGTAAACTCAAAGTTCAGAGTGAAGATAACTGCCATAGAAGAAATGCATGACTTAAGTTCTCGAAGGTTTGATGAACTCATGGGGTCACTTATGACATTTGAGTTGTCTCTTCAAGGTATGAAAAAGGAGCACGAAGGAATGACACTGAAAAACTCTATGCAAAACCCCAAGGACCAATCAGAGTCAGTTGCAAAAAGGGATATGGAAAAGGTTGTGGCTATAATGGTAAAAAAAAGTAATGAAATGTTTCAATCATAAGTCAGGAAACCCTTCTGGTCAAGATGTCAATTAGGATCCTCCTGACATCTCTCATCACAGAAGACAAAAAACCTCAGAGAGGAATTCTGATCAAATGGACAAACGGAGAGGGATTTAATGTTATGAATGTGAAGGATTTTGTAACACCCAACGGGAATGTCCAACTTACCTGAAGAAGAATAAGAAAGGAGTATCTACATATCTGATTGATGAAGATTAAGAACAGAGTGAACATGAACAGGTCAGGAATCATCTTTCTTTTACAACTAACTTTGCCTCTATTGAAACAGGCGTGATCACTTATGAAAGCTGTATATTTAAGCAACTCTTTAACGATGAGATGACCATTGTGAATGTTCACTTATACAATAAAGAGATGGTGAATTCAAAATCTCTGGAGACACCAAGTATTCAAGTGCAGACTCTATTGTTTGAGAATGCCAAGATTCTTAAAACAATTGTATTCTTACAAGAAGAGGTGAGAGACTAAATGAGGAAATTGGCCATACCACCAAGTCAGTCTAAATGTGTAATTCAAGCACAAACACATTGGATAACATTTTGTCGATCAGAAAAACCTTCAAGAATATGAATGGATTAATATAATGATGAAGCCTCAACCAAACATTTTTCATTTCTCAACAGAAAGTCTATCAACCCTTGACTATTAGAAAGAAGAAAGTGGATCTAACTTCGTCGATTCCCAAGATGCGAAAAACTCAACATTCTTATAATCAACATATGAGCGGACATCCTAAACGACATTCCACTAGACATCATATACAATATCCTAAAAAGGATTCTCATCTACAACATAATTTATATCGTTCTATTATACATGGTGAATTTGTCTCTACAGGAAACTTTAAGAGAGCCACAAAGAGATGTCATCATTGTGGTAAGAAAGGTCACATAAGACCATACTACAATCAACTTCATGGGATTTCTAATATTCAACAAAGACGTCCCAATTAGTATTAGAAAAATGTAAAGTAGGGATGGAATTATCAGAGTAATTATACTCGTAATAATCTTAGGAAAGTTTGGAAAGTCAAAAGTGAACATCATCGTACTAATGTTTCTTATACTACTCTAGTTGAATCCAATAGAAATCTTTGGTACCTTGATAGTGGTGCATCTCGATACATGTCTGGAAACAGTAAGTACTTGACAAACATCATCAAGCTATGCTATGATGGGCATGTAATATTTGGAGATGGAGTCAAGGCTAGAGTCATAGGGAAGAAGAGCCAACTAACATTTCCCGGTATCAACTGTTTGGTTGAGGCATTGCTAATAGAAGGACTCACTGCAAATCTGTTCAGCATAAGTCAACTTTATGACTTGGATCTATTTGTAGAATTCACTATGACGATGTGTTTTGTGTTGGATAAGAATTTGTCCACTTTGATGATTTGTACACATTCTAGAGAGAATTTCTAAGTTTGGTCCCCAAATGGATCCATTGAATTCACATACTCCTCAACTCTAGCATGTTTGCTAAAAAAAGGGGGAGGGAATAAAGTGGGCTCTCATAATCGCAGCCATCTCAGTTAGAAACAAGCTAACGAGTTCCATGACAAAGAAGGAGAAAGTGATGAGTCAAGGTTATAGACAAACTCATCATATAGACTACAAAGACCTTTTCACTGGTTGTAAAAGTATGCAAGATTCTAAGATCCATTTATGGGTTGAAGCAAGCTTCTCGGAATTGGAACATTCAATTTGATGAAACGGTCAAACAATTTGGCTTTATCATAAACGAATATGAACCTTTAATATACCAGAAGGTTAGTGGGAGAAATGATTTTTGTTGTTCTATCCTTAAATTGACACTCCTTGTATACTGATCCACTTGAAAAAAAACCTCCTCTTCATAATAATTCTTCTTCGTCGTGGATCGTCGTGACCTAGGAAGACAGCCACGTCCAACCTTCTTCTACCATTCTCTCTTCAAAAGATGCATCCACACAACTTATAATCACCATGTTGTTCCTTATTTCTACCAGCTCGAGGTATAGAAAACCCACAACTATCTTGTTCAATAGAGACAACACTTTGATTGAAAGAACGGATTCCCAACCAGGCTTTTGAGGCTAAAGATTTCAAAATGAGGTCTTCGATTCCTTCCATAAAGATCTTTGTAATATAGTAATTGGATCTCTTTCTTGACAGCCAGCTCCTCAAGTCCTCGTTTGACACAGATTTCCCACTGGTCTTGGTCTTTCCTATATATATGAACTTCTCGTGAGCTTCGGTTAAAAACAAGTTCAGCCCTATAAGTTTAAGCCTGTTGAACATTTCAATCGCTTTGGGTAGGTTGACATTCTTTCCAAAGTGATGAAATAGAAGAATTTTACCTTTTGTTAGGATAGTTGGGAAGTTGAATATCTTGGACATCATTAACTGAACTAAAAATCTCCATCAGACCCTTCTTCTACAACCTCTCTAGAATGTTTAGGACAAATTTTTTATGCGGATGAAGCTTATGAGACACTCTCTAAAAGTGTTCTTTAAGTCAATTAATCCAACGAGATCACTTCCTTCCTTCTCCGTTTGGACTTATTAAGAGGGTATGATTACAAACCTAAGGGGCTTCCCTATGCAATTCTCACCTTTCTTGAAGAACAGTTGTCACGCCCCAAATCCGGTTTTGAACGAACTTGAGACGTGAACTAAAATAAAATAAAAACAATAATGACAAAAGGAAAATAAAACTCTGAAACTTAGTTCCAAATCCACAATCTCGATACCGGGAGTCAACGCTCAAAATATAAATAAAGAAAACAAGATTTGGTGCAAAATAAGAAGTACGTCTCTACGAACTAAGAAAGCCCCGGACTCTCGATGAGCTCCCGAGCTACGAGACGTCCCCTAAACCGACTCACGATCGAAACCTGTAAAACGGTTAAGAGAGGAGGTGAGCTTTCGCTCAGTAGGAAAAAGTAGTAAGGGTATAAGACTTCCGCTCCATTGCCAAAATTACTCGATCAATAACACATACCAGTAAATGACAACACAAACAGAAACCAACATAAACGCAACATTATCTACAATAGATTCAAGCTAAAGAAACACACAAACAACAGAATATTACGCTGCAACGCCAACTACGAACGTCACTCAAACCCGACATCATACGAACATAAGATAAGTATGTCATGATACTCCGATCACCACGTACAACTCAACATATCGTACCAGGACGCGACATCGGTCTAGATATCTTCCCGGATACACAGCATCGGGGTGAAACAAATACATAATACCGGAATACACCATCGGTCTAGATGTCTTCCCGGACACACAACATCGGGGTGAAATAACACATCATACCGGAATATACCGTCGGTCTAGATGTCTTCCCGGACACACAGCATCGAGGTGAAATAAATACATCATACCAGAATACACCATCGGTCTAGATTTCTTCCCGGACACACAGTATCGGGGTGAAGCAAACAATACACCAAATGATTTCTATCCAAAACTTCCACTATTCTTCATCAAACAACCATCTAAACAACAAGCAACCCAAAACCCACCTAATTCATGCTTTTTCTATGAAACCCATAAACCCAAACTTAATTGGAAGTAGGTTTTTAGAGCTTACTTACCTTAGGAATGAAGAGGGGATGAAGATGAAGGTGTTTTGGAGAAATTTGGTGATGAAAATCCCTCAAAGGTGCTTCTTTTCTTCATTATCTTCTTTTTCAAGTAATGGAGCTCCCAAGTACTCTCTCCCTTGTGTGATTTTCGGCCAACACTACAAATGGGCTGAAATGTTGGCTCAAATGAGGTCTTAAACCTAAGGTAGAATTTACTAAAAAGCCCCTTGCCCCTTTGCCTATTTTGCCCAAAAATTAGGGTTATATAGGCCTTTCTCCACTCCTTTCTTCCCTTACAAGATATCATGGACAAGTGTCCATGCGGGGTCCACCTCTACCCCAAAATATCTCAGCCATTTAATTTAAATTCGATAAAGTTCCGAATTTGGCCTCGTTGACCCGAAATTGATTTTTTTGTAAAATTAGTCATTTGAAAGGAGATAACCCAACTAAGCTAACCGTAACGACGGCTAAGCTTTTTGAGTCCCGGAAAGGTCCCGAATGACTCCCGGAGTCATCGGTTGACTTTTCCGGCTGAAAGTCAACTTTCGCCAAAAAAATCACTGGTTCGACCAGGGTCGACCGGGGACGGTTCTTACAACAATTTCTTTCCATCTAGAAGATATGTCTCTCCATATGTCTTGTCTAACTTCTTATTCAGATTCAAAGACCTCATCCAGTTCCTTGAACTCACCATATTCTCTAACAACCTTCATCTAAATCTGAATCGACCATAATTGAATAATGATTCTTATATGGATTGGGGCTCAAATTTGAAAGGTTTTCTTGACCCTTATGTTTGAAGAACAAATACCATTGACCTAGAATGTACCACATCACTTGCACCCCAAAAATGGCGGCCGAAACACGACAAACACCATGGTCGTATGAGACCCATAACTGACAACCCTAATACAAGTTAGCAACAACTTTTACTTACACCCCAAAAATGAACAACCAAGTGTTGTGGCTAGCTTTGAAATCCTCCCTACAAATTGCTCTCATCCAAACCAGACCTTTTCATTGACTTCAAAGGCTGACCAAATGTATCTAGTAATGAGAAGTTTGAGTCGTACTTATGGAACAAACTGAATGGCTTCGAGCTCACATCGTTTCCTTTAAAACACCTTATTGTCTTATCAAACACCATATAAATATTATCGATAATGTCCATAACATCTCCCCATAAAGCAATCCCAAGCTCAAGCCTATAGAACACACCACACCTTTCACCACCTGCATGTCCTAGACAGACGGTGAAGGCGCTTCCACCTGTTGACTTTTGAATCAAATTACCTTAACCAATCGACTACAAAGTATCGACCTTATCTATGTCCAAGATATTCACCATATCTTCATTAGAGATTGAAACTGTATTTCCCTTTATCTCGCCATGCAAAATCATATTTTTCCTGTGCATCACGACTCATCTACGTTCCACCCTAATCTATAGATCTTTCGAAACTAAACTTTTTCAAAGATTAGAGACTCCGTAAGAATCCCCAATCTTGATGCCAAAACCCCGATCACGCTTATGAAAGGCTCTTAGAAGGGTGAGAAAGCTTGTTTTTTCAAACATGCAATCGGATGATATAATGATTTTATGGACTGATTTTAGTTCCATTATATGCGATTATTTTCATTACCATGGACATGCTTTTTTTTAAATCTAAACCTTAAATTTATGTACTTATTGATGGAATTTGTATAATCACTTCTTCATTTTTACCACAACTAAATTAACCACAAAATATGTTATCATAAAAATAAGGGATATTTATAGGAGGAGAAATCAGCTAGAAACTCCTTTTATCCTAAAAACTGTGTGAATCAATCCAAGTCACACACACCTAAGATCTAACATTCACCATGATGCCACATCATCACCCCAATTCCACCCAAATTCACGTCACTTTCATCATTTCTCACACAAGCAAGGGCATAATTGTAATAGCATGGTGCCATGTGGACAAGTGTCCATTTTTTTCTTAACCAATTCACTAATTTAATATTTCCCGATTCGTTTGAACTCCGATTAGCTTCAAACTTGCGCCAATATTTTTCTTTTCCCAAGGGCTTTAGATCAAGATCAGTCATGAATATATTTTGAAGCACGAAAATAAAAAAGTTATATTGGGGTGATAAAAACAATGTTGAGTGTTGATAAATCTTCATTAATAAATTTTTTATATCCGGGTATCAAACTTTTTTTTGATAAGCGAAAAGTTTATTAAGGATATGGTCTATGAAAAATAGACACATACCAAGAGCAGATCCGAAAGGACCTTTTCCCAAACCAGAACAACTACAACGACAAACAAACAAAAACGGGAAACAAAAACAAAAACAAAACAGAAAAACACCTGCCTAAACACTAATCGGAATCAAAACAAGAAAACCGGTTAGCGACCGGAATGGGTGTTAGAACTTGTTTTGTGCTCGAGTCCAAGTGCTCCTCGTTCCCAACCTCGGAGCCCTGCTTGTACTGAGCCAGCCTCAAGGAAACAAGGTCGACTGCCTTTCTACAAACCTTCGAGCTATGGCCCCAAATACCCGAGCTATCTTTTTTGGAAACGTTCACAATGAAACGTCCCAATTTATCGGCAGCCCTGACTCTCGTCTGATACACAACCACTGGCTGGGCGATCACCTTCGGCTGACCTTTCTTTGGACGTCCACGTTTTTTGGCACGATCGTAGAGATCGGTTTTTCTAAGGCATCCTTCCACAGGCTACCCTGATATTCGAACTCCCTAATTGTTTCTTGTACGGTCTGTTTTTCCGCCACATCTAACAAACCCAAATCGGTAACAATGCGGGAAAAAACCGCGGACAAACGTGGATTGACCTGCTGCTGTTCCACTGGGCCAGTACCAGCGGGTGGCCCGTTACCTACTCCAGGTCAAGAACCAACAAAATTCGGCCCAAACTCAGACTCCTTTTGGACCGGTCCAAATGGAACAGCTTCGCTACCCTCGACAACGTCACGCGCTAAACCGAAAGCACATGCTTCTGAAACAGGCCTACACACAACCGGGCCTGTTTCAGGAACTGGCCCATTTAGCCCACAACCCATTCCACTGTGCACTCCTCCACGTACACCTTCTTCCTCGCGCGAAACAGGCGCATGCGTGAAATTTGGAAACCCAGGATCACGATTTTGATTTTGAAACGACTCTGAAATCACGGGGCGTGATTTCATGGTCGACAAATCAGGGATAACGGTACCATTAGTTGCATAAGATCCGGGTGTGCGAATATCGCTCGATTCCAACGACTCCGATGCACACACAGGTTGCCGGGAGTGCACCTCGTCGCCGGAAACTTAGACGTCACCACCAACCTTCATCGAGAGCAAGTTTGCAGCACCCAAACGGACAGAAACCTCCCCCACAGGCGCCACTGCACCACCGACGGTGCTCTGCTTTGTAGAACGCAAAACAGAGGATCTCGCCGGGAGCACTGCGTCTTTTTCAGCCTCCACTGAACCAGCAAATGTGCCCCCAATGGTACTCTGTTTTGAAGGTAGAAGAACAGAGGAGTTGGACAAAACACGCCCGTGCTGTTCCGAGTCCGGTCGGGCTACTACTACCAGGAGTTTATACCCGTTCAAAGTGAAACCATTGAGCACCTCAATGGCATGTAAAGCCGACTCCTTGCTTTTGAAATCTGCAAACCCATAATATCGCCCTCTCTTGTTTGGTTTCTTTAGTACCACAGCTGACAGAACGTCGCCGAACACTCCCAAGGAGTTCTGAACCCAAACCGAAGAGGTATTATAGGGGAGATTGTAAATAAAAACCTTACAGCCTTTGGCCTCATCAACGACCGACAACGTCGCATCCAAACCCGCAAGATCAATCCCCTGTTTTGGACGCGAAACTGAACTGATCAGCTCACCAGTAGCTCCAGCCTGATGCGTCTTCTCTGAGGCAGTATAGGTCCCTGCAAAGTCGCCCTCCAAAGGTGCGCGTTGTTCCTTGGCCGGAATCGGTTCGATCCGTGACTTTTTGGCCACAACGTTCTCGGTCCGAAGCTTTTTGGCCACAACAGACAGCTTCACCTTTGCCTTGGTCGGACCTTCAGACGTACGTTTTTCCTTGGCCGGTCCTTTAGAATCACGATCTGCCTTGGTTTTGGCTTCCTTGCCCACCTTTTTGCCACTAGAACTGACATAAATCTCACGGTACTCTCTGTATAACGAGACCAAAACCGCTCCAAAAGAGGAGAAAGGTAGGGGCTCCACCACATCACCGGTAAGATTCCGGCGACCGGCAACCATTAGAGAGCAAAGTCAATAGAGGACGGGGGTATCAAACTAGTGCTAAATGTTGATTAAAAAACATGTACTAGGGTGATAAAAAACAGATAATGAGGTGATAAAAATCATGTTCAATTATAAATAAGGGTGATAAACTAGAGTTTAGTGTTGACAAAAAAAACATGTAATGGGATGATAAAAACACATGTAATTTAATGATAAACATAGTGTTTAGTGTTGATAAAACTAGTGCTTAGTGTTCATAAAAAAAACATGTGATGATGTGATAAATATCATGTTTGATTTTGGAAAATGAGGTGATAAAACTAGTGTTCAGTGTTGATAAAACCCTATATATAGTGTTGATAAAAATTACCCAGACTTAACTTTTTTTAAAAATCAGCCCTGAAATAAGGGTGATAAACTAGAGTTTAGTGTTGATAAAAAAAACATGTGATGAGATGATAAAAACACATGTAATTTAATGATAAACATAGTGTTTAATGTTGATAAAACAAGTGTTAGTGTTCATAAAAAAACATGTGATGATGTGATAAAAATCATGTTCGATTTTGGAAAATAAGGTGATAAAACTAGTGTTCAGTGTTGATAAACCTAGTGTATAGTGTTGATAAAAATTACCCAGACTTAACTTTTTTTTTTAAAATCAGCCCCAATTTTTTTTTTCGTGCTTCAAAATATAATCATGACTGATCTTGATAGAAAGCCCTTGAAAAAACAAAACTAAAGGCGCAAGTTTGAAGCCAATCGGAGTTCAAACGAAGCGGGAAAAATTAAATTAGTGAATTGATTAAAAAAAAGGGTTATTTACGATAAGGTACCCTAATGTTTCGTCCACGAACGATAAGTTACCCTTATGAATTTTTTGTCCGATAAGGTACCCAAATGATTCGTCCACGAACAATTTGGGTTAATGCTGTTAAAAGACTAACAGAATTATGTAGAATGACTGTTTTGCCCTTTGACATTTCAGTTGACTTTTGACTTAAGAGTGAACAGACCATTATACCCTCAGTTATTATTTTTCTTTAATTTATATTTTCTATTTATTTTTAATTTTCAAAATAAAATAAATAAATTATATATTTTTTAAAGTTATATTTTTTAAAAACTGAATTTGGTTTTTATTTTCAAAAATCAGTTTTTATTTTTTTAATAATTAGTTTTTTTTGTATATTAAAAAATCAGATTTTATATTTAAAAATCAGTTTTTATTTTTTTTAAATCAGTTTTTATTTTCAAAATCATTTTTTATTTTCAAAAATCAGTTTTTATTTGTTTAACTTTTAATGTTTTAAATATTTTCTATTTTATTATTTTAATATTTTAATATTATAATATTATAATATTATAATATTATAATATTTTATTTTATTATTTTTATTATTTCATTATTTTTAGTAATTTAATATTTTATTTTAATATTTTTATTATTTTAATATTTTTATTATTTTATTATTTTAATATTTTATTTTACTATGTTTATTATTTTAATATTTTATTTTATTATTTTATTATTTTTGTTATTTTATTATATTATTTTTTATTATTTTAATATTTTATTTTTAAATATTTTTAAAATTTTAAACTTTTTATATTATTATTTTAAAATTTAATTTTTAAAGTTAAAAAAATTTAAATTTATTTATTTGTTTAGTATTATATTTTTATTGTATTATATAATTAAGGGTATAATGGTAATTTTGTCTATCAAATTTATAAGCTTAAAATAAGAAAGGGTAAAATCGTCATTTCACACCCACTTAACTGCACATGAGTGATTTGGAGAAATATTCCGTTAGTTTTCTAACGGAATATGTCAATTTTAACCAAATCGTTCGTGGACGAATCATTTGGGTACCTTATCGGACAAAAAATTCATAAGGGTACCTTATCGGACAAAAAAATTCATAAGGGTACCTTATCGTTCGTGGACGAAACATTAGGGTACCTTATCGTAAATAACCCAAAATAAAAATATGATGATTTTACTAAAAAACCCTTACCACTTACTAAAAAATGTTGTTTTTTTGCAGTCAACAACTCAATTGCATCTCATCTATCCATTCTTAAAATGAATGGCTTGGATTGGTTCACACGATTTTTACGTTAAGGAGTGGTTTCTATTTGATTTTTCCTCTATTTATAGATACTTACACTATTTTATACATATTTTTCACTTGACTATGCTAACATTTTAAAACATCATATACCTAAGGGTAAATTTCATCTCACTACTCTAAAAATAATTAAGTTGCTAAATCGACCAAACCATGTTTGGTTTGGTAAGAGAAGAAAGCCACCCCATTCGGAGAACACGTGGTGATTCTTTTTAGTGAGATTGAACTTGAATGCATGGTCGGCGAATCATAAGACCGTTTTTTCTCTCGGTCTTAGACACAAATTTGAAACAAAAAAAATCGGTTGAGACACAAATTTTAAGCTTTTTGAATCAATTAGACGTTGAATATACCCACATTGGATGGTCTAATAAAGATTTATTTCAGAGAATGATCTCTGTTTTACTACTAGTACTTTGAATTCTTCTTTCGAAGATCTCTGTACTGCTCTGTAGACGTGATACTGTTTTCGTGTTCTCATGGTTATAGCTCTGTGTATTTATATTTTATATATTAATTATGGGGTGTAGAGAGTTTAAAGCTGCAACGAAATCGCTATTTACAGAAACTCTGCTGTGGCAGCGCAGGATAAGAGCATGCACACTCTTTCTTGTTCCAATCACATAGACAGAGCAAAGGAAGAGCCAAGAAGAGAGAGAGAGAGAGTAAAGGTAGCTCTTTTAATTGTCTGGGGGATTGTTGCTCTCTCTGTGTTCATCGATAGGTCGCCTCTTTTGGAAGGAAAAAAACAAAACAAATAACATAACATGACTGTGATTCTCCGGAGGTGGAGAGAAGTGGGAAGAGAGGAGTGGTTTAGTTGGTGAGTCGTCGAATTGAGCCCCACCCTTTTGAGATTTGCAGTGCCTTTTCGCAGGGTTTGTTCCTTGATCTTGGATCCTATTTGGATTTTGTTTTCTTCCGAAGAAGAAGAAAGCGTGAGATTCTGTCCTCGATTCAAAATAACATCTTTCCCTTTCTTCAACCTCAACCTCAACCTCAACCACACCAGCCATTTCATTTCATTTCATCTGAAGATGATGTGTTGTGCAAATTGAGCTCTTGGTAGAGCTACGGATTCGGAAGATGGGTTCAGCTCAGGAGACGGGAGTGATGGTTTCTGCAAGTGGACTTCAGCAGCCAACTTTGCTAGAGGAGATGAAGCTGTTGAAGGAAATGCAAGAACAGTCAGGTCTTCTTCTTCTTCTTCTTCTTCTTCTTCTTCTTCTTCTTCTTCTTCTTCTTCTTCTTCTTCTTCTTCTTCTTCTTCTTCTTCTTCTTCTTCTTCTTCTTCTTCTTCTTCTTCTTCTTCTTCTTCTTCTTCTTCTTCTTCTTCTTCTTCTTCTTCTTCTTCTTCTTCTTCTTCTTCTTCTTCTTCTTCTTCTTCTTCTTCTTCTTCTTCTTCTTCTTCTTCTTCTTCTTCTTCTTCTTCTTCTTCTTCTTCTTCTTCTTCTTTTTTCTCCTCTGTTTCTGCAAACAAACATTCCAAGTTTGAATCTTTGAGCACATTTAATGTAATAAATGCTATATCTCTCATAAAGTTTGAATCTTTTCTCGTTTGGTTTTCAGGGGCAAGAAAGACCATAAGCTCCGAGCTATGGCACGCCTGCGCCGGACCTCTGGTTTACTTGCCGCAGGTGGGAAGTCTTGTGTACTACTTCCCTCAAGGTCATAGCGAACAGGTCTGCATTTTCTACACTATTGTCTATCTCGCAATATCAATTTAATGTTCCAAATTCATCCTCAAGTGTGGTGCTACTATGCTTGTGATTAGCCCTTGTTTGTGACTGTTCCTTTACTCAGACTTGATGCAGACTATGATGGAATCGTCTTCATACCTTGTTTTATACTTGTGGATAGAGAAATTTTGGTGTATTGTATGTGATCTTTGATACATGCTAATGAATCCTTCCTTTTGTTGAAACAGGTTGCTGTGTCCACTAAACGAATAGCTACCTCCCAGATCCCCAACTATCCAAATCTTGCATCTCAGCTATTGTGCCAAGTTCACAATGTCACGTTACATGTATTGATTTTTGGTTTGCTATTCAGTCATTCATGTATTGCTTTAGTTCTTAGTGTATTGTTTCACTCTTAGTTTACTTTTTCTGATAGGCAGACAAAGATACAGATGAAACCTTTGCCCAGATGAGTCTTCAACCAGTGAATTCGGTAAGCTCTACACTTGCATTCATTTATATTGGTCCGTGCTATAGTCAGTTGACTCAGTTCTAAGTAAGATCTACTTTTCGGAAATCAGGAGAAAGATGTGTTTCCCATACCAGACTTTGGGCTAAGCCACAGCAAGCACCCAAGTCAGTTTTTCTGTAAAACCCTGACCGCAAGTGATACGAGCACTCATGGAGGCTTCTCTGTTCCCCGGAGGGCTGCAGAAAAGCTCTTTCCTACACTGGTGAGGTTTCCTTAGTGCTGCTTTAGAATCCGCTATGTGGAATTAAGAATTGAGTTTGGTTTCTCTTTTCACATGTATTTAGGATTACACGATGCAACCTCCAACTCAAGAGCTTGTTGTGAGAGATTTGCATGATAATACTTGGACATTTCGCCATATATACCGGGGTGAGGATGCTCTACACTTGTGTTTTTATCTTACACTTGCTATCTGCATGTGGAAACCTGTTTTACCTACTTCTTATCTTATCATGTAGGGCAGCCAAAGCGACATCTTCTCACAACTGGGTGGAGTTTATTTGTTGGTGCAAAAAGGCTTAGAGCTGGTGATTCTGTCCTATTTATCAGGTAAATTGATCCTCAAGACTTGATAGCATCTGAGGACAGCGAGATACGTAACTATTTGATTGGACTTGTATTTATTTCTTGACAATGTGACTTGAGATAATCTCGTTAAAAGGGATGAGAAGTCACAGCTTATGGTGGGTGTAAGGCGAGCAAACCGTCAACCAACAACATTGCCTTCATCAGTATTATCTGCTGATAGCATGCACATTGGGGTCCTTGCTGCTGCAGCTCATGCTGCCGCTAATAGAAGCCCGTTCACCATTTTCTACAACCCAAGGTCTTCAATCCTTCAACACATATATCTCCAGTTTCTGGTCGCATCTTAAATCTTACAATTTGTTCCATCCACTTCAGGGCATGCCCTTCAGAGTTTGTCATTCCGTTTGCCAAGTACAGAAAATCTGTCTTTGGAACTCAAGTTTCAGTTGGCATGAGATTTGGAATGATGTTTGAAACAGAGGAATCGGGCAAGCGCAGGTAATCTTCACGTCATTATTCTGTGTAACATTTTGTTTTTCTTGCAAGCCTACTTTCAGTTCGAAATGCTAAAATAAATTTACTTTGTTTTGAGGTTCCATATCCTTAAACATGCAAGTATGGTCATATTTGGTGCAGATATATGGGCACCATAGTTGGTATGAGCGACTTGGATCCTCTAAGGTGGCCTGGTTCCAAATGGCGAAACCTTCAGGTGGGTCTATTGGATTCAGTATGTGATAGAGAGTTGGTTGCCCATTTTTGTATCTTATTTGGTGATATGTTTGTATAACAGGTAGAGTGGGATGAAGCAGGGTGTAGTGATAAACCAAACAGGGTGAGCTCATGGGAAATTGAGACTCCAGAAAGTCTTTTTATTTTTCCTTCTCTCACTTGTGGTCTGAAACGACAGTTGCATCCCGGGTACATGGGTGAGTTAGCATCATATTTGTTTACCTGCTCTGAACATCTTTTAGATATTAACACGTCTTCTTATGCAACAACTAGGAGGAGCAGAGTCTGAATGGGGTAATTTGATAAGGAGACCGTTCATCAGGATCCCCGAGAATGGAAACGGTGACTGTCTATACTCTTCAAATTCAAATCTTTGTTCTGAACAGTTGGTCAAGATGCTATCCAAACCTCAGAATCAACCTCTTATGACACCTCCAATGCAAGATATCAAGGCAATAGAAGCAAGCTCTGATCGTCTTCTTTGTTCGGAAAATTCTGTGCTACAAAACCTAAACCAGCCCCATAACAGCCTTGACCATTCTAATGCTAGTGCACCATCACAAGAACCTGCATCTAGAAAACAAAATTCTAATCAGACACCTTCAACCAAAGTTGCTGAAAAGCCAAAAGTAGAAGCTGAATTTTCAACAGATCAGGTAAACCAGTTGCCTCCAATGGAGGAAAAACAGGCTACTATGAATCCCCCGAACCATGTCGACCCGCTAGCCTCCTTTAACTATAACCAGGGTCCAATGCATTTGCAAAGTAATGGATGGGTTGAATTATCAAATACATACCCCAACATTCCCACATCGGATTCTGCTATTGCAAATGGGTTACTTCCATATGTAGACACAGATGAGTGGATGATGTATCCTCAGTCACTTGCTGCTGGGGTTCTTAGAGCACCCGGGTTGCAAGATCCTCCCATGTCTTCAATGATAAACCAAACTCTGCCTTGTATGGGTCAGGAAATGTGGGATCATCACCTGAACAATTTAAGATGTGTAGACCAGCCAGACCCATATAGCCTCCATTGTGGTGTATCAGATGAGAGTAATAATCAAAGCGGGAGTTACAGTTGTCTTAATGTAGATGTTAGCACGGGTGGAAGTATGGTGGTTGATCCTTGTGTTTCGAGTAGCATTTTGGATGAATACATGAAGGATGGGCATTTGCAGAATCCCTCTGATTGTTTGGTGGGTAAGATAAATTCAAGTCAGTCTCAGATCACTTGTGCCAGTTTCCAGGACAACTCAGGCGGTACTTCCTCGAGCAATGTGGACTTGGACGAGACTAGTCTTCTCCCAAACAGCACGTGGCAGCAAGTGCCTCCACCTATGCGAACATACACTAAGGTAAGTAAACATCTAGTTGATTACTATTGGATCATAGACAAGTGATGATGCATAACATTACATACAAGTTTGTTTGGGTTGGTGCAGGTTCAGAAGGCAGGATCTGTAGGGAGGTCCATTGATGTGACAAACTTCAAGAACTACGAGGAACTATGCTCTGCAATAGAACGGATGTTCGGACTGGAGGGACTTCTCAATGATCCCAGAGGTTCAGGGTGGAAGCTTGTTTATGTGGATTACGAGAACGATGTTCTACTCGTTGGGGATGACCCTTGGGAGTAAGTTTCAATATTTGAATAACAGTGTTTCACAAGTCATCAGAATATCTTTCTGATCATATTGCATGTGCAGGGAATTTGTTGGGTGTGTGCGCTGTATCAGAATACTATCGCCCTCGGAGGTTGAACAGATGAGTGAAGAAGGAATGAAACTTCTCAACAGTGCAGCAAATGCAATACAAGGGACCATCTTAGGCTGAGCCTATCTTTTCATTCACAAAATCTCAAGCTAAGACAAATTATGGAATTACTCTTTGTAACATTTGTATGTATGAACCTTGAAGTAGAACCACTGATTCTGATTCCTTAGGATGGTTTGTGTTGGTTCCGTACAAGTAACTAACCAGACAACCTTATTTGAACCTCAGCTTGTGCCTACGTTTGACTGTCATTGCTTTTGCAACATAATTGCTGAGACCCATGTCCTGAAATGGTTTGTTATAAAACAAATAGAGTGGAGAAAAATAGACCATGAAACCTTTCTGCATAAAAAGCCTTAATAGTTCACAAACTAGCAACTGCAACAGCATAAATCTTTCATCAATTCTATAGAGATTCAAAGGAAAACCGAAATCAGGCATGGCTATAACAACAGATCCTAGAGTCAACTGATGTATACATAAACCTGAACAAAGCGTTTTTTTAACCTACTTATTAGATGCTTGACGATGATAAAACATCATGTTGCAATATTTGGATTGATCTAAACATGCATATACTTAGAAAATTTATTGTTTCGAAAAGTGAGGTACATATCATTCCCTGGTAAAATACATTCAAGAGGCAATGAGCTTGCGAAAAATTGTGGGAACATCAAGGAATGGCTACCCTATCCTTACCTTACAGTTTGTATTTCCTGAATTCACATTCATATTCTAACTGGCTTCTGTAGAACAGCAGATAAGTGAACTTCCTTCTCCCCAACAACCCATTTCAACTTTTTATACCCAAACCGATCCAGCAGCCCAGTTAACACTCTCTTGCTTTCATCATTGCCACAATTCAGGTTATCCAACCATAACAGACCACCCACCCTCAGAATTCTATCAATATCGAACATTAGGAACTCCAATTTCTCCGCCTTGAGCTTTCCCCCAACATCTAATGCACTCGACGCATGAATCAAATCAAATACGTTATCATAGAAAGGAAACCTATGATCTACACTAAGGTAGAGAGGAAACAATCCTCTTGCAGCAATGAATTCACTATACGGGGCCTCCTCATTCAGAGTGTTGCTGATCACAGTCACATTCTTCTCGGCCATCCTAGCTGCAAATGTCCCAGAGCCACCTCCAATATCGAACCCTATCCTCATCCCTCCACTCACCATAGACAACACATGATCAATTGGGAAATCGGTCTTGCCCCTGGCCTTGACAAACCTCTGATTCTCATACCCATTACCCAAATCAAAACAACCAGCACAATCTCTACTCAATTTCTTCTTGTTCAGGCACTCAAAGCTCTTGCAACCAATACCGCTCCAAGTAACAATCTTATCACTAACAGGTTTCCAAAGGGAAGTAGGGAAAGGACGAAGACCCACCTTAGGAACAGTCTTGGCGAGGCACCTCCTCCTGGGGAGCGGCTCGCATCCGCGCAAAATGAGCTTCTGGGCAAGGCTCCAATCGTCAGGACAAGGAGCCGAGAGCTTGTAGGTCATGTACTGGGACAGCAAATCGGCGGATTTCTCGCACGAATGTCCGACGGAGGCCACCATCTCGGTGATGCCGGTTTTGGAATCTCTGCCCAGAGGGAGCTGCTGGTGCTGCAGATACAGCTTGAGCTCGGTGGCCAAATTGGGTCGGGAAAGATCGATGCTTTCGAAGCCGAGAAGCGACTTCTCCATCTGGGCGAGCTTCTTCTGCGAGGAATCGATCTCTCGGAGGATTAGGGAGACTTGCTCGGAGATCAAGGAGATGTTCCTGTGGACATGCTGGAGCAAGTGGGTCTGATGGGATGTGGGGGAGTAGGTGAAGGCGTATAAGGCGAAGAGATTGGTGGTGACGACGGAGATGAGCATCAGAATGTTGGCAGCGGAGGAACAGAAGGTGGCTTTCTTGAATCTGGCGGTGCCATCTCCAATTTTCAGAGAAACAGACCCCATCACCACCTTGCTCTTCTGATTCTGATTACAGAAAGAGAGTAAAACCAGCTTAGCTTAGCCTGTCTTCTATGGCGAGCTCGAGCTCTAGTGAGTGTGAGTGTGTGTGGGGACCAATTTCTAAAAAGGCCTTATACGGATATCAATTTTGTACAAAAACACTCGCCCAATATCGATTTTGAAAAAAAAGCTTTCAAGACCCTTAAGTCAACAAAAGTTGGTCAATGCCTAAACTACCCTTTTGTATTTGGTCAAAATCCCTAAAATGAGGGTAGCCTCCATTTTCAGACCCAGGCACCTCTGAAAACCAGCACCGAACGGCGTCTACCGCCGTCCACCGGACAGACCGTGTCGTCAACCTCTTGGTGTGTGCCACTGAAGCAAGCTCCAAGTAAGTTCAATTCATCCTCATCCTCTTCCAATTTCGTAAATTTCAGTTATAGGTTTGAGTTGAACTTCGAATTGAAGATGGTTTAGGTTTAGATGGTGTCCGGAAAACGATTTTGAGTGGGGTGAATGGATTGGAATGGAATAGGGGAGCGAGCAAAAACTGTAAATTGAGCTGAACCAATAGGAGCCGCACGGGTAGATGAGGTTGAAGACACACCCCGCACGGGCGGAGGTCACCGTGCGGCCAGGTTAGGTAGAAGACAGAAACCGCACGGCTACACGCATATGACATACCCGTGCGGTGGCATATGACATACAGGTGTAGTGACCGCACGGCCGTATACAGCCGTGCGGCAGCGCTTGTCACTGCCCGTGCGGGTGGTTAGCCACCGTGCGGCCAGTTGCATATCCTGTAATTTGTAATATAGTTTGTAATTGTTGTTTTTGTTGTTACAGGAATGGGTAGAGGAGTTGCAATACGTGTTACTTACGGTGGAGAATATAAGGTAGAGGGTGGCAAGTATAACTGGGAATTAGAAAACGAGGTAGTTTTTAGTCTTCATGTTGGTTATAGTACAACACTGAACACATTGAAGCAGCGCATTTATTCTAGGATCGGGGTGAAGGATAGTGAGACAAAATTAAAGCTTAGTTACGTAGCTAAGGGGTTTGAAGGAGGATTGACGCCAGAGGAGATCATTGACAATGTTAGTCTTCAGTGTTTTGTAATGGAGAACAGTAATTTAGAATCCAGGGTCGCCTTACATGTAGAACTGATCAAGAAAGATACCATTGGGGCCGTAGCTGAAACGGTGGAAGTTGAACAGGGGGTGCAATGTGTTGAAGTTGAACAGGGGGTGCAATGTGTTGCAGTTGAGAATCCTGAACATGGAATTGGTGGGTGGGATACTTTTTTTGACGTTGATATTTGGAGTGGTGCGGGTGTTAATGAAAACCTAGTTATTCGGCGGCGTCGACCTAGAGAAAGTGATTCGGATTGTGGAGTATATTCAGAAGCATCATCTCCTACGCCACCACCGATAAGCTTGGATGAAGATAACGGTCAAATTGTGGAGTATGTTGATCGGAATCAGCAGTTTCCGTTAGATACGGATGATCCAGAACAAATTGTGGAGTATGTTGCTCGGAATCAGCAGTTTCCGTTAGATACGGTTGATCCATAACAAACCAGGATCGGATTTAGGGATGAGTCAGATTTAGTAGTTGGCAAAGAGTTTCGGGACAAGCGAGCAGTGATGATGTATCTGACAGAGCTTCATCAGAAAAAGAATTTTTGGATACGCCGTGACAGATCAAACAAGGAATTATACGTTGCAAAATGTGTTAGCGATAATTGTGGATGGAGGGTGCGTGCATCAAAGGATCGGGGATCAGATACTTTCTCCATCAGAACCTATGAGTCTTTGCATACTTGTCAGACCAGTGATTGGAACACCCAAATAGGTATTCTGACAACGGAACAAATTTCTTGTATGTTCGCTATAGAATATGCTGGTCAGAAAAAGATTCCCAGACCTTTGTTTATTCAAGACAATTTGAAGGGACGGAAATTAGGCTTGTTCAAATACTGGAAATGCTGGAAGGCAAGAAAACTGGCGTTGATTAAACTTGTAGGGGATCCTGAATTAAGTTATGGATTACTCCCTCTTTATTTGGAACAGGTTCGAAAGCATAACGAAGGCGCAGTAACTCATTTGGAGGTGGATGAACACAATAGATTTAAATATGTTTTCGTAGCATATCGACCATGCATTACTGGATTTAACACTGCTTTAAGGAAGGTGCTCGCAGTAGATGCGACGTGGTTGAAAACTCAGTATAAAGGGATTATGATAATTGCTACAGGTCAAGATGCTAATCATCACCAATATCCGGTTGCATGGGCGATAATTCATGACTCGGAGAACAACGAGTCATGGGGATGGTTCTTCGAAAAGTTGAGGCCGTTGATCTCGGACGAGGAGGACTTGGTTATAATTTCTGATAGGCATAAAAGTATCATCCATTCAGTGGCGACCCTCTACCCAACTGCTAAACATGACCATTGTAGGTGGCATCTCACCCAAAATGTCAGAGATTATCATGGGGGTCAGCCGAGAGACAAATTGTCGAGTTTATTCGAAAAAATTGCTGATGCTTACACAGTGGAGAGTTTCCTAGCCCAGTTCGAAAAGTTGAAAGCAGTGTACCCCAAGGCAGCGCAATATCTGGAGACAACGAACCTACAACGTCATCAGTGGGCGAGAGCTTACTTCGAAGCCGCTCGGTACAATATCATGACCACGAACGGTGCTGAGTGTATCAACAATGCAATACTAGAAGAGAGAAATAGAGCTGTTAAACGGCATGCAGCGACTGGTTAGTCATTGGTTCATGCTTCGTTTAGATGTGTTGGACAAATTACCTCCTTCCCAAGCTGTTACTCCTAAGGTAGAGAGTATCGTGTCAAGTAGGAATGATCTAGTGAAGGACATCCGAATAATACCAATGAACCTACACGGCCAGTACCGGGTTAATAGTGAACAAAGTGACGTCTATGTTGATTTGGGGATGAAGCGGTGTAGTTGTCGGGTGTTTGATCTGGATAGAATTCCTTGTGAACATGCCTTAGCGTGTTGTGAGCATGCTCGGGTAGAGATATATTCCTTGTGCTCGAAATATTACACGGTAGAAGCATGGGCTCTGGCATATACTGGAACCATTTACCCAGTGTTGCGAGAAACAGAGTGGAATCTTGATGAGGTTTCGGCTGAAGGTCGTAGAGAGGTTCTCCCTCCAGATTATGAAGTGAGACGCGGTAGACTAACTGAAAGAAGAATCCCTTCAGCAGGTGAGGTGCCAAGAGCGGCTCAAGCGGCTCCGAAGCGTCCCCGAAAATGTGGGAATTGTTCTAATGTTGGTCACAACAAACGCACATGCCCTGGGCTTGCTTCTGCTAGAGCATCTACTGAGTAAGGATTTGAATTTCATTATGGTACTATTATTTGGTGAGTGAGGACAATATATGTATGTATTTGATTATGCTACTATTTGGTGACTGAGTGTGCTACATGTATTTCATTATGCTACTGTTTATGTTTGATGTGAATCGCTTGGTGTTAATGGTTGCATTGTTATGTGCGTCCATCATTTTCATGTCGGGTGTAGTGCATATTGCCGTGCGGTCAGCAGTGGGCACCGTGCGGCAGTACAACCACCAGTAGTATTGCTTTGAGCCACCGTGCGGTAATCCTTGGTCACCGTGCGGTCGAACAGAGAGCAATCATAATGCACAAGATATGACCACACGAATGGTTATTGACCCGTGCGGCACTATAACCATCCGTGCGGTCATTTCACCACCGGTAGTATTGATCTCTGATCCACCGTGCGGCAGTACAAAAACCCGTGCGGCCTGATCACCACACGGTGTTTTACCTCAAACAATCAATAATTAGCCATTTAAAGATCAGAATAAAACAGCTTAAACATTAAACATGTTCCACGTTAAACACCAACCCTACTTATTACAAGAAAGACTCACACGTATTGCAAAATGTGTGGTCTATGTTTCCGAGACAAAGTGTGGCACATATAACCTAAACCCTAAACGGATTACCAACGCGCTGGACCCATGTCATCACCCGTGAGTGAAAAGAGGTAGAACTCAAGCTGGTCAAGCTCTTCCACAAGTTTCTTAGCTTTCTGCATGTCTTCCTCTGACCAGTCTGTTGTATCTCCCGCCCGGACCTCCTCCCGAACCTCCTCTCGAAGTTGGACCGCCTTCGGAAGGATCCGTTGGAGAGCTGTCTTGATTTTCTCGAACCTCCACATCATCTCACCATGGTTGTGTGCAGCCAAGGCTGATTTTCTGATTATCAAGTGAATAGATGAAGTGAGAAAAGTGAGTGAACACTCACTCACATTTATAGGCGAGGTTGTTAGTGTGGTTAGTTGGTTCCATGAACTGTGGTGTGGTGGTTAGATTAGATGGTTACATTGAATGTCAGGTGATTAGGCACAACTTCCTTTGATGACCGCACGGAAACTGGTGATGCCTGCACGGCTTGAGGTCATTCATGACCGCACGGCTCGAGGTCATTTCTGTCAATCCCCCGCCGATGATGTAACTACTCCCTGTACAAAATCTTAACTTTCCAGTACAAAATCTGTGAATACCTTTTCAGTCACTACATCCAAGAAAACTTTGCAGATTAATGTCTCCCATTAATATATCTCACCACCCACTCATCAACCCACTCCAACCCTCTTTACTCTTTACTCGCATTGGGCCTATAAATGTGGCTTAGGAGGACCATTATTTGTACTCCAACAATTGTCACTTCCAGCCTATCAATTATCTGTCAAGTTTTCTTGGAATAGGTATTCGACGAATGTTCTTGCATTAACATTTTGTATATCTGTTTGTTGTTTTTAGTAGTGTAAGCATGTATATGTTTGTGACAAAATGGATCCCAACCGTGTGAACCGTGCGGAGCGTAGACTGAGGCGCTGGGAGCGCCGGGAGCTAGCCGGAGAATATGTAACAATGTTGGCCGACAGCACCATAGTCAGAATACCCGAACGGCTCTACCAAGCACCGGAACCAGCATGGTCGATAGAGTACTACCGCTTAATTGAAGAATTCAATCAGGGCTTGGACCAACTGGAGGCAGTCATGCGCCAGAAACGTTTACCATGTCCTCCACTCCCTCCTGGTGAAAACCCATTTATTCAACCGCCGATTAACGAGGATGACCTGCTTCATTCTTTCGAGGAGCCTGCTTGGTTCCGGGGTTTCAGACAATGGATGCTTCGAAACCAACAAATTGTACAGAGTCTCATTGACAATCTACTTGCTGCGTAGGAGTGTATTTTGGATTTGAACTGTATTACTTATACTACTTGGTTGAATGCAGTTTATGTTGTTTGGACTTAGCAAATGATGCCGCACGGGTTATTCTTAGCCGCGCGGTTATATATTCATGTACCCCGTGCAGGTGTGTTGATAGGCCGCATGGTTTAGACTGATAGCCGCACGGTCAGGTTATTGACCGCACGGTTGAACAGAGACGGGTGCAAAAATGACTTTGGAAGTTCAATTCCATTATTAGTGAAGTCGAAATCAGTTACATTAGATGGCAGAGAGTTGTTTAATAACTTTCTCGTCACATTCTTTCACCTGACCCATCCACTAAAGCCAATGCCGGAACCAAGCAGGCTCCTCGACGGAATCAAAGTCATCCTCAATCCAGTCTGTCCAACGAGGCCTTTGAAACGGGGGCCTAGGAGATGGTGGCACGTCTTTCTCACGTTCCAAGCGCTCAATGGCTTTCAACCGCTCACATGCGTCATCGACTAGTCGGTCGAACTCAATCGACCACGCGGGTTGAGGTAGGCGGCCCCAAAGCGGTTCGGGTATTCGTACAATTGTTCCGGCAGCTTCACGTCGCCTCCATCGTCGCTCCAGACGAGCATCGTGGTTTGGGTCCATACTGTCACACACACATAATATGGTTACACCATTTCAACAAACACACACATATACAGAAAACGATTATTCATGAACAGAAGACAAATACCCGAGAAGAATAAGAGCTTGATTATGTGTATAAGGAACCAAGGTAGTGATAATGAGGCTTGTCACGCCCCAATTTCAGTAAAACCGAACTAGGGACGCGAACATTTTAAAACATAAAAACACTTGAAAACATGTTTTCATTAAACACTTTAAAAGTACCATTTGTTCAACAAAATAATAATTACAGTTTAAAACACGTCCCAACAAGTGGACAAAAGTACAAGGTATCCGTCACTAGACTCAAAAGACAAAACCCGGACTCCGATCCTAGGTCCACAAGCTTCGAGAGCTCACCTAGTCCGTCCCACGAACAGTACCTGTAGGAAAAGCAGCTAGGGGTGAGCGTTCGCTCACCACCACGGATAACAGACTGACTACGGCATAATTAGCAGGCAAAGCAAGTAACACCAACAACGACTCAACACCGGGGAACACCATCCCCAACCCAAGTACTCTGACTGAACAAACACCCACGGTGACCTTCCTCGAACGACTCAACACTCTGACACGTAAAGTACACCTGACACAACGATTGACGACCTCTTCCAAGGACTCAAAAGAAAGTACACAACACCAAACAGCATCACAAGGGATCACACACCAACCAAGATCACAAAGGATCGCAAACCAGCTGCCAAGAACGCCCTCCCGGGACTCTAACCCATAAGCCAGCCGGAAAATGCTGCAACTTACTGGGACTCTAACCCATAAGCCAGCCGGAAAATGCTGCAACTTACTGGGACTCTAACCCATAAGCCAGCCAAGGTATGCTCACAAACCCAAACCACACACGCGCGGCCAGGACCCCTTTATTGGCGGGCGGGCCCCCTACCCCGTCTGAACATGCAGACGCGTGTGCTCGTGGACCCCCGTTTCAGGAAGCGGGCCCCCAACCTCCGGTAACCACAATCACAATCATCATCACAAACACAATCACAAGCAAAATCAACAACCAGTAACAACACATGTTCAACACTCATAGGCACTCATGGCCACCAAGACACCAACAGTAAAACTCGGACTCAACAGCCCCACAGGCACTCACGGCCTCCCAAGACACACCGACAGTAAGACACGGACTCAACAGCCCCACAGGCACTCACGGCCTCCCAAGACAGCAACCATAAAACACGCTTGCAACTTACCGAGACTCTAACTCGTAAGCCAGCTAAAGAAAGCTTACAACCCCCCGAGACTCTAACTCGGTCAGGCCAGCCAAAGACACCAACCTTAGTACACGGGCTCTCAAGGCCACCCAAAACACCCAAGGTAAAGACACGGGTTCAACAACCACACGGGCACTCATGGCCACCCAAAACTCAACAATAAAACACGCTTGCAACTTACCGAGACTCTAACTCGTAAGCCAGCTAAAACACCAACAGTAATGTACGGGCTCTCATGGCCACCCAGGACTCAACAATAATAATGCGGGCTCTCAAGGCCACCCAAGACGCAAAAATAAACAAATCAATCTCCGGCTTAACCCAAACCTCCAACAGTCCTAAAATCGATAAGTTCACAAACAACCTCCGGGCATGGTCATATGCCTCCAGTAAATCAATTACGCTAAGTTCTCTGCTCCTACGACACTACTAAGTGTCACATGCATTTCCAGTATTCGCTACGTTCCCGTATCATGCATTTCTAATAAGCGCTACAACCCCGTATCATGCTTTTCTAATATTCGATAACCTACTCAACCCACGACACCCCGGTGTCACATGCAATTCTACTGTTAACTTTCCCTAGTCATGGCCGAGATCCGGCTACTTTTCCCTACCTCAACCGAAGAGCACCCGCTATGCTTCCTAGCTGCTGACATTCTGGCTCGCTACCTCCGGGCTTCACTTCGATCGAAGCCGGACGCTAAAGATAACACGAAAGCCATAATTAGAGGCGGTTCCCTGGTTAATTTAAAGGTCACGCTTAAACCAGTTTAAAACCGGCAGTTGTCCTTTAAACTCGAGCGGGATAAAAGCGGGGTCACGGTGAATTGGGTTGAGTACCCGAGCACCGAAACCGGTGCATGCGAGGCAAAGTCCCAATGCACGAATCCCGAGGTCCGATTCAGCGGTCTGCTTTTGTTCCTTTTTAAACCCAAATAGCAGTCCATTTTAACAGCCCGATTATTCGTTCCACGCTCAACAGATCAAGATCCATTTTAAATCAAATCTGATTGTTCCCTTAAATCGATTTTCTAAAACCCAAGTTTTATTTCCGACGATTTCATTCCCAAACCATAAAACCAACGTCGTTTTAGTTTATTTCCTAACAAATCTGATTCTCAACTCCTCGATTTAAAACCGTTTTTAAAACCCAAATTGATTTTAATTCCCTTTTATTTTAAATCCCTTTTTCTTTAATCTGATTTTTCGTTTTACAACTTTTCTTTCCAAAATCCTGATTTTGATTCCACTAAACAGATCCAAAATTCACAGTTGTTTTCGTATTAACAGATTCAACATTTACAGATTCAACATTAACAGATTCAACAAATGTCGAGAAAAAAACAACGAAATGGAGGGCTCGGTCAGAAAATCCGACGACCCTCGACAGCGATAAAGCCGGCCGGAGACTCACGGTGGTGGCTCACCGTAGGGAAGTAAGGGCGGCGATGCGGTCTAGAGGTGGCGGAGCACGGTGGCCTCTTGCCCGTCTCAGATCTGGGACGACGGGCTCGGGTTCGAGGGTTCCGAGAAGGGGAGGAGGCGGCGGACTCTCGGGAGAGAGGAGGACGGCGCCGGCGAGTCCGTCTCGGCTCTGGCCGTGCACGGAGACGGCGTGGAGGCGCGACGGAGCTCGGGACGGCGGCGACGTCGGCTGCCGTGGACTGATCGAAGAAGAAGAACCGGGGCTCAGGTGGGGGAGAAAGGACGGCGGCGGCTCGGTGGTGGCGCGGTGGCGTTGGCCGTGAGAAGAGAGAAGGCGAGTGAGGGTGGCGTTTTGAGCCGGAGAAGAAGGGAGACGGGGCGGCGTGGACGTGGTTGGACGGAGAAGAGGGGCTCGGTGGTGGCGTGGTTGAACGGAGATGAGGGAGAGGTGAGGGAGAGGGTGGCGCCGGCGACCGGAGTTGAGAGGAGGGAGGGACGTCGGGTGAGGCTCGAAGAAGACGAAGAAGAGGGAGTGAGGGAGGGGGATCGGTTCAGCTGTGGGAGAAGGGAGGCAGAAAACATTTAGGGTTAAAACCCTAAATGTTGGTATTTATACCCAGGCTTGGGCCGAGTCACCAAACTGGGCCGGGTCGATAGTCGGGTCTGGCCCAGCCCGGTCCAGCTTCCCTTTTTTTTTTCCAGACTTTTCGAACCGCTTCCCAATCCCGTCAATTAAAACCCGTAAAAAGACAATTAATTTTTTCAGGACTTTACAGTCTACCCCCCTTAAAGGAATTTCGTCCGCGAAATTTAGAACAACGCTCATAAAAGGCACAATAAACACGTACCCTGATAGGTCTCGCGGTAGGTAGAGGATCCCGGGGCCCGGGAATCGGCAACCGTGTACATTCTCCCCGCTGGCGCCTGCTGCCTCTGGCTCGGCGCACTAATTGCTGGATATCCATAGCTCCGCTGCTGGCTCGGAGCTGGCCCGCTCGTCGACGGCTGCGAAAACCTCGACGTTGGCTCTGACGAGGGCGCGACTGCTGTGATTGTCGCCCTGTCGTTGCCCCGAACGGCTCATCGCACTGGCCGATAGTGTGCCCAACGCGGCCGCACCGGTGACACCTGGTCTCGTCGGCCCTCGGACCTGTGTTCATCGGACACTCTCGCTGCATGTGGTCTGGTTGCCCGCAGCTAAAGCATCCCCGCTGTCTCTTTGAAGCGACTGGCCCCATTGACGCCACCGACCCCTGTTGTCTCGACCCATCCTGATGAGCCTGTGGTCGGAAGGATCCCGTGGTCCTCTGTCTTCGCGGGTCTCGTGACTCGGACGGCCCTGCAAAGCTGGTCGGCCGCTGTCGGACCTCACGGGTCCTGTCCGCATCCCGGATACCCTGCTCCACTGTCGCTGCGGTGTCCACGAGATCTGTGTACTTCCTCAGTCTCAAGGCGAGAACCTGGTTCCGAATCCCCAGCCTCAGTCCTCCCTGGAACCACAGGCAACGGTTCTTCTCGGTCATCACCATCTCTGGCGCGAATCTGGCTAAGGCCGTGAATCTGGCCTCGTACTCTGCTACCGTCATCCCCTCCTGCTCCAGATCCAGAAACTGCCGATGTCGCTCCAACCGAGCCGACTCGGGGAAGTAGTGTTCCAGGAAGACCGTCTGGAAGATGCTGTAGTCATAACCTACCATGTCCTTCACACGCCCCTACCAGTGGTAGGCGTTGTCTCTCAGCTGATGGGCTGTGAAGGACACTCTGCGGCGACCGTCTTCGATACCTGATGTATCCAGGTCCCGCGTGACCTGCTCTATCCACCTCTCGGCCAGGTCGGGGTTCGGCTCCCCGACAAATGTAGGTATCCCGAGCTTCAGGAAGTCTAGTAGTGCTCGGGACGTGTGATTCTCTGTCTGACCGGGCCTCACTGGGACCGTGGCTGCTTCCGGGGCTGGCGAAGCCGACTCTCGGCTGGCGATGATCGCCACTAAACTCTGGACTGTCCTGGTCAGCTCATCCAGGGCAGTCATAACGGGTGGGTCTGCGACCGGCGGGACGCTGGGCGTGCCCGTAGAAGGTCCCGCATCGCTCCTCCTGTCCTCACCGACAGGAGTACCCTGCGCCTCGGCTTACTCGGCGGGCTCGACGGTGGGCACCCATCCTGGTGTCCCCGCTGACCGTCCCCGCCTGCCTCTCGCGGGCGCTCGTCCCCGTGCCACTGCTGCTCTTCCTCGTCTTCCACGAGCCATCAGCAGGTATCCTCTGCACGGATACGCGCAAACATTCAGTTTGCGAACTCAAACAAGACAACAAGCTCGAAGACACTAACGTTCACACGGTCTACGTCTACCCCAACGTACTTGCTACTAAACGCCACACCGTTCACGCTAATCATACTTTAATTATAATAACGCGTAAGCGAAGCCTCAATTTTTTTGACCACACAAACGTACACCAAGCCCTCATTCGGTCCTTTATGCATTTACTTATAACTTTCCGCAACCAAGCCAGTGTTCGCTACTCGTCCCTTGCGGGAAAAGTAGTAAAGGGGATGAGCGTTAAGCTCACCTCCACGGACACCCGCTCGGTTATGGCATACTAGTAACGCACCAAAGACTTACCACTCTAGTCAGGGCAAAACACCAACACAAAACTGAAGCCAAACATCCCGCCGTCCATGCTAACAACATCTCAAGTACTCGCTCGAATAAGATAAACCCCGACACGGGAAATGCGTCCTCAAAACAGTAAGACACCACGGCTCACGCTATTAAAGCCTTAAGTATACTAATACATAAGCGTAAAACTCAACAACAGTCCAACCGTACATTAGGCCTACGGCCTCTACAACCCATAACCGCGAACACAAACCCATAAAACCAACGCTCAACCGCACGAACACAAACCGAGTCACACAACCACAAACCTACACGCACAACGAAACGAACTCTTACCCTAAGGTACTCGTATTCTACCAGTCTCTTGGCGACCCGCACACTCGTGCATCGCGGACAAATTACCACCAAAACGACCCAACACGTACCACAAAACCCGACTAAACCACGAACAAGCCAAACCGGCCAAACGCCCATAACAACAACAACGACGACACCCGCCCACCGGGCCAACCAAAGTCAAATAGCGCCCACCGGGCCAACCAACAACAATCACAATATGTCCACAGGGCCAATCGAAGTCAGACACAAACGCCCACGGCGTCACACAAAATCATGACACGCCCACCGGGCCTACCAACACCGAACCACGCCCACCGGGCCCAGCACAATTAGACACACACGCCCACGGCGTCAAACAAAATCAAAACACTCAAATTTCTTTTAAAGTTTTCTCCACTTCATTAAAACCTCAATTCTTGACATCAGGTGGTTACAACCCGGTCCAAGCGTCCCTGAACTACGTTGTACCGACTTGATATCAGCACCATCACGTTCGACTACAGGAGCGCTCCTGAGTCGACCCGCGAAAACTTAAAAATGTTTCACGCAGCAACAACAATCAGCAAGCCAGCAAGAAAACACTGCTCGTACACACAAAACAAGCAGGACTCACAACACCACGGGTCTACACACGGTTCCCGACCTGTGTACCCAACGTACGACGGGACTCTACTGACTCGACTCCCCCACCTAATTGACGTGCAGTCCGAGGTGTGAAACCTCGACCTCTGATACCAAGCTGTCACACCCCAATTTCAGTAAAACCGAACTAGGGACGCGAACATTTTAAAACATAAAAACACTTGAAAACATGTTTTCATTAAACACTTTAAAAGTACCATTTGTTCAACAAAATAATAATTACAGTTTAAAACACGTCCCAACAAGTGGACAAAAGTACAAGGTATCCGTCACTAGACTCAAAAGACAAAACCCGGACTCCGATCCTAGGTCCACAAGCTTCGAGAGCTCACCTAGTCCGTCCCACGAACAGTACCTGTAGGAAAAGCAGCTAGGGGTGAGCGTTCGCTCACCACCACGGATAACAGACTGACTACGGCATAATTAGCAGGCAAAGCAAGTAACACCAACAACGACTCAACACCGGGGAACACCATCCCCAACCCAAGTACTCTGACTGAACAAACACCCACGGTGACCTTCCTCGAACGACTCAACACTCTGACACGTAAAGTACACCTGACACAACGATTGACGACCTCTTCCAAGGACTCAAAAGAAAGTACACAACACCAAACAGCATCACAAGGGATCACACACCAACCAAGATCACAAAGGATCGCAAACCAGCTGCCAAGAACGCCCTCCCGGGACTCTAACCCATAAGCCAGCCGGAAAATGCTGCAACTTACTGGGACTCTAACCCATAAGCCAGCCGGAAAATGCTGCAACTTACTGGGACTCTAACCCATAAGCCAGCCAAGGTATGCTCACAAACCCAAACCACACACGCGCGGCCAGGACCCCTTTATTGGCGGGCGGGCCCCCTACCCCGTCTGAACATGCAGACGCGTGTGCTCGTGGACCCCCGTTTCAGGAAGCGGGCCCCCAACCTCCGGTAACCACAATCACAATCATCATCACAAACACAATCACAAGCAAAATCAACAACCAGTAACAACACATGTTCAACACTCATAGGCACTCATGGCCACCAAGACACCAACAGTAAAACTCGGACTCAACAGCCCCACAGGCACTCACGGCCTCCCAAGACACACCGACAGTAAGACACGGACTCAACAGCCCCACAGGCACTCACGGCCTCCCAAGACAGCAACCATAAAACACGCTTGCAACTTACCGAGACTCTAACTCATAAGCCAGCTAAAGAAAGCTTACAACCCCCCGAGACTCTAACTCGGTCAGGCCAGCCAAAGACACCAACCTTAGTACACGGGCTCTCAAGGCCACCCAAAACACCCGAGGTAAAGACACGGGTTCAACAACCACACGGGCACTCATGGCCACCCAAAACTCAACAATAAAACACGCTTGCAACTTACCGAGACTCTAACTCGTAAGCCAGCTAAAACACCAACAGTAATGTACGGGCTCTCATGGCCACCCAGGACTCAACAATAATAATGCGGGCTCTCAAGGCCACCCAAGACGCAAAAATAAACAAATCAATCTCCGGCTTAACCCAAACCTCCAACAGTCCTAAAATCGATAAGTTCACAAACAACCTCCGGGCATGGTCATATGCCTCCAGTAAATCAATTACGCTAAGTTCTCTGCTCCTACGACACTACTAAGTGTCACATGCATTTCCAGTATTCGCTACGTTCCCGTATCATGCATTTCTAATAAGCGCTACAACCCCGTATCATGCTTTTCTAATATTCGATAACCTACTCAACCCACGACACCCCGGTGTCACATGCAATTCTACTGTTAACTTTCCCTAGTCATGGCCGAGATCCGGCTACTTTTCCCTACCTCAACCGAAGAGCACCCGCTATGCTTCCTAGCTGCTGACATTCTGGCTCGCTACCTCCGGGCTTCACTTCGATCGAAGCCGGACGCTAAAGATAACACGAAAGCCATAATTAGAGGCGGTTCCCTGGTTAATTTAAAGGTCACGCTTAAACCAGTTTAAAACCGGCAGTTGTCCTTTAAACTCGAGCGGGATAAAAGCGGGGTCACGGTGAATTGGGTTGAGTACCCGAGCACCGAAACCGGTGCATGCGAGGCAAAGTCCCAATGCACGAATCCCGAGGTCCGATTCAGCGGTCTGCTTTTGTTCCTTTTTAAACCCAAATAGCAGTCCATTTTAACAGCCCGATTATTCGTTCCACGCTCAACAGATCAAGATCCATTTTAAATCAAATCTGATTGTTCCCTTAAATCGATTTTCTAAAACCCAAGTTTTATTTCCGACGATTTCATTCCCAAACCATAAAACCAACGTCGTTTTAGTTTATTTCCTAACAAATCTGATTCTCAACTCCTCGATTTAAAACCGTTTTTAAAACCCAAATTGATTTTAATTCCCTTTTATTTTAAATCCCTTTTTCTTTAATCTGATTTTTCGTTTTACAACTTTTCTTTCCAAAATCCTGATTTTGATTCCACTAAACAGATCCAAAATTCACAGTTGTTTTCGTATTAACAGATTCAACATTTACAGATTCAACATTAACAGATTCAACAAATGTCGAGAAAAAAACAACGAAATGGAGGGCTCGGTCAGAAAATCCGACGACCCTCGACAGCGATAAAGCCGGCCGGAGACTCACGGTGGTGGCTCACCGTAGGGAAGTAAGGGCGGCGATGCGGTCTAGAGGTGGCGGAGCACGGTGGCCTCTTGCCCGTCTCAGATCTGGGACGACGGGCTCGGGTTCGAGGGTTCCGAGAAGGGGAGGAGGCGGCGGACTCTCGGGAGAGAGGAGGACGGCGCCGGCGAGTCCGTCTCGGCTCTGGCCGTGCACGGAGACGGCGTGGAGGCGCGACGGAGCTCGGGACGGCGGCGACGTCGGCTGCCGTGGACTGATCGAAGAAGAAGAACCGGGGCTCGGGTGGGGGAGAAAGGACGGCGGCGGCTCGGTGGTGGCGCGGTGGCGTTGGCCGTGAGAGGAGAGAAGGCGAGTGAGGGTGGCGTTTTGAGCCGGAGAAGAAGGGAGACGGGGCGGCGTGGACGTGGTTGGACGGAGAAGAGGGGCTCGGTGGTGGCGTGGTTGAACGGAGATGAGGGAGAGGTGAGGGAGAGGGTGGCGCCGGCGACCGGAGTTGAGAGGAGGGAGGGACGTCGGGTGAGGCTCGAAGAAGACGAAGAAGAGGGAGTGAGGGAGGGGGATCGGTTCAGCTGTGGGAGAAGGGAGGCAGAAAACATTTAGGGTTAAAACCCTAAATGTTGGTATTTATACCCAGGCTTGGGCCGAGTCACCAAACTGGGCCGGGTCGATAGTCGGGTCTGGCCCAGCCCGGTCCAGCTTCCCTTTTTTTTTTTCCAGACTTTTCGAACCGCTTCCCAATCCCGTCAATTAAAACCCGTAAAAAGACAATTAATTTTTTCAGGACTTTACAGTCTACCCCCCTTAAAGGAATTTCGTCCGCGAAATTTAGAACAACGCTCATAAAAGGCACAATAAACACGTACCCTGATAGGTCTCGCGGTAGGTAGAGGATCCCGGGGCCCGGGAATCGGCAACCGTGTACATTCTCCCCGCTGGCGCCTGCTGCCTCTGGCTCGGCGCACTAATTGCTGGATATCCATAGCTCCGCTGCTGGCTCGGAGCTGGCCCGCTCGTCGACGGCTGCGAAAACCTCGACGTTGGCTCTGACGAGGGCGCGACTGCTGTGATTGTCGCCCTGTCGTTGCCCCGAACGGCTCATCGCACTGGCCGATAGTGTGCCCAACGCGGCCGCACCGGTGACACCTGGTCTCGTCGGCCCTCGGACCTGTGTTCATCGGACACTCTCGCTGCATGTGGTCTGGTTGCCCGCAGCTAAAGCATCCCCGCTGTCTCTTTGAAGCGACTGGCCCCATTGACGCCACCGACCCCTGTTGTCTCGACCCATCCTGATGAGCCTGTGGTCGGAAGGATCCCGTGGTCCTCTGTCTTCGCGGGTCTCGTGACTCGGACGGCCCTGCAAAGCTGGTCGGCCGCTGTCGGACCTCACGGGTCCTGTCCGCATCCCGGATACCCTGCTCCACTGTCGCTGCGGTGTCCACGAGATCTGTGTACTTCCTCAGTCTCAAGGCGAGAACCTGGTTCCGAATCCCCAGCCTCAGTCCTCCCTGGAACCACAGGCAACGGTTCTTCTCGGTCATCACCATCTCTGGCGCGAATCTGGCTAAGGCCGTGAATCTGGCCTCGTACTCTGCTACCGTCATCCCCTCCTGCTCCAGATCCAGAAACTGCCGATGTCGCTCCAACCGAGCCGACTCGGGGAAGTAGTGTTCCAGGAAGACCGTCTGGAAGATGCTGTAGTCATAACCTACCATGTCCTTCACACGCCCCTACCAGTGGTAGGCGTTGTCTCTCAGCTGATGGGCTGTGAAGGACACTCTGCGGCGACCGTCTTCGATACCTGATGTATCCAGGTCCCGCGTGACCTGCTCTATCCACCTCTCGCCCAGGTCGGGGTTCGGCTCCCCGACAAATGTAGGTATCCCGAGCTTCAGGAAGTCTAGTAGTGCTCGGGACGTGTGATTCTCTGTCTGACCGGGCCTCACTGGGACCGTGGCTGCTTCCGGGGCTGGCGAAGCCGACTCTCGGCTGGCGATGATCGCCACTAAACTCTGGACTGTCCTGGTCAGCTCATCCAGGGCAGTCATAACGGGTGGGTCTGCGACCGGCGGGACGCTGGGCGTGCCCGTAGAAGGTCCCGCATCGCTCCTCCTGTCCTCACCGACAGGAGTACCCTGCGCCTCGGCTTACTCGGCGGGCTCGACGGTGGGCACCCATCCTGGTGTCCCCGCTGACCGTCCCCGCCTGCCTCTCGCGGGCGCTCGTCCCCGTGCCACTGCTGCTCTTCCTCGTCTTCCACGAGCCATCAGCAGGTATCCTCTGCACGGATACGCGCAAACATTCAGTTTGCGAACTCAAACAAGACAACAAGCTCGAAGACACTAACGTTCACACGGTCTACGTCTACCCCAACGTACTTGCTACTAAACGCCACACCGTTCACGCTAATCATACTTTAATTATAATAACGCGTAAGCGAAGCCTCAATTTTTTTGACCACACAAACGTACACCAAGCCCTCATTCGGTCCTTTATGCATTTACTTATAACTTTCCGCAACCAAGCCAGTGTTCGCTACTCGTCCCTTGCGGGAAAAGTAGTAAAGGGGATGAGCGTTAAGCTCACCTCCACGGACACCCGCTCGGTTATGGCATACTAGTAACGCACCAAAGACTTACCACTCTAGTCAGGGCAAAACACCAACACAAAACTGAAGCCAAACATCCCGCCGTCCATGCTAACAACATCTCAAGTACTCGCTCGAATAAGATAAACCCCGACACGGGAAATGCGTCCTCAAAACAGTAAGACACCACGGCTCACGCTATTAAAGCCTTAAGTATACTAATACATAAGCGTAAAACTCAACAACAGTCCAACCGTACATTAGGCCTACGGCCTCTACAACCCATAACCGCGAACACAAACCCATAAAACCAACGCTCAACCGCACGAACACAAACCGAGTCACACAACCACAAACCTACACGCACAACGAAACGAACTCTTACCCTAAGGTACTCGTATTCTACCAGTCTCTTGGCGACCCGCACACTCGTGCATCGCGGACAAATTACCACCAAAACGACCCAACACGTACCACAAAACCCGACTAAACCACGAACAAGCCAAACCGGCCAAACGCCCATAACAACAACAACGACGACACCCGCCCACCGGGCCAACCAAAGTCAAATAGCGCCCACCGGGCCAACCAACAACAATCACAATATGTCCACAGGGCCAATCGAAGTCAGACACAAACGCCCACGGCGTCACACAAAATCATGACACGCCCACCGGGCCTACCAACACCGAACCACGCCCACCGGGCCCAGCACAATTAGACACACACGCCCACGGCGTCAAACAAAATCAAAACACTCAAATTTCTTTTAAAGTTTTCTCCACTTCATTAAAACCTCAATTCTTGACATCAGGTGGTTACAACCCGGTCCAAGCGTCCCTGAACTACGTTGTACCGACTTGATATCAGCACCATCACGTTCGACTACAGGAGCGCTCCTGAGTCGACCCGCGAAAACTTAAAAATGTTTCACGCAGCAACAACAATCAGCAAGCCAGCAAGAAAACACTGCTCGTACACACAAAACAAGCAGGACTCACAACACCACGGGTCTACACACGGTTCCCGACCTGTGTACCCAACGTACGACGGGACTCTACTGACTCGACTCCCCCACCTAATTGACGTGCAGTCCGAGGTGTGAAACCTCGACCTCTGATACCAAGCTGTCACACCCCAATTTCAGTAAAACCGAACTAGGGACGCGAACATTTTAAAACATAAAAACACTTGAAAACATGTTTTCATTAAACACTTTAAAAGTACCATTTGTTCAACAAAATAATAATTACAGTTTAAAACACGTCCCAACAAGTGGACAAAAGTACAAGGTATCCGTCACTAGACTCAAAAGACAAAACCCGGACTCCGATCCTAGGTCCACAAGCTTCGAGAGCTCACCTAGTCCGTCCCACGAACAGTACCTGTAGGAAAAGCAGCTAGGGGTGAGCGTTCGCTCACCACCACGGATAACAGACTGACTACGGCATAATTAGCAGACAAAGCAAGTAACACCAACAACGACTCAACACCGGGGAACACCATCCCCAACCCAAGTACTCTGACTGAACAAACACCCACGGTGACCTTCCTCGAACGACTCAACACTCTGACACGTAAAGTACACCTGACACAACGATTGACGACCTCTTCCAAGGACTCAAAAGAAAGTACACAACACCAAACAGCATCACAAGGGATCACACACCAACCAAGATCACAAAGGATCGCAAACCAGCTGCCAAGAACGCCCTCCCGGGACTCTAACCCGGTCAGGCCAACCCAAGAATGCTGCAACTTACCGGGACTCTAACCCATAAGCCAGCCGGAAAATGCTGCAACTTACTGGGACTCTAACCCATAAGCCAGCCGGAAAATGCTGCAACTTACTGGGACTCTAACCCATAAGCCAGCCAAGGTATGCTCACAAACCCAAACCACACACGCGCGGCCAGGACCCCTTTATTGGCGGGCGGGCCCCCTACCCCGTCTGAACATGCAGACGCGTGTGCTCGTGGACCCCCGTTTCAGGAAGCGGGCCCCCAACCTCCGGTAACCACAATCACAATCATCATCACAAACACAATCACAAGCAAAATCAACAACCAGTAACAACACATGTTCAACACTCATAGGCACTCATGGCCACCAAGACACCAACAGTAAAACTCGGACTCAACAGCCCCACAGGCACTCACGGCCTCCCAAGACACACCGACAGTAAGACACGGACTCAACAGCCCCACAGGCACTCACGGCCTCCCAAGACAGCAACCATAAAACACGCTTGCAACTTACCGAGACTCTAACTCATAAGCCAGCTAAAGAAAGCTTACAACCCCCCGAGACTCTAACTCGGTCAGGCCAGCCAAAGACACCAACCTTAGTACACGGGCTCTCAAGGCCACCCAAAACACCCGAGGTAAAGACACGGGTTCAACAACCACACGGGCACTCATGGCCACCCAAAACTCAACAATAAAACACGCTTGCAACTTACCGAGACTCTAACTCGTAAGCCAGCTAAAACACCAACAGTAATGTACGGGCTCTCATGGCCACCCAGGACTCAACAATAATAATGCGGGCTCTCAAGGCCACCCAAGACGCAAAAATAAACAAATCAATCTCCGGCTTAACCCAAACCTCCAACAGTCCTAAAATCGATAAGTTCACAAACAACCTCCGGGCATGGTCATATGCCTCCAGTAAATCAATTACGCTAAGTTCTCTGCTCCTACGACACTACTAAGTGTCACATGCATTTCCAGTATTCGCTACGTTCCCGTATCATGCATTTCTAATAAGCGCTACAACCCCGTATCATGCTTTTCTAATATTCGATAACCTACTCAACCCACGACACCCCGGTGTCACATGCAATTCTACTGTTAACTTTCCCTAGTCATGGCCGAGATCCGGCTACTTTTCCCTACCTCAACCGAAGAGCACCCGCTATGCTTCCTAGCTGCTGACATTCTGGCTCGCTACCTCCGGGCTTCACTTCGATCGAAGCCGGACGCTAAAGATAACACGAAAGCCATAATTAGAGGCGGTTCCCTGGTTAATTTAAAGGTCACGCTTAAACCAGTTTAAAACCGGCAGTTGTCCTTTAAACTCGAGCGGGATAAAAGCGGGGTCACGGTGAATTGGGTTGAGTACCCGAGCACCGAAACCGGTGCATGCGAGGCAAAGTCCCAATGCACGAATCCCGAGGTCCGATTCAGCGGTCTGCTTTTGTTCCTTTTTAAACCCAAATAGCAGTCCATTTTAACAGCCCGATTATTCGTTCCACGCTCAACAGATCAAGATCCATTTTAAATCAAATCTGATTGTTCCCTTAAATCGATTTTCTAAAACCCAAGTTTTATTTCCGACGATTTCATTCCCAAACCATAAAACCAACGTCGTTTTAGTTTATTTCCTAACAAATCTGATTCTCAACTCCTCGATTTAAAACCGTTTTTAAAACCCAAATTGATTTTAATTCCCTTTTATTTTAAATCCCTTTTTCTTTAATCTGATTTTTCGTTTTACAACTTTTCTTTCCAAAATCCTGATTTTGATTCCACTAAACAGATCCAAAATTCACAGTTGTTTTCGTATTAACAGATTCAACATTTACAGATTCAACATTAACAGATTCAACAAATGTCGAGAAAAAAACAACGAAATGGAGGGCTCGGTCAGAAAATCCGACGACCCTCGACAGCGATAAAGCCGGCCGGAGACTCACGGTGGTGGCTCACCGTAGGGAAGTAAGGGCGGCGATGCGGTCTAGAGGTGGCGGAGCACGGTGGCCTCTTGCCCGTCTCAGATCTGGGACGACGGGCTCGGGTTCGAGGGTTCCGAGAAGGGGAGGAGGCGGCGGACTCTCGGGAGAGAGGAGGACGGCGCCGGCGAGTCCGTCTCGGCTCTGGCCGTGCACGGAGACGGCGTGGAGGCGCGACGGAGCTCGGGACGGCGGCGACGTCGGCTGCCGTGGACTGATCGAAGAAGAAGAACCGGGGCTCGGGTGGGGGAGAAAGGACGGCGGCGGCTCGGTGGTGGCGCGGTGGCGTTGGCCGTGAGAGGAGAGAAGGCGAGTGAGGGTGGCGTTTTGAGCCGGAGAAGAAGGGAGACGGGGCGGCGTGGACGTGGTTGGACGGAGAAGAGGGGCTCGGTGGTGGCGTGGTTGAACGGAGATGAGGGAGAGGTGAGGGAGAGGGTGGCGCCGGCGACCGGAGTTGAGAGGAGGGAGGGACGTCGGGTGAGGCTCGAAGAAGACGAAGAAGAGGGAGTGAGGGAGGGGGATCGGTTCAGCTGTGGGAGAAGGGAGGCAGAAAACATTTAGGGTTAAAACCCTAAATGTTGGTATTTATACCCAGGCTTGGGCCGAGTCACCAAACTGGGCCGGGTCGATAGTCGGGTCTGGCCCAGCCCGGTCCAGCTTCCCTTTTTTTTTTCCAGACTTTTCGAACCGCTTCCCAATCCCGTCAATTAAAACCCGTAAAAAGACAATTAATTTTTTCAGGACTTTACAGTCTACCCCCCTTAAAGGAATTTCGTCCGCGAAATTTAGAACAACGCTCATAAAAGGCACAATAAACACGTACCCTGATAGGTCTCGCGGTAGGTAGAGGATCCCGGGGCCCGGGAATCGGCAACCGTGTACATTCTCCCCGCTGGCGCCTGCTGCCTCTGGCTCGGCGCACTAATTGCTGGATATCCATAGCTCCGCTGCTGGCTCGGAGCTGGCCCGCTCGTCGACGGCTGCGAAAACCTCGACGTTGGCTCTGACGAGGGCGCGACTGCTGTGATTGTCGCCCTGTCGTTGCCCCGAACGGCTCATCGCACTGGCCGATAGTGTGCCCAACGCGGCCGCACCGGTGACACCTGGTCTCGTCGGCCCTCGGACCTGTGTTCATCGGACACTCTCGCTGCATGTGGTCTGGTTGCCCGCAGCTAAAGCATCCCCGCTGTCTCTTTGAAGCGACTGGCCCCATTGACGCCACCGACCCCTGTTGTCTCGACCCATCCTGATGAGCCTGTGGTCGGAAGGATCCCGTGGTCCTCTGTCTTCGCGGGTCTCGTGACTCGGACGGCCCTGCAAAGCTGGTCGGCCGCTGTCGGACCTCACGGGTCCTGTCCGCATCCCGGATACCCTGCTCCACTGTCGCTGCGGTGTCCACGAGATCTGTGTACTTCCTCAGTCTCAAGGCGAGAACCTGGTTCCGAATCCCCAGCCTCAGTCCTCCCTGGAACCACAGGCAACGGTTCTTCTCGGTCATCACCATCTCTGGCGCGAATCTGGCTAAGGCCGTGAATCTGGCCTCGTACTCTGCTACCGTCATCCCCTCCTGCTCCAGATCCAGAAACTGCCGATGTCGCTCCAACCGAGCCGACTCGGGGAAGTAGTGTTCCAGGAAGACCGTCTGGAAGATGCTGTAGTCATAACCTACCATGTCCTTCACACGCCCCTACCAGTGGTAGGCGTTGTCTCTCAGCTGATGGGCTGTGAAGGACACTCTGCGGCGACCGTCTTCGATACCTGATGTATCCAGGTCCCGCGTGACCTGCTCTATCCACCTCTCGCCCAGGTCGGGGTTCGGCTCCCCGACAAATGTAGGTATCCCGAGCTTCAGGAAGTCTAGTAGTGCTCGGGACGTGTGATTCTCTGTCTGACCGGGCCTCACTGGGACCGTGGCTGCTTCCGGGGCTGGCGAAGCCGACTCTCGGCTGGCGATGATCGCCACTAAACTCTGGACTGTCCTGGTCAGCTCATCCAGGGCAGTCATAACGGGTGGGTCTGCGACCGGCGGGACGCTGGGCGTGCCCGTAGAAGGTCCCGCATCGCTCCTCCTGTCCTCACCGACAGGAGTACCCTGCGCCTCGGCTTACTCGGCGGGCTCGACGGTGGGCACCCATCCTGGTGTCCCCGCTGACCGTCCCCGCCTGCCTCTCGCGGGCGCTCGTCCCCGTGCCACTGCTGCTCTTCCTCGTCTTCCACGAGCCATCAGCAGGTATCCTCTGCACGGATACGCGCAAACATTCAGTTTGCGAACTCAAACAAGACAACAAGCTCGAAGACACTAACGTTCACACGGTCTACGTCTACCCCAACGTACTTGCTACTAAACGCCACACCGTTCACGCTAATCATACTTTAATTATAATAACGCGTAAGCGAAGCCTCAATTTTTTTGACCACACAAACGTACACCAAGCCCTCATTCGGTCCTTTATGCATTTACTTATAACTTTCCGCAACCAAGCCAGTGTTCGCTACTCGTCCCTTGCGGGAAAAGTAGTAAAGGGGATGAGCGTTAAGCTCACCTCCACGGACACCCGCTCGGTTATGGCATACTAGTAACGCACCAAAGACTTACCACTCTAGTCAGGGCAAAACACCAACACAAAACTGAAGCCAAACATCCCGCCGTCCATGCTAACAACATCTCAAGTACTCGCTCGAATAAGATAAACCCCGACACGGGAAATGCGTCCTCAAAACAGTAAGACACCACGGCTCACGCTATTAAAGCCTTAAGTATACTAATACATAAGCGTAAAACTCAACAACAGTCCAACCGTACATTAGGCCTACGGCCTCTACAACCCATAACCGCGAACACAAACCCATAAAACCAACGCTCAACCGCACGAACACAAACCGAGTCACACAACCACAAACCTACACGCACAACGAAACGAACTCTTACCCTAAGGTACTCGTATTCTACCAGTCTCTTGGCGACCCGCACACTCGTGCATCGCGGACAAATTACCACCAAAACGACCCAACACGTACCACAAAACCCGACTAAACCACGAACAAGCCAAACCGGCCAAACGCCCATAACAACAACAACGACGACACCCGCCCACCGGGCCAACCAAAGTCAAATAGCGCCCACCGGGCCAACCAACAACAATCACAATATGTCCACAGGGCCAATCGAAGTCAGACACAAACGCCCACGGCGTCACACAAAATCATGACACGCCCACCGGGCCTACCAACACCGAACCACGCCCACCGGGCCCAGCACAATTAGACACACACGCCCACGGCGTCAAACAAAATCAAAACACTCAAATTTCTTTTAAAGTTTTCTCCACTTCATTAAAACCTCAATTCTTGACATCAGGTGGTTACAACCCGGTCCAAGCGTCCCTGAACTACGTTGTACCGACTTGATATCAGCACCATCACGTTCGACTACAGGAGCGCTCCTGAGTCGACCCGCGAAAACTTAAAAATGTTTCACGCAGCAACAACAATCAGCAAGCCAGCAAGAAAACACTGCTCGTACACACAAAACAAGCAGGACTCACAACACCACGGGTCTACACACGGTTCCCGACCTGTGTACCCAACGTACGACGGGACTCTACCGACTCGACTCCCCCACCTAATTGACGTGCAGTCCGAGGTGTGAAACCTCGACCTCTGATACCAAGCTGTCACACCCCAATTTCAGTAAAACCGAACTAGGGACGCGAACATTTTAAAACATAAAAACACTTGAAAACATGTTTTCATTAAACACTTTAAAAGTACCATTTGTTCAACAAAATAATAATTACAGTTTAAAACACGTCCCAACAAGTGGACAAAAGTACAAGGTATCCGTCACTAGACTCAAAAGACAAAACCCGGACTCCGATCCTAGGTCCACAAGCTTCGAGAGCTCACCTAGTCCGTCCCACGAACAGTACCTGTAGGAAAAGCAGCTAGGGGTGAGCGTTCGCTCACCACCACGGATAACAGACTGACTACGGCATAATTAGCAGACAAAGCAAGTAACACCAACAACGACTCAACACCGGGGAACACCATCCCCAACCCAAGTACTCTGACTGAACAAACACCCACGGTGACCTTCCTCGAACGACTCAACACTCTGACACGTAAAGTACACCTGACACAACGATTGACGACCTCTTCCAAGGACTCAAAAGAAAGTACACAACACCAAACAGCATCACAAGGGATCACACACCAACCAAGATCACAAAGGATCGCAAACCAGCTGCCAAGAACGCCCTCCCGGGACTCTAACCCGGTCAGGCCAACCCAAGAATGCTGCAACTTACCGGGACTCTAACTCATAAGCCAGCCGGAAAATGCTGCAACTTACTGGGACTCTAACCCATAAGCCAGCCGGAAAATGCTGCAACTTACTGGGACTCTAACCCATAAGCCAGCCAAGGTATGCTCACAAACCCAAACCACACACGCGCGGCCAGGACCCCTTTATTGGCGGGCGGGCCCCCTACCCCGTCTGAACATGCAGACGCGTGTGCTCGTGGACCCCCGTTTCAGGAAGCGGGCCCCCAACCTCCGGTAACCACAATCACAATCATCATCACAAACACAATCACAAGCAAAATCAACAACCAGTAACAACACATGTTCAACACTCATAGGCACTCATGGCCACCAAGACACCAACAGTAAAACTCGGACTCAACAGCCCCACAGGCACTCACGGCCTCCCAAGACACACCGACAGTAAGACACGGACTCAACAGCCCCACAGGCACTCACGGCCTCCCAAGACAGCAACCATAAAACACGCTTGCAACTTACCGAGACTCTAACTCATAAGCCAGCTAAAGAAAGCTTACAACCCCCCGAGACTCTAACTCGGTCAGGCCAGCCAAAGACACCAACCTTAGTACACGGGCTCTCAAGGCCACCCAAAACACCCGAGGTAAAGACACGGGTTCAACAACCACACGGGCACTCATGGCCACCCAAAACTCAACAATAAAACACGCTTGCAACTTACCGAGACTCTAACTCGTAAGCCAGCTAAAACACCAACAGTAATGTACGGGCTCTCATGGCCACCCAGGACTCAACAATAATAATGCGGGCTCTCAAGGCCACCCAAGACGCAAAAATAAACAAATCAATCTCCGGCTTAACCCAAACCTCCAACAGTCCTAAAATCGATAAGTTCACAAACAACCTCCGGGCATGGTCATATGCCTCCAGTAAATCAATTACGCTAAGTTCTCTGCTCCTACGACACTACTAAGTGTCACATGCATTTCCAGTATTCGCTACGTTCCCGTATCATGCATTTCTAATAAGCGCTACAACCCCGTATCATGCTTTTCTAATATTCGATAACCTACTCAACCCACGACACCCCGGTGTCACATGCAATTCTACTGTTAACTTTCCCTAGTCATGGCCGAGATCCGGCTACTTTTCCCTACCTCAACCGAAGAGCACCCGCTATGCTTCCTAGCTGCTGACATTCTGGCTCGCTACCTCCGGGCTTCACTTCGATCGAAGCCGGACGCTAAAGATAACACGAAAGCCATAATTAGAGGCGGTTCCCTGGTTAATTTAAAGGTCACGCTTAAACCAGTTTAAAACCGGCAGTTGTCCTTTAAACTCGAGCGGGATAAAAGCGGGGTCACGGTGAATTGGGTTGAGTACCCGAGCACCGAAACCGGTGCATGCGAGGCAAAGTCCCAATGCACGAATCCCGAGGTCCGATTCAGCGGTCTGCTTTTGTTCCTTTTTAAACCCAAATAGCAGTCCATTTTAACAGCCCGATTATTCGTTCCACGCTCAACAGATCAAGATCCATTTTAAATCAAATCTGATTGTTCCCTTAAATCGATTTTCTAAAACCCAAGTTTTATTTCCGACGATTTCATTCCCAAACCATAAAACCAACGTCGTTTTAGTTTATTTCCTAACAAATCTGATTCTCAACTCCTCGATTTAAAACCGTTTTTAAAACCCAAATTGATTTTAATTCCCTTTTATTTTAAATCCCTTTTTCTTTAATCTGATTTTTCGTTTTACAACTTTTCTTTCCAAAATCCTGATTTTGATTCCACTAAACAGATCCAAAATTCACAGTTGTTTTCGTATTAACAGATTCAACATTTACAGATTCAACATTAACAGATTCAACAAATGTCGAGAAAAAAACAACGAAATGGAGGGCTCGGTCAGAAAATCCGACGACCCTCGACAGCGATAAAGCCGGCCGGAGACTCACGGTGGTGGCTCACCGTAGGGAAGTAAGGGCGGCGATGCGGTCTAGAGGTGGCGGAGCACGGTGGCCTCTTGCCCGTCTCAGATCTGGGACGACGGGCTCGGGTTCGAGGGTTCCGAGAAGGGGAGGAGGCGGCGGACTCTCGGGAGAGAGGAGGACGGCGCCGGCGAGTCCGTCTCGGCTCTGGCCGTGCACGGAGACGGCGTGGAGGCGCGACGGAGCTCGGGACGGCGGCGACGTCGGCTGCCGTGGACTGATCGAAGAAGAAGAACCGGGGCTCGGGTGGGGGAGAAAGGACGGCGGCGGCTCGGTGGTGGCGCGGTGGCGTTGGCCGTGAGAGGAGAGAAGGCGAGTGAGGGTGGCGTTTTGAGCCGGAGAAGAAGGGAGACGGGGCGGCGTGGACGTGGTTGGACGGAGAAGAGGGGCTCGGTGGTGGCGTGGTTGAACGGAGATGAGGGAGAGGTGAGGGAGAGGGTGGCGCCGGCGACCGGAGTTGAGAGGAGGGAGGGACGTCGGGTGAGGCTCGAAGAAGACGAAGAAGAGGGAGTGAGGGAGGGGGATCGGTTCAGCTGTGGGAGAAGGGAGGCAGAAAACATTTAGGGTTAAAACCCTAAATGTTGGTATTTATACCCAGGCTTGGGCCGAGTCACCAAACTGGGCCGGGTCGATAGTCGGGTCTGGCCCAGCCCGGTCCAGCTTCCCTTTTTTTTTCCCAGACTTTTCGAACCGCTTCCCAATCCCGTCAATTAAAACCCGTAAAAAGACAATTAAATTGTTTAGGACTTTACAAGGCTAATCAACCTCATTTATATAAAATTAGTAAGGGTTTAGGCATTAATTTCGCATGGGGAGTTGCTGCCAATGCATTAATGGCGCACGGGGAGTTGTTGCTTACACTTTAATGGTTGACAGCAACCTGTGCGGCCAACCCATGCGCCCGCACGGGTGCCGCATGGAGTCGATATTAGGGTTTCTCACCCACGCGAGTGAAAGTTATCCGTCATCAATGCCTATCCGCACGGGTGATAATCGACCCCATCCGGCACCCGTGCGGGTGCTCGTACCTGCCGTGCGGTTCAGTCACAGAACCAAAATGTTCCCTATTCCTTATGTGCTGTTGGAGACATTAAATTTGTTAGTACCTACTACCCACCAACCCAAGCCAAAGTAAGGGTTAGGGTTTATAGGCTATGTGTTAGGGTTAGGGTTTAGGGAATATATTCCTTCCATACAGTTGGTTACATCAAATCGATGTGAGGAGGAATATATTCTTCCTCATCTTCTATAAGTAACAACAATGGAACTACATAATAATCACACACGCATAATCTACTACATCATCACTTCATGTAATGTCAAGGAAAGACTACTCCCCAACCCATAGCCAGGGTTAGGGTTAGGGTTAGGGTTAGGGTTAGGGTTTTGGGTTTCGGGTACAATGAGTAGGGTTTAAGGGTTAGTGTTTAGGGTTTAGGGAATATATTCCTTCCATAAAGTTGGTTACATCAAATCGATGTGAGGAGGAATATATTCTTCCTCATCTTCTATAAGTATCAACAATGGAACTACATAATACTCGCACACTCATAATCTACTACATCATCACTTCATGTAATGTCAAGGAAAGACTACTCTCCTTCCTACGACTCCTCATCCGATGGAAGCTACACTTGGTTTATCGATGGATGTGGTCGTAATACTCCACCACAAGGACAGTATCCATCTCCGGCCCAAGAATACCCGGAAGATGAAGAGCAAGGAGAAGAAGAGCCACCGGAAGAAGCAGAGCCTCCCGTACACGACTATCCAGTGAAAGGAGAAGGAGAAACTGAAGTATATGGTAGCGATACAGTGAAAGGAGAAGGCAAAACTGAAGTATATGGTAGCAATACAGTCAAATGGTTTGGAGATACTGGACAATATGGTAGCGGTGAAGTTGAAAGCGGTGATGAGGCAACATCGGCCTTCAATGGCCCACAAAGGGCAGCCCCTAAGAAGAAAAAGTAACATTTGCAAGTGTTTTGAACTTGTACATTCCTTTCAGACCTGCCCGTACGGGTGTGTCATTAACCGCACGGGTTTAGCAGTACACCGCACGGGTATTCTTGTAGACCGCACGGGTATGTTAGTAGACCGCACGGGTTTAGCAGTAGACCGCAAGGGTATGTTAGTAGACCGAACGGGTTAGGTAGATAAGTGACGCCACACGGTGTACTCAACGCTGTGCAGGTATATTTATAGACCGCATGGTCATGTTATTGACCGCACGGTTGAATAGAGACAGATTCAAAAATTACGCTCAAAGATGAAATCCATTATTATTCAAGTCCATGACATTACATTACATGGCAGACAGTTGGTTAATAACACGCTCATCATGGTCTTTCATCTCAGCCATCCACTAAACCCAACGCGGGAACCAAGCAGGCTCCACGACCGAATCTAAGTCATCCACAATCCCGTATGTCCAACCAGCCTTTCCAACGGGGGTCCAGGATATGGTGCGTCTTTCTCACGCATGAGGCGCTCAATGACTTCCCACCGGTCCATGGCGTCAAGGAGTCCTCGGTCGAACTCAAGCACCCACGCGGGTTCAGGTGGTGGGCACCTACGCGGGCGATGTCCTACGATGTTTCTTGTCGCTTCGCATCGCCTCCATCGTCGCTCAAGACGTGCATCGTGGTTTGGGTCCATGCTGTCACAAACATAATATGGTTACACCACTTAAACAAAAACACACATATACAAAAAACAAGAATGCATGAACACAAGTCGAATACCCGAGAAGAAGAGCTTGATGTCGTGTAGATGAAACGAAGTTAGTGAAGAGGTATGCTTTGAAGATGAAAATGAGGCTAATCAACCTCATTTATAGGAAATGTTTCAGGGTTTAGGCATTAATGTCGCTCGGGGAGTTGTTTCTAACACATTAATGGGTTCGGCATTCAATGGTTGACTCATTAATGGTCAGTCCATCTGGTAGGTGAAAGCCCGTGCGGCAGATAGGTACACCCACACGGGTGAGAAACCCTAATATCGACCCGTTTCGGTCCCGTGCGGGTTTACGTATCTGCCGCGCGGGTGAGAAACCCTAATATCGACCCGTTTTGGTCCCGTGCGGATGTACGTATCAGCCGCGCGGTTTGCTGTCAACTATATGGACTGCACAGTACGTAGTCAAACATAACTCCCAACCCATTAATGTATGGCAACAACTCCCGCTGCGACATGAATGCCTAAACCCTAACTCCATACCCATTAAAGTTTTAGCAACAACTCCACGTGCAACATTAATATTGTTATCGTAAATTTATGTATTTATATTTAATAATTATCAACGACATACCCTGTTTTAAACAACTATCAAGAAGTAAAATAAAAGTTATATTTATTAATCCGAAAACCAAATACACTAAGTAGCCCGAAGAGTGTCAATGAGACTCAGCTCGATTTCTTTGTTCCGAGCCATCCACTCTACGTAACCCTGGAACCAAGAAGGCTCATCGAAAGAATCAAGCAAGTCATCCTCTGTTACCGAAGGGTGTGGTACAAGAGGGTTTGCACCGTAAGGGGGTGGGGACATGGTAGATGCTTGTCGCGCATGAGTCGCTCAATTTGTTCCAAGCGCTCATTTGCTTCTTCGAGTAAGCGGTAGTACTCGATCGACCATGCTGGTTCTGGTGCTTGATACAGCCGTTCGGGAACGCGAACTATCCGGTTGTCACTGATTCTGGTGATGATTCCGGCATTCTGCTGTCGCCTCGAGGGGATGAAGCCAGGAAGAAGAGGATCATGGTTCGGTTCCATCCTGTCCCAAACATATACACACTTACACAACAAAAACAACTATGGCGAGGGAAGCTTTGACGAGGGCAGTGAAGATAATGGGTGTGCTGAAGCCCATTTATGGGTGTAGTGACATTAATAGGCATGCCAAGTTATTGGTGGGGCATTAATAGGCATTCAGAGGTGTTGTTGGGATATTAACAGCATCCAAAGGCGTGGTTGGGACATTTATTGTCCCAACAATAATAATATATTTTATTTCAAAATTTAAATGTTGGACCCCGTGCGGCCAACCTACGGCCCTCACGGGTGCACACAGACGACGTCAGGGTTGACAGCAAACCTTGCGACAGGCGACCGGCCAGCACGGATACTCACAACATAGGTGAGGGTTGACAGCAAACCGTGCGGCAGTCGACCGGCCCGCACGGATGCTCACAACATAGGTGAGGGTTGACAGCAAACCGTGCGGCCATTCCCTTATTCCCGCACGGGTGCCACAACATAAGTCAGGGTTGACAGCACCCCGTGCGGCTAGGTTCTGGACCCGTGCGGTAGTACATAGAGTTGTACACTAACCCCTCGTATAACCGCACGGGTTAGTGTCATAGCCGCACGGCGAAATGCATTCCAACAGTCTTGCCAATCAACACACAAGACATAAGTACCAAATAAGAAACACAATTACATTCAAATCCTTAATGTACCAAAACCTAAGTACCAAATACTCCAAAACCAAAGAACCACACTGTACGACAGTTATAAACAGATGCTTGATCTCCAAAACCTACAAAAGTAGTTTCCAGTTCGACATGGCCTCAATGGCGTACTTTTTCCGATACTGCTGCATAATGGTGTCTCGTAAGTGCTTGTCGAACTCCATTCCTGCCAACTTCAGCTGGATCATCTTCAGCGTGCATATCCCAGTGTCGCCACGACTACCAAAATATACACCGGAAATGTTAAACATTAAATAAACTGTGTATCTATGCAAATTAAACGGAGGAAATTTCATACTAACACTTTTGTCTGATGTACATCCGGGACCCTCAGGTGGGTGAATGGTTCCTCGTACAACATCTTGTTCTCCTCGATCAAGAATCCTGAATGTAACAACATCCTCAGAATCATGCAGGCATACGGCCTAATCAACAGGTTTAGCTCAGCATCCGATGTCCACCAGTGGAAGTTGTCGTAGACATTAATGTTCCTTCCAGCTAGGTCCACCTCTAACAATATCCATGACCAACCCGCGCTCCCCTTCACGTGCTGTACTGGAAAGTAAACCTTCTGCAACTTTGTCCAGCTTTTCCTAAACTCCTGTGGAGTAGCACCAAGAGCATATTCCATCAACAGAGTCGAAGGCCTACCCTGCATGTCTGTCTCGAAATCTATTCGGCATATCTCCTGGAACAACCCATCCAGTACAGAAGAGTCCTGATCAGTGAAAACACCCCGATACAGGCGTTGTTGTTTCCGTCTCCCGTACAACTGATCTTCCATTTGCTGTGTGCAATGAAAATCAGTAACCAAGTAAATATTAGTATAAAAATGCATTTGTATTCATAAATTTTAAGAACAGTTAAACAAAAGGTTATACAATAAATATAGTATACGAACCTCATGGGATACCGTTGATCCAGCTTTCAAGAGGGTCTTGAAATATTGTTTACCCCTTGTGCCGTACGGAGTCATGATATCCTCGAACCCAACAAAGTTTGTCAACACCTTGGAATTTTTCTTAGCACCACTTTTGTACGCCCCGCTCAGATTCCACACTTTCTGCGACTGCATTTCTACGTGGGACACCTCGCGTACTCTCTTCTTCTTTCTTGAACTAGGACCCTCAGTGTCTGGCACGCATACCATGATGTGGGCTGTAGAGTTCTCGGGAGCTGCGATAGGCGGTGTAGGTGTTACTGGTACGGCATCCATCCAGGATTCACTTGACTCTTCCTCAAGTACTACACATGTTGCACCTTCAAGAGAAGGTTCATACCAGGAACTCGGTGTGCTCGTCCCCGACTTTGTCTGCTCTGCCGATGCTTCCACTGCCCCCTCTACCGGTCCTTCTTGTTGTACCAGGTCCTGTAACACAGACTGTACCACCTCGGCATCTTGTACTCATGAAAGGACATACTCACTTCCTCCTCCAGATGCGGTAACACGGTCTGCGGGTTCCCCAGTAGAACCAGTAGTCTCCACTTCCAGTATTTCTCTAGGACCGCCTGCAACTGGACCGGGAGGCCTTGACTGTGCACCATCATCCTGTCGAGATCCGGTGTCTGCTTCTGTGGCACGTTCACGGGCAGCAGCGTTGGCTCGAAGTATCCTAAGGACCTCATCCATTTGAGTCCTTAACTCTGTAAATAGCCCCTCAGCCCATGTCCGCATCTCTCCCATTTCAGCTTTAAAAGCTCGGATTTCTTCCAGGACAACTGACTGATCCACCGATGCGGGCTCTCTGACATCTTCCCGTACGGGGTCTACCCGTACTTCTTCTCTGTCGGCTGTCTCCTCGACCAGCGGTGACAAATCTACTCCTCCAGTTGCATCTTCAGCAACCGGCTGAGCTGCAGGGTCCGGCTGCACTACCTCATCATCCCAATGGATGGATCCTCCATTCTCCAAAAATGCAGACAGACGATCAATGTCGGAATTCGGATGCTTTTCTGGTAGTTGTCCGATATTCTGCATCCACGGGAGTAACATCTCCGCTGTCGTCGGGACGAGGACACTGTTGGCCACCTGCACCTACATGGACATAACAATTACACTACATTGTTGTGGCCCAGCTAAATCAAACTTAGGTAAATCAGAATACCAAATTAACATTTTTTTACCTCAACTTTTGCAAGTGCAGTGGTGACCTCTTCTGCAGACGGCGGCTTGGACCACTTCGGAGACCATTTGAAGAATCGTGGCTGCTCCCCCGTGTAATCTTTATCTATGCATGCCCATAATTTTGCCACTTCTGGCATACACTCGAACGCCAATATCTGTGTAACATAGGTAGTCATTCAGAAACCCGTCAAATCATATATATATTATTTTGCGGATAATAAAATTATCGGTAATTACTATTGTACGTACCGTCAACACGGGAAGAAAACCACAAATGGTCCGGGTTGAACCACTGGTTGCAGTGGCGGACGCAGCATACTTTGCCTCCAAATCTCGCATGCAATCCCTCCTCAGCCATTCGAAGGCTACATACCCCCATGGGTACTTGTTGAACATCTCGAGGTTATCCGCTAACCCGAACCAACAATCAGACACCAATTGACCTCTTTTTCCACTCGGTACCAATGCATCTGAGACGAAGAGAAGTTGAGCCAGTTTGCAAATGTCTAGATCTGGGGCTGACTTATTCCCTCGACTTTCAACCCGTTTAGTCACCAGTTCCTTCAACTTTGCCTCTAACGTTTCAGTCGACACACGCTCAACCTTTTCAAAATGTTTGATCTTCAACACTGTGCACTTGAATTGTTGTTGGAGCGCTTCATCCCCATCGTTGGGTTGACTGCAATTCAACCCAGTTATCAGCGCAAAGTCCTTAAGGGTCAACCTGATCGGTCTCCCTTTAAACACAAACCATATCTCGGATGATCGTGGTATCTTCGTGCTCCTAGCCAATAGGGCCCACGCAAGGTTGTTGGCGTGCATCCACTTTTTTGGGATCTTAGTGAACCTCCCAAATGGACCCTCTTGGAGCAGTTCAATTGTCGACTTGTCATCTTTCAAGCCTTTCACCCTTGTTTCCAGGATTGTATAGTTGCACCTCTGACTGAGCCGACATTAGAACAACTGATCTTCTGTTAGTTCTGTTTCCAATCGTGTATAGTCCTGAGGTGGTTCCGAGGGAGTCGCACTTGGAAAAGACCGAGAGGTACTAGCTGTCATTGTCTGAACAAGTACTACTACAATTCATCAGTACATGAAAATATGTACAGAAATGCAAATATCAACATGAACAAACAGTGTAACTACCCGTGCGGGTAGCATAACCAGCCGCACGACTGTCAGAGGCGCCATACACTAAATACCATTCTAACCGCGCGGGATCAGAATGTGCCCGCGCGGCTTTACAACGCGCATGACAGTTGTCCTCCAAATTAGAAAACGCCGTCGTTTTCAGGCCCAACGCGAGTTCGCGACACCAAAAACGACGTCGTTCCTTTGTCCCCGCGCGGTTTTTCAATACGCCGCGCGGTTTACAAAGTTCAACCCCGTGCGGGTGTTCTCTCTCGGTATCCCAATACGCCGTCGTTTCTTAGGCCCCGCCCGAGTCCACAACGTCCACATTTCGAGGGCCCAAAACGCCGTCGTTTCAAGAACCCGTGCGGGGGTCACACTACCCGTGCGGTCTACACCCCTACTCCTTCCCGTGCGGGTCAACCGCGTGTTCTCCACTACCAAAACGGCACCGTTTCAGGTATGCCGCGCGGGAGATAAGACTCCGCGCGGGTTACTGGTCCACAGTGATGAAACCCTTGCCTTCTTCTCCAAGGGTCAACACCAGTCGTGCGGGCTTAGGTCATCGTGCGGGGGACGGGGGACCTTGATCCTTCCCCGGCAAAGGCCCCAAAACCACGGCGTTTGCCTCACCAAACACCGTCGATTGGGCAACCCAGCACCGCCGATTTCTACTCCCTAGGGTTTTCATTTACTAATTCTACCCTAAATCTTACTTACACTGCAATTAAGTCGTACCTGGGAAGAAGTCGTTGTTGTGGAACTTAATCGCGACGGAGAAATTGCCGGCGTCGTTGACGGTTGCTCGGATTTGCAGAGAGAGAGAGAGAGAGAGCAGTTTGATTTGATGAGTTTGAATGAAGTGAGCGAGAGGGGAAGGAGTGGAGGGAAGTGAAGGGTCAGTCTGAGGGTATTTCAGTCCTTTCATCGTTTTTTTGGTCAAACGCGGTCAAACTGGGTCAAATGAAGAAAAAGTTAAAAATGGCAAAAGACGGAGGCTACCCCTCAAAATCGATATTGGTAGAAGGTCTTTTGGATAAATCCTCCTGTGTGTGGTACTGGTGGTGGCAGTAGTGGGAGTGAGATTAGTGGAGTTGGTGAAGAAGAAGAGAAAAATGGCAAGTGGTGTGGTGGATGTGTTTGTAGATTCTTTCATCCTCTTAAATTGTATAAATGAAAAAACAAAAAGCGACTTTGTCGCTATACCAAAGTTAACCAAACCTTTGTCGCCTTTGCTCATCACGTGTCCGATTCATTTGTATCTCTTTTATTGAAAACATTTTATGTCTTAGTTAAAAGCTGAGAAGTAACATGAACATGTGTCATAAACCACCACAAATGCCAGTACATTTTAATTATACAGTGTCAACCAGAAAATGGAATTCTAATTATTCAAGTTTTCAAATAGGCATCCCATCAAAATAAGACACCCAATGATGAAATTACTCGAAGTGCATATCTATGATGCAGAAGATAGCAGAAATAGTCATAAAGCATAGAAACCTAACATCATCTCCTAGCAACATACAGTTTTCTATCACTCCTGACACATTCAGTAATGCAGTTGGAAAATCTGGATCCAATGACCTCAGGGTAAGGATGGCTACTGCTTCTTCTCTTCTGGTTTCCTTGGCTGTACGGAGAAATCACAAGATAAGAACATACGAAACGAATCAAAATTTAGAGATACGAGCGTACTGCATATGCAAAAATCGGAAAACCATAATCAAATAAGAATAGGGTCCATATACTGACAAAAGAAAGATGCTACGAAGAAAGTGGCAAACTTCTCAAGAGATATTTGGGGTATTTACTAATCATTAGAAGAATAAATGTGACGACATGGCTACAATGATTTGTGTGTATTTTCTACGGTGGCTACTGTAGCAGCAACATTATTCTAATTCTCGCGGGATCTAGTTGATGTGTCACAAGATATAAAGTTGTTTATGGTTGGCACTTCAGTGTTCGAACGTAGATTGAGACAAATGGTTAGGATTTAGTATATAGGAGAATCAGTTTGGTTCCATGCCAAGGAGGTCAACAACAGATGTTATCCATTTCCTTCGTGAACTGATATAATTTTACAGGGAGAGGAGTAAGGACCTATACATGGTATTATTTAATGATTTTAGAACAAAAAATTATGACAAAGTGCCAAGGGATGTGTCGTGGTGGACTTTGGCTAAGAAACATGTTCCTCTTAAATCTATTAGTATCATCAAGGACATGTATAAAAATGTCTTAACCCACATACGAAATAGTAGTGGCTTAACAAGTGAGTTTTCAATTTAGATTGGTTTACATCAGGGATCCTCTTTGAGCCCTTTTTTGTTCACTCTGGTGATGGATGAGCTAACTCGAGATATCCGAATAGAAATGTCATAGACTATTTTATTTATTTGCAGATGATGTGGTGTTGATCGACAGGACAAGAGCATGGGTGAATGCAAACTAGGAGCTATGGAGAAGAACTTTGGAATCAAAGAGTTTTCGGTTAAGTTGGGGAAAGACAAAGCATATGGAGGGATGCTAGTTTAATAGACATCAAACTCATGATTTGGGTACCGTAGCACTTGATGGGAAAGAGGTACCGAGCAACAATCAATTTGAGTATTTAGGTTCTATTCTTCGGAAGAACGGAGAATTGGATGTTCATGTCAACCACAAGATTCAAGCATGTCGGTTGAAATGGCGAAGCACATAAGTTCTATGTGACAAAAGTTTTCCTCAAAAGTTCAAAGGAAAATTCTACAAGGCTGCTATTAGATCGGCATTACTATATGGGGCAAGATGTTGGGATACCGATTGACAAAAGGAAAATGGACAAAATGCGCAAGATCCATTGCATGTGTGGGCACATGAGTATGGACACAGTTTAAAACGAGGTAATTCAAATCAAAGTAGGTATTGCGCCTATAGATGAGAAGATCAAGAACATCGGTTACGATGGTTTGGTCATGTGCAGCGTAAACTTGTCGAGACACCAGTATGAAGGGTTGAAAATATGAATTTAGGAGTCTTTAAGAGAGCACAAGGACAACAAAAAAGACGTGTGCAAAAGTTATCCCCAAAACTAAGGATTTGGTAATCATTGCAGACAATGGAGATCAAGTATTCAGGTGAATGACTCAATGTAATTTGCATTTGGTTCATGGATCCTACCCCTATTGATTGGGAAAGTGGCTAAGTTGTTGATGTTATTCTCTAGTCGCTCGTTACGAAGGACAAGACAATGAGTTGTGATTACATTACCCCTGCCTTGCTGGTATAGTGATGCAAAACATGTGTGATTGCACATTACCCCAATCAAAGAGTTGGGACAGAGTTTAGGTCATAAGCGTGATTGCACATTACCCCAATCAAAGGGTTGGGACAGAATTTAGGCCATATGCGAGATTGCAGGTATAAGTGTAAAAAAAACATGTTCCCTTCCCAACATATCTTCTCATAGTGTCTGATTTATTGTATGTGACTAATACAGGTTGCATGGATGCCTGCAGCACCCATTTCATGTAAATTTACTTTCTACGCCATATATTTCAGAAGATGCAAATGCAAAATCAATTGCAACAGATCAGCTTGGGTTGAAAACAAGAGCTGAAGCAAAATCTGGGTTCCTCTACAGACAAGCACCAGGAAACAGATATGGACTGAGCTTCTACATTTGCCAGTCTATTATAAAACTTCCATGTACTTTAAAGAGACTAAACATCATAATTTCCCATATGAAAACCATAGTATAATCAGATAAACAGAATTAAATTGTAAATCTGACATCTATACCTCTTGAAAAAGAGGAAAGAAAATACTTCCCAAATATTAACCAGCTAGACAATGCAAACAACTACTTGTAGTACTAGTTAATAACTACGTATTGAATATAATCAAGATAACAATTGATGATAAAACCAAACACATCCATTTTATTCTAGAAGAATGACTATACCAGTCCTCAGAACTATCTTTTCTAACATCTGATCCAAGTAGCTCCTAACACCAGACCTTAACACCTAATCAATTTGTTTTCTTAATGAGAGGAAACTATTGGAACTTTTTAATGTGAATATAAATGAAAGGTACAATTTCTTAAACTATAACGCTAAACTAGCTTCCACTTTCTTCAAATTACCCAATTTCTTCGCTTCAGCTTTTTCCAGGTAGCTAAACCAATAACTTCATGTTGGGTTGAACAATAAAACAATAATCTACTGATCAACAATCGTTTTTTCTAGGTATAAGAGGAACTGATCCGAGTGAAACACGCCGAAGTATCAGATCTCAGACCATGAAATTCGTAGTTTGGGGAAACCCACCCACCCACACTACCTATTCGACCAAATGCCCCAACCAAAAACCATACTAAAACCCCAGAAATTAAGAACGAAGAATGCCCAATTACCTTAGTAGGGGGCGCCGGTTGATGGAGCTCCTCAGCGGGGATGATGACAGGCCAGGCCTCGCCAGCTTCACGGAACATTTGCTCAGTCTCAAGGTAGCGACCCTTTTCGAGAATCATGGTCCTGATGGTATGGGCGTTGGTGGAGGTGGCGTCGAAGGCCTCTTCGACTCCGTTTGCGAAAGTGACGGAGATCTGGGGCGGATGGTCGTCGGTGCGGCGCTTGACGGTGACCTGGCAGGCCGGGTTGGATTCCTTGGCTTTCATGGTGTTGCACTGAGCCAAGAACTCCATGCACGATGCTATGCGAGGGTCCAATGCGTTGAACTCGATCTTCACTTTCGAGAGAAACTTGAGCATCTTTATCGCCGCCGATGTCCTCCGGTGTTTGATGGATGCTCAAGGGTATAGGACTCAACTCTCTCGGTCTGCATTTGTTATTATAAACCGAACCAAAGCGGTCTGGTTGAACCGTTTCTTCTTCTGCCCGGTTTGGTGTAAGCAACATTCAATATGGCTAATGGGTGTACCATACTTATGCTAAATACAATTTTCACTAATACTCTATTTTTTGAAACATAGACAGTATTTTTATTATTTAAAGAGTCTTAAAATATATAGGAGTGCATCCGGTATAGTAAAACCGGATCACGAATGGACAGACATAGAACGAATCTTTCGAGCTAGCCAATGGGTTGCTCCGTTCGTTGTTCTAGGAGTGTACTCGAGTTTGACGTCTTCGAGAGATAAAAAAATGGGTCGATATTGATCAAAAACCCGACCTAGAGGTGAGAATAGGGGAATTGAGTTCAGAATCAGGTTGACCACATACTGGGCATCACTTCGGATAACCACTCTCGTCCTACCCTGCGTACGGGTCCACTATAGAGCTTCCAGGACAGTCCTGGCTTCAGCATACTCGACTCCTAACTGTCCCTGCAATACCCCATTCCGGGCATCCAACACATAGCCTGTGTCCGACCTGCATATCCAACTCCAACCCAATTGACTCGTATCAGTAAAGACTGCCCCGTCTACATTTATAGTGACCCACTGTTCCGGTGGTGGGGTCCATCCTTTCACCCGTGAGGGGGCGGGATTAGGTGGACATATGATCCCTTTGTGTGCTTCCGACCAACTATGCAGGTAGTTTTGTACGATTGAAACCACGTCTTTGACCGGTTGTAGGGTATGTTCCCAAACGACCCATTACGTGCCTTCCAAATTTCCCACATGGTCATTGTTATATGACTCTTCGAGCCCATGTTCGGAATTTTCATAATCAAGGTTAGCCATGATTCTAAAGCATGATGTGGGAGGATAGGAACCTGCATATGTGATTTTTCCCATACCGTCATGGCAAACTTGCAGTGTAGAAGGAGATGTGATGTAGTCTCACAATCCTCTTGACAAACAGGGAAATTTCTGGAATTGGGATAAATTTTGTCCAGAGATTTGCTGCCACCTGAAGGGTACCAAAGAGAGCTCGCCAGATGAAAATCTAAATACGGGGCTGGATGTCCAAGGCCCACAACCTTGTCCAAATCGTGACCCTCCTGTGGGGACCCATATTCCACTGGCTCGGGATAGAGCCCGATACCCCTGTTTACAAGTATATATGTCTGTCACGCCCCAATTTCAGCGAACCGAAACTAGGGACGCGAACGTTTAAAAAAGTTACAAGACTGAAACCTGTTTTCGATAAATCACCTAAAAAGTCAGTTTAGTTCCACAAAAGAATAATATTTACAACTCAAAATAAAAGTCCCACACTTGGACAAAACGAGATACACGTCTCTAGACTCAAACACCCAGCAACCCGCTTCAAGCTCTTCAAGCTTCAGAAGCTCACCTAGTCCAGACTACGAACGGTACCTGTAGGAAAAGCAGCTAGGGGTGAGCGTTCGCTCACCACCACAGATAACATACTGACTACGGCATAATTAGTAGACAAGCCGATGACACTAACAACGACTCAAAGACACACACACGACCAGTCTTTTCCTCAACTGACTCAACACTCGGACACGTTATGTAGACCCCACACTACGATCGACGACCTCCTCCAAGACACGATTGACCACACAATACCAAACAAGATCACAAAGGATCGCAAACCGGCTGCTCAGTAACCAATCTCTGTCTCTCGCCCTTTACCGATCATAGACGTGGTCAGGCGGTCGACCTGTCGCGCAACTTCCCTCGATCCCAGTCGGGGGGCTAACCCACAACCTCTCCGCTTCACCCGATCCCAGTCGGGTGGTTAGCCACACCCGCGCGTCCTTCCCCCGATCCCAGTCGGGGAGCTAGCCCACAACCCCTCCGCTTCTCCCGATCCCAGTTGGGAGGCTAGCTACACCACACAACCTCCACCAGCAACCAGTAACCAATCACAAACACAAACAAGTTCAAACAGACAGTAACGACACCGGTGACAACTCCACAGGCACTCAAGGCCAACAAAACACCGACAACCAAACACAGGTTCAACAACCCTACGGGCCCTCATGGCCACCCAAGACACCAACGATAAAGTACGGGTTCACAACCCCACGGGCACTCACGGCCACTCAAAATACCGAAACGACAACACGGGCTCTCATGGCCACCCAAGACTCAGCAATAATTAACACGGGCTCTCAAGGCCACCCAAACTCAATCAACAAATAACACGGGCTCTCAAGGCCACCCAAACTCAACAACAAACAACACGCAACAACCTCCGGGCATGGTCATATGCCTCCAGTGAAACAGTTAACGCTAAGTTCTCTGCTCCTACGACACTACTAAGTGTCACATGCACTTTCAGTAATCGCTACGTTCCCGTATCATGCATTTCTAATATTCGATAACCTAAATAACCCACGACACCCTGGTGTCACATGCAATTCTACAGTTAACTTTCCCTAGTCAGGGCCGAGATCCGGCTACTTTTCCCTACCTCGAAAGCAACTCCAGAAGCGCTCCACTAAACCCGAGATGAATCGCAGTCACTCGCCGAGCCTCCCTTTGCCTCGGTCCGCAGCACGATCTAAAAGAACACAGATTTAACTCACTTTAAACTAGTACGAACCGGTCGAAAATAAATAACTCAAAGCCCAAAATAAAAACGGTTCCGTCGTTCAGTTAACGGCTACGATTTGTCCATTTTAAACTTGACAGTTGTCGTTTACACTCGAGCGGGATAAAAGTCGGGTTACGACGGATCGGGTTCGAGCACCCGCGCACCGAACCCAGGTTTGATCTAAACCCAGTTTAAACCCCTTTTTAACTTAAAACCGTCTTTGGACTCCTTTGCTTTGTTTAAAAACGACTTTGACTTGAACACAACGGTTTCCTTCCGCTCGTTTCCAAACTTGATATTTTTGGTCCGAAACCCTTCTAAAACCGATTTGATTTCGTTTTCCCTCCTTTTTGATTTAACTTCACTCAAATTCGTTTAACGACCGACCTTCGTTTTAGAACCCAATTAATTCAACCGATTTAGTTTTATCGATAACTAATTAATCGAACTTTTAACCTAAAACAGATTTTTCAACGTAACGTTCAAATTAAACCCTTTTCTTCTTCAACGTTAACAAAATCTGGAAAAATCGTTCGAAACATAACAATAATATCAAAACTTTGTTCAACTTTACAATTTTCAGATTTACAACAATACTACAAAACTTTTAAACAACCAGATCTACGTTTTCTGTTCTGTTCCCTTCCATTTCGGGAGCTCCGTTCCATCCCGACCGGATCTGAACGAACTCGGGAACGGGAAAGCAAAGACGAAGAAGAACGGATCGGGTTAGGTACGGCCGACCACCGGCGCCGGTCGGCCGAAGTTCCACGGCCGAGAACTAACCGTGAGGATGGCGGCGGTGTACGGCGGCGCACGGCTGCGTAGGGCTCGGGTTCGGACGGCTCGTCCCGTTCCGGATCTGGCGAGCTCGCCGGCGACGGCGGGAGCTCGGGGCGAGTTAGGGCTCGGACGGTACCGGTGGTGGACGGTGGTGGCATGGGGAGCTCGGCGGCGAAACTGGTGGCCGGAGCTGGTGGTGGCCGATGCTGGTTCAGCGAGGAAGACGAAGGAGCAGAGTGAGGCAGGGAGCTCGGGGACGGGGTTGCCGGAGCGGTGACGGGGTCGGGATGGAGTAGAAGAGGACGGGACGGTGAAGACGGCGTGTTCTCGGACGGGGACGGAGACGACGGCGTGGGGAGAACCGGTGGCCGGAGCTGGTGAGGAAGACGAAGGAGAAGGGTGAGGCCGGGAGCTCGGGGACGGGATTTCGTGGCTGGCCGGACCGGTGACGGAGTCGGGATGGAGGAGGAAGGGATGAGACGGTGCCGGTGAGGGAGGTGGCGGCCGGAACTGTGGTGGCCGGGGATGGTTCGGCGAAGAAGATGAACGGAGGAGAGAGAGGGAGTCGGGTAGAGAGAGAGGAGAGGGATGGAGGCTGTGGTTGAAATGCTGAAACCCTAGTTTCAGCTTATAAGGGGTGCGACTTGGGCCGGCCCTCTTGGGCCTCAGACAGCAAACAGGCTCAAGCCCAAGTGAGGGGAAGGGCCTGCTGGCCGAGTCTGGCCTGCCCAGATCCCTTTTTTTTTTTTGCACTTGTTTCAAAACCTACCCTAAGGTTTTCGTTTGCAAATTAATACCTTAACGAAACGGAGCGGGTTTTACATGTCTCTCGAGTTATAAACCCAGTACCACCTGTCACGAAGATTTGGAGCTGGTGTAGGTACCTGAAGGATATCTTGTACTACTCCCGGTAGGAAATAAGATTGAATTTTGGGAACGTCCCAACTATCACCTTGCTGTGTAACTAGGTCTGATACCTTCAAATCTGCCACCCCGAAGTATGCACTAGTATGATTGAGACGTTTCCTATGAGCCACGGTATTCCTTCTGCCCCTGTGGTTCGACCATCCCTAATAGTACGATGTACTCCTTGACAGAGGACCTCTTGAGTAGCCCGTAAACCCGTCCAAAGAGCACTCATATTACCACCTCCATCTATCGTAAGAAAATCACTCTTAGGACAATATATAGTCTTGAAAATCGCACAACTAAGCATGGCAGGTCCGATATAAACTTCCATCCCATCTTGGCATGGAGAGTGATGTTCATATCACGCATATCTCGAAAGGCCATGCCCCCTTCTTCTTTTGGCTTGCATCAATTCGCCTAATCTTGCCAAATTATCGGCTTTGTAGCGTGAGGAGTCCTGGCCCACCAATAATGGGCTAAAGACACATGTATCTGATTCGCCGATCCCTGGGGAAAAAGGAAGACACTCATAGCATAAATAGGTAATGCCTACAGGACGGATCTAACCATTACCTTTTTACCTCCAACGAACAACATATGCCCATCTTAGGAGCCAATCTTTTTAGCAAGTCTGTCACAAATAAGTTGGAGGCTTTGTCCTCTCTTCCTTCCCAACATATCCGGCACTCCTAAATACATAGAGGCTTGAGATATTTCATATATTTCCAATATAGCACAACAAACTAGCCGATCGCTCTGAGCAATTTTCGTGCTAAAAAATATTGAGGACTTTGCCTTATTGATTACTTATCATGACATGTCACTAAAAGATGTAAGGATATTCTGTAGCTGTTATGCCTCGTGATGATTAGCTCTGCAGAAGATATAAAAATCATCTGTAAAGAAAATGTGAGAGACCACAGGGGCATCTCTGGCAATTGACACCCCATGGATGTTACCTGCACGTTCTTCATGTGCTAACATACGGGATATGCCCTCCATACAGAACAAAAACAGATATGGAGAAAGAGGATCACCCTGACGAATACCTTTGACTGCCGTGAATGATGACATATGCTTCCCCCCAAGGTGATCATGTATTGGATGGACTGTATGCAAGCTAGTATCAGTCCCCTCCAAGCCGCCCAAAGCCAAAACCCCCTTGAACCCTGAACCCTAAATATAAATGCGTTATTTTGAGCCACATACCTCACGATATCTCTATCGTGTGTATCTAAAACTGTATCTATGAGGAGGGTCCATTTCGGGTTCGTTAAGAAGCCCAATTCCAAAAAAGTTCGCATTAAAATAGATAAAAGCTAAATGCATTATTTTGAGCCCCGGATCTCACGAGAGCTCTATCGCGTGTATCTGAGACCGTGTCCAGGAGGAGGTGCCGATTCAGGTTCGTTAAGACACCCAAATTGAAGGGAAAAAAAGTCCGCATTTTCAAGGGACCGACTAGCCTTTATGGGAAACAATAGCCGAAAGCTAAATGCGTTATTTTGAACCTCGGACCTCACGGGAGCTCTATCTCGTGTATCAAAAACCCTAGCCAGGAGAAGGAGCCAATTTGGGTTCATTAAGAAGTCCAAATTGCAAAAAAACAATCGCATTTTCATGGGGGCGACAAGCTTTTATGAGAAAAATGGTCGAAAGCTAAATGCGTTATTTTGATCCCCGGGCCTCACATGAGCTCTATCACGTGTATTTAAGACCATATCTAGGAGGAGGGGCCAATTCGGGTTCGTTAAGACTCTCAAATTGAAGAAAAAAAATCGCATTTTCAAGGGGCTGACAAGCCTTTATTGGAAAAAAGTGGCCTAAAGCTAAATGTGTTACTTTGAGCTCCTGACATCAAAAGAGATCTATCGCGTATATCTAAGACCGCATCCAGGAGGAGGGGCCATTTTGGGTTCATTAAGAAACCCAAATTGCAAAAAAAAGTTCGTATTTTCGAGGGGACAACAAGCCTTTATGGGAAAAAATGGACGAACCCTAAATTCGTTATTTTGAGCCACAGACCTCATGGAAGCTCTATCGCGTGTATCTAAGACCGTATCCAGGAGGAGGGCCCATTTCGGGTTCGTTAAGAAGCCCAAATTGCACAAAAAGTTTGCATTTTCAAGGGATCGGCAAGCCGTTATGGGGAAAATGGTTGAAAGATAAATGCGTTACTTTGAGCCCGGACCTCACTAGAGCTCTATAGTGTGTATTTGAGACCGTTTCCAGAAGGAGGTGCCAATTCGGGTTCGTTAAGAAGCCCAAATTGCAAAAAAAAAGTTCGCATTTTCAAGCGACTGATAGACCATTATGGGAAAAACGGGCTTAAGCTAAATGCGTTATTTTGAGCCACATACCTCACAGGAGCTCTATCGTGTGTATCTAAGACCTTAGCTAATATGAGGGTTAAATTCAGGTTCATTAAGAAACCCAAATTGCAAAAAAGTTCGCATTTTCAAGGGGCCGATAAGCCTTTATGGGAAAAAATGGCCTCTAACTAAATGCGTTATTTGAGCCCTGGACCTCAAGAGAGCTTTATCGCGTGTATGTAAGACCGTATCCAAGAGGAGGTGCCATTTCAGGTTCATTAAGAAGCCCAAATTGCAAAAAAAACGTTTACATTTTCAAGGGACAGACAAGCCTTTATGGAAAAAAAATAGGCTAAAGATAAATGCGTTATTTAGAGCCTCAGACCTCACGGGAGCTCTATAGCGTGTATCTAAGACCGTAGCTATGATGAGGGGTCAATTCGAGTTCGTTAAGATGCCTAAATTACAAAAAAAAAAAACTTCTTCACCTGAACCTGAGGGGATCTCCTATGATGGGATGTGATCCTCCTTATGAGGCAGAAGGAATAGTGGAACAGGGTGCTTAACGGGATTTGAATCTCTTTGTTCCCACGGATCCTCCTCAAACGTCTTAATCATTGGACCCTTTCATGTTCGATCCATTGGCACTTAGGGGGCTAATTCTCCTGCCTGCGAAGGACCAGAGGCCTCAAGCCTGAAGAGTCCTAGATGGCCTCTTCGAGTGCCCTTTCTTGGGCCTTAACAATTCTTACCAATTCTCCTCGGCATCCAACTTCCTTGAGGTTTCGCTACGACCCTGATAGAAAGGAATCGTACCCACAGCTGAAGGGACACGCATTATCCATGTCTCCCACACACACAGTCCAGACAATATGATTCGACAGTAGTTCATACACAAGGTTAAGTAAAGATCGTACCTCTGAGACCATTTTCCATATTCAAATATGTCATTACAGAGGTAGACGAGCATATATTCAGACCCAAATCCGCATATAATCTCTCCAGCTCATTCAATCTGCATCATCGTTGACGGTCAGGCAGATTCCTATGTCTCCGCCGATCCGAAAGAACTCCCTTGTTCCATGCCCTGACGGGTAAGTTAGACACCCACACTGAGAAGTATGAAAAGGATATGTCAATGGGCACATCTACGTACACAAATATCACCAACGACCATAGCAAAGTAATTGCCACAACTTAAGCTTCTAGAGCTTTTGAATAATTCCATCTTTTCCTCTCAATGTGGTGGCCGAAATTTCCTAGTATGGTGCTTTGGATTTTCATCCCTATGAGCTTGTACTTTTAAGGTTTTTGTTTTCCAAAAATCAAGTTCTTTTAGACTAAAGAAAGCTTGAAAAAGCATAAATATAAAAGAGTCTTATTTTTATGTTCTAATCAAACTAGGTTTTTCCTAGCCGTCTAGTGCGTTTTCTCTGAAAACCCTAAACTTGGTTTTGTGTGCTTTCGGTGAGAGAGAGTATGGAGAACGGACGCCTTTCATCCCTGTCAGTCGGACCGGAGGAGTGGGAGGAGCCGGAGGAGGCGATGTCAGCGGAGACGCAACCCTTGGTGGAGGCGGGGACAGCGGCGTCGGTCGGAAGTGACGGCGCCGGGACTGTGGTGGCACGCGGAGCGACATGATCTGAGAGTCTTGGCCGAGAGAGAGGGCTTAGACGCGCGGGGCTGGCGGCGGTGCAGGTGGTGCACCTGTCTTCGGGTGACGGTGATGGGGGCGAGGCGGCGAGGGCTGACTCCTCGCCGGTAGAGTCCTGGATGCGAGTCGGACCACTGCAGGATATGGTGTTCGCGGCATCTAGGACGTCGGGGATGGCGGTCCGGGGAGGAGAGGACCGTCCGGGGAGTGTGACACAGAGGAGACCTCGCCGAGGATCTCATTTCCGGCCGTATGGGGTGCTGCATGGGGACGATTTCGGTGGCAGGCCACTGGGAGGGGATCGGCAGGACTCGGAGGAGACGGTTGCGGAATCGCCGGAGGCGTTGGAACGAAGGCGGCGGACCGGGAAGGCGGTGATCGAGGCTGATGAAAACCCTAGGGATGCTGGGCCGGAGGCTGGGCTTGGACTGGGCCGCGGGAGCTCCTTCATGGGGGATGCTAGACGGGTGGGCCTGGACCCGAACAATTGGGTCCCTCGGGTGGGCCGTGGGGGCAGATCTGGAGGAACCGGCCCGGGGGATGTGGCTAGATGGGCTAGCCGTTACGGGGCTGGGCTCTCTGGAAATGGTGCAGGGAGGCAGGAGGTTCAGGATCAGGGACGCCGGCCGTTAGTCAAACCCACCGGGGGGGACCGGGAGCCAGAGCTCGGGGACAAGCCGGGGGAACCGGTGGAGTTGCCGGAGTTGGACGCTCAGCTATCCTCTCTTAGCATCATGGAGGTGGTCGTCCCGACTGGGGACGTGGCCAAGGGTGGGGAGCACTTCCGTTTTGCTCTGGCTGCCAAAGTCTTGACATCACGGCGGTTCTATTGGAGATCTCTAGTGGACCGGATGGAGGACCTGTGGGGTCTGAAGGTGGAGGCCTGTCCTTTGGAGGAGGGTGTGGTTGGATTCTTCTTCCGTACTGCGCGGGAGCGGACGCGGGTCCTAGCAAGGGAGCCCTGGGCGTTCTGGGAGTCCTTGGTCCTGTTCACGGATCTGCGAGCCCACATGCGAGTAAGCGAACTGAACTTTCACCAGTTCTCGGTCTGGGCCAGAGTCTCCAATCTGCCAGTGGGGGCCTGGAACAGAGAGGTGGGATTCCGGATCGATAATGCCTTGGGTACTTCCCAAGCTTTGGACGTGGATGCGGCAGGAAGATGCTGGGGGGACTTCATGCGGGTCAGAATCCGAGCAGACATCCGGCAGCCGCTGTAGAGCCAAATCTGGTTCCGGTTATCGGAATCGCAGGTACGGACTTTACTGAATATCTCTTATGAGTACTTACCGGACCATTGCTATGGCTGTAGCTGTGCGGGTCATCGGTTTCCATCATGCCCGGCCCCGGGAGGAACCAGGGGTCATTCTCTGAGAGCTCCGGGGGATCCGAGATCAGCCTTGGAGAAGGCCAAGCATGGGAAGGCGATCCCGGGCACGAACTGGAACTATGGGGAGGCTCGGAACAAAGGGGGTCGGGGGGGACCTCGGACCCCGTCACCGATGTCCTGGTCTGGCAGGGAGCAGGAGCAGACCTTTGAGACGGAAGCTGAGGCAATGCCGTCAGAGGGGGTACATAAGGAGCTGAGTCCGACGATCTCTGGGAAAAAACGCCTAGCGAGGGAGGAAGATCAGATCGAGTCTGAGGACTCGACAGAGTCGGACGGGGACTCACATGCACCAGCGGCGGGGGGAGCCAAGCACCCCCGCCTGAAGGAATGAGTCCGAGGTGGCCCGGGGAGGGGTGGGTCAACTTTGGCCCCTTCCCGGCGGATGGATGGAGACGGCACCATCTTCAGTTGATGTTTCCCTCCCCTGCCAGTCCGATGTCAACAATCCCGCGTTCAGGAGCCCTACCAGTATCACTCAAGGGAGGACGACGCACGCTGACATACCGGGGGAGATGGAGGTCCACCAGTGTTCCCCTAAACGAGGCTGGCTTCGCCTCGTCCCCATTGGAAGAAGATTGTTGTACCGGTTTCGAAAGACGTTATCGCAGACTCCCCCTACTTCCGCAACGTTGCACTAGAGCCGAATTTACTGCTTTTGTTTCAGTTATGTTTCGTAATTGTTTTATTTTAGGTCGATGGTGTATGAATACATGCCCATCCAGTCTGGTTTGGCCCTTTGTAGGTGGTGTACATTTCAAGTACCCACCAAACTTTTCTATGGTGTTCTAATACAATTGCACGGTTTATCTCAAAAAAAAAACTAGGTTTTTCCTCTTTTCTAATTAAATTATAGTTTTCCTTTTTTCCCTTATAATTTAAAGGGTAATTTTCACCTCAATACCCTAACTGTTAAATTTTTTCACCTCAATACCCTAACTATTCATTTTTTTTCACCTCAATGCTCTAACTATTCATTTTTTTCACCTCAATACTCTAACTATTTTTAGTGGCACCTCAATACCCTAGAATGCATTTTTTTTCACTTTGATACCAGCCGTCAATTTGTCATCCATTTTTGGATGAAAACACTTAAAAAGTCCATAATACCACTCACTAACAATCAAAATTTTAAAAGCATGCCATTGGTTTTCAAAATTTCTTTAAAAAATAAGTTTTTAATGTCACAAAAATGCATTCTAGGGTAGTGAGGTGCCACAAAAAATGTATTCTAGGGTAGTGAGGTGCCACAAAAATGCATTCTAGGGTAGTGAGGTGCCACAAAAAATAGTTAGGGTATGAAAGTGAAAAAAAAAAAGACATTCTAGGGTAGTGATATGCCACTAAAAGTAGTTAGGGTATTGAGGTGAAAATTACCCTAATTTAAATAAAAGACCAACAATATATATTCTAATAGAATGGCCAAAACTCATCATTACCTAGATAAGACTTTTAGCCACCCTTTAATTCAATAAACATCATGCTATATATAAATCAAATACAAACAACTATGTATTAATTTGTGAAACCAGTTTACGGAACAAAAATCAACGCGCTCCACAAACCTCTCTGAGGTCCTCTCATACCCTACTAGGGTCGCCGCCGCCGCCGTCTTCCACTGTTCCTGCCGACTGTCCGCTTCCAACCCCATTATCACCTCCTTACCCACAACCGTCCTCTCTACAGTCTGACGTTACCCAGCCGTGTTTCTGGCCTCCATCGCCACGAGTTCAGAGCCCGGCTGCCTGCACCTGCGTACTCACCACCGCCACAGACGCCTCTCCGACATCGCCCTCGCCCATTTCCGATCATCCGATGTCGGATCTCCCTACCCACCGCCTCCATGAGCCGGAAATGGTCACCCCCGACCAGATCCACCCACATGTAGAGGTCACTCGTGACCTCGAGGTCTCCGCCCAACAAAATGAAGGTCGCGCCGTCGCCCCTCCGTCGCTGCTCGGTCCGGATCCTGCTTCTCCTCGGATGCCGCCACACCTGGTAGATCTGAAGGACAAGCCGGGCGCGTCCTTGTCTATCGGGGTGCCCCTGGCCGTCGGCGTGTCTCCAGACTCACCGGTGCCCTTTCCGCCTTACACCAGACACTCATCCACGGCGAGGGAGGTCCATCGGGATATGATCACTCTTCCCCGGCCAACCCCTCCTCCGGTGGTAACTCGCCGCCTTCCTCCGGCGGAGCGTGTGCAGGCTTCTAGCCCTAATTGCCCGAGTGCTAGCAGGTCATCGGAGTCGTCCTCTGAGGCCCAGGCAAGCCGTATATCCCCGATCCCGGATTGGGAGGATGAGAACGACGAACTGGTGGTGTCGGACGACGGGGTTCCACTCTTTACGTCCGAATCGTACGAGTTCTCCCTTGCAGCGAAGGTCGCAGGGGATCGATCCCACAACCAGCACATCGTCTGTGCGATGATGCTGCGGAAATGGAAGGTTGCGGGGATTCGGGTGGAGTTCATGTCTCCCGACGTCACGGGCTACCACTTCCCGTCGGCCAAGGTCATGGAAGACATCCGCCATAGGGGTCCCTGGAGCTTTAAGGGATATCCCCTCCTCCTTGAACCGCTTCGGCGATTCGATCGGGTGGAAGAGATCAATTTCAATCATGTGGAACTCGGGGTCCGAGCGTTGAATATCAGGGAGGAGCCAAAAATCACTACATCCGGGGTCTCGTTGCGGGCAGCATAGGCACGCAAATCATGTCGGCCTCAATCCCGACGGTCCGACGGGAGGATATGCATCTTTGGCTGAGGGTTCGTATGGAGCTGTCTCGACCCTTACGGCGCAGAACCCGACTCCGCTTCCCAGGTACTGATTCCTCTGTTGTGATTGATCTACAGTACGAGAGAGTGGTGGATTTCTGTCGCAGGTGCGGCATGCTGACACATAGGTTACCGAGCTGCCAGACCCTGTTGTCGGGGATTGGCCGGGAGGAGATTCGGTATAATAGCTCTATTCTGGTCCCGAGGGACCTGGATGTGGACCGGTTGCTGCACACGGTTTGGAATGCACCCCCCCCCCCCAGCATCACACCCGGCGATCACGTACCTCCTGAGTGATCTAACCCTGAACTCTATGGTCTGGTCTAGGGAAATCACCATGGGCGCTGAATCGTCCACTGCAGGCACTCCGAAGCCTGACTACCTGGCTAAGGTTAACTGAGAAGGGTTGACCAATATATTGCAGGGGGTGGCCATGGAGCACCCACACCGCCACCCAAGTCCACAAAGCCTGACTACCTGGCTAACATCCACCATGTTGCTGACTCTGTGGTCCGAGCTGCCCCCGGATACAATGTGATGATGAGGGAGGGGAAGGAGACAGATCCACGGGGCTATCTGACGGACCCCCAGGAGAGTCTAGGGAAAGGTGGGCCCAGTCGAGGCAAAGGCAAGATGACCACTCTGAAGACCAGAAGTGGTTCGATGTATGCACGCCCACCGGAGACAAAGAAGCAGAGGAGAGATCCGACTACCCAGCAGCGCCCTGGTATCCGCCCTTTCAGGGGGAGGATCGAGCAGACGGAGCGGAGGTCCAGAGGCCTCCGATGGAGGAATGATCTGCCCCAGCAGGGGTGGGTGGAGTCGGCCTAGACTATACCTACAGACCCGGGACATCCACTGCTGGGAGGTCCCGGGCAGCCTGCATTATCAGCACCATTTATTTATGTTTCTTGCTATTATTTCTATTCTTGTTGGGATACTTTACTTTTTGCGGATTTTAGAACTTGGTTTGTTTTGCCTCGTTATGTTGGAACGACGGTAGGGAGTTGTCTTGAGTTGTTGCCCATGATTTCAAGTGGGCTATTATTATGGGTCCATGAGCGTCGGGCTTGCTACGGTCAGCCCGAACAAATATCTGGAACCCGAGGCGGTCACGCCTCATCCTGTTTGATTACCTTTTGGTATTAATGAAAGTCTCCGGTTACCCGTTTAAAAAAAAATGTATTGATGTGAGAAATATTAATTAAATAAATGTGTTAATTATATTAAATATAATTATCTTTATTTATTTAAGTCGGACTTCTAAAGTCCAATTCGTTATGGGCTTTGTTATATCATGTGTGACCCTTCAAGTTCACATGACGTTGGTAGTGAGCCCAAAACTTTTATTTCATTCACAAGTTATGGGTAACTCCTAGTAAGGTCCATGACCACCCAAGTCATATGAAGTTTGATATTTCTCTTGGCAGAACCTGTCATTGTCCTTTGTCGTTTTGTGATAACGTGACAAAACACAAGGCATAGAAGCATCAACCTAGCTTTTGTTCAGTTTTTCATTTCTTGATCCCGAGTTTAGATTGTAAGTGATAACTCTTTGTTCACTCACATGTACATGCTTCCTTTTACAATATGACTCATCAAGGGGCTCGATGATATCTAACTCATGTTTGTAACACGAGAGACAAATTCCAACGACAATTACCCATACTCCTCATATGCATGTATCTATATCTGAACACAACCTTTATAACTATCTTGTTAATTGTATTGCTTGTTTGTGTCAAGACACGAATCCACGCATATGAGAGATATGGTGACTTTAAGGTTAGAGGACTAAGATATACTTTGGTAGTTGAGAGATACTCATGTCTCTATTCTATGGAGTATTCTCAATGTGGGTCGTCCAATGTTAATGTTCATTAACATCTATGATGTTGACTCATATCTCTATATGTATGATCGGTAAAACATGATCCTCCAATCAATCATCATGCTAGTTCTAACTATTGGTTTAGACTAGGGACGTATGAATAACTCACTCCTTTGTTCCTAAGAGTTTCACTATCGAGAAATGGCATCTGATACCTTAGGAAGAATAGTATATTCATATTAGTAGCATTACATCGAATAATAATGAAAACTATTGTCGTTTTATTAGTCACAAAAGACTATGCAATACATTAATGTGGATTGTCCTAACGCACTAAACCCAACGGAGAGACCGTCGAGTCGTGTACCGAGAGACTCCACCCCTCCAAAAGGACTTGCCACCTCGTGCTTCCCAAGTCGATCCTCCCCACGCGGATCTTTCGAGTACCGTCTTCACCGAGGGTTGTTCCAACTTTGACGACCTACTCCCGGTCTCCCTCACGGTGGCGCCAACAACACCACTTGTTGCTCCACCGATAGTCACATGTCTTCATAGCAAGCGCTGCCGGAATCGGCCCGAGGAAGGGACCATTATCACCACCGACAAGCTCGTTTCCTACTCGCCCCTTCTTCATCTCTACTGTCTGCCTTGACCTCGTCAGACCAAGCCCCTTCTTCACCTTACTGCTCCACACCCCCAAAAATTATTAACTGAAGAGGGCCCTGATGCATGGCTCCCGGACATTCCGAGGCCACCCCTGGGTCTCCAATCTATCGTCCTCCGTCGGATCTCGCGGTGATAAGCCCACCATAGTGATAAGGGCACAATCCGGCGAGGCAGAATTAGGGTTTCGGAATAGTGTAGAAGATAGAATTTGGGGAAGGGGAAGAGAAGAGAGAAGGGAGGAAGAGAGAGAGATAGAGGAGAAGGACAATATTTTGGACTATTCAGTCATGCCTCTTGCATGTTCTCATTTCCGTTTAAGTATCAGAACAAGGAAGACGATAAAAAGTAACATAGGGCCGTGGGCTTGGCCGGATAAAGGCCCACTACAATGAGTCCAACTAGAAACTAGAAAATACAGCAATGTAAAAGGAAATACAAAACGGTGGCGTATCATCACCCTCTCCTTCAGAAGTGCTCGTGTCCTCACGAGCTAATATTGAAGCTCAGATGCTTGGCCTGCAAGTCAAAACTGTACTCCCACGTGGCATCTTCAGGAAATGAGTCGCTCCACTGAATGAGCAGTTGGGTTGCAGCCCGATTGCCTCTCCTTGCCAGACGGCGATCGAGGACCGCCACAGGCACCTTGACAAAGGAACCGTCTGCCATAGTCTCAGGGAGGGAGACTTGAGCCACGGCGGAGCCGATGTGCTTTTTCAGTTGGGAAACATGAAAGGTCGGATGAATTTTGGATGTTGAGGGAAGATCCAAGCGATATGCCACAGCCTCAATTCTTTCCAGCACAGCAAATGGTCCATAAAATCGAGGACTGAGTTTCTGGTTTGTCCTCTTAGCCAAGGATGACTGTCGGTACGGGAGAAGCTTGACGTACACCAAATCTCCGATCTCAAAATTCCGGTCAGAACGATGGCGATTGGCCTGGGATCGCATACGGTCCTGGGCACGGGCAAGGTGAAACTTAAGGAGCTTGAGTGCCTCTTCTCGAGCTGTCATGCTACGATCCACAATCGCGACAACTGAAGAACCAGGGACATAGGGAAACATAGCAGGTGGGTCTTGACCATACAGGGCAGTATAAGGCGAGGTCTGTATGGAGGAGTGGAACGTCGTGTTATACCACCATTCAGCGAGTGGAAGCCATTTGACCCAATCCTTCTGAGAGTCCCCACACATGCATCGCAGGTATGTTTCCAAGCATCTATTCACAACCTCTGTTTGCCCATCAGTTTGTGGGTGGTAGGCCGATGACAAATTCTGCTTGATGTGTTGTAGACGACAGAGCTCCTTCCAGAAATTGCTTATAAACACCTTGTCCCTGTCGCTAACAATGCTCGCGCGGCATGCCATGGAGTTTAAAGACATGATCCATGAAGGTTTGGGCTACGGGCAGAGCAGAATACGGGTGCTTCAAAGGAAGAAAATGAGCAGATTTAGTTAGCCGATCCACCACGACAAAGATTACCTCATATCCATGGGACTTTGGAAGGCCATCAATGAAGTCCATTGAAATGTCTGACCATGCTCGCTCAGGAATTGGGAGTGGCGGAAGGAGCCCTGGAGAAGCACTAAGATCCGGCTTATATTGTTGACAAATTGGACAAGCTGCTACAAGTTCCTTGACCTCATGTTTGAGCCTCTTCCAATACAAGTGAGTGGCGATCCGTTTGTAAGTTTTGTGTGCCCCAGAATGACCACAGAATGTTGAGCCATGGAAGTAAGCTATTATATCAGCCCTGAGCAAGGGATCGCTGCCAACAACCAGCTTCCCTTTTCTCAGTAATTGATCATGATGCCAGAAGTAATGACCATGGGTATGAGTGGGATGAGCCTTCAGAACCTCTATCAATTTCAGAAGTTTGGGATCCAATGTCCAAGAATTGGAGATCCGTGCAGTCAATTCAGAAGAGGGAACCGAGATAGCAGCGATCGAACTGACCTGTGACTGTCTGGAGAGAACATCAGCAACAATATTGGTGTGGCCTTGTCTGTACTGGACTTCAAAATCGTAGCCCATCATTTTGAGGACCCAATTCATCTGAGCCGGGGTCGAAGAACGCTTGTCCAAGAGGAATTTCAAGCTCTCATGATTCGTTTTTATCACAAAATGCCCGCCCAATAGATACGAGTGCCATCGCTTTACAGCCAAGAGAATTGCCATCATCTCTTTCTCATATACATATAAGGTTTGGTGGCGCGGACCCAAAGCCTTGCTGAAGAAAGCAATGGGACGACGGTCTTGAGATAGAACTGCACCAACTCCAACACTGGAAGCATCAGTTTCGACCACAAAAGGAACTGAAAAATCTGGCAAGGCAAGGACGGGGGCAGAAGAAATGGCCTCCTTCAGCAATTCAAATGCAGCAGTAGCATCAGAAGACCAAACAAAGGAGTCTTTCTTCAGTAAATTGGTGAGAGGGCGAGCTATAATCCCGTAATTTCTGATAAATTTCCTGTAATAGCCAGTAAGACCCAGATAACCTCGGAGCTGCTTGGTAGTCGTGGGAAGGGGCCATTGTAATACACACTCCACATTAGTGGCATCCATAGCAACTCCATGAGAAGAAATAATGTGGCCTAGGTACTCAATCTCAGTGTGAGCGAATAAACACTTAGATCGTTTCAAAAACAGGTTCTCTGCAACAAGAATCTCAAAAACTAACCTCAGGTGAGTGGCATGGTCTTCCAGAGTATTGGAGTAGACGAGGATATCGTCGAAGAAAACCAGAACAAAGACTCGAAGAAGAGGCTTAAATATTGAGTTCATCAAGGATTGGAATGTGGAAGGCGCGTTGGTCAGCCCAAAGGGCATGACGAGGAACTCATAGTGCCCTGAGTGCGTGCAAAATGCAGTTTTAGCAATGTCCTCTTCCTTCATCCTGATTTGATAATATCCCGAGCGTAGATCAAGCTTGGAGTAATATGATGCGCCCTGTAGCTCGTCCAGTAACTCCTCAACCAAAGGGATTGGGAACTTGTCACGGACTGTCATGGCGTTTAACTTCCTGTAATCCACGCACAGACGCCATGAATTGTCTTTCTTGCGAACCAGGATCACTGGAAACGCAAATGGGCTAGCACTATCTCTGATAATCCCTGCTGAGAGCATTTCATCAATCATTCGCTCTATTTCAGACTTTTGGATGGCAGGGTATCTGTAGGGTCGGATCTTCACAGCCTTAGCTTCTGGCGTAAGAACAATAGGATGGTCATGAGCTCGTGGAGGTGGCAAACCCTCAGGAGAAGCAAAAAGAAATCCAAAATCAGACAACAACTGCTCAATAGCTGCAGGCACACACTCCACAAGGTAAGAAGCATTTGGGTTTGGGTTCTGAAGCTCCCCGTCCTGAGAAGAAATATAGAACAGACAATGGGGACGGACTGATGTGAGCTTGCTACATTGCTTCCTTGAGCCCCAAGATACTGCTCCAGTGCCCAACCCTTGAAGACAGATCTGTCTATGATGGAGAGTGAATTCCATTGTCAGAGATTTAAAATCCCATAGAATAGGGCCCAATGTGCTCAACCATTGGATGCCCAAAACCATATCACAACCGTGAATGGGGAGGAGCAAAAATTCAGCCTCAAACTCATGATTCTGCATTGACCAAGAAAGCTTGGGAAACTTAGAGACAGAAGGCAGAGAATCGCCATTAGCAACACACACCATAATACCAGATGTAGCTACAGGTTTCAAGGGAAAATTCTTCGCCATTGCTGCGTGGACGAAGTTGTGGGTGCTACCAGAATCCGCCAGGATCACCACTTCTTGTTGACCCACCCAACCCAATACTTTCATCGTTTGAAATCCCGACGTGCCCAGCAAAGCATGGAGGGAGATCATCGGTTTACCCGAAGTTGGAAGGGACTCCTCATCAGTAAATGGCTCCAATGTAGCCAAACAATCAACGAATTCCTCACCGACCGATTGGTTCACACTGTCATCCTCCACCAACATACTGAAGAGTTGGGATTTGCGACAACTGTGATCTCGAGAAAACTTGTCCCCACACCACACATAGAGACCTTTACGGTAACGTTCATCTCGGAGCTGTCGTTGGGCTAGGGAAGGAGATCTGGACGGAGGAGGTGCGTCAGGCCTGGTGTGCACAAATGGTTGTTTAGAGCCATTAGTGGGTATAGGAGGTTTTGGTGGTGGAGTGGGTGGAGTGAACCTGGAAAATGGTGTGAAAGAAGAAGGACCCGAAGAAAAAGAACGGCCTTTGGAGCCCAGAGCCATCTTTTTCTCGACCCTCTTAGCCATCAACAAGGCTTGACCCATATCCTTGGGAAAGTGCATTCGAACAGCATCTTCGATCTCAGGGTGCAGGTTACTCAGGAACATCGCCAAGGAATCCTCTTCCGACAACTCCAACTGGGTAACGATACCCTGAAATGATTGGAAATACGCGTCCACTGAGCCGTCTTGTCTCAGGTGTGCCAGCTCGGACATGTAATCCGTGTATTCCCCATCAGTGAAACGTCGTCGGAGGCCCTCGAGGTAATCTGACCATGGAATTGCGAGAATACCCCGAGTTTTCATGCTCTGCGTGAAATGGAGATGGTGGCGAATCGCTGCATCTTCAAACCCCAACATGGCCTCTTTGACCTTTTCTTCCTCAGCAATGTCTTCTGCCAGACAGTATTGTTCAAATTTGAGCTCCCAACCTGTAAAATCAGCCCCGTCGAAGCGAGGTGGCTTCCTCGAACGGTGCTCCTTCTTGGGTTGAGAGTCTGGAGCAGCAACGGGTGGAGAGCCCAAAATACTTGGGCGTGGGTCTTGGTGGGTGACCGATGATGGTGATGGAGGAATTGTGGTATAAGGTCTGGGTGTTTCATCCGGAAATTTCTCCGACAGAGCGCCGAGAATCGCAGCGAGTTCGTTGAGCTTGGTATCCATACCAGAGACTGTGGCTTTGATCTGAGCGACCTCCGCGTTTGTCACGGCCAGATCCTCCGAGGACAGGTAACGAGGTTGCGAGGTGGATGTCATGGTACCGGAAAGAGGTCTTTGTTACCAATGATAAGGGCACAATCCGGCGAGGCGGAATTAGGGTTTCGGAATAGTGTAGAAGATAGAATTTGGGGAAGGGGAAGAGAAGAGAGAAGGGAGGAAGAGAGACAGATAGAGGAGAAGGACAATATTTTGGACTATTCAGTCATGCCTCTTGCATGTTCTCATTTCTGTTTAAGTATCAGAACAAGGAAGACGATAAACAGTAACATAGGGCCGTGGGCTTGGCCGGATAAAGGCCCAATACAATGAGTCCAACTAGAAACTAGAAAATACAGTAATGTAAAAGGAAATACAAAACGGTGGCGTATCACATAGATGCTCCTGCCTTCTATCGCGCTTCATGTCGAGGCCGAGGACCCAACCCTAGTGTCCAACGTCGAACACAATCGTGTAGCCGGCCAGGGAGGTCATTCTGACGCACCACCCCTCGATGAGAGGAACGTTGCTGTTATTGCCTTAAAGGCGAAGGTGTTCTGCACCACAGTTGTTTGGCATACAACTCTACTCTGGGGTTGCAGAGATGGAAAGGAGAGAGAGAGAGAGAGGGGCACATGAATCCTTAATCGAATAATTTTAATAATATGTTTCAAAATGTAAGTGCGATTCGTATTATTACCACAAATTGTCTACTTAATCCAATTGTCTACGTAGGGGAAGATGATAGTGGGTACTTTTGATTAATGGGCATTGTGTTTGCTTAATATTTGTAGGAGGGTACACATGGAACTAAAACACAAACACAGTATTTTTTTTCCAATAACCTCATTACTTTGAAGTTTGAACAGCTACTTGATGTTCCCATAAGTAAAAATCCAAAGATTGAAGGAAATAATAAAAACAAGATCTTCCTTCATTCCCCACTTGAAATCCGCAGGTTGGTTCTCAAGCATAATTTAAAATCTCACAGTTGCACACGATGATGCTAGAACATGTCTAGAATTAAAATTTGGGAAGCAATTAGCATATTTCCATTGGAGCTATTTGCTGGGACATTTCTAAGACGATTAAAATTTGGACAGCAATTAGCACATTTCCATTTGAAACATATACAAGCATGACCGGAACGGGGATGGAGCTGTAAGACTATGTTCCTGTAATCTCCCTATCCATTTTCATCCTCTTTGCACCCTGTCCCTCAGGCCCCCGCCTCTGGTATGACTCATCGTGTTGGTACGAACAATTGGATCCATGCCTGCATCCCCTGGAACTATTATAGTATAAGCAAGGTTTCATAATCCTCGGCTTAGATTCTCTAGCTCTGGGATTATTCAAGGATTCCTGATTTAGTACATTGTGCCGGTTACCAAACTGTGTAAGGGGGTTACCAAACTGTGGAAGGGGTTCTTGTCTTTCCTCTCCATGCTGTTGTATCAAGCTTTTGTAATAATTCATGTCTTTTGGAGGAGCTCCAACAGAAGGCTGAGAAGTTACTGGAACCACACTAGGAGGGAGCGGGAGATTAGTAGCATGTCCTACTCCCACTACACTTGACGGTGGATAATAGGATCCACTCGAGGTAGGAGCAGATTGTGTAACCATTTCTGGCCTATTGATATGAACAGATACAGGAGGATCTGGTAAGGAAATCGGGGGTGACCTTGGCTTTGGTATGTTCTGCATACTGGCTGAAGGTCCATAGTCTCTGACCAATTTCTCAATCATATTTTGGTTGCTGAGAATCTTAACGAGCAAGTCACGGTCAATCAAGTTCCCTTGTTCATTGCTTTTCATGACTGCACCAAATGCTGCAGCTACTGCATCAGTATCTACACTCATGGCCATTCCTGCCTCAGGTGTTTTCATGCTGTTAGGAAGGTTCGCTTGAGATGAACTCAAGGGAATGTTAGAGTCCAATGCTGTATCTGCCGCTGCATCTTCATCTTCGATAGGAGTAATGGGTATCAGAAGAGTTTGCCAATCATTGTGATCCAAGTTTTCTATGTCTGCTGAAACAGTGGGGCTGCACCAGGAAATGGAAGGAAAAGTTCAGGTAAGGGTGGAATGTGGAACTCAAAAGCTAAAAGAAATGCAAGAAAAATATCAAACTTTGGAGGAATTGCAGATGGGCGTGGATAAACTGCTTCAAGCACTCTCATCTCCCTCTCATTTAGAAGCTCCACCTCTCTGCTTTCGTCCCCAGAAGCAACCAACCAAGTGGAGTCCAACAGAATCTGTTGAAGAACATTTTAGAAGACCAGAAATATGCATCAGGAAAGTCATGAAATATGCTGAAATTGAACACACCGAAAAGTCACTATAGATTACTGCCATTTACCTTATGTGGACATCTCCATTTGATCAGAGAGATATCTGACAGACTAATCTGCAACTGGTTTCCAGACTGAGATCCTTCAAAACCTGGAGGTAAGAAATCATCAGAACCTGTTCCAGTTGAATGCAGCAACCACGATGCCTTCGCTTGAAGGTGATCTTGCCCACCCAACCCAACTTGTGAAGGGCACTCCTCAGATAGAAACAACTTTACCTGTTCAGTGGAAATGGCAATGGCCAATTATATTTACAAACAAATCCAATCAAATGATGTTGAGAGCGCAGATGACAACGAATTGAAGACTTCAAATCAGGAAGATTTTAACAATTTTAGGATTCCTCACCTCTTCTTATCCTCAAGATATAATCTAAAACATATCTAATAGGTAAAAAAGAAAACAAAAAAAGTGTAGAGAAAGTCAGATTCATTTCAAGTGCACCATCACAGCACGCAGAAATATAAACTAATATCCAAAGCCTTACTTTAGGCACCTCAGCCAAGATTCAAAAGATCGATGTCTGTATTTAGGATAGCAATCACGATAAGCTTAACCACAAAACCGGATGGTAGTACTAGAGAGCTTATATTTAAAGCGAGCAAAATTGATCCATGTATTTTGAGAAAGCTTTCCAGCATTTTCAATTTACTGCATTACAGTTAGTGCATTGCTCCATGCATCAGAAAAAAAAATGTTGCTCTTATTTTTATCTTAATGATGGCAATAAAATAAAAAGGGGAACCAAATATTTTCATGTTACTTGAGTTCTATTTTTAAGCAAACTCTCAACCAAATAACATTTATAGTAGATCAAAAGAAAGGGAAATCGCAACAATCACTGAAGAGGGTTGATTTGGATTTCATGCTCCAAGAACCCCTGATCGATTCAAAACTCTGGACAGTACCAGATTAGCAAAAAAAATGAATCTAAGACATACAAGTGTCGGGTAACATGCATATATAAAACACAGAATTAACTAGAAAGAACTCATGAACATAAAATTCATGGCATATGAATCCCTCTGAGATTTATTTTTATCCCTATCCCAATGTATTTTCACCACAAGATTGAAAATCCCCGAAAAAAAATTAAAAATTATTTAAAAAAATATTCTTCGTAGCTATGCATATAAAAGGTTACCAACCTACCATCACAGCATAAAGCATGAAACTGTAAAAATGTAAGTCAATAACCCATATTTTTATATTTAAATCAACATTTTCAAGCGTTGCAGAAATAAATATCCATTTGGCTTGGCCATAATTATGTTGAATGCATTACCAGGTAGTACTAGAACCTGTAGAGACTAGAGAGAGAAAAGATACAATATGCTATTTCAGAAATCATCATACTAACAACGAAACAGGATGTACATCAATGTATCATGTCACATCAACATAAGTACTTTGAGCACATGAGACACTAATAGCGAATACATATGACTATAATATATGGTTCATACCCAAACACTAACCTAACAAAAAATAGACAAGGCCAATAGCCCATTAAAACCTTTAAAATATCAATTATTTATTATATATATATATATATACATATATATATATATACATATATATACATATAAAGTATTAAAATAATTATGATACACACATATGTCTCAGGTGTTCCTCACACACAGGGACTAAATTATCCACATCCCATACGCACATATGTCTCATGTCCGGCTTATAAACTTGTTGAGCCTTAGAGTCACCATTTTCCTCTCCAGAGTAAAATTGTAGCACATAATAGTATAAACGGTGCAACTCACCACTACGGTATTATACATACACATCCGATGACATGATGACAAAGATAAATTAATTATATAGAATCATAAATTTGAAGAACATATGAGCAGATAAAATAAAATAATAAAACTTCAAAATTATTACCGAAATAATCTAGTTTCCTTGAAAAACGATGCCATGAACTAACCCAGCAACTTGCATGTTGAATGCAAGCTAACAGTAAGGAGATGGAGATTAAATTAGACAGAGTCCAAAAGACACCAGTGGTGTCAATTTAAATCCAATAAAGGTGATTCAATACACTTTGTATCCTTTTCTATCAGTCCGTTACCAAATCCAGATTAGAGTTTCATTTTCTTTCTGTATCTTTCCTTCCTCAACTTATAAAATGTACAAACAGACCATCCTCAAATTTGTGACACAAAAAAAGAACAACGTTTTCTTTTTAAGCCAACACACATTTCTCACATCAGCAATACATTAAGGTGCATAACTTTCAAATATAAAATCATAAATACGTTTTATTTTATTGCTTAACCTCAACAAGGCATTTCAGTTTTTTCACTATTCAGCTTCACTCAATGTCACATTTCAAGTCATCGTACGTTTCCTCACTACTCAGTTCATACTCTCTGTTTTCCTATATTGCAGCAACTTCAACTTGGATCATGCTCCATGAAAAGTAAATATCTGTTGCAGTTGCATAGAACTAATCATCATATGCAACTTCCAGTTCCAGTTATCTAGTGATCAACAATTACTCAAGATCTGTCTTTATACTGGCATATCTCAGTGTCAAGAATTGCCTGCTTTGACAATCAACATCTGCTATTATTTTCTTTCTTGATTATCAGTTCAAACTAATATAAAAATTCCCAGGGTTGCTTTTCTGGCAAATAATGCCTTGAATGGAGAATAAATCATCATCTTGTATATATTATGACACATTTTGCGTCTCATCCCCAAGATTTCTAATTTTTGCACTGTTACTGGAATTATATCAATCAAGGCATATTGTCACAGTACAAGATCCTGCTCACTACGTTTAGAAAATCTCCATCGCCTTCGTACCACCAATCCAAGGCAGCCATTCATGTAGTGTATAATTCTGTTATTTATTCTCAGAATCACCTTCTTCATATCAGCATAAACTAAAGCTGCAAGTGCAATCAATGATTGGTAAATCATTTTCCCTCAAAATCAGAATATGATTTTGTATTTTAACTACCTGTTAATTTGCTTATCATCGGATCTGGTAAACCTAACCAGACATAACAAATCCTAAGACTGAAGATCATAGCAATATTTCCATTTCCATGTAGCACTAAATAGTCATTCCCATTTCAAATCAACAGATGTTATCAACAACGATTTAGATTTATCCATTAACATACTATAAGAGCTCATACAAATTCAGCAAAAACTCATCAAGCAAGCACACAGAGAGAATCCCAAAGCCTGCATAAACAAAACCCATTGTAACAGATATGAAATGCTTCAAAACGCCAATGAACCAACCAAAAAGAAGTTAGATTTGAAGGTACCCGCATAGATTTAAGAGCGCAAACATGACAAAGTAAACCCATTTAACAATTAATATAACTGCCAAATTCAGATTTGCTCAGTTCAGCAAAACCGCGAATTGAATCATTTCATTCGAGGTAATTCGATTTTCGTGGTTGAGATCGACAATTTCAGGATGCAATTTTCTATTACCTGACGAAGATTAAGATCGGCAGCCCATGAAACCCTTTTCGATTTGTGCGATCCCCGCATATTTATAGACCAAAAAAAATAATTTTTGTTTCACAACTTCTCTTCCCCGCTTCGATTCCTCAAACCATGAATAAATCTATCTTAACATACCATGCGATATGGGTTTCGATCGGAAATGCCCTTATTTGTTGTAGACGAAGAAGTAGCATAGCAGAGAGATCTAAGTAAACCCTAGATCCTCTGGTCTTGCTTTTCAGTTTTATTTTTCTTTTCCTAAATAAATTATATATTATTTTAATGTGTATATCTGGTACTGGACAGCTCTGTGGACGTGGAGAATGGGCTGTACACGCGTGGCCGTGGAGTCGAGGCTCGATTAACGATAGAATTCGTGTGCGGGTGTACATCACGCGCTGTATCTGAGTCTGTGTTTGGATCTAAATGAGGAGTAAGTTTTTGGGGTGGACGATGAAAGGACGACGGTGGCTTTGGGGTTTGGCCAGTCAACGCTTCAACAGTCAATTTTGCCATCACCATTCACCACACCATAAGTCACTGAATTTCAATTTTGGGCTGCAATCGGGCATGTGGGCTTGTGGTTCGGTTTTGTTAGCCCAGTTTTACACTCAATCCACAAGGTAAAGGGCCCGACCACGAAAGAACAGATATTGACCGAGCCTCTTTTGTTAGCTATTAGGAAACCCTATTCGCAATTTTTTTAATGTTTTTTCTCACAATTTCTTTTTCAGTCGATTCAAAGGGTTCGTGGTTAACTAAGCACTTAGATGGGCTGAAAACCATATTTAATTATTTCTCTCTCATCACGTTGTTTTCCGCTTATCTTTTCAGCTTCCTTTCAGTCTTAGATTGCATATGCTCTTATTGTACTTTTTTTAATTCATTATCTTATAATTCTTTTATTTACAAATTAATGTCCTAATCAGCTTTTTTCTTCTTGTTATCCTGACAATACATTTTTCTCAAGTTTCTCCTTTCCGTTCATTTTTAGACAAAAAAATGTTCATGTGTTTTACACATGATCTTTATATATATATGATACAATTAATGTCTTTACCGACTCTTAACCCTAAAGAAAAAACTTATCTTTTCCAAAATCCTTTGTTGTTGAAGCACTAAACAAAATACGTTTGTTTCTTCATAGATGAATTTTAAGTTGTCGAGAAAGTCTTCATAAGGCACTGCTTCTCATAAATGATTAAACAAAACCCTTTTGTGTCCTCATGGTCAAATAGCTATTGAAAAAATCTTCATCATGTATTGGTTCTCGTCGGAAAAGACGAAGTTTTATTCGAGATGTTCTAAGGGTTTATTTCTTTTCCTTTTCCTTTTGGAAATCTGAGCTCTAACATTAAGTATTGAATGTGTAAATCCAAGATCTGTTGACATCAAAGGAAGAAGATGAACTTGCAGAATTTTTAGGATTTGATTACTGAACAAATGAAGAAGAAGACTAATTAAGAATTAATTTGATCAAGTAAAGAAGAATAATCAAGAGAAAATATTTTTATGAATAATATTTTTTAATTAATGAAATAAACAAACAAATAATACTTTTCTAAGAGTAAAAAAATAATGGTAAATTTGATTTTGATTTTAATGGTATAATTGTTATTTGTTTGAATAGTGAGGGGTAAACAAGCATTTCACTGAAAAGGCTAACAAATGACGGTTATCAAAACGCGGATATTGTTAATGATTGTACAAAACATAAGAGTATAAAAAAACATGTTATAAATTCAAAAGAGGTACACAAAAGTAATTAACCCTTTGTAAAATATAGTATGAACAAAGATCCGGCTTATGAAGGTAAGAAGAATGAAATGTAGTAAATCTTTTTAATCTCAAAGTCGTTGAGTTTTAAAAAAATATTGGTCCTTAAAACTTTGAAGGCTATTTCAAAATTAGCCTTAGGCTAATTTTGAAATAGCATGAATCCCTTAATTTAGAATTGTTCTTTTTTGATGCGACTAATTGTTTTTTTTAGGTTGCAGAATTTTCTCGATTTCATTCAAAGATAATCAATTCATGTCGTAATGGTGATAAAAAATATTATTGAAGAAATATTTTCTTCTAACTTCGTACAAGACCTATTTTATGGAACAAGGACGTTTCTCTAAATGGATTTCAGTGGAAGGGTTTGTTAGAACCAAAATCGACTCCCTTATGAATCCAACGCTTAGTCAAACAGTCGGGATTTAAATATAAAACAACATAGAAAGCGTACCTGATTCCATGTCGATTACGAGAACAAGATCGGTTTTGGTCTTCCACAGATTAATCCCTTATGCTCTCAATGTGCTCTCACTCAATAGATGAGGATGAGGGAGAAGAGAAACGAATGATTAATCTTGGGGACCAAACCCTAATATGCCTTTATATATAGAATCTGAATACAGCCCATTACTCTAATCAGATTTATATGGGTATCACACATTACAAAGCCCATACTCATTAATGTTTTAAATTGGGCTTTCCAACTAGTAGCCCAATACGAATCATTGACACCAAATATACGTTGGATTATAAAATAACCCAACAATCTCCCACTTGGTCTACAAATTGATTCCTAATGACAATTATATTTGAAAACCGTATGTGCGCACAAAATGGCCAATATTCTTAAAACATTCCCCCTTTGGTCAATCTACTTCATCTCATGTACCAACATGAGACCAAAGCGGCCTTTGTTACAACAATCGTAACTAGACCCATCCATGATCACTATGCCAAATACATTCAATGACATAGATCAAGTATGGATGTGTGACTGGAAATTTCATGCGGTGTGATACCATCCATGTCTATTTCCACTTGGTCCTTAATGCTTAAATGAGATCAATATCCAGTCTTTCAAACCTTATTCAAAACCGTAATTGAAAGACAAAACATTCAGAGCAACAATGATAATAACATCATCAACTTTATTCTGCATAATACCTAATGTAGTGTCATTCCGAATAGCAAACATAGGCAACAAACTCCCACTAAAACCGCATACCGTCAATTAAGACAACACCCATATAAGCAGTATGCTCATGAAATACTTGTTGGGTCTCGATGGAGGGTATGAACACATACTTGCAGCGGAAATAACTCGAGACCATGTCATAGAACACTACCAAATATTAGATACACAAGAGAATAAACAATATGGATGTTTCCTTACCAACTAGTTCAAGAAAAGGAAGAGAACACCAAAGAAACGATGATCGGCTTGAGTCTCCAAGACGCCTACGTATCCAAATGGAATCAAAGCCACGTAGTTCTTCTTTAGATGACTCAAGAACACAACAAGAGGGGGGAAAAGTGCCAAACTCGAAATTGTAGTGTGAGAGGGAGAGAAGTTGTGTTTCTATTCTTGTCTTGTGATTTGTTGTAGGAAAAAGATGACTTAAACCATCAACAACCATCAAGGACAAGTAAGGTGTGAAGCATGGTGTGAAGTAAGACAAGCATGGTGCTAAGTATGGCAAGACAAGATGGGTTAGGTGGTGAATCACCAACACCTTAATCCTTGTCTTGCTTACTTAGTACTAATTAATCAAGACTTGATTAATTAGTTCCATGGGCCTTGGTTGCATGGGCCTTTCATGGGCCTCTTGGAACATGGCCCATGGCCATTCCCAACGAGGTCCCGTGACGTGCTCATCGCCTCCAAGCCTTCCATACCGGAAATGTCCAACATTATCCGACGCGATCAATCCCAAGACTCCAAGCCTTGTCTTGATCCGTAATGTCCTATTCACTTACGGGCACATGACCCAAAACCCAGTTTTGGTCATGTCCCGAGACAACTCTCTTTTGGCCATTCTCCATAAATGTGTCAATGAGTTTCATCCTTCGGTGTGACCCTTAGGTCTATGCATGTCGATAGATCAACGTAAAATCCCATTTTACTTGATCCTATATAAGTGGCAACTAACGAGACTTTAGTATTGCCTGACACTACATAGCGAATCGAACCAATCGATTCTAACCTTTCCGTCCTCCCTGTCATTATCCTTTTATCTCCGATATCCTGATTGAGATAAGGCATAGAGCCGTCATCCTTATTATTCTCAATCACTGTTCCTTGATATGTGAGATGACTGAATATATGATACCTAGTATCATGTGCATGGCCATGCTATTCTTTCAGTCACTCTCGATCAAGCGGCCGAGAACCGATATCTTTCCCATACCTCAGTATGAGGGATAAATCCCTTAGCCGTCTTTCGTGTCACTCATGCAACCCGTCCCCAAGCCAATCCTGGCCGTTATGGAAGCCCTGTTACGGACAACGTTAGGCTCAGGTCAAACTTAGTTGTTGACTGCATAGTGATCACAAAGACTCCTTGGTCTAAGGATACATGACAAGCTACGACACTGAATATGTTAATGACTCAATCTATGGCACATATTCAGGGCGGGTCGTCCAATATCATGTCCCACATGATATCTATGATCAGACTCCGGAATCCCATTCCAATGACTAACAGAACGTAAGCCATGAAGAGCCATCTTTCATACTAGTCGCTTCTAGTGAAGCTTTATTGACTAGGGACCCATCGAGTGTGATCCATCTCGATCTATGGTTCTATTCGCATGGTGGGCATAGATCAGAAATCACATCGATATATTACTCCAACACATAAGTAATAGAAAGCCGCTTTAATCTTATTGCTAATGATGATATATACATTTGGACATTTATGATTGAACTACGGGCACTAAGACTAACAATACTTTAGGTGTCAAGCCCTTAGTTAGTGGGTCCGCTAGCATGTAGTTTGTTCCTATATGCTCAATAGACACTATCCTACTCTGAACTCTTTCTTTAACAACCAAAAACTTAACGTCAATGTGTTTACACTTTGACGAGCTTTTGTTGTTATTCGAATACATAACTGCAGAAAGCTTGTCACAATAAACCTTTAGAGATCTTTCGATTCCATCTAGAACCCGCAGCCCGGTGACAAAATTTCGCAACCATATAGCTTGATTGGTTGCATCATAACAAGTTATGAATTCTATTGTCATGGTGGAAGGAGCTACAAGTGTCTGCTTAGCACTTCTATGAAATATAGCTCCTCCTGACAACTAGAAAAACATAACCAGAAGTGGATCTCTAATATCTTGGCAACCCGCAAGATCGGAGTCAGAATACCTAATGATCTCCAAATTTTCTGACTTCCGATAGGTGAGCATGTATTCCTTTTTTCTCTGTAAGTACCTCATGGCCCGTTTGGCTGCTTTCCAATGATCCATACCAAGGTCACTTAAGTATCTGCCCAACATGCAGACTATGCACGCCAAATCTGGATGGGTACATACTTGAGCATAGATAAGACTCCCAACAATCGAAGCATATGAGATCTTAAGAATTTCTTTCTTTTTATTCATTCTTCGGGCACTGTTTGAGACTAAACTTGTCTCCTTTAGCAACATGAGTATCTCCAAGTGCACAGTCTTTCATGTCAAACCTGGCAAGAACCCTTTCGATATAGTTCTTTTGTTATAACCCAAGAATACCACGAGAGCGATCTCGGTGTATCTTGATTCCTAACACAAAATTTGCATCACCAAGATCCTTCATTTGAAAATGTTTCGTTTAAAATCTCTTGGTTTCATGCAACAAACCTATATCGCTACTTGCCAACAAAATATCGTCGACATACAGCACTAGGACAATGAATTTACTCTCACTGAACTTATGATATACACAATTATCCACTACATTGACCTCAAATATACGAGGTAATGATAGTATGAAACTTGTAATACCATTGACAGGAAGCCTGATTGAGACCATAGATAGACCTTTTGAGTTCACAAACCATAGACTTTGGGTCACCTGATACAAAGTTTTTTGGTTGTACCATATATATGATTTCCTCAATTTCACCATTGAGAAAATCTGTCTTAACGTCCATCTGATGCAACTCCAAATCCAAATGAGCTACAAGTGCCATAATTGTTCTAAAAGAATCTTTCGATGATACCGTAGAGAAAGTTTATGTATAGTCAATACCTTCCCTTTGAGTAAAACCCTTAGCAACTAGACGTGCTTTATACCTCTCATTATTGCCCTTCGAATCCCGTTTGGTTTTAAATATCCATTTGCAACCAATGGGCTTTGCACTTTCAAGCAACTTGACGAGTTTCCAAACACCATTATCATGCATAGATTTTATCTCATCATTCATATCATTGATCCACTTTTGACAGTTAACACTTTGTTTGACCTATTGGAAGTTGAGTGGATCATCTTCCATTGTCCATGTGTCAAACTCGTGTTACTAAAGGAATACAATGTAATCACTAGAGATTACACTCCTCCTGTCTCTAGTGGATCACCTAAGTGGCACTTCCTCTTGAGGTAGTGGTGGTTGCTGTTTGGGAACAACCTCTTGAACTTGACCAGGGAGTGGTAGAGGAGAATCCTCATTGTTGTCTTCTGTTGTGTCTTGAATAATGTCAACATGTTGAACATTGTCAATAGCAACATCCGGTAGAGGAACGAATTCATCTTCAAAGACAACACTCCTAATACTCTCTCCCCCCTCAAACACAACATCCTCAAGAAATCTCGCATTTCCCATTTCGAAAAAGGACTTAGTTGAGGGATCATAAAACTTAGAACCTCTCGACCATTCAGGATACCCAAAAATAGTAACTAACCGTTATGGAATCCAGACTATTCTCACGTGGCCTTTAAGGCCTCGTATCAGCTGGACAACCCCAAATGTGCAAGTGCCTAATACTAGGCATTTTCATGTCCACAATTCATAAGGGGTTTTAGCTACCGCTTTACTAGGTACTATGTTCAGTATGTATACTGCAGTCTTAATTGGCTCTCCCTATAGTGATTACAGTAAATAAGAATGACTAATCATACTTCTGACCATGTCCTTAAGAGTTCTGTTTCGCCTCTCCGCGTCACCATTCATGCCAGGTTGCCCTTGCATGGTGTATTGCGGGACGATTTCGCACTCCTCTTGGAATTTGGCAAAGGGATTTGGACGTTGTTCACCTGATCCGTCATACTAACCATAATACACACCACCACGATCAGATCTGACAGCCTTAATCTTCTTGCTTAGCTGATTCTCAACTTCAGCTTTGAAGGCCTTAAAAACGTCCAAAGATTGTGACCTTTCATGTGTCAAGTATAAAGGTGAACTTCCCACTGCAGTTTCCTTATCCTTAATCCTCTTTCTTTTGTTGCCCATTGAGGTCATTGCAACATGAGCACTTTTAGTCTTTTCACGCGTCAACTTATCCTCTTCTTGCACAAAATGAGAAATGAGCTCATTAAGAGTCCATTTGTCCTTATAAGTATTATAGCTGACTATAACCTGACCGTAGTGTAAGAACCGCCCCCGGTCGACACCGGTCGAACCGGTGAAATTTGGGAAAAGTTGACTTTCCGTCGGAAAAGTTGACTTTCCGTCGGAAAAGTCAACCGATGACTCCGGGAGTCATTCGGGACCTTTCCGGGATCCAAAAATCTTAGTCGTTGTTACGGTTGGCTTAGTTGGGTCGTTTCCTTTCAAATGACTACTTTTGCGAAAAAAATCAAATCCGGGTCAAACTAGGTCGAATTAGAGCTTTATCGAAGTAATTTAAATGGGCTGAAATAATGGTGAGTGGAGGTGGACCCCACATGGACACATGTCCATGTGTCTTGGAGGAGAAGAAAGGGGTGGGAGAAGACCCTTTTGACCCCATCTCTTAGGCTTAAGGGGGGAAATGACAAAAAGGGCAAAAGAGGCATTACCCTTTTAGGTTAAAGACCATTTGGAGCAAAAAAATCAGCTCATTCTTGAGCATTGGCCGAAACTTACGAGGGAGGAGAGAGAGGGAGAACTCCATTGAAGGAGAAGGAGAAGAAGAGAAGAAAATGAAGCTCCTTTTGCTTGATTTCTTCACCAAAGTCCCTCGTTCCTCCATATTTCTCATCCTTTCTTCATTTCCCAAGGTAAACTCTCAATCAAATCCCATTTTTGATGAACTTTGGGTTGTGGGTTTGGTAGAAATTGCATGAACTAGGCTTGTGTTTTATGGGTTTGAGGTTTTGATGGTTAAATGGATGATTTGTGGAAAGAAAGTGGAAGATTTTGATGGAAATGGGTTGGGTTTTGTTGGTTTGATGAAACCCAACCTTGAGGCTCTTGAAATTTTGGAGTTTTTGAGGTTAATGTTGAGGTTGTGGAGCTTTACAATGGAGTTTTGTAGAATCTAGAGCTTGTTAGGAACTTTTTGAGAGAAAGGGGGTATTTTTCCAGCGACTGGAGGTTCGCCGGAGCTCCGGCCGGTCACCGGAGTTCCGGTCACCGGGGGTATGACCGGCCATGGCCGGAGGGAAGCCACGAAACCGTGACCGGCCACACGGTGGCAGTTCGGTCCGGCCACCCACGGTCCACGTGTGGCTGTGGGGCCCACTTGGCCGGGGTGCGGGTTTGACGTGTTCGGGTGGTCTTGGGTGAACCCCGGATCGATAATTCACACCCAGAACGAATTATGGAAGTGATTCGTGAAAATTCGGAAAATGTGATTAGAAACTTTAATTGCGGAATTAGAACGCTCGGACATCGGAAATTGATTCCGCCAAGTGCGTTGGAACACATGAATTTAATTATGATTGATAGAAATGAAAATGGAAATTTTTGGGACACCGAGGGATGTTTTCCCGATCCCGGGCATATTCGCCAAACCGGACAAAATGGGCCATTCCGGGCCCATTTTGACAAGTTGAGTAATTGGGGATTTGTTTGGGTGTTTTCTCTTTAACCATCCTTGAACTATTATTAAGTCTCGTATTACTTTGTGATCTTAGACGTTGTTCCCGATCACGGCGGAGGAGGCTACTAGGCGACTCGTGGTTGCTCGTGTTGGATAGCGGTTGAGGTAGGGAAAAGTAGCGAATACCGGTTTAATTACGAAAAGTTACTAGAATGCATATATGACCTAAACAACCGGAATAATTGTAGAATCACATGTAGGATGTGAATAACTATGGTAGTCGTTTAAAATATGGAACCACTTGCGGGCCAGGTCATGCCCGTAGGTGGGGGATTTGCTGTGTTGTAATATCGCATGTGGGCCAGGTCGTGCCCGTAGGATTGTGTGTTGGTTGCGCTTGTTTTGATTAGTAATTTGTAATGTTCGGTATGTGGTATGCTCCGTTGTTAAATTAAATATCATGATATGTTATGAGAACGTGGTGACTGTTAGTGTGAACCATTGTCTTGTGATATGATCGGGTGATTGATAGACCGATGTGGTGTGTTCGGTAAGATTTGTTCGGTATGGTATGCTGGTATAATATGTTTGAGGATGGCGTATTGGCCCGATATCTATACCGTGGAGGATTCCGGTATAGGATATCTAGGCTGAGGATGGTGTTCCGGTACGATATCTATACCGTAGAGGATTCTGGTATAGGATATCTAGGCCGAGGATTTATTCCGGTGCGATATCTGTGCCGTAGAGGATTCCGGTACAGGATATCTAGAGCCGAGGATGGTGTTCCAGGGCAATGTCTATACCGTAGAGGATTCCGGTATAGGGTACCTAGGCCGAGGTTGAGTTTCCGGTATGGTATGCGTGATGTGATTTGTGCCCCGTGCTACGGGAAGATACCCGACCGACGGAGGATTCCGGTCCGGTATGTTATGAGTTGCACCCCGATGCTGTGTGTTCTGGGAAGATATCTAGGCCGATGTCGAGTTCGGTACGATATGGTGAGCCGGGCTATGGAAGCCGGCACATTGTTCTGGGACACCTAGTGTGGAAGTGGTTGCTAATGATATTACTCTGTGTGTTGATCTATTTTGGTTTGATGTGGTTACTTATGCCTGTTATGTGATCCTCTGTGATTTTGAATATGTTTATATCTGAGTTCATTGTATTGTCGTGCGAGTTCGCACGCGTGTTCAGTTGTGAGATAATCGTGGTTGGTGTCCATTGAGAATTATTTAGGTGACGGGTGTTAAGGGCATAGTTGAGAAGAAATGTATGAATGTCGGTTCAGTATCGAGTTTGATTTACGGGTTTTTCCCGAGTGGGGTCAAGCGTTGTCTTTAGGTTACTTGTTTAAATGATTCGTGTTATTGTTTACTAGTATGCCATAATCGGGCGGGTATCCGTGGTGGTGAGAAATTGCTCACTCCCTTTACTACTTTTTCCTACTGAGCGAAAGCTCACCCCCCTCTTTTGATGTTCTACAGGTTTTGAGCGGGATTTGATTTAGAGGATGTCTCGGAGCTTGGAAGCTTAGCGAGAGTCCTAGTTGGATGGTCTAGAGATGTACTTTCCGTTTGTATTAAACTTTTATGTTGGAATTTCGAGTATTTGACTCTTATTATCAGGATTGATCGGTTTAAACTATTATTGGAGATTTATTTCGTTTAAAGTTGCTTTTATTTATTATTATTTTTAGTTCACGTCTCGAGTCCAGTCAAAACCGGATTTGGGGCGTGACAATCTAATATCAGAGCATGGTTTTTCAAAACTTCGAATCGTACGTCAAATAGGTGGGTAGAGTTAAGTCGTTAGGTTTCTAGTGTTCGGTTACGCAAATCGGAAATGTCCTAAGCGTAGACACGAGATGAAGATAATCTCGGTTGGGTGAAGTGTTCTGTCTGGTGCTGTGTACTTAGGGTGAACCACTGTGGTCGGTGCCAACGAGTATGTATAACTACGATGACTTGCTGTGTGCTATGCTTGTGTTGAGTGCTTTGTGCAGGATGTGAGTTGAATGTCCCGCGTAAGCGGATGGTTAGTAGAATTTTCAAAACGGGTCATGCCCAAATTCTCTGCAAAACTGAAGTGTTTGTACAATCACGATTCGATTATAGGGGCCACTGTAGTCGAACGTAACGGGGGGATGTCAAGTGGTTACAACGTAATTCGGGGACGTCTGAACCGGGTTGTAACGACATGATATTGACATGGAATGTTATGTTAGAAAGAGAAAAGTGTTGAGAACCTGTGGAATTAAGTTGATGTGATACTTTTGTGGAATTGCTGTGTGACGTGTACTGTGGACTGTGTGGCCTTTGTTTGCAATTGTTGAACTGTGTGGTTGACTTTGTGGGACGCACAAGTGTGCGGGTTTCCCTGGTTGTGTGAAACTAGTTATGACTATGCTAAGATTAGGCTTGTTGTTGGTTCGAGTGTGACCTTTGTGAAACGTGTGTGAACGCTAGTGACTTAAGCGTGTTGCTTTATACGAAATTAAGAACTGAACATGTGTGTTTATCCGTGCAGCGGATATATACGACATGAGGCGTATGTATGTACCACGAGGCACTAGGAGCTGGCCAGTTGAGGGCCGAGGGCAGCCACTTGCCACTGAGCCGGTAGGAGCGGCAAGTTCCCAAAGTGCGTCCACTAAGGAGCACGTGGGAGATGACGCCGGACCATCAGGGCTTCCGCCCAGAGTTCCGCCGGTCACAGAGCCGACCCAGGCGACAGTCCTGAAGGAGTTGGTTCACACAGTCCAGGGCTTAGCGGCGATCATCGCCCAGAGGGAGGCTGCGGCCCCGGCACCAGAGACTGTGTCTGCTGCCACTGCATCCGCCACTGTGAGGCCTAGCCAGGTCGATAGCTATACAGCTCAGGCGCTGAGAGACTTTCTCAGGCTGGGCACGCCTGTCTTTTCTGGGGAACCAGACCCCGATGCAGCCGAGAGATGGCTGGATCAGATTACCCGCAACCTGGATACTTCAGGGATAGTGGATGGGCACATGAGGGTCTCCTTTGCAGCGTTCCGGCTGAAGGACGATGCTTATCATTAGTGGCAACGTGAGCAGCTCAGAGTCGGGGATGACTTCCAGTTGTTCGGAGAGTTGTTCCTAGAGTAGTATTTTCCGAAGTCGGCCCGAGATGATAGACACCAGCAGTTCATGGAACCGCGTCAACGAGGGATAACGATGTCGGAGTATGAGGCGAGGTTCACCTCACTGTGCCGCTTTGCACCGGAGATGGTGCAGACTGAGGCGCGCCAATATAGGCGATTTGAGGGGGGACTCATCCCATCGATCGTGGACCGAGTCACAACCCTGAGGACTCAGGTGTACACGGAGCTGGTAGATCATGCACTGGCAGTGGAGCGACACTTCCGAGAGACCACCAAGACTCGGGAGAGCAGGCAACGACCGGGGGGTTTCTTGAGACCGAATGAGGTCCGTGATCCGAGGAGGAAGAAGACCTTAGGATCTTTCCGGCCACAGACATAGTCTGGCGGGATGCGATAGGCCGGATCAGTGGAATCCATTGGACTTGCCTCGTCAGAGCAGCTGTGTCACTCGTGCGGAAAGCCAGGCCATCTAGCCCGAGATTGTCCCAGGAATAGTGGGCCCGCAGCTCGCCCAGCGAGTAGTCAGGCGAGACCTGAGGGGAGGCCGAGTGTCGTACAACCAGTATGCTACCAATGCGGACGGCCATGGCACTTCTCTGCTAGGTGACCTGTTCGGTTTGGAGGGATGTCAGCCCCGCGAATGCAATGGTCGCAGATTGGTCAGTCGCCTCAGTTCCGTCAGCGTCAGGCTCAGGCGCCGAGAGCTCTGCGGCAGGCAGCGAGCGCGCCAGCGTCGAGACAACAGCAGAGAGCTCCACAGCAGGTGGCCCTTCCACCACCCTCGAGGGGAGGACCTCAGGCACCGTAGGGCAGAGTGTATGCGGTTGCCGATTCCTGAGTTGAGGGACATCACTCCAGTCATGAGACCACCCAGGGTACGTGCTTGCTATACAATTCTTGGGCGTCTTTCCTATTTGATACTGGGGCATCACATTCCTTCATTTATTCTACCTTCGCTGATATGTTGGGGTTAAAGGTAGAGCCTTTGAGTCGACTCTTGTGTCTTGACACCCCGATTACGGGTGATGTGGTCATGAGTAGTGTATGTCGTTCGTGTGAGATTAGAGTAGCGGACTGCCCTTTTCTTGGTGATCTGCTTGTGTTGAACATGACGGCGTTTGATGTGATCCTGGGGATGGATTGGCTTGCGAGGTACCGAGCGTCGATCGACTGCTATCAGCGACAGGTGACGGTGGTATCGGGCGACACGATCATCACGTGTGTACTGGGCAGTAGGAGCGGAGTTCTCCTTTCAGCATTGACCGTGGGAGAGGAGGTGACGACCGTGCAGAGCAGAGAGTTGCCACGAGTAGTGTGTGAGTTCCCGGAGGTCTTTCCGGAGGAGTTGTCTGAGTTGCCGCCGGTGCGCGAGGTTGAGTTCAGGATTGACCTGAAGTCTGGGACGACGCCGATATCGATGGCTCTGACAGGTTTGCACCAGTCGAGTTGGTCGAGTTGAAGCGCCAACTCGAGGAGCTTCGGGAGAAGGGTTTTATCCGCCAGAGCAGTTCACCGTGGGGAGCGCCCGCACTCTTCGTGAAGAAGAAGGCTGGAGCGCTGAGGATGTGTATCGACTACCGGAAGTTGAACCGGGTCACGGTGAAGAACCGCTACCCGATGCCGAGGATCGACGACTTCTTCGATCATCTGAGAGGGGCAAAGTGTTTCTCGAAGATCGATATGCGATCCAGATACTATCAGTTGAGAGTTCGGGAGGAGGATGTGGCGAAGACCGCATTTCAGACTCGGTATGGACATTACGAGTTTCTGGTGATACCGTTCGGACTGACGAACGCACATGCAGCGTTCATGGATCTGATGAACGGTATCTTCCGACCATACTTAGACCAGTTCGTGGTGGTATTCGTAGATGACATTCTGATCTACTCACCGAGTAAGGAGCCGCACGTGGAGCATCTGAGGACAGTTCTGACCTTGATATGCACCCATCAGTTGTACGACAACTTGGAGAAATGCGAGTTTTGGCTCGCCGAGGTGAAATTCCTCGGACATGTCGTGTCTTGAGAGGGTATACTAGTCGATCCGGCAAAGATCGATGCGGTTTCGAAGTGGGTACGGCCCACGAGTGTCTTTGAGATCCGCAGCTTCTTAGGATTGACAGGATACTACCGGCGCTTCGTCCAGGATTTCTCACGCCTGGCCGCACCGATGAGTGAATATGCTGCCTGAGGAGCGAACAATGTCAAACCACGGCGTTAGAGCAGTCCAGTCCTCATCATTCAAGGCTGATGATAACATAAAAACTCTGTTTCCAAAGTGTTTAAGCTCATAGCGTGATAAACCCGCATTAACAAGCTCTGCTGTAATTGAGGAGAGGGACAATGATGCATGAGAGATACCAATAACACTACCCAAAGCCTGGGATTTCAACGATTCATCAGAAGCTCCTACAATGACCTCAGTGGTTCTGGCAATGGAGGGAGGATCAACATGGTATCGAGGAGAATTGGGCTTCCAAGAAGAGTTCCTTGCCCTTTTAGTATCTTTCAACCAGGCATGAACTACCAGAAGACGTTTGCCAGAGAATCGTTTCCCGTTCAGAGCATCGATCATCTTCTGGGAGTGATCGGAACTGGTATGAATGAACCCAAAACGTCGACCTGAGGCAGTATTGCGTTTGCTCATAAAGATGCCTGGAACCGTACCAAATTCCGAAAATAGACGATAAAGCCAGGGTTCCATAACAAAGGATGGGAAATTGCAAACGAAAGCTTGCAAGGATCGACATCCAAAGTTTATGGGGATGGAGCATTGAGATCTGGGGCAGGAGTCTTGTGTTCGGATTGTGCAGAGTTAGCGTGCTCCGATTGCTCAACTGGAGTTGCCTGCGTGACCTGAGTGTTATCGAATCGACAAATCAAAGACGCTACCGAATGAACAGGTGTGGCTAAAGAAGTTCCCGTGACAGTTCGAACCGCAATCGAAGCTTCTGAAGTAGACATAGGCCAACGATCTGCCATAATGTTCTTCGAGACAAACTCTTCCTTAGACCCAGCAATCCACAGAAGAGAAGAGACTGGATTAGAGTTTAGAAGCATTCGAGAATCCGGCCAGTATTCCGGTCAAATCAGCAGCATAGATAGTTTTCAAGTATTGCTAATGAACATACACATCCCATTGTTTTAAAATAAATAAACCTACACACAAGATGTTACTTTGGCAACTTTATGTGTCGATCTACTCATCTAAAATAAGGGACAAAATTAATGTAAGTAAGTGCCTAAATCAAAAATTTTGATATCAAATATCAAAAGCTTAAAAAAAATTTAAGCACATCTTGATTCAATAAAAAGAAATTAAACCAACCGTATAAAGCACTTACTGATTCAATAAAAATAATGAATCAACAATTTTATATTAATCATACCTTTACTTATGCACATCATGTCAGATAATACTCATATACACATATAAATCAACATATATATATATATATATATATATATATATATATATCAATCATACATGAACATGCAATAAAGCTGTAGCACAAACACTAATGAAACTGAAGGGTCCCACTAGTATAACAGATCCAAAAAACCAAAGGTTTCGGCTGAAACACAAGAAAACAACATCATATCGCATATACGATAATAAAACTCAACAAAGAGAATCATATAAACCCCAATAATTCGACTGAAGCATGCCTCTGATACCACTTGTTAGAACCAAAATCGAATCCCTTATGAATCCAACGCTTAGTCAAACAATCGGGATTTAAATATAAAACAACATAGAAAGCGTACTTGATTCCATGTCGATTACGAGAACAAGATCGGTTTTGGTCTTCCACAGATTAATCCCTTATGCTCTCAATGTGCTCTCACTCAATAGATGAGGATGGAGGAGAAGAGAAACAAATGATTAATCTTGGGGACCAAACCCTAATATGCCTTTATATATAGAATCTGAATAAAGCTCATTACTCTAATCAGATTTATATGGGTATCACACATTACAAAGCTCATACTCATTAATGTTTTAAATTGGGCTTCCCAACTAGTAGCCCCAATACGAATCATTGACACCAAATATACTTGTCCAATTTGTAAGCCCACATGTTGGATTATAAAATAACCCAACAGGGTTCCTCTTCACTAGTTAGTCCTAGAAATCTATCGAAAATGATGCGGGTTTGATAGAGGAGATGATGCAATTGTTTTTCCACAAAGTCTGAATCGAGGGTACCATGATAGAACGATGGTGCTATACTATTGCAAGACTCATAGGAAGAAGGTGCATGTTTGACAGGGAAGATGATGCTTATCTTTTGAAACTTGGCTAGCTCCCGTAGATAATCATTTCCCAATTTTTATTTTGGATTTAGATTACATTCTGGTTATTGGCTTCTGGGAAGAAGAAGATTCTTTATTTACCTATCTCGTACTATACAAGGAAGGCTTTTAGCGTAACCGCCTAAAATGGGATGAAGAACATAATTTCACCTATTTTGGTGATCCAATACTATCGAACCAATCATCTTGTATTCTAAAGAGAAATAGGAGCTAGCTATAACTCTTGACTTGGCAAGTCACGAATCATTAAATTTAGAAGTGTCTTCAAGTCCTATTAACTTTTCATAGTAGACCGCACGAGGCCCTTTTTTTTCTTGAATCGACACCCTTATTAGTACTACTGTCCTTATTCAAGCCTCCTCGTCAGACGTTTTCAATTGGTCTTGTTCTTAAGCTTTGGAGATAAATGTTATTGTTGGTGTGGAAACATTAGCATTTGATGATCATGTCTCCAACTCTACTCCAATCTCTAATCCAATATTAATAGACGATAGCAAAAAGTTTGCGGTCAAAGCTTGGGATATTGTCATACATCCATGAAAAATAAGTGATCAAACTATTCCAAAGTTTACTGGTTTCTTGTGGAAGTTATGAATGTTCTTCTCCTCCATGTGAAAAGTCTCATTTATATATGATTATCGATGGCTCTAGTTCAATCCTTCAAGAGATCTTGGGTATCCTTTGGGTGTTTTACTCTTGGACACCTTTGATTGTTCTAAATTAAGGTTGTTATCTCCCTCAATTTTGGTTAGTCCGAAAGTAATTTTTTGAAGTATTTTGAATCAAGACCTTTATTTTGGAATTAATATCACCCTTTCAAGGTTCTTGGTCTATTTGACAACAAATCCTCTAACTTTTTTTTGATCAGCAAGTTTTTGAAATTTTATAAACCCAATCTTCAAAAATGAAGATTCGGCCAAGGGAGAACCCTCCAAGAGAAATTACAAACAAAGGAACAAAAATGTCCCAAAACACAACCTACCTTAACCCACAAGTTAGTTCAACCTAACTTATACAACAAGTTCCTACCCAAACCCAACAAAACCGAACAACATGATTAATTCTAAGTCCACCAAACATCAATGAAACTCAAAACTAAATGTTCTACCCAAAACCAGACGTAGTTAGCATCCGAAACAACAAAGAAAACACAAGACTACCCCAAAGTCTAAAAAGATCACAGCCCTACCTAAATAAAAAGTCACCAAAATATTACTTCCAAATACAACAAATACACAGCTACCACCAGCAAGTCTTTGTAACCACCCATACTGCAACAACCCCTTGGAAAGAGTGATCAACCACGACCTGTACAGAAAAGCGATCCTGTAGAGCCAAAGATGACACCCACATAAGGATTAGGAGACCTTCAATGACTTTGGCTCCAAAAACCTGTATCACACAACTGAAAATCCCCAAGAAACGGCCAAACCCAAACTGACCAGAGGCTCCTGAAATAAAAGAAGAACAAAGAGCCCAGTCCAAAAACTTAAACACTTATCCTAGAGTTTTCTACCCTCACTCTCACCTAACCAGTTCCAAAGTCCCCACACATAGATACACAACCCTCACCCAAATTATAAAATACCTAACAAATCTCACAACACCCCCACCCCACCCTCCTACCCTTCCAAGCCCTAAACCCCCAGAACAATGAAATTGCACCCCTGTGATTGTGCCTTGGGATGCAAGGAACCAAGAGAACACCCTCAATAACGCTTTGCCTTTACTGTAGAGCACAATATGGGATCAGTTATCTAAGAGAGAAAAGAGAAAAATTGTCCTTCTTTGACGTTTGCCCATAATAATTGAAATGAATCATTTTGCACTTGGAGAAAAATGCTTTGAGGGGCCTGAACCCTGTTATGAAAGCATGCTTGATTCCTGCTGATCCAAACTCTCCAGATGACTAAAGAAGATAACATGGACCAATGCTTCCTAGCTTTAGAAGGAGCCAATTGTTCCCAGGCCAAAAACCAATTTAAGATTGAATCTGTGATAGCTGTCCTAATTACCCACCAATCAAGACATAAATCCCAGACCTCTGCAGTAACCTTGCAGCTTAAGAATAGGTGGTCCAATTCCTCTGGTTCCTCACTACACAAGGGGCACCAAATGTTTCCATTATACAGTCTGTCACGCCCCAATTTCAGTAAATCGAACTCGGGACGCGAACATTTAAAATAATAAACACTTTGAAACCTTTTCCATTTAAACATTTTAAAATACCAGTTTAGTTCAACAAAATAATATTTACAACTCAAAATCAGTCCCAACAAGTGGACAAAAACATGGTATACGTCGCTAGACTCAAATAAACCCAGAATCCCGCTTCTAGCTCTTCAAGCTTCAGAAGCTCACCTAGTCCAGCCTGCGAACGGTACCTGTAGGAAAAGCAGCTAGGGGTGAGCGTTCGCTCACCACCACGGATAACAGATTGACTACGGCATAATTAGCAGACAATGCCGGTAACACCAACACAAACTCAACACCGGGGAACACCATCCCCAACCCAAGTACTCCGACTGAACACACACCCACTGTTACCTTCCTTGACCAACTCAACACCCTGACACGTAAAGTAGACCCGACACAACGATCACGACCCTCCCAAGGACTCAAAAGATCACCACGCAACACCCAAGATCACAAAGGATCGCACACCAAACAAGATCACTAAGGATCGCATACCAGCTGCCAACTGCTCACTGCCAAGAACGCTCGCAACCTCCCGAGACTCTAACTCGGTCAGGCCAGCCAAAGAACGCTCGCAACCTCCCGAGACTCTGACTCGGTCAGGCCAGCCGAAGAACGCTCGCAACCTCCCGAGACTCTAACTCGGTCAAGCTAGCCGAAGAATGCTCGCAACTTACCGAGACTCTAACTCGTAAGCCAGCCAAAGAACGCTCACAAACCCAAACCACACACGCGCGGCCAGGACCCCTTTATTGACGGGCGGGCCCCCTACCCCGTCTGAACATGTAGACGTGTGTGCTCGTGGACCCCCGTTTCATGAAGCGGGCCCCCAACCTCAGGTAACCACAATCACAATCATAACCACAAACAAGTTCAACAAACAGCAACAACACAAGATCAACACTCCACAGGCACTCATGGCCACCCAAGACACCAACAGTAAAACACGGACTCAACAACCCCACGGGCACTCACGGCCTCCCAAGACACACCAACCATAACTCACGGGCTCAACAACCCCACGGGCACTCACGGCCTCCCAAGACACACCAACCATAACTCACGGGCTCAATAACCCCACGGGCACTCACGGCCTCCCAAGACACACCAACCATAACCCACGGGCTCAACAACCCCACGGGCATTCACGGCCTCCCAAGACACACCAACCATAACTCCAGGCTCAATAACCCCACGGGCACTCACGGCCTCCCAAGACACACCAACAGTAAAGACACAGGTTCAACAACCCCACGGTACTCATGGCCAGCCAAGACACACCAACAGTAAAACACGAGCTCTCATGGCCACCCAAGACACAACATACACAAACAACCTCCGGCATAACCAATGCCTCCAACAGTCCTAAAATAAACAGTTTCACAAACAACCTCCGGGCATGGTCATATGCCTTCAGTACTCCTAATCTCGATAAGTTCGCAATCAACCTCCGGGCATGGTCATATGCCTCCAGTAGTTCTAATAACGCTAAGTTCTCTGCTCCTACGACACTACTAAGTGTCACGTGCATTCCCAATATTCGCTACGTTCCCGTATCATGCCTTTCTAATATTCGATAAACCTACTTAACCCATGACACCCCGGTGTCACATGCAATTCTACTGTTAACTTTCCCTAGTCAGGGCCGAGATCCGGCTACTTTTCCCTACCTCGTACGTGTTCTCCAAAAGCCAACCAACGAGCTCCGGTGTGATCTCAGTCACTCACCCAGCTTTCCCTTGCCTCGGTCCGCGGCACGATCTAAAAGAACACAATTTTAAGGCGCTTTTAAACTCGCAGGAATAAACTGAAATTCAATAAACTTAACGCCCAAACGTAACCCCGACAATGTCGATCACTCCCAAAATTCCCAATTACTCGACATTGTCGATAAGGGACCCGTAAAGGCCCGATTCGCCCGACATGGCGAATCTGCCCGGGTTTTGGAAACGCCCTTCCGGGCCTCCGAAAATTCCCGTTTTCGTTTCTACGGTCTTAGAATAATTCAAGGGTTCCTAGGCACTCGACGGAATTCAATTCCGACTTCCGAGTCATTTAATTCGCGTTTAAAGTTTCTAAACCCGTCAATTACAACTTCCACAATTTAATTCCAAATTTCGATCCGGTTGAAGATTAATTACTTGGGGAACGTTCTAAACCACCCGAACACGAAAACCCGATACCCGGGCATGTGGGCCCCACACGGACACAATGGAAAAATTCCCTTTTTGCCCCAAAACGTTCCTAACGAACCCCAAACCTCAACCCTTCATCTTTAAACCAATTCTAACCAAAACCCAACCATATTTGAATCGTTTAAACTCAAACCCTAAAATTCGAACTTAACAAAACGAAAATCGGTTAGGTGCTCACCGTAGAGAATGACGGTGTGAACTCGATTCTTGTATCGTTGAGACGATCCAACGGCTTGATCGACGGGAAAAGCCAAAACTCCAAACACCCCATTCTCTTTTCTCTCTTCTTCTCATTCTCCTTCTCTCTCTATTTTCTCTCTCCAAAAACCCACTTTTTTCCAATATGGCCGAACATCACCCTTGGCTCATCTTTTGTATTTTTTCAAAAACACCACATTTATCAAATTTACACAACTAACACCACCCTTCCATATTTTGTTTTGTTCAATGTTACCTAACACCACCACATTGGTAACATGTGGTAAGATGGGTCCCACACCTTTTGAAAAATATCTCCTAGATATTTTTCAGTCAGATTCGCGAAATTCGGCTGTTTCGAGCCCCGAACGGGCACTTTTTCCAAGAAATTACGAAACTTCACGAGCTACAAGGAAACGGATCAACTAAGACTGCTGCGACGACGGCTAAGCTTTTTGGATCCAAAATGGACCTCGAATGGACCAAAACGTCGCTCGGTTGACTTTTCCCGCGAAAAGTCAACATTTCCCAAATTGGTCAGAAAGTTGCCCTGAGTCCCCCGGAACTCACTTTGGTCGATATCGGGGTCAACTTAAGTCCGGTATGACCCTCGGGGTCCAATTCCGGTTCAATTCAGTGTCTGCTCAAAATTTTTAAATTTTCCTGTTTTTCGCAGGTTTGACTGGCGTTGACCAGAAGTGGTTATTACACAATCCTTTGGGAAGAAGAAAACATTTAGTAGGCATTCCTTGCATACACAACAGCCAAGCAAAGGCAGCCACTTTAGGTGGGAGGATGGGAGCCCAAAGTAATGCAGGCCAATCTAGTGAGGAATCCCAAGACTCATCCAGAATCGCATACATCTTGTGAACAGAAAATCCTCTATGGTCATGCACCCAAAAGGAAACATCATTTCCCCCATTAAGGCTGCTACTATTAATAGCATCACAAAAAAAAATGGAACTGATCCTTTTCCCAACCTCTCAGGTCTCTTCTGAAGGAAACAATCCAATTCCCATCAGACCAAAAAGAAGATACCAAACCTGATTTCCGAGTACTCAGTAGATAAAGTCTATGAAACTGATATTTGAGAGGAAAATCCAACATCCACTTATCTTCCCAAAAATGGACCATATTCCCAGAGTTCACCTTCCAATGGATCCCTATTGCACCAATGGCATTAGAAAATTTTGGACATAGCAAAAGAGATTCTACATTACTGATGAAACTTTGACCATTCTGCAATAAGAAATTTGAAAGATCTCAAGCATCACTCTCCCAGCCAAACTATGCACATAGTATTTTTTCCCATAGAGAATCACTTTCCAAAGCAAATCTCCACCACCACCTTGCAAGTAGAGCTTTGTTCATGATATGTAAGTACTTTATCCCCAAACCACCCACTGATTTTGGTCTGCAAATCGGATTCCATCTGATCTTGTGTAAAACCTTTTTATTAATGGTACCATTCCACAAAAATCTTCTCTGTCATTTCTCCATCTCAAGGATGACACACTTAGGGGCTTTATACAAGGACATGTAATAATGGAAGAGAGCTTAGTGAAGATTTGATCGAGGTGATCCTACCTCCAAAAGATCTTGACTTGGTCTGTCAAAGGTTCAACTTCTTTTTGAAATTATTGATCACAGGTTCCCAAGCCTTCATCCTCCTTGGATTAGCTCCCAATTGGAAACCAAGATAATCAAAAGGGATCTCCATAGCTGAGCATCCCATAATCTGAGTGATCTCCATGATAGAGACAGTTGAAGAATTTAGTACATGAGCTTTGGTGTAATAACCACTCCCGGTCAACGCCAGTCAAACTTGCGAAAAACAGGAAAATTTAAATTTTTTAAGACAGACACTTAATTGAACCTAGAATTTACCCCGAGGGTCATACCGGACTTAAGCAGACCCCGATATCGACCAAAGTGAGTTCTGGGGGACTCAAGGCAACTTTTTGACCAATTAGGGAAATGTTGACTTTTCATTGGAATAGTCAACCGAGCGACGTTTTGGTCCATTCGAGGACCGTTTTGGATCCAAAAAGCTTAGTCGTCGTCACAGTGGTCTTAGTTGAGCCGTTTCCTAGTGGCCCGTGAAGTTTCGTAATTTCTTGGAAAAAGTGCCTGTTCGGGGCCCGAAACGTCCGAATTTCGCGAATCTGATTGGAAAATATCTAGGAGATATTTTTACCAAAAAGGTGTGGTACCCACCTTGCCACTTGTCAAACAAGTGGTGGTGTTAGGTATTATTGAAAAGAACAAAGATGAGAGGACATAAGGGGTTCGGCCATAATAGGTTTTTTTTGGAGTTTTTGGAGAGAGAAAAGAGAAGGCTTGGCTAGGGTTTGTCACTATTCACGAGCATCGAGCCATGGGTTTGTCTCAACGATAGTAGATTTGAGCTCACATCGTCTTCCTCTACGGTAAGTGTCACGCCCCAATTTCAGAGAACCGAACTCGGGACGCGAACATTTTAAAACATAAACACTTGAACCTGTTTGAATAAAAGCTCTGACATTTCCATTTACTTCTCAAAATAATAATAGTATTTACAATACAAAAACGCCCCCAACAAATGGACAAGGTACAACATCCGTCACTAGACTCGACAGAAAGTAAAGACCAGACTCCACTCCAAGCTCCATGAACTTCAAGAGCTAACCTAGTCCGTCCGGTGATCAGTACCTGTAGGAAAAGCAGCTAGGGGTGAGCGTTCGCTCACCTCCACGGATAACAGACTGACTATGGCATAATTAGCAGAAAAAGCCAGTAACACTAAAACCAAACCCAACACCGGGACTACAGTCCCCAACTCAAATACTCAACTGACCCACAACCCGTCACCTTCCTCAACAGACTCGACACTCGATAAAAACAGTGTAAACCCGACACAACTATCGACGACCTCCTCAAGGACACGACAGAAAGACTACACAACGCCAAACAAGATCACAAAGGATCGCACACCAGCTGCTCAGTAACCAATCTCAATCAGGTCAGGGTTCGACCTATCGCAATTCCTCGACACGAAGTCGGATCAGGCTGTCGACCTTTCAAACTCGCAATTCCTCGACACTAAGTCGGATCAGGCTGTCGACCTTTAAAACTCGCAATTCATCGACACTAAGTCGGATCAGGCTGTCGACCTTTAGAACTCGCAATTCATCGACACTAAGTCGGATCAGGCTGTCGACCTTTAAAACTCGCAATTCATCGACACTAAGTCGGATCAGGCTGTCGACCTTTAGAACTCGCAATTCATTGACACTAAGTCGGATCAGGCTGTCGACCTTTAAAACTCGCAATTCATCGACACTAAGTCGGATCAGGCTGTCGACCTTTAGAACTCGCAATTCATCGACACTAAGTCGGATCAGGCTGTCGACCTTTAGAACTCGCAATTCATCGACACTAAGTCGGATCAGGCTGTCGACCTTTAGAACTCACCACCCCAGGTAACCACAATCACAATCACAGGCAAGTTCAATCACACAGGCACTCAAGGCCACTCAAGACACCTCAACAGTCAAGACTCGGGTTCAACAACCCCACGGGCACTCGCTGCCACTCAAGACACCAAATTAAATACACGGCTCTCATGGCCACCCCGACTCAACAATTAAATACGGGCTCTCAAGGCCACCCAAACTCAACAATTAAATACGGGCTCTCAAGGCCACCCAAACTCAACAATTAAAATAAAACGCACGACAACCTCCGGCATACTCGATGCCTCCAACGGTCCTAAAATCACTAGTTTCACAAACAACCTCCGGGCATGGTCATATGCCTCCAGTAATTCAATTATCGCTAAGTTCTCTGTTCCTACGACACTACTAAGTGTCACATGCTTTTCTCTTGAACGCTACAATCCCGTATCATGCTTTTCTAATAATTAAATAAATCTACTCAACCCACGACACCCCGGTGTCACATGCAATTCTACTATTAACTTTCCCTAATCAGGGCCGAGATCCGGCTACTTTTCCCTACCTCGTAGATAAATCCAAAAGCGCTCCAACAACACCCGAAGTACACCCACTCACTCGCCGAGCTTCCCTTTGCCTCGGTCCGTAGCACGATCTAAAAGAACACAAATTCAAAGTACTTTTAAACTAGTACGAATAAACCGAAAATTAATAAACTTAACGCCCAAACGTAACCCCGACAATGCCGATCACTCCCAAACTTCCCAATTACTCGATATTGCCGATAAAGGACCCGTAAGGGCCAGATTCGCCCGACATGGCGAATCTGCCCGGTTTTGGTTAATTGCCTTCCGGGGCTCCAAAAGCCCCCGTTTTCGTTTCTACGGTCTTAGAATATTTCAAGGAACCCAACGCACTTGACGGAATTGAATTCCGACTTCTAAGTCAATTAATTAACGTTTAAAGTTTCCCAAAACCCGTTAATTACAACTTCTCCAAATTAATTCCAAATTTCGATTCGATTAGGAAAAAGTGGTCCGGGGAACGTTTTAAACTACCCGAGTAATTAAAACACGAACAACCGAGCACGTGGGCCCCACCCAAAGGGCTTGGCCGTGCCCTAGGGTTTGAGGGAGGGGCTCGGCCACCAAGTGGTGGCTGCTGCCACCTCCGGCCAGCCACCACATGGCCGGCCGGCCACCACCCACGGTGGCCGGAGCTCCTCCCGAGCCTCCGGTCACCGGAAAACGTGAAATTAAACCCCCAAACACCTCTAAAACGTCTCCAACACCTCCCCACACTCTACACAACCCTAAGCCTTAGTTTATAACCAAACCCTAGCTCTTGAAAATAATCAAAACGAGAATCGGTTCGGGTATTACCGTAGAGGAGAACGAGGGGAACGGGATTGCTCTTTGCTTTGACTCGATCCAAGGGCTCGATCACAAACCCTAGCTCAACCTCCCTTCTTCTCTCTTCTTCTCCTTCTCCTTCTCTCTCTAAAACCTCTCTTCCAATTTCTAATTTAATTAAACTAACAACAAAACTAATTTTCCTCCTTTAAAACCTCATACTCGGCCAACTATTCCCAACCACACCTTTTCCCTCCAAAAATTACACCACCATATAATTGACAAGTGTCAAGGTGGGTCCCAAACCTTTTGGAAAATATCTAGTTGATATTTTCCAATCAGATTCGCGAAAAACGGACGTTTCGGGCCCCGAACGGGCACTTTTCCCAAAAAAAATTTAAACTGGACGGGCTTCAAGGAAACGGCCCAACTAAGACCGCTACGAAGACGGCTAAGCTTTTCGGGTCCAAAACGGTCCTCGAATGGACCAAAACGTCGCTCGGGTGACTTTTCCAGCGAAAAATCAATCTTTCCCAAAATGACCAGGAAGTTGCCCTGAGTCCCCCGTAACTCATTTTAGTCGATAAAGGGGTCAACTTAAGTCCGGCATGACCCTCGGGGTCAATTTAAGTTAAGTTAAGTGTCTGTCTTAAAAATTTTAAATTTTCCTGTTTTTCGCAGGTTTGACTGACGTTGACCAGAAGTGGTTATTACAGTAAGCACCTAATCGATCTTCGTTTTGGTTAAGTTCAAAAGTTAGGGTTTGGTTAAAATGAGTAGTTTATGGTGGAAATGAGGTGTGGGGTTTGTTGGAGACGTTTTGGAGGGAAGAGGCACGTTTTCCAGTGACCGGGAGCTCGGTAGGAGCTCCGGCCACCATGTAGGGTGGCAGGCCACCATGTGAGGTGGCTGACCGGAGCTAGGGCCGGCCACCAACATGGTGGGCCGGGCCCACGTGAACCCTAGGGCACACGGCCAAGTTGGGCCGGGTGGGGCCCACGTGCTCGGGTGATTGGGTTTAGTGTTCGGGTGGTTTAGAACGTTCCCCGGACCATTTATCCACAACCGAATCGAAATTTGGAATTAAATTGGAAAAGTTGTAATTATCGGGTTCAGAAACTTTAAACGTGAATTAAATGACTCGGAAGTCGGAATTTTATTCCGTCGAGTGCCTAGGAACCTTTGAATTATTCTAAGACCGTAGGAACGAAAACAGGAATTTTCGGAGACCCGGAAGGGCGTTTTCAAAACCCGGGCAGATTCGCCATGTCGGGCGAATGGGGCCTTTCCGGGTCCAATATCGACAATGTCGAGTAATTGGGGAATTTGGGAGTGATCGACATTGTCGGGGTTACTTTTGGGCGTCAGGTTTATTAAAATTCAGCATTATGCCTGCAAGCTTAAAAGCGTTTTAAATTGTGTTCTTTTAGATCGTGCTGCGGACCGAGGCAAAGGAAAGCTAGGCGAGTGACGGAGATCACGCCGGGGCTTATTTGGGCATTTTTGGAGAACACGCACGAGGTAGGGAAAAGTAGCTGGATCTCGGCCCTGACTAGGGAAAGTTAACAGTAGAATTGCATGTGACACCAGGGTGTCGTGGGTTAAGTAGGTTTATCGAATATTAGAAAGGCATGATACGGGAACGTAGCGAATGATAGAAAAGCATGTGACACTTAGTAGTGTCGTAGGAGCAATGAACTTATCGATGTTAGAATTACTGGAGGCATATGACCATGCCCGGAGGTTGATTGTGAACTTATCGATATTAGGAGTACTGGAGGCATATGACCATGCCCGGAGGTTGATTGTGAAACTGTTGATATTAGGACTGTTGGAGGCATTGGTTATGTCGGAGGTTGATTGTGTATTTTTGTGTCTTGGGTGGCCATGGGAGCCCGTGTTTTACTGTTGTGTCTTGGGTGGCCATGAGAGCCCGTGTTTTACTGTTGGTGTCTTGGGTGGCCATGAGTGCCCGTGGGGTTGTTGAACTCGTGTCTCTACTGTTGGGGTGTCTTGGGAGGCTGTGAGTGCCCGTGGGGTTGTTGAACTCGTGTCTCTACTATTGGGGTGTCTTGGGAGGCCGTGAGTGCTCGTGGGGTTGTTGAACCCGTGTCTCTACTGTTGGGGTGTCTTGGGAGGCCGTGAGTGCATGTGGTGTTGTTGAGCCTGTGAGTCACTGTTGGTGGTTTTGAGAGGCCGTGAGTGCCCGTGGGGTTGTTGAACCCGTGTCTCTACTGTTGGTGTGTCTTGGGAGGCCGTGAGTGTCTGTGAGGTTGTTGAGCCCGTGAGTTACTGTTGGTGGTTTTGAGAGGTCGTGAGTGCCCGTGGGGTTGTTGAGCCCGTAAGTTACTGTTGGTGGTTTTGAGAGGCCGTGAGTGCCCGTGGGGTTGTTGAGCCCGTGAGTTACTGTTGGTGGTTTTGAGTGGCTGTGAGTGCCCGTAGGGTTGTTGAGCCCGTGAGTTACTGTTGGTGTATCTTGGGAGGCCGTGAGTGCATGTAGGGTTGTTGAGTCCGTGTTTTATGGTTGGTGTCTTGGGTGGCCATGAGTGCCTGTGGAGTGCTGAACTTGTGTTGTTGCTGTTTGTTGAACTTTGTTTGTGATTCTGACTGTGGTTACCTGAGGTTGTGGGCCCGCTTCATGAAACGGGGGTCCTCGAGCACACGCGTCTGCATGTTCAGATGGGGTAGGGGGCTCGCCCGTCAGTAAAGGGGTCCTGGCCGCGCGTGTGTGGTTCGGGGTTGTGAGTGTGACAGGTCGACCGCCTGGCCCGACTTTGTGTCGGGGAAGCGCGTGAGAGAGAGAGAGGTTAATGAGACAAGTCGACCGCCTGGCCTGAGTGGTTCGACAAAGCGCGTGATTGAGGGAGGTTACTGAGCAGCTGGTATGCGATCCTTTGTGATCTTGTTTGGTGTGCGATCCTTTGTGATCTTGGGTGTTGTGTGGTGGTCTTTTGAGTCCTTGGAAGAGGCCGTGATCGTTGTGTCGGGTCTACTTTACGTGTCAGAGTGTTGAGTTGGTCAAGGAAGGTAACAGTGGGTGTGTGCCAGTCGGAGTACTTGGGTTGGGGATAGTGTTCCCCGGTGTTGAGTTTGTTGTTGGTGTTATCGGCATTGTCTACTAATTATGCCGTAGTCAGTCTATTATCTGTGGTGGTGAGCGAACGCTCACCCCTAGCTGCTTTTCCTACAGGTACTGATCACAGGACGGACTAGGTGAGCTCTCGAAGCTTGTGGAGCTAGGAGCGGAGTCCGGGTTTTATCTTTTGAGTCTAGTGACAGATATCTTTTGAGTTGTAATATTATTTTGATTAACTAAATGGAGATTTTAAAGTGTTTATTCAAAACAGGTTTCAAATGTTTTATTGTTTTAAACGTTCACGCTCCAAGTTCGGTTTTAATGAATTTGGGGCGTGACATTCGGACTTTTGAAAATTGATCTTCAAACCAGTGTCTTTTTGAAGACAATTGAGAGTGTGTTTGAGGTTTATAGCCTGCTGAATACCTGCCTCAATAAATATTTGGGTATCATCCGTAAATTGATGGTGGGATATCTCAGGCCCTTGATTGTTGCATTTAATGCCAGCAAACATATTATTTTTTATCCCTTTAACCATAAGCTGGTGAAACTCTCAGCTAATAATGCAAACAATAATGGAGATAATGAGCATCCTTGTCTAAGACCTGTTAAGACAGGAAAATCATCAGATGGAGATCCATTTATCAGAACAGATGACCAGGTTTTAATGTACATTTCCATCCAAGAAATCCATAACTGTCTAAAGCCCGTTGATTTCAAAATATTCAGGAGAGCTCCCCAATTGATGTGATCATAGGCTTTTTCAAAATCCACCTTGAAAATAATAACTTTATGCCCTGAGTTTTTGATAGAATGAAGAAGTTCTGATGCAATTAATATCCCATCTAAAATATGTCTCCTTGAAATGAAACCAGATTGTACATCATGCACCAAGTAATTCATGATTGCTTTTAATCTTGTGGCCAACACTTTTGAGATGATTTTATAAACACTACCGATGAGGCTAATGGGTCTGAATTCATCAAAAGTTTGAGGAGATCCATTCTTGGGAATGAGAGTAATGAAAGATGAGTTTAAACCCTTCCCTAGTGATCCCCCAGAATAAAACTGATCTAGACAGACCAATATCTCAGGCTTAATGAATCCCCAACATTTCTGATGAAATCTCAATGTAAAACCATTAGGACCAGGAGCCTTATCCCCATTACACTTTTTAATTGCAGCTAATACTTCTGCCTCACTGAAAGCTTGTTCCATACCTTGAGACTGAAGATTAGACAATGATGTAAAAGACAAGGAGGATAAATCAATACAAACTGAGGATGTCTCCAAAAATCTCTCTTCAAAGTGTTGCTTAGTCAGGGCTTTAATTTCAAATGGAGTAGTGTAAGAAATCTCATCCACCATAATTTGAGAGATCCTTTTTCTAGACCCATTATAGTTTGCCACAAGATGGAAAAATTTTGAACGCATGTCCCCCTCCTTAGACCACCTGTGTCTGGCCTTTTGGCACCACATCTTGGACTGCAGCTTAAATTTTTGTATCAATTTAGCTTCAGTTCCTAGGCGGCTTCATGCTTGCATATTTCCAGCTAATTTTTCATTTTAAACTGTTGAAAGTTTTTCACTTTTTATTATACTTTTTAATCTTCTATCCTTCAAATGCTAGACTTCGAAAATTTCCTGTTGAAATTTTTTAATGTTTTGAATTGAATAATATTTCTTTGTTGATAAAAAGACGAAGGTTTGTAACATAAAATCATAAATCTCATTACATATGCATTCAAGATAATGATATACGTATCAATATATTAGATCATATGGGAAACCTCAAAAACATACCCTCAAACGAATTTTGTTAGCATCAACATGTTGTGATGATTTTTCTTTCTAAAAAACATGCTTATACCTTTCGTTTATTATTAAAAAGTAGCGACTTAGGTTTAATTTTTATATCTTTCCATTATTTTGGATGAAAAACGAACATGTGCACGACACGTAGTCTTTATATTTAATCTAAATACCGAAATCGTCCTTATTCCTCTAATCTAAATATTGGATATGGTCGTACTCAGTGTTTAATGTTTTTCTCCGGATGTCATTTATATAAGAGAAATGGGGACAATTTCGGTATATATGAAAAATATAAAGACCATGTGCCGAGCACATGTTCCTTTTCCATCCAAAATAACAAAAAAAATTAAAAAATAAACATAAGTCGCTACTTTTTGATAATAAACAAAAGGTATAAGCATGTTTTTGAAAAAAAAAAGTCATCACAATATGTTTGTGCTAACAAAAGTCGTTCGAAAGCATATTTTGGAGGTTTTCCCAGATCATATTCATGTAGAGTATAAAATAGTTTCATTCATAGTGAGTGAGTATGAAATAATTTTCATATTTTCCCAACAATTTATAGTACAACATACCTATTTGTAACAATTATCAATCATATTTTTACAATTACCTTTTATTTTGATTGAAAGAATATTTGATCATATACATTAACAATTGCATTTATTAAAGTGACTCAATATTTTAACAACCAAATCAAATTTTAAACACCTCAAAACATTTGATTAAGTCAAGTGTAGGCGAATACCATAGGAGGAGACCCTTCACATGGAAATCTCTCCTTTTTCAGCCAGGCTGAAACAAAATCATTTACAGTTTATGATTTTGCAGCAAGCTAATAGGTGAGGCTGATAGCATACAAAGGTAATATAAAAATGTAATTTAAATACAAACACGTTAAATGGAAATAACATTTCATTAAAGATAATTAAAATTCTAACATATTAATCAAAATAAATTAGAATGAAAGCTATGTTATGAATATATGTGTTGGATGACCTCTTCAATACATGAAGACTTCTAGAATTATGTTGCAAGACCTTTGGCTTTTCCATTTCCCTTCTTTATGTATAGATTAATTTGTATGCATTAAAATGTCATTAAGGTTATGACCTCTCATGTACATGTTGTGAGTCTATAAATAAAGGCTATTGTAAAAGATTAAGGGATATCAATATAATGAACTATTTATTCTCTCCATGTTCTCTTATGCTCTATAATATCGTTCTTCCGTTCACAAAATATTTTTCTTTCTTTTATAACAAGATAACTATTCTTCATCACTAAACTTATTCCAAATGTGCTCGATGAGGTCTGCTTTCCTTGCATGATGAGTATGTTGATCGTGGATCATTTGGTTGTTTGCTATTATGCCATTGGGGGGACGAAGCTTCCTTGCGTGAATATTGGTTCGTTTGACCCATCTTCATCTATTTATTAAATGTATATATCATACGTATGATGTTTTGCCTCGACAATCATATTGTGCATGGTAATACATGCATTCATGACTAGGTCGAGGGAAGAGGGATTCTACATTCGACTCATGCGTGTGATAATGTGAAACCGATATTGGAGGGCTCCACATGCTTGTTCCACATCCTTCTTGCAAGCTTCTTGAACTTGAGCAAATATCTTGTGCTTCGCAAGCTGAGCCAATGAGATAGTTTTCACAAAAACTGGCCACGATGGGTAAATACCATCAACCAGATAATAAGGAAGCTTGTACTGGTGTCCATTTACCGTGAATTAGACCTATGGTTTTCAACCATTGACGACGTTCAAGAACAAACTTGAATGGTTAAGCACAATTAAGTCATTTTTGGAACCTGACATACCAAAAAACGCGTGCCAAATCCATTAGTCATGCATGAAAATGACCTCGAGTTTTACAGTTGGTCTGTTACCGCGATCCCAACTCGAATGAGTTCATTTCAATGCCGTCGGAAAATTCATCCACTCCCAGTGTATGTAGTCAAGACTACCCAACATCCCGGAGAATCCACACACCTCATTCACCGTTAAGATGTGATTCATATCAGCCTGTGTGGGCTTATGTAGATAAGTCTGGCCAAATATAGTAATTATTACCATGCAAAAAATGTCACACACTCAAGAGTCTTCCTTTCGCCAATTCTCAAATACTCGTCCTTGTTATCGACTGCAATTCCATAACATAATTGCCTAATAGCGGCAATACATTTTTGATAACGAGATAATGATACCTGACCCAAACCGTCCATGCTTTGCTTGAAGTATGCATCTTTTTCCTCCAACTCACGAATAATACGCGTGAACACATTCTTTGGCATTCAAAAACGACAACGAAATTGTGCTTCAGTGTACAATGGGGGGTTACTGAAATAGTCACACATTAATTGAGGCGCATATATCACTTTTCCTAGCTCGACTGAAATGAACCTGCTTTACCAGAACTACACCTTGATCCTTTAATGGTGGTGGGGGAGGGGGGGGATACTTCTGTTAGGTCTCGAGGTAGGGTTGGAGATGAACCAACTCACAGCGTAAAATCAATGAAAACCAAGAGACTATTAAAACCATGAAACAACTAACAAAGAATGGATTCACAAGAGAAAAATTCAGCACTATTTCTTACCAAAACAAGAACACCGGTTAACGAATGATTGGCTTGAGTTTCCAAGACGCCTACGTATCCACATGGGAATCAAATCCACGTAGTTCTTCTCTTTGAGGACTCAAGAACACAAAATTGGAGGTGGAGGCTTGTAAAACCCGAAATTGTAGGGAGAGAGCGAGAGAAGTTGTGTTTTCTATTCTTGTCTTGTGTTTGTTATGTTGAAAAAAGATGACTTAAACATAACAAACTCCATACTTGTCCAACTAAAGGCATGAGACAAGCATGGTGACAAGTAAGGTGTAAATAAGACAAAGTATGGCTAGATAAGATGGGGTTAGGTGGTGAATCACCAACACCTTAATCCTTGTCATGCTTACTTAGTACTAATTAATCAAGACTTTATTAATTACTTCCATGGGCCTTGGTTGCATGGGCCTTTCATGGGCCTCTTGGAACATGGCCCGTGGCCATTTCCAATGAGGTCCCGTGATTCGCTCATCACCTCCAAGCCTTCCATATCGGAAATGTCCAACATTATCCGATGCGATCAATCCCAAGACTCCAAGCCTTGTCTCGATCCGTAAAGTCCTATTCACTTACGGGCACATGACCCAAACCCAGTTTTGGTCATGTCCCGAGACAACTCCCTTTTGGCCATTCTCCATAAATGTGTCAATGAGTTTCACCTCCGGTGTGACCCTTAGGTTTATGCATGTCAATAGATCAACGTAAAATCCCATTTTACTTGATCCTATTTAAGTGGAAACTAACGAGACTTTAGTATTGCCTGACGCTGCATAACGAATCAACCATGTTCATTCTAACCTTTCCGTAGTCTATGTCACTATCCTTTTATCTTCGATATCCTGATTCAGTATGAAGGATAAATCCCTTAGCCGTCTTTCGTGTGACTCATGTAGCCCGTCCCCAAGCCAATCCTGGCCGTTATGGAAGCACTGTTACGGACAACGTTAGGCTCAGGTCAAACTCAGTTGTTGACTACATAACGATCACAAAGACTCCTTGGTCTAAGGATACATGACAAGCTACGACACTGAATATGTTCATGACTTAATCTATGGCACATATTCAGGGCGGGTCGTCCAATATCATGTCCCACGTGATATTTATGATCAGACTCCGGAATCCCATTCCAATGACTAACATAACGTAAGCCATAAAGAACCATCTTTCATACTGGTCGCTTTTAGTGAAGATTTGTTGACTAGGGACCCATCGAGTGTGATCTATCTCGATCTATGGTTCTATTCGCATTGTGGGCATAGATCAGATCACACATCGATATATTACTCCAACACATAAGTAATATAAAGCCGCTTTAATTTTATTGGTAACGATGATATATACATTTGGACATTTTGGATTGAACTACGGGCACTAAGACTAACAACTTCAAGTGGCCGAGGAGTTTCCTAGGGAAATGATTAGTAGAAGGATCGGCCCCTACCAGATCCTATTAGTACGGGGTGTGTCTCCTCAACATCACTCTGTTGACCCTCGTCAAGATCTTTGGATATGGTGAGGCTACATAGTAAACCTCATCCGATTGTGTGGGCCAAAAAAGGCACTTAATACCGGATCTCGATCGCCTTGTGCGGTGAGGACCCATTGTCCAACTATATCGTCAGTCGTACACTCGTTGCTGGTCACGACCATGACACCGCGATAAACTAGCATGAGAAAGAAGAGACCCACCGTAACAAGTAGCCATAGATCGCCTCTGTAGATGTTATGTCCTTCAAATGCAGCGGTGCTGAGACTTGACGACGCGAGAGAGGACCACCGCAACATGTAGCCACAGATCGCCTTTGGAGATGCCCTGTCTTTTAAACTGGACGGTAATGGAATTTGGAAGCGATAGAGAAGTATGGAGGCATCTAAGAACAAGGACATAAAACTCACGAAGATGGGTCTGTGTGACGACGATTTCACCAACTATATGATATGCATGAAGCGACTAGGGTTGAGAACTCTCGACCCCAGTAACCACTTTATTGAATGGGCGAATGATTGTTAAATGGACTCATATATAGGGTTATGAAAAAAATTCGAGACTCGCTCGCATTTTCACCCGATCCGAGACCCACTCGTGACTCATCCGTCGGGTTATAGATTAGATGCGGGTTAAAATAATCCATATCCGCGTGTATTTGGGCGATTCACGGATAGGATAGTTGTAAAAGGCTGATAACCCGACCCACCCACAAATATTTATTAGAGGACCAACTCAACTAAAAGCTCAAGCTGATAGTTGAAGGCCCAATTATAGTTATATTCTAACACGCGCCCTCACGGACAAGCCCGTTTTACGGGTTTAGAGGTGAATTATTTTGAAGAATAGATGAGCCTATTGAGAAGAGTGATAAGAGCTGGCCAATTTGGGGCAAATTTGTTAAATTGAGAAGAAATTAGAATTCTTGTAGAGAGTGGGGTTCGAACCCCAATCTGTGAGGAATCAGGCTCTGATACCATATTAGAGGACCAACTCAACTAAAAGCTCAAGCTAATAGTTGAAGGTCCAATTATAGTTATATTTTAACACGCGCCCTCACGGACAAACCCGTTTACGGGTTTGGATGTGAATTAATTTTAGAGAAGGAGAAGAGCCCATTGAGAATAGAGATAAAGGCTGACCCATTTAGGGGAAACTTTGATAAATTGAGAAGAAATTAGAATTTTTGTAGATAATGAGGTTTGAACCCGGGTCCGTGAGGAATCACGCTCTGATACCATATTAGAGGATCAACTCTGATAGTTGAATGCCCAATTATGGTTATATTCTAACAATATTGATATAAAATATAAAAGTTATGTTGCTAAGTTATAATCGTAGATCTTAGCATATTTTTTCAAATTAATGAGCAAGATCTCCCCACGTGTTTCATCAACATTCACATACACCCTTATCTCTCCGACGGATCTATTCACACCACCTTATCCTTATTTCTTCATATTCAACTCTCACCCCAAACAAACACAATCTCTCTCTCAGTCACAAATCGTACTTCTCCTCTTTTTTCTGCCGCCCCTCCCTTCATCTCCGCCTCTTTTATTCACCTCCACCGTTTCTCCACCGGTCCGCCACCACAACTACCGTTAAGATCTGACGTCCTCTCCCTCTCAACGAAGTAGATCCGAGTCATCCGACGATATGTATAAGAGGGTTAGATTTTTGGTTTGTTCCATGAGTCTTTTTGTCTATTCTACTTACCGTATATGCTAAAAAAGTGTTTACATCTTTTTTTTGTTTGATTGTTAGGTTCTCATCTCGGTTCGAGCAAAATCGTATATTAATGTTGTTGAGATTTATGGGATGAGTGCGTTGATGTTTAAAGTGTTACATGAGGACGGGTTTTGATTTTGTTTTGTTTCGATTTACATTTCAATCTTCTGAATTCATCTGATACATTAATGAATCTCTATAATTTCGATCCAAACCTTTATTTTCTTCTTCTTCTTTTTCTTATTATTCGGACCATACGGGTTCTGCCCGAGATCCGATTCCGTGGACGGATTTTGGAACGAAGTAATCCAATCCGCAAATATGCGGTCGTGTCTATTTAGGATGCGGGTAGGGCGGTTAACCGACCAAGCACACCTCACTCATATAGCTGTATAGGAAATTGAACAGGAGACAAGTAGTTGTTAAACTGACCTGGTGGTCATCTCTAACTCCGCCTAATGTCAGCGGAGTTAAAGATAACAAATACATTGTGGTCAGACATTTCTAAAAAAATAAGTGGGGAGCAAGGCCTAACTATCATGCCTTGGCCTCATACAAGAGCAAAACACATGCCTTGACATCATCCATGTTCGATACCTTACTTCTCACCTGCATCGTCATCATCCAACTCAATCTCAAAATCCTAATGCAGCAATACAAAAGGCCACGCCACATTATCTGTACAAGGCCCCATCCCCTTACCTCTCCACCTTCTCCAAAGGCCAAGTGACAAACTACTTTTACAAGTCAACAAAAATATAAAAGAACAGCACCCATATTTCAAATCATTATCATGAATCAAATTTATCACCAGACTATTTATTACAGTGATTCAGTAAGATATAGCAAAGGTACACGCATAAAGTAATATCACACAAAAAACTGACTTGAATAAACACATAGCCAGGTTCATGGCTCCAGAAACAAATAAGGCTAAGGGTATTAGTAATAATGTACATTAAAATGAAATCAATGTGGATGCCGACACACTCTTAACACCATGCGACCAGGGAAAGTACAGAACTAAATAGTTTTCCGTCAATATTTATCTGACTTCGACTAGGACTGAATGCTGCTGCTGCCTTAGATCATGTGATCAGCTCACCTCTGCCATTTTCTCTCTGAAAGAAACATGATTCATATGGTAAGTAATCAATGAAATGAAATGAAAAAAACATTCCTATCTTCCCTGTCTCATCCTAAATTTCCCTTGTTGTGCCAAGGGTGAAGTAAAAAATCTTGTCTATACCCGTTTGTTCTAAAATAAGTGTCCGCTTTCTCAGTATGTAAAAATGGACAAGTTTTTTTTATTGATAGACTTTTCCTATGTACCCCTCTGTGCTCTAACACACTAAGGGACTGGTTGGACAGTGATTTTTGGCTAGGGAGATGGAAATAATGAGTCTCATGGTGGATGTTTGAATCAAAATGGACACTCATTAAGATAACTTATTAGTGTGGAAGGGGATTTCATCATTTATACTGAACCAAAAATCTGGAGTCAGTGACTACCATCATTGTCACATGCCATTGCAGCAAAATGCCAACATAATTTACAAATGGGATGGACTAAGCATGGGAACCAAAACTAAAATAGCACGATAAGAGCCTCCACAGCCCACTACCGGTAGACCACTGCTCCATTTTGTTGTCGGTGCCGGTAGTATTGTGTTGTGGCTGTGGGTGGTAGCGAGAGTCTGATGTTTTAAAGCAGTAGCGGATTATTTGCCGGTAGCGGCAATGTATTTTTTTTTATTGTTTTAATAATCCTAATGTTTTTTAATGAAACATGTATATTTCAAAAATGGGATATATGGCAAGATGTGAGACTATCTTTGATGATTAGTCTTTAGGATATCTTTCTTTTCCTTTTGTAATATATCATATTAAAATTTTTGAATATGAGGATTAATAAAGCTGTTTTTTTATTCAAGATTCAAAAATATGATAATTTTCTTAGAGAAAAATATGATATTTCTGAGATCAAAATAAATAAATATTCTTAACAAATGGAAATTTCTTTTTAGATTGTAAACTTAGAAAAAAAAATTGTAAGTCAATTATATATCTTTGGATTTTTGAAATAAATTACTGTTTTTCCCGTACATTTGATTAAAAAACAAAAAAAAACAGTTACTAAAATGCATATTTTTTATATTACATTTTATTTTAAAAATGAAAAAGACAATAGTCTCATAAAAATGTACCGTACATAATTAGTCTTTAAAGTTTTTTCATTTTTAAAATATCAGAATTAAGAAATCTAATATATTTTAATATTGAGGGTTACAAAATTTAATTTATCTTTTAATTTTAGTTTACTTTTTTTAGTTCAATTTCATGTACTTTCCGTATTTTGAAATAAATTTGTATTTATTTTTACACTACATTTGATTTTAAAAATAAAATAAAATACAAAATAATGTATTAAAATATTAATAAAATACAAAAAAAATTAGCTCTATCCTAGCATTACCCCATTGTAGACAAAAACTTAAGCATCACTTAAAAATGTACTCTCTTTCCTGTGTGGCATGTTTTCTCTCTCCTCTAGAATTACCTTACCACAAAATTGGTAGTGCTAAGGGATGTGGATGCTCTAACTGGTTATGGCAAGTAAAATTTCATTGTATGGAAGCATCTTTTCAGAGAACCACAACACTCTATTATAGGATAGAATAAGTAGTGTTTCAATAGGCTTGTATCGTCTCAGACATGAAGTTATTGGGGGAGATTAGTATTTCATTTTTTAAGGAAATAAATAATTAAAACATATCTCAACAAGGTTCATAAACTAGGATAAGGTTTAGAGAATACCATTAGAGTTGGTGCCATTTCCCTTTGCACCTTTCTCTGCTTGAGATTTTGACCGTAAGTTACGTGGAGACCCTTGCCTTCCATTTGAACCAGGTAAAGAATGTCTCTTCTTGACATAAAGGTCCTTATCTTGCATATCTGGACTTGATCTAGGAGAGTTATTTGCATTGAGCTTGGCTCGGGCAGATTGAGTGGCTTGCATGAAATGGGGGAGAGAACTACTACTATCTCTTGGTTCTTGATCAATCTGATCAGCCTTAACTGAACCAAAGGAATTGCGTCTCTTACTGTCTTCCTGATCTTTAGGCAGTCGCTCAGTGCTATGTCTTGCACCAGAATCATGATTAAGACTTGAAGGAGATCTCTTACCAGCTGACAGGGACTTATGTTTCCCATTCGACCCATTCTTATCAGTTCTGTTTCTTTTAGGTTTCACTGATACCTGGCTTGAAGGTGTTCCTTGGGATTCAGGGACAGTCATATGGCTTCTGGGAGAAGCTTCTGAAGATGGTCTGTACACATGAGGACTTGTTTCGAAGACAAGATCTTGTTGCTGATCAGAGGCACTCCTCTCTGGCTTTTGGCTGACTGGAGATGAGTCTACAGAAACAATTGAAGTAGCAGTTGCATCATTAGTGTCATCATGTTTCTCTGGCTGATGCGAAGCAGGAAGAGAAATGTCAGACACTGGGATGTTGGGTGCATCCTTGGCTCCAAGTTCAGATTTCTTCACGCTGTTTGGATTGTAGCTATCTTTTGAAATTTTGGCTTCATCTAGATATTCTGTAACACCAGCTTCAGATGTATCAGGTGAATCAAGAGTAGAAGAAATAGAAAGTTCTGTGCCACATTCAGAACTGCCGACTTGAACCCTACTATTATTGGGTGCAGTATTTTCTCCTATGCTGAGGTCCTTTACTCTGAAAACAGTATTGGTACCAGAAGAAACAGTGTCCATCTCAGGTTGGCCTCCAACATCTAAACTGATTGATCTACCTGAATTGGCAGTTGAACTTAACACTTCAAATTTTGTCTGGGCAGCAATAAAGGCTGGATTGCTAGCCTTCTTTGAAGCAAATAAGGACTTCTTTGCCTCGGTTTCTTGCTGCTGAGACACCAACTGTTTAGTGGATTGCTTTGGTTGTTCCGAGTCCACTTCAGGCTGCCTGGGAAGACAAACAAGCTTTTCTTCAAAACTTGCATCTGACTGAATAGATTTATTTAGAACCAAATCTATCACTGTTGAGGAATCTTTCACATCGGCTGAACTTGTGACAGTAGGCTGAGCTTGATCCAGATTATCTCTTGATGATGAAGAGGACAAATGCCCTCCCTGAAAGCTGAATTTTTCTGCTTCATAAGTGATTAAATTATCTTCGCTTTCAGATGACACCACCACATCCCTAACACTGCACTTTAAACCAGCTGGTTGAGAAATTACTTCTGATGGAATTTCATCTTCTACTTGAGGTGTACATTTCTCATCCTTTGTTGATTGTTGCTCCTCTGTTATCATTTCGGGTTCCTTTGATGGCGATGGAGCTGGAGATGGAGCAGCCATCCACCTCTCCAACCAGATCCAAGTTGAATTGGGATTTAAAGCATCACACTTTATGAGGATAGGTTGGTCATTAGGAGTTGAATCCAATAGCTATCATTGAACAGCAAGATAGTAAGACAATTATAGGAAGAACTAATTGGACTGCCATGCAGTTGCAAACTGTAATCATTTTCATATACCTTTCGAGCGAATCTATTAGAAAGCAGCTTCTCAATGGAAGTGTAGGTAACAGGATTTTCTTTCCCCTGAAACAAAAACAACGTGAAAAATGATTTAAAATATTTCTCTGGGACGAAAAAGCGGTAAATATTGTCTACAGTGAACATGTAAAGAGACATGATATGAATGGGAAAACAGTCACTATTGCTTTAAGCCTTCGGAAACAAACTTGAAACCTTACTACGTTATCGAAGAAAACAAAGGATTTTTTTTTATCTGAATAGTGATTGCCACGGCTGTTAATAGTATTGACAGTATAAATAATCACATAAATTAAATTTTAAAGCCAAAGTTCCGAAGCTATATAATGTATTTTTTTTCATCAAATAGAGCCAAAATCTTTAGAGTTAAGATTCATGACAACCTCTCTTTCCTATTGATCGATTGGCCTTCTTTAACTCTTCACTCATAAATTAGAAAGCGACCCCCCAATAAGATGAAAATCATGGGACAACCAGCCAGAAACTATACATTGGAATTTCAAATCCCTATCTCCGAGATGGTACAACATATATAGTATACCTGTACTGTTCATTTAGTATGTACGTAATAAGATCACATATATGTAATGTAACAACCAGCATAAAATTATAGAAGAACTTCACAATGTTTAAGTGAGTGCTTAATTCATAGTCCTGTTTGCCTCCGGATTGATGACAGTCTGAGGCAATTGCCTTAAGGATAGTGCAACAGTATGAAGAATGAACACATATTATTCATTCTTGCTGACGGACTAATCTAGGAGGATGTTGAGAACTTCATTAAGATCATGTGGTTTGCCATCAAGAAAAAAATAATGACATCTTATCACAAAAATGGTTTCCCCTGATAGGCAACCAATGCATGATCTACAGGCATACCAAAATGAACATAACAGGATTTGCCGTCAACTGAAGTTATAGCATGCTATACAGAATTGAGACGAGTTAATTAGCATTACCGAGGACTTTAAGCTGCCGTCAAGTTTCCCATTTAATTTTCTCCCCTTATATGAACCCTCTAAGGAACGACGAGCTTGGCGAGCACGTACAAGAGTCTGCATCTTACATATAGCCTGAACACAACGAAGGGATCCAACAGCATGCCTCCGGACCACATGCCCACGTACAGCAGCTTGCAACTTAACCACATTCTTGAACCTTAAGAGTTCTCTCTGAGCCTGGCAAATAAATTTACCAAAAGAAAAATTAGATTGACTATTACGTACAGATTTTGACTTTCAGAAATTAAAGAAGAACAAATTACCAGAAATCCTCGGACAGCAGTTTGGAGGACGATAATTACAGACTCGTCCCATTGGACATTGACAAAATTGTCGTTCTCAGCAACATCAATGGTTTCAACTATTTTTGCCTCCACTGGAATGGGTTTCTCATCTGTTGGTTGGGGTAGAGATGTTTTCTCTGGTACAGTAGATATAACTTGTGACTGAAAATTAAGACCGGCAGATTCTGGGCTCTCCTTGTTTCCGGACAAAGGGGTTTCAGAGGTTACACTGTTGCTGAGCACTCTATGTCGTGCAGATCTCTTACGGAAACTCCATCCACGTTTATCATTTGAGCTCTTGGTCTGGAATGGAATTCAACCCAGAAAGAGAGAGTAAATACAACCGTATATGCATCTACTATCTATGTATGCATAAAAGGAACATAGTATCTGGTCCCATATGGAATAGAACACAATAACTCAAACAAGCATATAGAATCTCAGGCAGTGCAAATAAACTGGATTACTGTTGTAGACAAACACAATATAAAATTGAACAAACACCATTTCTTTGAGGCCCCAGGTGCATATACACATCAAATTAATTAGATACACATCAAAATGTAGAAACAAATCTAGTTTAAGCTCATCCACATGAAAATTTTCCTTCTTTCGACACTTCCTTGGTGCAACTTACTCCTGAGAATATATGGCAACACACTACATAGCTAATCCGTGCACATCTTCACATCTAACAAGCTCAAGTGCCTAATAATCACTCACAACCTAACTATGTAATACAGAATCCTCTAATCCGTCTCCATAAATTCCAATAGTAGCCAATAACACTTGCATTCCCAAATTCAAATTAAACAATGATTTGAACCTGTGATCACTAGCAACAACAAATCCAGAATGCCTATTGCCAGTGAAAAGAAAAGATCAATTGAACCTGATTTAGTAGCCGCAAAAAGCCAAACAGAAAATATCATTACTAAATTAGCCATTAGCAACAAAGCAAGCATTAGATTTCCCGGATCCTGATAGATCTCTTTTCCTACATTTTCTCAGTTAACAAACAAAGACAAGCCACGAATCCAACAACGAAAACAACTCAAGCTCCGCACTAGCATACAGAAACAGCAAAATCAAAGACTTGAGATCAGAGAAAGAGGAAAGACGAGAGAGCTGACCTCTCTCAAATCAAGGTCGTTTCGGTGAGCAGAATTCCTGCCGCATGTGATGATCTTGAGGCAAGAATTGGATCTTCCCATTGATCCTTCCTTATCCGCAGCTTGGTTTCTCTAACTCACTCCACAACTGTGTTGCTGTTTTGATTTCGCAAGCAAAACGGACTGGGCGGACCTCAAGGACCCATCAATTGCAGCTAAGCTCGGGCGTTGAAGTCCGCCATTTATCAGAGGTCCGTTGGCGAGAGTGAGCAAATAAAGGCCATCTCCTACACCACATTTTCCCTTGTTAAAAATATAAACAGTTTCTTCCTCCTCGTTATATTAAAATTAAAATTAAATGGTAAAAATGACATCTTACCCAGCCGTCGGCCACGCGCGAGAGAGGCGACTGTACTCGATCTCTGTCTCCTACAGTTTTGCTTTCACGTATATTCTTTTGGTGTCCTCATCTCGACTCTTCCACGGTCGTTTTTACTTCATTCTTAATTTGCGCCTCTAAAAACTGAAAACAACTTCACACTACTTCTTTACGTTAAAGATTATTGTACTTGTAACTTCTTTATGTCACTTTAGGGAAAAACAATAAGTTAATTCATTTCTAATGACCGATGGTAATAGTAACTTAAATAACATACCTGATTTGAAATAATCGTACTAGTTCAAACTTGTCTTAAAAGCATATTTTGACATCAATGACATAAAGGTGGTTATTCATGTTTCTTAAATATAACCATTCATCCGAATTGAAAGTCGTGCGTAGGTGTTAAACCTTACGGAAAAAAACTCTAGTCCTGTGAAGACCACCTCGATAAAATTAATTAAAAGTTTAATTTTATTCGATTGGTTTCGCGTGATCGTGGATGATTAAGAATATGTTTTGAGTTCGGTTCGTTGTGAGTTGTTTTGCGGGTTGTGCCTGAGTGAAGGCCAAGTGTTGTCTGGGAGTAGTGGTTTATTTGTTGCTACTAGTGGTGCGTTACTAGTGTCCATGATTAGGTAATAATAATAAAATCGGAAAGATCGTAGTTTGGCATGTAGGATGCGAACAACTAGCGTAGACGTATGAACTGTGAACATTTACGTTTTCTGTCTTGGGAATTGTTGTGCTGGTAGTTTCGGGCCATGACGTGCCGTAGGATTGTTTGCTGAGTGCTTCTGCTAGTGTGCTTGTGTTGTTTGAACGGATATTAAATAACAAACATGAAAACGGATAGGATTGAACTAGTGATGCATGCTGATGACCTGTGTGGTTATTTCCTGTTAATTGATATGTTGAACTATGGGACGGTTGGGGTTTTGATACCAGTTAAGCCGGTGGGGTTACCACGTTGAACGTGGGGTCGGTAAGTGATGGTAAGTACGTGACGGTTTGAGTGTGCTTAAGAGTTCAATAAGATTATTGCTCGGTTGTTGCATGATTGTGATTGTGTGTGGGCATGTGTGTCGTGATTGTTGTAATGAGAACTCTTGTTTGTGATATGGCCGGGTGAGTGATAGACCGGTTGTGTGCTATGTTGTGATGGTCTGGTCGGTATACCAAGACTAGCTTGGACTTTGTGTTGTGTGTTTTATCCTTGTAGTGTGTTCCGAGAAAAGACGTAACCGGAGTGATACGTGCACCGTGGGATAGTTCCGGTGTAGTGTATCGAGGCCAAGGATGGCGTGTTTGATACCCGAGTCTCTGTGACGGGAAGAATATGGCCCTGATTCTATGTGACAGGAAGACGTCCGACTGAGTGATTTCCGGTCTGGGATGTTACCCCGATTCTACGTGACTGGAAGGTGTCGGGACCGAGGCTTCGTGTTACGGTACGACATAAATGGTTGGGTGCATTCGGCGGTCAGTGGCAGATTTAGGGGGGCCCAACTGGGGCACGTGCCCCCCCTGAACTTTCTGAAAACTAGTGTTTATTACCCATATTTTTTGTAATTTTCAATTGTGCCCCTCTTTAGATTTTCTTTTTTATTTCCTAACGACAACTAATCCAAATGAATCATCTCTGTGTGTTGCTTTTGTATATATTTATTATATTTATTAATTCTTTACCACCTCTATTTTTGTAATTTCTCATTTCTAATTAACGTAAAAACAATTATTTTATTTAATATGTTATTTAAAGTTGGAGTTACACCAACTTAAGATTGGTTCTCGGTTGAAAAACGAATGTAAGACCAATTAATGTATGATAATAATGATCACATACAACATAAATATATTTTTTATTGTATTAATAATAAATTGTTCAAAATATGCAATCTCGATATCGCGTCTTCTACTAAGTAGTCATTTATTAATTTTACGCAAAATAATTTTTTAATATCATCGCGTCTTATATTATTTTGACGTTATTTGCTATTATAAAACAAATTTGGTGCCCCCCCTCATCGAAAAACCTAAATCCGCCACTGTCGGCGGTGTTGGAAATTGATGTACAGGATATGTGTTTGTTCTGCTGTGTGTTATATGCTTGTTGATTGGTTGTGTGCTCTGTTTTAAGTGTGGTTTGGTCTTGAGTTGAGGATTGGGGGTACGAGTTTCGTTGGAAATGGTTGTACTAATATTGTTGATTGGGACTAAGGGGCTTGCTGGGACCTACGAGTCGAGTGGTTGGACCTACGGGTTGCGTTTTACCCCGATGATCTATGGTCCTTTGGGAACATTTCCGGACCCTCCGTTGAGATGCGTTCTTAGGGAACGTTTCCGGTCGCCCCGATGCATGTGTCTCCTCTGGACCGAGGGGCTATTCGAGATGATACCATAACTTTAGGGGATGTTCTGTTGGTAATTCGGGAACTGTAGTACAAGACGTTTGTTGGTTGTTTTCGTGTGTGATACGTTGTTGTTCGGTTAAGATTTTACCTGTGAAAGTGGTCGTTAAGCGTATTGTAAGTTTGGCTATGAACCCCGTGTCGGCAGTTAGATATGTTGTACTAGTATGCCCTAATTGGACGGTTACTCGTGGTGGTGAGCCGATGTTCATTACTTTAACTACTTTTCCTACTGAGCGAAAAGTCACCCCTTACCTTGTTGTATTTCAGGTTTGAGCGGGAGGTGTACTAGCTGGATGCTCGATGCTTGGGAGCTAACGAGGGTCCTAGGCTAGTTGTCTAGTGACGTACCGTGTTTTGAACCAAAAACTGTTTTTACGGTTTATTTAAGTGTTGTTGACTCTTTTTATTCGAATTTATGAAATTTCGATTTATTATCTTAAGCTTTATTCATTTAACATTTTAGTTCACGTCTCGAGTCCGGTCAAAACCGGATTTGGGGCGTGACAAGTCCCTTCTGTAGCCATGTTATCGTCGTTTTTGTCTATTGTCTCGTCCTCGTTTGTCGCGTCGCCGCTACTTGCCACTGAGGTGTCCCTCTCCACGGGTGGTTCTCCTACCCCTCCACTTCTCTTTATGTTTCTGAAACCCATCTAGGGTTCCGTCAAACCGGTGAAAGGGAGAAGAAAGAGACGACTAAAGTCCCCTCTTGCAGAGGCTCCTCTCTCGGCGATGTTGCCGCTCCCCTCTTCGGCCTTTCGACAACCTCCGTCGACTCGGATTTCTCTTGTGGTGGTCTTCTTGTTAGGAGAGATCACACTGATGGCTCCACCGACCAAGCCTAAGAGGGGTCGACCGACCAAGATGGTCGATACAACACCGCTAGTCCTTTTACCTTCATCGGAGACGCTTGTCCCGACGCTAGAAACTGTTAGTTTTGTGCCCTAAGCCAATCTTTTCATGTATGACATTATCATTCATTAATACATTGGCACTTTCATTATCATTTTGTTAAATGTTAATTGCGTGAATAATCGACTCTTTCTAAGATCATCAAGTACGTGACTTGATAGTAAAACTCTTAGAAGAAAAAGAGTATTATTCCAATGATCCTTGGTCTTACCGATATACTAAGGCTAGTATGATGTTGGTTGATAATCACGTTTTACTGATCATTCATATTGGATATGAAGTCAAATCATATATGTCATTTAGGGAAATGGTATTGGATGACCCACTGTAAGAATACTACATAGGAACTGTCATGAGTATTTAATCCGATTTAGAAGCTAATTAAGTGAATATAATTATATTATATTTGATATAATATAAATTTATTCATTACTCATTTTCTAATTACTAATATAATGAAATTATATTAGGTAATTATATGAAGAAGACAAAATGAAATAAATGTATATATATAAGTATTTATTTCATATTTAAACTTTTTTTTGAACGAAAGGTGCAATTTTATTACTTGAAATTGATTATATTATCGGGCCTCGGGGAACAGGCTTCCCGACCACCAGAGGGTCAGTACTAACGAACACTGGTTCACTGATCCTTGTAATATCATAACCGTCACATACGGTATTTTGACGTCCCTTGGGCGATAAGATTCTTTGAATATCAAAATCGTCACAAACGGTATGTTGACGCCCCTTTGGTACTGAAGGAAGACGGTAGCGGAGATCTTGTAGGACCTCGACGGTAATGTGATGCCTCCTGGGCAAAGAGAGAAGACGGTGAGGAGGAGTGGGGTACCGGAGATCCTGAGGGACCTTAATAGTAATGGTGATGGTGGGAGGCAAAGCACCGCCTAGGGACCATTTCTAGGGCCAGTCCCTAGAGCATTGGATTCTTGTCGTCATTGACCCTACAAAGACGAAGTCAGAAACAATAACAAAGACCACCCGATTAGCCAGATCCATAATCGAGAGAGGAGTCGATGAGGAAGCGTTGGTGGAGGCCAGGGAAGAGGCGGTTTCAAGGAAGACAGTGAAGCCTTCAGAGGCGGTGATGGCAGCGGTGGCCAGGGAGAAGGACGCGCCGGTGGCTTCAGCGGCAACAGGGGCTGATCGGGAGAGATAACCCGATACCTCGGAGGCCTAGGTGAAGGCGCAACCCTAGGCAACACGCCGCACGAAACAGGAACCAGAACAAGGTCGTGGTAATCTCGAGAATTTGGCGATCTAGGGTTCGGAGGGAGAGGGACAGGGCCGTTGCTTGGGTTGGAAGTAACTCAGGGCCGAGAACGCCACGGCAGCGGAGAGGAGAGGCCGAACCTACGCCGGAAGAGGTGGAGGCAGCGTCGGGGTGAGAGCGACAAGGAGGGGCTGAAACCCTAGGTTTGTCCTCCATTGGAGGCGCGAACCCCCTCGTGGGCAGCAGAGGAACAAGAGAGGGTGAAGAGGATGAACGCCATATCGATGGAGCAGCAGTACCGGATTGAGGCCAGGAGAAGCGGCGACGGCCCTGGAGACAGGCCACCACCTGGGCTAGGGGTTCAGAAACCCTAGCACAACTCATTCTCAACTTTTCTTATATCTATTTCAGATTTAAACTTTGGAATAAAACATATATGTATTATATTTATTTATTTTGTTTTATAATTCAAATAATATCTTTTGAATTTCATAAATTCAAGTGATTATTATTTTGAACTCCACTACACCTAAAACATCTCCACGTATCTGATTTCGTAACCCATTTTTATGTTTTCAAAATCAGATATAGTGGTTACGTTTTTTAGAGAGTAGGTGGATAAAAAACAGAGAGAAAAGAAAAGGAAAACGAGAGAAAGGAAGTTTTGATTTTTGGTGCTAGCACATAAGGGTTCAGGGAAAGCTTGTTGGTGTATATACCTGAAGAGGACAGATTCCTTTGAAGACGTCTAGACATCGTCAAGCATTCAAGGTGTTCTTGGGGTATGTATTTGTAGTTTACCCTATACTTTGAAGAGCGGGGGCTTTGCGTTATATTTCGGAACATTTGAGTATGTATCGGTTAAAAAAACATGAGGGTAGGTATTAGTTAATCGTGACAAGTTTGGGGTATGTATTTGTAGTTTACCCTATACTTTTTCCATGTAACCGTACTCAAGTTTGAAATATTTGTTGTTTCTATTCTTTTTTTTTATAACAAAAGTTGCATAATTTATTGATTATCGGAAGGAAGGATGCATTGGAATACTTTAGGTAAGTACAATCTTGACCACTAAATAACATACGTAGACCAATCTTCTTTGGCTAACTAGTAAGATGCAATGTTTGCAGTTCTTTTAACAAATTCGAGTTTAACATCCTCGATTTGAGATAACATAGTATGAAAAGTAACAGATTGTAAAGACATAACCAACCAAGGAAATATGCCTAGAGTGGTGCATGAACACTGCTTGATTCCATAGTGAGGACTCGTTTGTCGTGAGGTGTGTTATTAGACAGAAATCTCTATAGGCGATAACATAATCAATTGAAGCAATCTCTGCCTAAGATCGTGCCTACATGTATCTTGATCCCATGGTGAGGACTCATTTCTCGTGAGAAGTCAAAGCGAACAAATGTATTAAGAAGAAAGAGGGTGGAATCAGGGAGCAGGACGTTCCTCCTCAATTGCGTCCCGCGAACTTCTGTATGATTAGACCTTGCAAAAAGTAAAAAAGAAGACAAACTAAAAAAGAACCAACCGATCATCACGACCCAAAATTGGGAGAAAAATCAAGGAGGAGACATCGGTGGAGACAACAAAGGTGGATACAACGATGGCGGAATTAAACTCGATGAGATATATAGGAAGAAAGAGCTCGTCCGTTATTCCACCGCTGAAGCAACAAAACAATACGATTGTAGATTGGACCCGATACTTGACCGGAAGAATCAACGTTGATAGCGGGGGATCTAATGATAAAATGACTAGTAGGTGACCACGGCTGCATAATCCTAGCAGGAAGCGATGACTTTGTAACCCTTGTAGACATTTTTGTTTTTATTGCTTGTTTTGAAAAATGAAAAATATCACTATTAAAAATTTAGGACATTATTTTGACCCGGGCATTTTTTTTAATGATTTTCTTTTCACCAAGAATGTCATGCCCATGTTGATGAAAAATAGAAGACTCCTCCGACCAGATTAAGAGCCTAAAATATACCGTTTAATTCATTTTTCTTTATTTTTCAATTCAGACCATAACTGTTTTTACACAACAATCTCCCAGATGGGCGTTTGGTTTCCAAAATGACGACCAATTTGTAGTCGTTCGGGTTTGTTTGGTTCTCCACACTCTACTCTTCTTGTTTAAGCTAGAAATGGACTCTTTAGGAGACTGATTTTGTAAAGACATAAAATAAAATAAAATAAAATAGGGATAACACCGGTTCTCAACCTTTTCGAATGTTTAGTTATCACGTCCTAACCTAGACCAACCTTTTGTTACAATTTCATATATGAAAGGTTGGGAATTTTACAAAAAGTATAAAAATCTGTCCAATTTAACAACACTATTAGACAATAGAACACGTGCATGTCACGTGTATTGTTTCAAATTTAAATATGATCATTTCGCCCTCGACCTTTGTTACACATCCTACCCCTGACTATGCATTATTTCACACATCCTAACCCTGTTTTGAATTTTTTATGGGTAATAGCTTTTTTCATGAATTTACTATGGGTTCTAGCATCTTTTCATGAATTTTGACGTTGAATCCTTTATAGGTTCTAGCTTGTTTTCATGAATATGGTAAAAATGATTATTTTTTTTTTGTTTCTGAGTGTTTGGACGGAGAGAAAATGAAAGAAAAATAATACAAATGACAAACAAAAAAAATATTGACTTTTAATCCTTTATGGGTTTGAGCTTTTCTTCATAAATTTGCTACTGGGTGTTTGAATAGAGAGAAAAGGAAAGAAAAAATAGTAAAGACGAGAAACAAAAAAAATTATGGAATTTTAATCAATTATATTTATGGGTTTGAGCTTTTCTTCATGAATTTGCTTCTGAGTGTTTGGGTAGAGAGAAAATGAAAGAAAAACAGTAAATATGAGAAACATAAAAAAATATTTGACTTTTAATCCTTAATGGGGTTTGAACTTTTTTCATGAATTCGCTTCTAGGTGTTTGGATAGCGAGAAAACGAAAGAAAATGTGCAGCATTTTGATCTAACATCCATGGAAGCTTCAAGGTCTGAAAACAGAGCATAAAAGAGAGTGAGGGAGGTTAAAGAAGAGGGCTTGAGGGAATAAAAAACATTTCGTAACTAAAACTAACATCATCCAAAATTTTAATAGTTTTTTATGCTAATTGTAAAATTCCCAACCTTTCATGTATGGAATTGTAACCAAAGGTTGGTCTGGGTTAGGATCTGATAACTAAATGTTTTTTTTTAAACGGGTAACCGGAGACTTTCATTAATACCAAATGGTAATCAAGCAGGGTGAGGCGTGACCGCCTCGGGTTCCAGATATATGTCTGGGCCGACCATAGCAAGCCCGACGCTCATGGACCCATAATAATAGCCCACTTAGAATCGTGGGCACAAACTCAAGACAACTCCTTACCATCGTCCCAATAGTCCGAGACATAAAAGAAATAGTCCTAAAGCAAACAAGGGAAAAAGTGTTCCAAACATAAAACAGATAATCAGAATGCATGAAAATAACTTTTGCTGAATGTACAGGCTGCCCGGGACCTCCCAGCATTGGCTTCCCTGGGTCTGTAGGTATAGTCTGAGGACGACTCCACCCACCCCTGTTGGGTCGGTTCATTCCTGCATTGGAGACATCAGTGCCTCCGACTATTCTGCCCCCTCCGTCTTCTGGTAGATATGGTCTGATGTGTGATATTGGGGAGGCAATTCATCCAGCAACTTCCTCATCTCCGGTGGGCGATCATACAAGGATACGCTCCTTGTCTTCCTGGTGGGCATCTTACCCTTACCTCGGCTGGGCCCTCCTTTCCCCAGTCCAGCCTGGGGGTCTGTCTGTTGTCCCAGTCCAGACTGGGGATCTTTCTGTTGCCCCTGGGGATCCTTCTCCTTCCCCTCTCGGGTCATTTCAGCATCAGCGGATCTAGTACGGGCCAGAGTCTCCTCAGCAGAATGGACATTAGCCAGATTATCAGGCTTCGTAAAGCCCGGTGGCGGTCCAGAGACACGGTGCCCTCCCTCTTGCAACATTTTGGTTGCCCCTCTTGGGTAACCTTAGCCAGATTATCAGACTCGAGTAGTTTGTGCCGGTCACCCATAATGATCTCCCTGGATCGAATCATCGGGTTCAGGGACAAATCACTCAGAAGGTACGTGATAGACGGGTGGGTCACCGGGGGGGGGGGGGGGGGGGGGGGGGGGGGGTATTCCAGACCGTCCCCAGCAGCCTATCCACGTTCATCTGATTCGGGGCCAGTATAGATGGTCATACCGAACCTCCTCCCGACCAATCCCCGGTAGTAAGGGTCGTACATCCTGAAATCATGTGGGTTAACATTCCACACATGCGATAGAAATCTACTACCCTTTCATATTGTAAATCAATTATCGCAGATGTTGTGGTGCCTGGGAATCGGAGACAAAGTCTCCGCCGTAGAGGTCGTTGTAGTTCCATCCGAACCCTAAGCCACAGAAACATGTCCTCCCAGCGAGCAAACGGAATTGGGGCCGACGGGACCTGGGTACCAATGTTGGCGGCGATGAGGCCACAGACGTAGTCGTTTCTGGCCTTTCCCGATATGTTGAGCGCCGGACCCCGAGCTCCACATGGTGAAAATTGATATCATTGACCCAAACAAATTGCTTGAGGGGCTCCAGCGGGAGGGGATATCCCTTGAAGCTCCAAGGACCCCGGTGTCGGACATTCTCCATCGATTCCTCAGACGGGAAGTGGTAGCCTGTGACTTCCGGTGACATGGATGCCCGTCACTTTCCATTTCTGGAGCATCATCGCGCAAACTGTGTTCTGGTTGTAGATCCGATCATCTACAACCCTAGTTGCGAGGGAAAACTGATACGTTCCCTTTGTGAATAATGGAACGCCTTCATCCGAGACCACAATCTTGTCATCATCTTCCTCCCAGTCCGAGACCAGGGCGATGCGAGATGATTGGTCCTCCGTTGGCCTACCAGCCGGCCCTCGTCCGCTAGGATGTCGAGAGTTCGTGTCCGAAGACCGGTCCGTCAGATGGCTAGAACTGCCCACCTCCTTCAGAGTTGGAGGTTGAAAGAGAGAGAGCCGGTCCCGAGGAGTGTCCGACACCACCAGGTGACGTCCTCCCTGGTTCAGACCGATCACCGGTGACCCACCGCCTTCGGTCTCAACCTGGTTCAACCCCGGCTTGTCCTTCAGGGCTAGGGGATTCCTCCATTGCCCGGGATCTGGCAGAGGAGGTGGTTGCACCTCAGGCGACACAGGGAGTTCGCCGGGATGGGATCCAAGCACGTTAGGAGGACCGTGCTGTTGTGGCATATTGGGAGTAGGTTGGATCTGGTCGGGTGGTACCATTTCCGACGAGAAATGGTCGTGCAACGGTAGATTTGAAGCTGGCTGGCCGGAAATGGAAGGGCAGCAGGTGGTAGAGAGCGGCGGGGCGGCGAAGCTCAGAGGAGACACGATGGAGGCAGGTGGCGCGGCGGCTGAGAAGAAACGCGGCGGCGACAGTTGTGGTGCACGGGCGACGATGATGACCGGGACGGTAGCGAGGACGGCGAGGAGGCCGGAGAGGACGACGGTGGCGAGCGGTGACGGCAGCTGAACCCTGGTGGCTAGGGTAGAAGGGACCCTGGTGGCTAGGGTAGACGAGAGCGTTTTGTAAACTAAATGTTTAATAAGGTTAGGAACCAGCGTTTTCCAAATAAAATAAAAAGATTTGGTATATATGATAATTTATATATCTATTTTCAACACTGTTTACAACTTGATTATTAGAGGGGAGTTGATATATATGAGATATTAGTTATTGAAAATGATTCAAAATCATGTCATTATAAATATTAGCAAATACTTTTTTTGGCATATAGATGTTTTATTAATCAGAAAAAACAATACAGACGCAAATATAATCGTAAAAACAAAGTAATACCGGAAATAAAAGGGTGAAACAGAAGTCTTGACTCGTAGGTACCAGACGCTATATATAGAGACCCAGCTAATTCAAAGACAATCAAGTGGATTATTGCTTGATTGCAGTTTTGTGAGTGACACAAACTTCGTTTCTTGAATCGATCTAAAAATACTCAGGACATCTGATATGTGACGTTTAAGAAGATAACGGACATCCAAAAAAACACCGAAAAAGAAGAAACCATAAACTGTCTTTTTAACTATTTATCTTCCATACCACTCAGTAAATTGGTATTGTAATTTTATTTTTTCTGAAAATACTCTAAATTAAATCAGTGTTGATCGGGGTTGAAAAAAGCTATCTATGAAAAGATCTCTGCAACCACTTCCCAATAAGGGAAAATAAAGTAGCAAGTAAATATAAAAATAATATAACAGAGAAAGATAGGATGAGATATCATGGTCGAGGAATGAGAAGAGCCTACACAAAAATAAAGAGGAAAAAGGCTGTGAGTGTGAGTGAGGAGGTGGACCCAACTGGACTTTCCATGTGACGGTTGATTAAATAGATAAAATGAAATTTTAATATATGAAATAAACGTATTAATAATTAAATAAATAAAGGCTGTGTATCTGTATCTGTATCTGTATGTATGTATCTTCCCCGATCTCAACGGAAGAGGGAACAGCAGAGGTTGTCTGACAAAAACACAAACAACCAAACACAAACATTTGACACCTTTTTTGTTTATATTCGCCACGTGGCCCGACTTGCTGTACCTCTCACATGGCCTTTCATCTAAATAATAATGACTCTTTCTATTTATGAAACAAACTGGTTCCTTGTATTATGGTTTGGGAAATTGATCTTTGAACCATCAAGTCCTGAAATATTGATTTTGAAATAAAACGAATGAATAGGAGCACAAGCTAAAATAAACAAACAATTTTAATGAATCCGATGAAAATACAACATTTCAAGAATTACAATAAATGAACGATATATTACCGTGAATGCTCTTAATCAACTTGCCTAGTACTCTTCTGTCAAGCTTCCAACTCAAAAGTCATATTCAATTAACAGTGTTGGTCTCTATTATAGAACAATATGCAACATATATATAAGAATAATTGTAAAAAAGTAAAATGAGGTTTTTTTTTTTGCAGCTTGTAGCTATTAATTTGATAATTGTAAAAAATAATACCTTACAATTTGTCTTTTTGTTACAATTTGTATGACTATGACGATTTTTTTTTAGTAATCAATGTTTTATTTTATTAAGAGGGTCGGTACATGTTTGATAGTCCTGACGGGACAACCACAAAAACCATGTAACAACTTTTACGTTCAGGACACATTGGAGATGCCAGGAAAACTAAGTAAAACAGAAACCAAAGTAAATATAACTGAAAGTCTAAAACCACAAAACTAAGAAAGTACTGGCGGTCGCTGCTCCAGGTAGGGTCTACAAACCGCTGGGCCACCCAAAGGTGACGTTCTTCGCTCGCTATAAAACCGAGTCTATGACCACTTGTACCGGGTTGAGGACAGGGTGACTTCGGCGGGAGTACCCAAACTCCCCCGAGCCCCAGTGTGCTACTCATGGCTCCTGGCGGGGCTGTTTCCCAGCCCTCGCCTGATCTTCCCGGGGTTCTCCCGCCGAGCCCCTCTTCATTCATGGAGTCGCTGAAGGTTCCTCAAACAGTCCAGCCCACGAGGTCCCTGATGATCCTCCCTGTGCCGACCCCCCCCCCCCCCCCCCCCCGGTTCCCCAAGGTGCCTTCCCCGCCCCCTCTTGAGAGCCAGGCCGTGGAGGAGCTGACCCATTTAATAGTGGAGCAAAGCCCGGTGGCACCCTAGGAGTCTATGCCCAGGTCGTGGCATATCCTTTATTCTTCCGGGTCTTGGGGAAATGGTTCAGTGACTTATCAAAAGTATGGATGCCCGGGATCTCCTTGTCACAGGCCGTGGCCAAACGGCCAAAACACCCATAATTACCACAGAAAATTGGCAGTTTGACATATGTAAGGGAGTGGGTGATCGGGTCCTTGAATTCAGGGAGTCGAAGGGGCATATGATGACATAGGGGTCGGTCAAGAGATTTCCAGAAGCAGACCTTCACGTCCCTCCCCAACATTGGCCGAATTCATCACAGCGGACATCCACTGTCCCTCCCAGCGCCTCCCCAATTCTAGCACCCGTAATCCTCGTGCTCATTATATGGGGGATACCATGGGCATGTACCCAAAGTTGCATCATGTCCATAAGTGGAAGGTCCTGAACGAATGGATCCGTCTCCGCCAGCATTAATGGTTCATTAAGCCGAACCCAATCTCTGTCCTCCTTCCTAGCAAAATGGAACTCGAAGACACCAGGAGCGGCGTCCTTTATGACCAGACCAACAACCGATTTTTCCCCATGCATTGGTAAGGATACGGAGGAAAGTATCCCTACGAGGTTGGACTTCCATGAGGAGACGACCCACCATCCCATATCGTTGGCAGGAAAGTGCGGCCGGATCAAGCACCTCATTCACGACCGTAACTTCCAATGGTTCCTCAAACCCTAGGGAACAACCAGAGAAACTATGTTGAAGAGCATGCAGAGGAGTATCAGGCTCTACGGATGGAGGCGGGGTACGAGAGCGAGGCTGAGAGTTTGCCCCCGCCAATTCCGGCAGCAAGGGTTGGCCCTTCTAGACAGGGGTGATAGGGTCCGCCAAAGGTAAAACGGTAGTTTCCCCATTCGCTGCCTCCAACCCTTCCGCCAACTACAGTCGGTGACCCTCAAAAACCCTAGCCGACTGCTGGGATGGGGGCACAACGGTCGTCTGTTTTGGAGGACGTCCCCGACGCGAATGCAGAGGTTTGGGCAACAGAGCCTACTCCCCTGGTGCATTCTCGATCAGTGGGAGCGTCTCAGGAGGGTTCGAGGGCGGGTCCTACACCAATTCCTAGGCCGGAGACGGTGGCGGCGCCACCACCTTCGTCTTCCTACGGGTCCGTTTAGGCCACACCACTTCGTGCCACGGGCAAGGGGGAGGGACAACCCCCGTTTCTGCACCCACGCCAGCGGCTAATGGGGGGAGGTCTCCCGCTATCACACCCACACCACCAGTTAGTGGAGTAGGGTTCAAGGCGAGCACCTTCGAAGAGGAGGGCTGAGAGGATGGTGTGGTCATGGTTGGAGGCGAGGGTAGAGGCGCCGGTGGGGAGGTGGAGCGCGCAGCTTGGTCAGCGAAAAACGCAGAAATTCAGGAACACATTAGGTTAAAGTTTAGGTGTATCGACAAAGGCGAGGAGTAGAACTTAGGTAAAGGGTTACAAATTAAGTTCAAATTGTAACTATGATTATGACGATTTTATCTTTATAATTTATATTTAAAAAATACTAATAAGTAAAAGAAAAGCATGTCTTAGTGTTTTCCTCTTTGTATATACAAAAAGAAAGAAACCGTGGGATAAAAAATTTGGACGATTATGTTTTATTGAACGAAAGGTGAAATTTTATTACTTGAAATCGATTACATTATTCTATATCGGGGAACATGCTCTCCGACCATCAAAAGGCCAGTATTAACGAACAATGGTTCACTGATTCTTTTACTATCATAACCGTCACAAACGGTATTGTGATGCCTCTTGGGCAGAGAGAGAAGACGGTGAGATAGAGCGGGGTACCAGAGATCCTGAGGGACCTTAACAGTAATGGTGCTGGTGGGAGGCAAAGCATCGTTTGGGGACCCCTCTCAGGACCAGTCCCTGATGCTCAGATGGCGCATCATCCCTCTCGGCGAGGCTTCTTCCCCTCCTGTAGTATGACTCCAAACATAAGAGCTGGTGTCATCCTCTTATGTGCTCCATCAGTGGCGCTCCCAAGGATAATGGCTGATGGAACTTCAACACAACGCTCCCCTGGATGTGCGCGTCCTCCACCTCCAAACTCCCCACACTCCCGGAGTAGGGGACCAGCAACCGAATCAGTAGAGAGATGATCATCACCCGACTCCTGGTGAAACTTCGCATGTACAAAATCCAGAGGGTTTGGGGCGGACCACCCAAGGAGGCTTATCGCGGGTGGCCGGCTGGTGCCCTAGAGAGGAAAGCGGGGTCCCGAATTAGGTCTCGGGTCCATTTTCACACGGGCACCTCGTCCTCTAGGCAACCCCTCCTTAGGTCTCGGATCCAATGTCAGTGGGCTGGAGCTAGCTCCCCCCAGAATCCCGGTCATTGTAGCACCGTCTTCTAGACTCCCATTTAGGGCAACACCATCTCCGCGGTCCTCGGTCCCCCGAGCAACTCTAAAGGCAACCTCCCGGAGGACAACCATTCCCTCAGCTGCCGCCGTGTCCAGCTCCTTGTAAGGGTCTCAATGGATACCGGTACAGCCTCCCTCGGGGACAGAAACGACCGACCACCGACCTCAGGGTCATGCCCTAGAGCATCTCCTCTGTAGGGTATCTAAACCCTACTCTGCCTTCGCGTCTAGCCTTGACGAAGAACCCTAGAGGATGCCTCCACCACGCTCCATCACCACCCATGTCTGTCACGGATCAGGCGTTGAGTTATAGCCGTCACCGTCGTGATCGTGAAGTACTCCGAGTACTCCGTTACGGTCTGAACCGTCGTCGCCCTAGGTGTCACCAAAGAAAGGTCATGGTGAACCCGGGGAAGCGAACTAGGGTTCGGCCTAACGGGAGCCAACCCATATCGTGGAGCAGAAGGCAACCGAGGCCGCCACAACAGTATACCGGGATGAAAATCGTCACGCGGAGGAGGAGGCAGACCCAACCCAGCCGTTGAGAGCAGCGATGGGGAGGAAGACCAGAGCTTCATGGATCTCGGGACCGAGACCGACGAGACGAGGGAGGAGGAGGGAGAAGAGATTAGTGGTGGCGATCAACCCCATCGATTCTTATCCCCCGCACCAGGCGTGGTCTGCGAGGGGATTGACCTGATGGGATAGGGAAGCACGGGGCGGCCCTACCGATAGAAGCATCACCAAGTGGCGATGTCCCAGGTGGCATGCCGACGACGTTGTCAGGAAGGAGCATCATAGCGGCAAGGGCTAAAGCTAGATTGAGAATCTCAAGAAGCGAGAGAGTTTTTTTTGGACTGTTATGTTGTTTAATTGTTATATTTAAATTTTAAAATATTAAAGATCAAATAGTCACATTGAAATTTTTTTATAAATGAAACAAAAAGACAAGTTTATATCGTTTTTGTATGATTATAATAAAAGAGGGTTCCAAATTACAAAAAAAAAAACGAAATATCTTATTATTGTTTTTTGCAAATAAACCCATACACATAGGTCAATATTTTGAGAGTTAAAGAAGTGTGACATGATGGTGTGGCGAAAGTCTTAGTTGTAAACAATTTAGAATGGAAAAGAAACAGTGGCACCAACCAACCTCTTTTGAAAACAAGGAGTCAAAATCAGAGACAAGTGCAAGCTACTCTTAGCTGGAAATTTAATTCAGCAACTAGACCAAACCTAACCAGACATTTCAATTTCACCTGCACCTCCACATACCTTTCACACAATCATATCACCCATTCTCTCACAAAAATAAGAATCACCATGTTGGGTTACATTTTTGTTCCTTGTACGAATAGTAATTAATCTGATTGAAATATTAATCTTCACGATGTAATTGTGTTGAGAATTGAGATAAGCCAATAAGCCTCGGTAACATATCTCAACACTCTCCCATGATCCAAAATATTATCAATTATTTGGAGAATATCGACCACTTTCTATAAGCCACAGTTGAATATCTCAACAAATATGAATAATGAATCGTAACGAACACTGCACCAGCAGTGGCGGAGCTAACTTTTATGGTGAGCGGGGGTACCAAAAAATTTCAATAGTAATACACAACGTCAAAACAAATTGAGGAGAGGCACAACTAAAAAATTATAAGAATTTAAGGGGTATTTTTCAAAAAGTTCAAAAATCAGTAGCAAAATTTCCCAAAAAAAAAATTGAGGGGGGCACGTTCCCCACCCCCCCCCCCCCCGGGCCCTACCTAGCTCCGCCACTGCGCACAAGCATCTAGTCACCAACATCTCTCTCTAAAAACCCTATTGTCATTGTTCCCTCTTCTTTGTTTGCAGCCGTCGTCGACGATGGCAGTGGCCCTTGGCCATGGCTATCACCGGAGGCTTTGCCTCCTTTCCCCCTTCCTCTTCTTCTCTTCTTCTCCTTCTTCCTCTGTCTAGCTTCATCCGCTTCTTCAGATCCGAGGTTCTCTCAGGGCATGAAGTTGGTCGGTGTGAGCGTCGTTTTTGTCGGTCTTCTGCAGATCCAGCGCGTCAGCTCCGATCTACTTCATGCGCCCTTATTCCGGCAGGTCTGGCTCGGCAAGAGGATGTGGTCTGCTCCGGTGGTGTCGGCACACTTCCCGTTCCTTTCTGGTCGGCGTGTCAGTTGGCAGGGGCGGCGGATTCGGCGGCATTTGGTTCCGAGTAGGGTCCATCGTGGGCGGGTCGGGCCTGGTGGATTCGGTGCCGGGTCGGGTTCTTGGTTGGGCTCAGCATGACCGGGTTGGGCCTGGGTTGACGGTTCCAGATAGAGCCTGGGCAGGCAGTTTCGGGTTGGGCCTGGGAAGTAGTACCAGGTTGGACTTGGACAAGCAGTACTGGGTTGGGTCAGAAACAGGTCAGATCCGGCTAGGGTTGATCCAGTCGGGTTGGGTCGGGTGGTTTTTGATCCAGATTTGATGTGGGGGTGGTTCGGGACCCTTCTCGGGCTCGTTCTGCCGCCTTTGAGTCCTATTCTCCTCTCCTTGCTGTTCCTGGAGGTCTTCTCCGTCTTCGGCCATCCTCGGCGTAGTGTTCACCGGCGTTCTCCCTTTTCTCCGGCGTGGGACTCCTTTCTCTGGCCTCCCTGACCTCTGATTGGCGCGGATCTGGGCTCGCGTCGCTCTATCGAAGGCGTCGCCGGTGGTCGGTGTTCTACTCCCGTCATTCGTTTGGTTGGCCGGGCGTGGTGGGCTGGTTTGAGTGGTAGGCTCGATGGGTGTGGTGGGCTGGTTGGAGTGGTGGGCCAGATTGGGACGTGATCTACGGCTTGTCTGTGGTGGGTTCGTGCTGGGCTGATTCTGTCTTTGTCTTGGGCTTGGACGGTGTGGGCTTGGCATGGATTCGGGACGACCTCGGGCTAGAGGCTGGTGCTGTTGGTGGCTGGTGCTGGTGTGTGCTGATTCAGTTTCTCCTCAGCTTCGGGAGTTGGTGTTGTTTTAGACTTGAGTGGGAGGTCTTTCTCCATCCTTTGGTGAAGATTGGCGCATGTCGGTTCATCATCTCTCCCCTGTTTTTGTTGTGGTGATGTGGCTTGACTGGTAGAGTTTTGGTTGCTCATGGGAGGCTTTCCTTGTTAGGATTGTTGCGGCTCTCCTCTATTTTCTGCTCGCTTGCAAAGATCTTGGCATCGTAGTGGTTACTTGCCTTTTCGCGACAACCTTTTGTGCTTCGAGGTATCTTCTGACTGTTCTTTAGGCCGTGTTTATGCTCGGTAGAAATACCAGTCCTTTCCTTTGAGTGTCTCGATGTTGGCCAGAACCTAGAAAGGACCGAGCATTTTATCCGGTCTAGGGTATCTGGTATGATGGGATGTTCTTTGAGGTCTGCTCTTTTTTCTCGCCCTGTATGGTTAGATTGCTTCCCCCTCTTCTTCTTGCTTTCCTTTGCGTATTGGTTTCTCTTTTTCACGAACCGGGCGTGGGTCGAGCTCGTCGGTTCATAGGTGTTGGTCGTCGGTGATTTCATCGGGCATTGTCTTCCCTCTTTAGAAGCCTTGCGCTTAGTTTAGTAAGACCAATTGGGTTTGTCTCTAGGTATCCTCTCGCAGAGAGTTGCTAGTCGAGTGACTTGGAAGTTGTTTCTTTTCATGCTTGGCTTGGTTTTTAAAGATTAGTTGGTTGTTGTCGTAGGCTGTTGGAAATTTCCTTTCCTTTCGAGCTTCATGGTGGTCAAATCCTGGTAGTTTAGACCTTTTCTTTTCTGGGCTTTAGGGTTGTCAAATTTGGGTGCGAGACCCTTTCCTTTTGTGATTGTTAGCTTCAGGGTCTTTGTACCCATTTATTGCTTCAGGGTCTGCGTACCCAATCATTGCTTCAGGGTCTGTGTACCCACTCTTTGCTTCAGGGTCTGCGTACTCATTCACTGCTTCAGGGTCTGCGTACCCTTTTATTCCTCCAGTGTCTGCGTACCCATTCTTTGCTCCAGGGACTGCGTACCCATTCATCTTCTCCGGTGTGGCGTTTCTTGAGGTTCCGAGAGGAATGCTCATTCATGTTTAAGTTGCATCCACTGTATTCTTTACTTCAAAGAATCGGTGTTTTTATATATGCCTTGTTGATCAAAAGAAATATGTCTCAACAAATTGCAACAACACACTCGAATAAGATATCCTCCGTCATATTGCATTCATGCAATAAACATATTGTATTATCCGATCATTTATATAAACAAGTATGTAAGAGAGGATCAACGACATTGCAGATGAGAATGGGGCCTTGTTTAGTTGCAAGGGATTGTCTAAGAAAATGTAATTGAGAGATGAGTGCGACAGATGCTTAATTGATGAGCAGCTTTCCAAGATTGACATAAGAAGCAAACATGATTGATGAACCGGGAAAAAGACGAGATATGGTCCCAACCCCAAACCGCCATTTCTATATCTTTTTCCTCTTCGGTATACAAACATTGCTTCAATACTTCCATGTCCTTGAACGTAACATGTCCATAATGGTTCTTGCAATCACCAATCTTTTTGGACCATACTTGTATCCATTGGTCGGAGCATGGAATCAAACCCATTTAAAAAAAACGTAGATTGTATTTTTATTATTTGAATTGCTTCATAATACAATCAAGTGTAACAAAGAACAGTCGACCATCGATATTTCAGAAGGTGATTGATTACAAAATATTACAAGATATGCATTAAATCTGAACTTTTAATTTCACGATCCAAAAACCTAGATCGATAATTACAAGTAATTATTTTTTAAATTCTATTTACTATAGTGTGGTAAAATGATAGTTTCCGTAACTCATAAGGATCAAATATATAAAAACAATAATAATTTCACTTTACCTTTTACTAACATATATAGACGCACAACAGCTCTCCACACACCTCCAAGTGAGGTCTCTCTCTACCCTACTTAGGGTTGTCGTCGCCGTCAATCACCACCCTCTCCGATCGTCTTCTACCCCTCTCCTCATCACCACCACTCGCACAGTCCTCTCTCCACAGCGTCGCCGTCGCCAACCACACACCCGTCTCTCCTCGGTCCTGCCTCCTCTTTCCCGAGTTCGCCGCCACAGTCGCCTGCACCTGCAGAACCACCGACGCCCTTCCACCATCAATATCGGTCATTTCTACCCGACCGATGCCGGATCTCCCCATCCCTCGTCCCCACGGGCCGGAAATGGTCCTCCCAGATCAGACCAGACCCCATGCAGATGTTGTCCATCGCCTCGAAGTCTCCGTCCAGCGAGACGACGGCCACGACGGCGTCCCTCCGCCGCTGATCGAGCCAGACCCTGTTCTCCCGGTGCACCATCCTCGGCTGTCACCGTGGCCTTTGGATCTGAAAGACAGTCCGGGCGCGCCTTTGGCCGTAGGCGTGTCTCCACCGCCTTCGGCACCGCTCCCAACCTACGCCGGACACAGCTTAACAGAGAGGGAGATCCACATGGATTTGATATCCCTTCCTCGGACACCCCCTTCTCCAGTGGTGACTCGCTATCTCCCGCCGTCGGAGCATATACCGGTCCCAAGGCTGGACTGTCCGGTCGCTAGAAGCCCGTCCGGGTCATCATCTAAGCTTCAACCAAACCGTATATCCCCGGTCCCGGACTGGGAGGATGAGGACGACGAGGTAGTGGTGTCGGAAGAGGGAGTCCCACTGTTCACCATCGGGTCATACCAGTTCTCTCTTGCAGCAAAGGTCGCAGGGGATCAGACCTACAACCAGAACATCGTATGTGCGATGATGCTGCGTAAATGGAAGGTGACCGGGATTAAGGTGGAGTTTATATCCCCGGAGATCACGGGATATCACTTCCCGTCCGCCAAGGCAATGGAAGACATCCGTCACAGGGGTCCTTGGAGCTTCAAGGGATTTCCCCTCCTCCTTGAAGCGCTTAGGCAATTCGAGCGAGCAGACGAGATTAACTTCAACCATGTGGAGCTTGGGGTCCGAGCGCTGAACATCCCGGGAGGAGCCAGGAATCACTACATCCGCGGCCTCATTATAGGCAGCATGGGCACTCAAGTCATGTCGGCCCCAATCCCGACGGCTCGATGGGAGGATATGCATCTCTGGCTAAGGGTTCGGATGGAGCTGACTCGACCCTTACGGCGCAGAATCCGCCTCCGGTTCCCAGGTACTGATACTCCTGTTGTGATTGATCTACGATACGAGAGAGTGATAGATTTTTTTCGCAGGTGCGGCATGCTGACACACAGGATCTCGGGTTGCCCGACCCTACTGTCGCGAATTGGCCGGGAGGAGATTCGGTATGACCACTCTATTCTGGTCCCGAGGGATCTGGATGTGGACCGACTGCTGCAAAAGGTCTGGAATGCACCCCCTTCGGCGTCACGCCCGACGATCAATTATCTCTTGAGTGATCTATCATTGAACCCTCTGATTCGGTCCAGGGAAATCACTATGGGCGCAGAATCATCTGATGCAGGCATCCCAAAGCCTGACTACCTAGCTAAGGTTAACCGAGAAGGGTTAACCAATACACTACATGGGGTGGCCATGGAGTACCCACACCGCCACCCAAGTCCACGAAGCCTGACTACCTAGCTAACGTCCACCCTGCTACTGACACTGTGGTCCGAGTTGACCCCGGATATATTGCAGTGACGAGGGACGAGAAGGAGGAAGATCCCCTGGGACAACAGGGAGACCCCCAGGAGGTCTTAGGGAAAGGCGGGCCCAGTCGAGGCAAAGGCAAGATGACCACCCTGAAGACTAGAAGTGGTTCGTTGTATGCACGCTCACCGGAGACAAAGAAGCAGAGGGGAGATCCGACTTCCCAATAGCAGCCCAGGTATCCGCCCTTCCAGGGGGAGGGGAGAGCAGATGAAGCCGAGGCACAGAGGCCTCTGATGGAGGAATGATCCGCCTCAGCAGGGGTGGATGGAGTCGGCCCCAGACTATACCTACAGACCCGGGACAACCACTGCTGGGAGGTCCCGGGCAGCCTGCATTATCAGCACCTATATTTTACTTATTCTGTTATCGTTTATGTTTCTGTTGGGATATTTTATTTTCTGCGCATTTTGGAACTTGGTATTTTTTGCCTCGTTATGTTGGAACGATGGTAGGGAGTTGTCTTGAGTTTATGCCCACGATTTTAAGTGGACTATTATTATGGGTCCATGAGCGTCGGGCTTGCTACGGTCGGCCCGGACATATATCTGGAACCCGAGGCGGTCACGCCTCATCTTGTTTGATTACCTTTTGGTATTATTGAAAGTATCCGGTTACCCGTTTCAAAAAAACATATATAGACGCATACACAACAAATGAAAATATTATGTTAGTTTTTCTAACAAAAGAAGATTGTCCGCAAAGCAAAAGGTATTTTTTTCACATTTAGACAATACATAAGGGCTTTTTTACACATGAACAATACACATATATATATATATATATATATATATATATATATATATATATAAGTTTTAACAATTAAACCTTGAATTAACTTTAACTTAAGCTACACAATATTATGTTTCTCATTTGAAGGGCATTTTCTACAGAATGTTGTATTTCATTTTAAAAGATAAAAATGTTGACTATTTGGATCCGTGTTGAAGTAGTCTAATTTCTGTTTTAGACAAAGATAAAAATTTATGTCTTATCCTTGACTGAACAAAAAATCAATGCTGAAAAAACGAAATGAAATACAACAAACTAATGCGGAAAAAAGAGTGGTGCTTCCTTGCTTCTCTCGTCACCATGGTCATACCAACCACCACCTCTACTACCAAACCTCCCTCTTCCCCAATCGTGAGATTGATCGAGAAAGGGACAAGGAACTCCGAGGCACAAAGCCCTACTTTTGGTCGGGTAGTCTCCTGAGGAGCCACCAACGCGTTGCGAGCCGTGGTCGGTTGCTGAGACAAGGGTCGACTGCTGAGATGTGGTGAGCGTGACCTCTGTAGCAACCAAATGACCGACGGAAGATGAGAGCCAGTGACATAGAGGAATTTGGTGGCTAAGAGGGGCCCAGTAATAGCGATGGTGGTCGGTATATAACCATGATGGCGAGAGATGAAGGAGGCGACGGCTATGCAACAACAAAAAACCGTAGAAAACAACTCTTAGACTCTTAATGTGGATTGCTTATATATATTTTTTTCTTATAAATTTTAAATTTTAATGTGGTAAGACCTTTCCCGACCATATCCTTAATTAGTCTTTATGTAATTTTTCTTTTCGAAACGAAGTCTTTATGTAATTGATATAAACCAAGTACATCATGCGGACTAACACATGATGTTTAGATCTTAGGTGAGGATATTGAAATCGGTATTAGAGTAATAAGATTAGTTAAAATGGATAAAAGATACGATGGTTGGTTGATTTTAATGTTTTTTTTCTTCTTATTATTAAATCTAGGCATAATTTCAACTCTATTCTAAAACATTCTGATCTTACTATTAGTTTGTATTCAACTAACCTTTGATGTGCTTGATTGTTTGAGAGAGAGAAAAAATAGTGATTTTGAACTCTTAAACAGAAGCTGATCAACATACATTCGTAGTAATAGAAAGACGAGTCAACCAAATGAATTAGGAAGTATATAGGGAAGGTGACAGTTATTGTTAGGTCGTGGCCGCCGCCCCCCTGCCGCCACGTCTCTGGCTCGTCTCGGCCGCTTCTTCTCCGGCTCGTCTCGGCCTTGGCCAGCCCTGGTCGTCTCGTCAAGTTGCGTTTGCTTCGGTTACAGACAACTACGAACCAGAGATAGGGTCGGGCGAAAATCGTCGCAGCGCCGTCGTCGCCAGAATTTTGTTGATGGGTGTTTGAGCTCCTGCATCTCGGAGCGTCTTCGTCGACCGTGCTTTAGTCTCCTGGGACCGTTGTGGTTTTAAGTCGCGTCCACCCTCGCCGTAAAATCGGACCTCGTCTCCAGGAACCATTCAGACTCTCAACATCAACAGGTACGAGCCAAGCCGATAGATAGTGTGTTTCTATGTTAAGTTCTTCAGTGGGTTTGTAGCTGGAACATAAGCCATGGGATGTTTGAATTGAGGTTGATCCTAGATTCTCCCTCGTGTTCATCTCCGGCCAGGCACTAAGAAATCGGTTAAACCTTTGTTTCTATATTGTTGTTTTGGTCCGTCCTATGCTGTTGAAGGATTCTCTTTTGTGGGTTCCGAAATCAGCACATAAGAAGGGTATGAAGAGGGACAGCAGGAAAGGAAAGACTCCGATGAATGAAAATTCTTTAGTGGTGAAGAAGGTTCGCCCTCAATCTGTTGTGGTTATTCCGAGTGGAAGCTCTATAAATTTTCTGAGCAGAGAATTTTATACCGTCAAAGCTACTGGAGAGAAAGGCCATTTACAAGATGATCTTGTCACTCAAACCTTGAGTCCGGAGCGTTGGCCTCAGGCTGGGAGAGTCTCTTCTATGGTTCAGATTTTTGAGGGTTCCCATAAATCTTCACCATCTTTGAACCTTGAGGAGGAAATCATTTATGAGGCTTCCTTTCCAGACGCATCTGTGGAAGGAAAGAAGTTGTTCATATGCAATATTCCTCCAGGGAGATATGAGACTTGGCTTAAAAATCTTTTAGGCCCTGAGGGTGTTGAGTCTTGTTTCGTGTGTAAGAGATCTAATCGCACTGATAAATTCTTTGGGTTTATCACGATGAAACCAGGTCTGGCTCAAGAAACCATTGAGGTATATAATGGAACAATGCATGATGGTTACAAATTGCTGGTAGATTTCGCTAGACCAGCAGCTTCCAAACCTCGGAAATCTCCTCCAAAGGTCACGCAGAAGTGGGTTCCAAAATCACAAACTGTTTTGAATGTTCTTGGCTTTTCTGTGGCGGGAGCTAGAGATATGGCTCTTTCAGGAGTATTGGTTTTGGCACATAACAACTGGAACTCTTCTCAATACAAAGTGATTCTCAAGTCTTTGGGTTTGGTTGATGTGGTCTTGCGCTCTTTTGGCCATCGTATTTTTCTTCTAACAGTTATAAATCCTTCTCTCAAGGATACTTTAGAAGAGGAAAATTGGGCATGTTTGAAACCATGATTTGAGTTGATAAGTAATTCAAGGATTTTGGTCATTGTGGGAGGTTTCTTTCAGTGGACTGTGGTGGAGGGTATCCCTTTCCATGGGAGAATTGAAGATTCAATTTTATCAATTGGAAAGTCTCTGGGTACTGTTTTGTATTACATCTGTGATTTGAACCCTGAGTCGGCTACTTTTGATAAAGCGTTCATCTTGGTTCACAGGAATTCTAAACTTACTTCGTTGAACTTGAACTTTGTTTTGGGATCCTCTAGTTTCCCAATTTCTGTTTCAGGAGTGGACATCGCAGCAGTTCCGGAGAAGTTTTTTCCAACTGTAAGCCTGTCGGATACATCATCGGATAAGGACTGGGCTAGTCAAGAAGACCAGACTGCTCCGAAGGATAAGTCTTGTTATAAAGTGGCAGTTTCTAATTCCACATCTAAAGTGACAAATTCTAATTCCACAGTTCCTTTGGGAGTAGGCATATCATCCCCTAGAATGCAATCTACTTCTGATACTCATTTGGAATCAGTCTTGCGTGATACACAAGTTTCGACTCAGAAAATTTCAAGTCTGAAGAAGTCTAAGCCTTCAGTTTCCTACCAGACACCGGTACTCCAGTTGACAAGTAGAGAACGAGCTTCTCGTCAAGGTACCTGGGATTGAACAGTTTAATAACCTGGACTTAGAAATTCCTGAACGGGTGGACTTGGAAGTGGATGAGGATGATATGTATGAAGACGTTTGTGATGATGAGGATTTGGAAGCCTTAATTTCAGCTCCTCGTTTGACCTTTCATTGAGGCTTTTTTTAGTGTGGGTGATAGAGATGCAAGGAATTTTTTGCAGTTGTTGAGTTCAATTTCTATTTTGAGCAGATGCTAGTGATTCCCAAGTTTGGTTAAAAGCATCAGTCCATTGGAGGTTTCTTTCTTGAAGTTGTAGTCTCTGTCTTTCTCTCATCTTCGAGCTTCAATTTTGCTTGCTGAGTTCTTCCTTTGTAGACTGGCACTCGGGTCCGTTTTTGTGTTTTGGTGTGACAGTGGAGATCGGTTTGATGTTTCAGCAGACAAGTTTTTGTTTTTGGCTGAAGTTTGGTGCTATCTTATGTTTGCTAGCTTCAGCAGTTATGTTTTTTTTATATAGATTTTTTATCGTTAATGTTTTCTCAGAATCGGTCAATTTGACTTTGTATTCTGCTTTTCATTGTACTCCCCTTTATAGTATTATGAAAATTTCCACTCGTTTATCAAAAAAAGAAAAGAAAAGTAACTATCCTCTTCATCAGCCTAATTGAAAAGTAAGACCATTTACATCGTGCGCATCACCCCTACGCGGTTTGCGATTCGAACGGTGTGGGGTGCATGAATCGCAAACCGTAATTCACAAAACGTGAGTCGTTGATGCGTGGTGTTCTCTTAGCCAATAGCCAGGTGATCCGGCTCATGACCCATATTTGTGATGCGTGAGTCGTTGATGCGTGGTGTTCTCTTGGCCAATGGTCAGGCGACACGTGGCCAAGCTGATGCATTTTTTTTTATCAAAATAGTACAATTTTTTAAATCCGATTTTGTATAAATAGTGTCCAAAATTTATAAATTTATAGTCATTAGGTTCATATTGTTCTAAATAATTTATTTAATATCTTTGATTACAAAAAAAATTGACTTGCACTTTAAATCGAGATTGTATCAAAATTAAATAAATTCAACAAAAACATAATTAATAATCCAGTCAGCATCCACTCAGCACTTATATGAACCCCTGGCCCCATACATAATCCCCACAATGTGATGTTTTTTTAAAATCAGGGGTTTCCATCACAATTCATTCTTTTTTTTAATAAATACGAGTAATATTATAAATAGAAAATGTTTACACCTGGCAAACACAACAGTACAGAAATTGAAAATACTGACAGATTATATGAGCAAAATCAACACTTGACAAGTAGGCTAAAAATCAGCACTTAACAAGTAGGCAAATTATCAAGTTCATTAAATCACTAAATCAACACTTGACAAGTAGGCTAAAAATCAGCACTTATTATATGAGCAAAATCAATACATACATAAGCAAAATCAGCACACAGATGATGCGCTTATTATATGAAGAAATGTATACCTATTCGTTGGTATCGATCGTTTTGGCTGAGTTAAATCACCTCTTTATACCTTAGTTTAATTCATCCAACTCGAACCGAGATGAGAAGCTGACAATCAAACAAAAAAAATAGATGTAAGCACTTTTTATCATATACGGTTAGTAGAACAAACAAAATGATTTATGGAATAAACAAAAAATCTAACCCTCTTATACATATCGTGGGATAACTCGAATCAACTTCGTTGAGAGGGAAAGGACGTCGGATCTGTACGGTGGCTGTGGCGGTGAACCGGTGGAAAAATAGTGAAGAAGAAAGGAGGGACGACGAAAGAGATGAGAAATAGGGATTGTAGAGAGAAAAATGGTGTGTAGTGTGGTGGAGCCGTGAGGAGTTGTGTGTGATTTTGTGGTGGTGGGGTGTGTGTGGCGTGTGAGGTTGTGGTGTGTGGTAATGGAGAGATAAGGTTAAGTGGGTGAGTAATAGATCCGTTATTAATTTGAAAAAATCAATTAATGTCTACTGTTATTATTTAAGAACATATTTTTTAGGGGTTACTCTATGTCTTAACGTCCAACTTTCAGAAATTGTTAAATCCTAACCCTATAAAACTGAAATTTCCATGTAGTAACGGTCAATTAACTGTAAATGGCCAACTAGTTCTAATTTTAAACGGACGATAACTTAGCCAAGTGAAAAGTCGAGTTTGCCCTCAAATATGTTCTTCCTTCGGACGTTAACTTGGCCCAACTTCATCTCTTCGTGACCTCATCTCTTCATCTCAGCTCTTCGAACTTCATCTCTTCGTGACCTCAGCTCACCCAAGCTTCATTATAAAATAAGTCACGTGAGACGCACGTGAGTCACTGTTAACAGAAACAGTCAAATTAAATAGTACTTTTTGGTTTTTAATGGCGTTAGGATATGGAGTAACCTCTATTTTATATCAAAAATTTCAGCCCAAATAAACACGGATAAGAATAATTTTAACCCGTATCCGATCCATAACCCGGCGGATGAGTCACGATCAGATCACGGGTCGGGCGAAAATTCGGGCGGGTCCACAAACAACCTTACATAAAAAGCTGCAAAATAGAATACAATTAACACAAGAAAGAATCAATTCATTCGGCATGGTACAAGTCTAACGCAATACAAATTGCATTGTTTTCTTCATATCCAGTTGGTGTACTCTGAAATGCATGAATCGAATGTAAATCAACGCAACTAAAACTAAACAATTTCAAATTTTGCTGATACATTTTCTCCTCTGCATGGAGAGAACAAAATTTGCAATGTTGGCCCCAACTTCTTAACTAGACTTGCGGGGCCTTCCTCTCTTGCCGGATTTAGGTGGAGAAGATTTCTTTGCAGCAGCAGATGAGCGCCCACGCCCACGTCCACGACCACCTCTACCACCCGCTTTCCCGCCTCGCTGCTTCTTATATCCATTGGCTTCTTCTTCATCGTCTTCACTGTTCTCGCTCTCACTTGCTTCACTCTCAGATTCTGATGAATCCTTCGCCTTCTTCCTCTTCTTCGAGCTATCAGAAGCTTTGGCAGCTGCTCCCTTTTTGGTAGTTTTCTTAGTAACAGGCACTTCCATCTGGGGTTCCTCACTCCCTACATAGCAAAACATTACAATATAAAATATGAACATTCCCAAATCATTTTTTAAAGCTCTTAAAATACCAACAGATGAGACTGCCAAAACTTTGAAACTTACCTTCATTAGAAGCTTTGCCATCATGAATGTCAAGCTGTCATACAATGAAATGTTAATAAAAATCAGTATTACTGAAGGAAAACCATATGATAAATGATAAGCCCTTAACAAAAAGAACATTTCTGATAAACAGCCTAGAATTTGAACCACCGAGGTAGGAAATGTTAAGACACCCTAAAATATGCCTCCTAGACATTATTTCATTGGTCAAGCAATTTTACTTTAAACCTTTTCAATTTCAAAGAATCATCACCAAACTATGGCTGTTGCTTTGTCTATAAATCAAGGTTCTAAAACTCAGGATCGACAAAAACTTTGCATTAACACACGTACATACACATGTATATAGGGGCACTATCTGAAAGTAAAAACCGTTCCTTTAATACAAACAAGGGACCAACAGCCTAGGGTTATTATTAGAGGTTTTTTTCAGAACAAAAATAAATTCAAAGTTCTGCATATTTACAATTCATGCCATTCATGATTTTTTTTAAATCTAGACCATCTATTATGTTTGATCTAATGGCTGTAAATGGTCCCTAGTTTGTATTGGTGCATATGGTTTCTAGTGGAGAACAGTTTAGTAAAATAATATGATTCCAAACAACTTGACGAGTTAAATCAAAAGCAGAAACCATAATTCAAAAAATAATAAAATAACATAACAGACAAGTTCAAACAGCAATAAGGATGAGCAAAGAAACCGTCAAACTGGAAGAAAAAAAAACGCCCAATCGAAAACCGAAAAAAAAAACTTAAGAAATGCCTGTTTTCCTGCGGTTTTTTTCATAGATGAAAAACTGAGGGCCAACCAAGACATTCGGCCTATTATTAATTCTTCATATTGGATCTTTCTTCTTTAACTCATATCTTCTTGTACAAAACTCCATGTTCTTGACCCTAAGTACTTATGTTAATTACTGTTTTAAAAAAATTGCATATGTTGAATTTATATTCTCATTTGTGTTTTGAAAAAATTGACGAGACCAAAAATTGAACATCACCTTTTTCGGGTGTTCTTTTTATAAATGGAAAACCAACCTTTGGATTTTAAAATGCCCAAAAACCTAACAATAAGCATAAATAACATTTTTTATGGAAGAAAAAAAACAGTTACCTGAGTTTGACTAAGTTTTGGACCGTTTTTTACTTACCAAACTCAATGATTAAGTTCCCCCGAGTTTTTAACACTGGTATAAATTAAGGATAAATGATTTAACAGATAAGGCAGAGCATAAAATATTACATCAGAGACAAGCACTTCAATCCCATAAAAAAAATCACAAGCAGACCTGTTCAAGCCGGTCACTGACATCCGTTCGATCAACAACAACCAATGAGTGGGCCATACCACATGCAACACTACAAGGACAAAAGAGGCATTACTACCCGTAGATAAAAACAAAAATGTTACCTATGAGTACATTTCCAAAAAAAGTTTAACTATAAATACCCACCTGATAACATGCATCCCTTCAAGAAGATCTACCTTTTTGGGCACAGCAGAAGACCTACAGAGCAATAAACAGGTTCAAGTCAAATAAGTGTAAGTTGGTAAAAAGAGGAGAAAAGAACAAAAACACATACTTCTGCCCATTAGGACCATATCCGAGCTCTCCATACTGAGCATGGCCCCAGCTAATGCATGACTTATCAGCACCAACAAAAAAGTGCATATTGCCTGAATCCATGCAACGTAAATTCCAGCCACTGTAAGCAAAAACAATGGTAAAGATGATGTTAGAAAGAATGAATTATGGTCAAAGTGCAAACCATTGTAATAACTCACCATATGCAAGAAAGAAATGCAGCATCAGAAACATTGGAAAGACATTAAGTCAAACACAATATAGGGAACCAAATGCAAGCCTAGAAGCAAATGTAAATATAAAGTAGCTTATAATTAGGAACGATCTTAACCTTAAATCCATGAGAGGTTTAGGATACATCCAGTCATCCCCAGTATTCTTTATTTTACCCCACATGTATAACTGTCCACCACCTGTTGAGTTAAAAAAAATGAGAACATAATTTCACAAGTTAGCATGAATTTAGTACACAAAAATGCTTCCTATCCTACAATTAGTTCACTATAATACAGAGGGTGCATAAACCAAGTTTCTATTATTAACCCTTCCCTAAATCTATCTTATTGACTTTTTTTCAAAAATTAAGGATTAGTTGAGTTAGTGCTACACTCTGCATCACTTGCCTAAATGAACACCATGACCTCACTAATAATGGTCAGTCTTATAGCTTTTTATGGGAAAGGAGGAAATAGTTTGCAGAGCAAGAAAGGATAAAATCTGAGTCACCGAGCATGTATGGTACACTATAAGGTACATCACAGTATTACATCATTGTATTATGCGTTATTTGCTGGTTCGTGCAGCATTGTACCGCCACATAAAGTTAGAAGGTCGGAGAAATGCAGGCATCATCATCTCATCACCTACTTGGGGATGGATTAGATATATAAAAATGCACTTGTAATAGCACCACTCAATTAAATTGCAGAAGTGTAATCAGTCTACTATTCTCCAATATTGGAACAGAGAATGTTATTATATTTTAGTTCTTCAACTCTACTGCCTCAGCCAAGAACGATTTTAGTCCTAAAAATAGCACGTATTATACACAGCATTAGTTACTACAAGTAGGAAACACTACCTGCAGTACAAGCAGAGTTAGCTGAACCAGCTGAAATGATGGCATCGGGAGGTAAAACATTATTCCTCTGGAAAACATCAATACGACGAGGAGACCACTCATCCTTCTGCTCTCTGTGGCCAAGCCTAAAAATCAGCAGCATCCAAGCAATCACACACACAACATGATTAGACAAGGGTGGTGATAAACAATAAACTTATATTTTACAAATATGCCAATATCTAAAATGCTTTAGAATCTCCACAATAGCGTGAACTGGCAAGTTAACTGAAATAAGCCACTAACCTTCCATAACCACCGTATCCCCAACTGACATGTATCATATCAACCACAAATAGTTAGACCATACACATCAAAGAGAAAAAATAAACATCACTTAAAACAAAATCAGCATAATACTTACGTATAAACAAATCCATTTGAATCCACCGCCACTGGATGCCAAAAAGTATGAGAAATAAAAATCAATAAAACCCCAAAGTCAGTTAAAGAGAACAAAGTAGGAATAGCAGTTTCAACTAATAACCTGTATGGTTTGCTCCGCATGCAACTTTCACAACAGTTACAGTAGCAAGAGATGCTATTGCTTTAGGGCGTGGTTGAGGTTCATAAGCAAGCCTTACTGAACTATCTTTAGTATTATACTGCAAGCACAATATTCATATGTAAAGCAGGTGTCAGCTTATTTTGAGTAAATACGTGTGCATGCACATGTGTGTACATTGGGTAAGTCGCAACAAGACACCCAATATTACTTCAGGTCATGTAAAATAAACAAGTATTATATACCCCTGGGCTGTTTTACATTTATCACATATCTTGAGTGTATTACTGCTTTCTACAACGTCAGAAAGAAGCCCATTTACTTCAAGTATCATAAGGTGTAAGAGGCCTAGAAATTATTTAGTCCATAGTGTATTAAGTGACTAGCAGCAGTGGTATCATAGTTGTGATTGTACAGTTGAAGTAATGGCACTGAAGATGGAATTGAAAGAATGATGCCGACTGAGCACCATTTGACCTCCAACTACACAGAATACACACATCTATAATATGGATACCAGTATGAATATCCAGGATGGCACTGTGAAAGAGAGATTCCTACTAAGGACCATCACTAGACCTCAGACCACACAGAGCAATTCACATAGCCAACTAAATATACACACATATATAACATGTTTATCATTTTATGTAGTACCAATATCCATTAGCAAGGATCATGTCAGGAACAGAATACCTAACTTAAGGCCTTGCCTTGTTTTTTAAATCGACAATCCCTAGTCTAATCTCTAAGCTAATTTGTATGTACCATGATTCGAACTCAGGACCTCACTTATGTAGAAATGAGCTCCTTACCACTTGACCCAACTTAAGATTGTGTGGCATAAGCACTCAGATGGTGCAGGTTACTCCTACCTACTAATAACTAGATTGTCTAAAAGCCAGCTGGCTCATCAATGAGGACATTCCAACCACCAAGACTATCAACCCAACACAATGAGTATTAGTAAGTATATGCAATTTGCACGCTTTGGCAATAAAGAAAATTCATCCAAACACATAATGAAAAAATTCAAACATAATCCTACACAAACAAGTACAAAATCTAGTCTATGACATTATTTCCATGATTGTCATGTTTGGAATGTAAATAATTGGTATTCTCAAAAACCCAATATTACCCCGATGTCTCCCTGATATATCAGTGAAACTTAACCACTAAGTTTTGACCATTTTCCACCGATACGTAAAAATTGATCAAAACTCAGTCTACTAGTTTTCATATACACTTGTAAACTGTATATGAAATTTTGTACTCAAAGATCTGTGTATATCACGAACACAAAAAAGAGATTAACAATAACAATTAACAAGTTTAATTCAATTTTCAAATACTATTAAATTTCACCAAACATGAATTAAAATGTGTTTGGAACTATCTTATTCTACTAAGCTATTGCTGTTTTTGTCTTAAATATATGTATTATATTTTTATTCATTATTTAATACAAAACGTGTTTTACCCATATCTCCCCGATAAGTTAAAAAAACAAACTTGATCAGCACCTTGCCGAGTTTTGCCCGTTACCGAGATTTAGAACCTTGGACATAAGGATCAAGTCCAGCAAGCAAAAGAAAAATAATAAACAATATGGGAAAGCTCCAACAATTGCTTTCCTTTGCAGTACCTCATTGTCTGTTCCATGACCAAGCTGACCATACTGTGGAAGACCTGCAGTTCTAGAGAACAAGAAATGATTTGCAGATCAGCAAATAATCTGGATAGAATGGGATCGAGAACATTAAGTACGTAGCCAACTGGTAAGTTAAAATAAAAATGAAAACCATATAAATAAACCTGCAAACCATACAATATAGAAGCTCCTTCAGTAGAAGACAACCATGTAGTGAAGTCAGCCCCACAGGCAGTATTTGTGACTTCCGAAACAAGGCAGCGAACTGGAGATGACTCGATTTCTGCAGATGGTAAGCAATGATATAATATGTGAGTGATCTTAGACGATAAACATAAGCACATGCAATTTCTCCAGGTAAGTTCACCAGAATTAATCGACAATGAAACTGTAAGTAATGACAACTCTATCATTCCATATTTCACACTAAAGGTAAAAGATACAACAAGATAGAAGTGGCAGAGATTAGTTCTCTTTCTCCCTAAAGTGTTTTGATCTGTTGTACAAAGCGGTATCAGAGCCCGGATTTTGACCGGATGTGACGGCCTACTACGAATCCAGTAGAATCCCAAGTCATTGACAAAGAATGGCGGTTTGAAGTATTGAAAAATTTCATCGTAGCAGGATGCACATTATGACTGCACGGCCACCATAGTTAGAACTTTACAACATGAATGGGCTGAAGATGATGACTACATAGGCAACCAGACTGAAATATTTACAACATGAATGATATGATTTGTTTGAAGAGGACGGTTTATGGTTTAATGCCCAAAGTAATAATAGACATGAATAATCATGACTTTAAGATGGACTTGGCAAGTTTAGATGAATGGTCACATGTTGAATACTTGATTGGATTCATAATGTTGAGAATTTCTTTCATTATTTGGACATTTCAGAAGATTGACAAGTTTGCTCATAAACTAAAATGGGGAGTTTCCATTTAGTGGGAACAACTTCAAATCCACCATTATCGGCAAGGAAAACAATATTGTTGTACTAGGCACAAGATAAAGAGATTTTGAGGCAGTGTTTCTTCCATCAGATTATGGACAACTATTGTGTCAGAATTACCAAAGTTGTCGAAAAGCAACTCATACGCTGAACGATTGCATAACTTATTAAAGACAGAATACCAATGAATTACCCAGTATATTGTGGGTTCAATTAGAATATTCAAGATCTTGTTTCTACAGCAAGTGTAAATTTGACTGAGGTGGTCAACTTGGTCGTGAAAGTGAAAAATTGAATCGATTGGACCTTTAACTGCACAATAGTAATTTAGATGATAGACTCGGGATGCTTACTCTACGGCAAAGAGGTCCAAAACCTCAACGGACAGAGATATTGGCTACAAAGATGTTCAAAACCTTCAGAGTTCCTTAAAAGACCAAAGAGAAGTTGTATGCTCTTATTATGCCAAATTATGAATATTAGGGAGGTCATGATCACCACGACATTAGTTCCTCAACTCGACAATTGGAGGTTAGACAAAAATTCACGTCATGTATTTTAAAAAGTTCTAATTTCAAGGATCAAGAGGTAATTAAAGAAGACAAATTGTTCAGATCATTAAAGGCAAAACAAAGAAAGAAAGTTGCACAACTAGTTGAAACCACGAGCAAGTAAATTGAAGAACCTCTTTAATGTTCCAAGGATAGAGTTGCGACAAATTGTTACAGTTTGAGAAGGAAAGACCAAAAAGTGAAGTGAAATCTGATGCAGAAGATATTGATGTTCAACATGGTGGAACTTATTCTAAACTAGACTATGTGGAAAGAGTAGAGCTCGGTCATAAATCAGACCAATGGACTGAAATCAAAGCTCTTTGTGAATGACTTGTAGGTAAGGGCTGTTAAGATTGTAATTGAAGTAGAGGAGCTGAGCCAACCAATAAGTGTGGACTCAAAAATCTTTACTCCCCTCCAAGCTAACACTGAAGAAACTAACAAAAGTGGCAAGGAGGCTGAAGTACTTAGTGTAAGAGGAAAATACTACTCATGCCCCCACACATAAGGAATGTTCTTTAAAGCTGAAGAAGTATTTTCACTTGTAAATGAAGAGGAATATGATAAGTTTGTTGAGTGTACGCAAGAAATCCAGGAGGCAAAGATAATTTTTGAACACTAATTCCCACAACAATGCGAATGCTAACAAGCATAGACACAAGAAATTGTATGAAGAAAGAGGCTTTCATTTGCGAAAATATTACCGCATTCTTTAAAAAGATTAATGATAACACTTCCACGATGAGTTCTGTTTGTACTCGACAAACTAGACAATTTTGTTTCATGCGACGAAGAGTTTGATGTAAGGCAATACCTAATTAGGAATCTTAATTATATTAGGAATTGGATTGATTTAGGTCTTCTTATTTACATTAGGATTTGATTGTTTAAGCTCCCAGTTAGAGTTAATTTGGAAAAGTTCATGTTCAAGTCTTTGTATTGAAACAACCTCTTGATGCACAAGCATTTCTCATTGCTCTAAAAAGTTGGCTTACCATTTTTTGCTGATCCAGAACCCAGTTGTCCGTGTTTGTTCCAACCAAATGCCAGGGATCGTCCATCATCAGTAAGCACTATTGTATGATTCCTCCCAGCTCCAGCTTTTACAATTTTATATCTGTAGCACAAACCCGCTTGGAGGTTATCCAAAAGGAAGTAAACAAATAATTGATATTGTGTGATGTCGAACTAGAATCAAATGCAGCTTGCAAAATCCTTAAATTGACTTTTTTTTCTTAGTAACATTAATCCATCAAATTAACATTCTTCTCTATCAGACCTAAACTATCACAGTTTGTTAGGGAGTCGTTTATCATCCAACATTTAATTCTTTCCTCTTGCATTTGACTAAAAGCATCTTTAATCAGGAGCAAGTGAGCTACAACACCTGCCAGTGTTTTCTTCACCTCAGGAATAGTAGTAACCTTCAATTGTTTACTTTCTTGTCCTCAAAATAAGATACTTTACACACACTTGTCCATTTATCTTCAGAGGTGTAAAGCTTAAAATCATGACATGTAATATATGTGCTCGATAACCCAGTTAACGAAAACCATATCTAGTAAATATCTGAAAATGTCAAATGAACTGTCGTAGACGTCCAACGCTTGACAGACAAATTCCATTTAGAAGGGAATCGAATCAAAAGTTAGATATCAAACAAACTGGTATTGATTCCAATGCACAAACTTGGAACTTCCATCTAACTCTTATGCTTTAATGATTTCAATCCCTTTCAGGTTAGAAATAATTGAAAACTAGTTTCAGATGGACATTGACTTCATGTCCAGGCACTAAAAATCCACAAGTTATCCACCCAAAGTATGAAGGAAACAACCTGCTTCATAAAACCACAAGAGACATCTATTGTATCAAACAGAAAGAGCTATTAGCAGGTGATTTCCGAATAAAAGTTTAGAACTTTGGAGGTGTGTAGGAAGTTTGTAAATGGGACATTATAGAAGATATCTGAAGGTTTTAGCAGAGAACAACTTCCACGCACAAGATTAATTCACATACAGAAAATAGGAACTTACTTTGAAAGATCAGACACAACAGTTGGCCTATCACGCTGAATTGTATCCCCGTGACCCAGTTGTCCCTTCTGCACATTCAAGGTCCGCTATGAGTAACCAACTAAATGAATGTTTTGAACACAAAATTATAATCTAAATTCGTAATCATACCTCATTGCGTCCCCAAGTATAGCATCGTCCTTCAACATCCAAAGCCACGCAATGGCAAGATGCTACATTCAAGAATTGCCCGAATTTAAAATTATTTATATAAAAAAATCAAATGCTTTCCTCCCAATACATTTCAACTGTTGGGAAAGTTCAAAAAAAGCATTCTAACAGTAACACAGTTGAGTCCAGAGGGTGAAACTTACTGCTTCCCGACGCAACAAAGCGAATATCTATACCGATGAGGGGCCGGAGACGGGTGGGCGACACCTGGTTGCCTTCAAGCCCACCTCTGCGACGCCCAACCACATCCCAAGAAGTCGCGCCGCAGAAAAGTAGCTCTCCTCCCTTCTCCTCCGCCTTGTTTTCCGCTACCACCTCCGACATCTCCGGTCAACTCCGGCGAAACAGTGGTCAAACTTTAATTTTTTTTTTTTAAAACGAACCTGAGACGGCGGATGTAACGGCTAGTATTCAAAATACAGGTAGTCTGACGGAGTAGATGTAGTGAAAATGGCGGGAAATGGGGAGCAACGGCTAGTAGAGGAGATCGGGAGATTAGGGTTTCCAAGCGCAGAGAGACGGAGAGAAAGGGACAGAGAGAAGGAAATGAACCCTAAAATTGAAAATGGGATGAATAAAAAGCGAAAAAGCGATTGTGTGTTTGGTGTTCCGATAATACGGACTAAACTAAATCCATCATTATTATTATTTATATTTTATTGAATCTATTCAAAGAGAGAGACTGTAATGCATTTTGGATTTGGTGCCCCTTCCCTCCAACTACTTTTTCATTTCTTATTTTTCGAAAAAAACAACCAAAAATCTATCCTCACGTATCAATTAATTTTTTTTTCATACCATCTATAATCAAAAAATTCTCTCTCAACTTTGAGATTCTCTCCTAGTCCTGGCCTGCGTCCGTCGTTATGGTGCTTTCTATCCCTTCTTCCGTTGTCGCTGCATCTGTTGCAGCCATGGTGCCTGTCCCGGATACCGCTGCTCCTACCAGTGGTCCTCTTCTCCCTCTCTCTTCCCCTCGCCCCGTTGTTGTGGTGGGGGAGAAGGTTCGCCGTCGCCGCAAACCCAAGTCTATCGTGACTGAATGGCCCATTCACCACCCTACGACCCCTCTACTCCCGGGTCTGATCCCGACATGAGGCTTCTCTTTTGGATCGGCCCCTTTGGTATCAGCTCCTAAGCCGAAGAGGGGAAGGTCGTTGCGCCACCCTGGGATAATTTCCTCTCCAAGTAATGGTCTTCTGACCTTACCACTCCCGAACCCTATTCCGAGGTTGCCTTCCTCTGACCCCTCATCCTTCTCTATCGGCTCCTCAATCGGTCATGACCTCGCTCTGGTTCCGATCAATGGGGACAAGAACCCTAGGGTTCTGTTGGGCACCTGTGAGGAAATAGGGAAGTCTAGGACTGGGGTGAGTATTGATGATGGTATTGGGGATTCTAGGGTTCCACCTATTCTCGAGGTTACCCCGATCTTACCTAGGGTTTCACCCCCACCGAACTTTTCCCCGGATCGGGCTCCAACTCCCAAAATTACGTGGGCACAGGTGGTCATCCCTAAATCTGCTGAAGTGGGGATTCAACCCAAGGGACCTCTCGCCCTGCAGAGAATCCAGCGAAAGGAAAGACCCCTATGGAGGAGCTTCCAAGAACGGTGGCCCTGGCCTTGGGACTAGGGTGGTGTCTCCCCAACCCGGCCAACTTTCCGATCATACCGGCGGCCCTGACTACTCCACCAGGGATGACCCGGGACCGATCGAAACACCTCATTACCGAGGAATTCCCTTCTGCTGGGACTTCCAAAGAGGTTGATCTCCAGTCATCACTGGAAGGTGCATGACGGGCTTTCGTCTTACTCTTTGGATGACGAAGAGGAGATTGAGGTGGTGGTCCCGACGTCTCGGTCAACAACGGCGGCGACATTAGCTCGCCAACAATGGGGACTGCTAGATCAAATATGGTCACCAAAACCCCCACGGAAGGACATGCTCCTCCGCGTCAATACCAATACATGGGGTAAGGCTGCGGAAGGGCTAGTGGTCAAAGACATAGGGTCGGGACTGTTCGGCTTCTACTTTCTATCATCGGAATCTAGGGCGTGGGTCCGACGTAATGAACCCTGGTGCTTCGATGGTCGGGTAATGCTACTTGGGGACTTAGACCCGTGCGCTCGGGATTTGCCCGCCCTGGACCGAGTGCAATTATGGGTCCATGTTAGGGGACTACCGCCCCTGGTTCGGACGAGGGAGACGAGTATCTTTATTGGGGATGCCCTGTGGGTGTGTGTAGATGTCCCATGTGACCAATTGGGCATGTGCTAAGGAGGGATTGTCAAGGTCCGATTCTGGAACCTCCTAGAAAGGCCCCTGAGGAAGGGGTTGGTGCTCCGGTTTCTAGAGTTTCCAGGGCCTATCAGTGTAAGAACTGCCCCCGGTCGACCCCGGTCGAACCGGTGGATTTGGACAAAACTTGACTTTCTGCCGAAAAAGTCAACTGATGACTCCGAGAGTCATTCGGGACCTTTCTGGGACTCAAAAAGCTTAGTCGTCGTTACGGTTAGCTTAGTTGGGTCGTTTCCTTTCTAATGACTACTTTTGTGAAAAAGTCAACCGCGGGTCAATTTAGAGGCTAAATCGGATTAATTTAAATGTGATGTTGTCCATGGTGACTTGGAGTAGAAGAAATGGGTCTAGAAAGACTCATTTTCCCTCATATGGGCCAAAAGAGAAGGAAGGGAGCTAAGGGGCAAGGTGGTCTTTTCTACCCTAGGTTAAAGAGGCATCAAGGAGCATTTTCAGCTCATTTTCTGCACCTTGGCCGAAAATTAGAGAGAGAGAGGATGGAAGCTTGAAGAAGAAGAAAGGAAAGAAAATGGAGGATCTTGGCTTGATTTTCATCTCAAATCTCCTCAAAATCTTCATATTCCTCTTCCTTTCTCCATTATCTAAGGTAAGCCTTCAAACAAAACTCATTTTGATGAAGTTTGAGTCATGAGTTTGATAGAAAAAGCATGAACTAGATTGAGTTTCTATGGGTTTGAGCTTTTTTTGTGTAGATGATTGATTTATGGAGAAGAGTGGGAGTTTTTGATAGAAATCAATTAGGTTTTTTTGTTGTTTTGATGAAACCCAACATGGGTGTTGATGTATTGAGGTTTATGGGACTGGTTTGAAGGTTTTTGGAGGATAAAAATGGAGTTTTGAGGGGTTGATTTCGTGGAAAAGAAGTTGTAGGAAGAAGAAGGACGGAACTGTCAGACCCGTCACGGTTCCATGACGTCACCCGTGACGGTGAGCATCACGGTTCCGTGACTCGAACCGTCACGGAGTCCGTCAAGGCTCCGTGACCAGAACTGTGATGGATCAGAATTGGGCCTTTGGGCCATTTTAGTCGTTTTCGGGTAATTAGGAAGGTTATCTATAACTGAGCCTATTGAGGGTTAAATTGGGATGTTTCCTCTTTAAACCGCCCTTGAATTACTATTAATTCTCGTATTACTTGTGATCTTAGACGTTGTTCCCGAGCACGGCGGAGGAGGCTACTAGGCGACTCGCGTTGGCTTGTGTTTGGATAGCTATTGAGGTAGGGAAAAGTAGCGAATACCGGTTTAATTGCGGAAAGTTACTAGTATGCATATAGGTTATGAATTCTCGATATAATATAGAATCGTATGTAGGATGTGAATAACTAGCGTAGTCATAGAAATATGGAACCACTTGCGGGCCATGTCGTGCTCGTAGGTGTGGGAATTGTTGTGTTGTAGTATCACATGTGGGTCCCGAGCTGGAACCGTAGGATTGTGTGTTGGTTGCTCTTGTTTGTAATTAGTAGCTTGCACTGTTCGATATGTGGGATATCACGTGTTAAATTAAGGATCATGACATGCTATGAGACGTGGTGAATGTTAGTGTGAATTATTGTCTTGTGATATGATCGGGTGATTGATAGAACGATGTGGTGTGTTCGGTAAGATTGTTCGGTATGGTATGTCGGTGTGATATGTTTGGTATAATATGTCGAGGATGATGTTCCGGTCCGATATCGTGGCTGATGCTGTGTGTTCCAGCACGATATGTTCTGAGGTTGTGTGTTCCGGTCCGATACCTATATCGATGGATGGTTCCGATATAGGATATCTAGACCGAGGCTTCTGGTATGATATTTATACCGAAGAGGATCCCGGTATAATATCCTAAATCGACAGTGTGCTCAGGTTATGTGAGAAGCTGCGCCTACCTTCCGACTAGGTGTCGGTAAAATGTGATATTGTCGTGATAAGGTGTGCATGCCTTCCGACTAGGTGTCGGTAAAATGTGATATTTCCCGTGATAAGGTGCGCCTGCCTTCCGACTAGGTGTCGGTGAAATGTGTTATGTTACGATATGAGTTGTACCCTGTGTTACGGGAAGATACCCAACCGAAGGAGGATTCCGGTCTAGTATGTTATGAGTTATACCCCGATGTTGTGTGTTCCGGGAAGATGTCCAAGCCGATGTCGAGTTCGGTACGATGTGGTTGAGCCGGGCTATGGGAAGTCGGCGCATTGCTTTGGAATACCATAGGTGGTAGTGATTGCTAAGGATATTACTCTGTGTGTTGATCTGTGTTGACTGTTGTGATTGCTTATGCATGCTATGTGATCTTCTGTGAATTTGAAATACAGTTATGATTGAATTTTGTGTATTGTCGTGCGAGTTCGCACATGTGGTCGGTTGTGAGATAACCGTGGGCGTTGCCCATTGAGAATTGTTAGGTGACGGGTGCTAAGAGCATAGTTGAGAAGAAATGTATGAGTTCGGTTCAGTGTCGAGGTTGATATGCGGGTTACACCCGAGCGAGGGTCAAGAGTTAGCTTGGGTTACTTGTTTAATTGGTTCATAGTTTTTGTGCTTACTAGTATGCCCTAATTGGACGGTTACTCGTGGAGGTGAGTGGATCGCTCATCCCCTTAACTACTTTTTCCTACTGAGCGAAAGCTCACCCCCATTTCATTACTGTTTTAAGGTTTCGATCGTGAGTCGATTTAGAGTACGTCTCAGAGCTGGTGAGCCTAGAGAGAGTCCTTATTTGTGGGTTGTTTAGTGACGTACCTTATTTGTATTAAACTTCGTTTTATTGTGGTACTCGAGCATTTGACTCTTTTTATCTTGATTTATGAGTTTGAACCATCGTTGGAGCTTATTTCATTTAAACTTACTTTATTTATGATTATATTTTAGTTCACGTCTCGAGTCCGGTCAAAACCCGGATTTGGGGCGTGAAAATCAGTGTGGAGCTCACGCACTCAAAGCTTCCGAGCTTCTATTATAACTATGGTTGGCTAGGTCATATCCTGAAGGAATGTATGTGGGCGGTCCGAGGTCCACCTCGACTTGGATCTTTCATGCTGGAATATGACAGGGATAAGCAAGTCAACCGGCCGGTATGCCACAGACTGAGGGAAACGGCCAGCCTGCATAACCCCCCCCCCCCCCCTCGGGGGGGGGGGGGCGGGGGTTGGCCCGTTAGGCCCTTTCCAGCTGACCAAAGCTCCCCGGACTCCCACGCCCCCTCGGTTGGAGCTTAAAGGTTCGACTAGTAGGGCTCCACCTTAGCCTCCCGTTTCTCGTTCAGAGGTTCTGTCGCGACGCTCCACTTAGGATGAAGGAGCTCGTGCAGACGGGGGAGCAACGAGGGCAATGGTGGCTGAAGCGGTTGGACTAGGGGCTGGCTGTAAGGACCGCTCCGCCGGTCAATCGGCGGAAAAACCGAAAAATTTAAAATTTTGGACATCCACCTAAATGAACCTGAAATTGACCCCAAGAGTCATATCGGACTTAAGTTGACCCCGATATCGACCAAAGTGAGCTCGGGGTGACTCAGGGCAACTTTTTGACCAATTCGGGAAAAGTTGACTTTTTGCCGAAAAAGTCAACTAAGCGACGTTTTGGTCCGTTCGAGTCCCGATTTGGATCCAAAAAGCTTAGCCGTCGTTACAACGGTCTTAGTTGGGCCGTTTTCCTGTAGAACGCGAAGTTTCGTAAATTCTTGGAAAATAGGCCCGCACGTGGCCCGAGACGGCTGAATTTCGCGAATCTGATTGAAAAATATCTACAAAGATATTTTTCTAACTAGTGGGACCCACATGAAACTTGTCATAAAAGTGATGGTTTGGACATGAAATGACAATTATGCCCTTAACTTTAAGGAAAGGACAAAATAAAAAGGGAGGGTAATATGGTCTTTTTGCTTAATTGTGTTTTAAAGACAAATTAAAAAGGAATGGTAGGAGATGGTTTCGGCAAAATAGAAAAAAAGGAAGAGAGTTAGAAAGATAAAGAAGAGAGAGAAGAAGAAAAAAGAAAGTAAGGAAAAAGTGTGAGATTTTGAAGATTGACGACGATCCGACCGTTGGATCGGGATTGTTCTTGCGTAATCGTTACTCCCTCGTCGTTTCCTATGGTAAGAACCCGACTTTTCCTCGTTTCGACGTGTTTGATTTCTAAGCATTCGTTTAGAATTGATTAAATGATGAACGGTTGAGGTTTAGAGGTCGTTAGGAACGTTTTGGGGCGAAAATGAGCGTTTTCCGGTGTGGCCGGGTGGAGCCCACGTGCTCGGGTGTCGGGTTTTTCGAGTTCGGGTGGTGTTGGACGATCCCCGATTCGATAATTTAAACCCGTATAAAATTATGGAATTAAATTGGGAAAATCGGAATTATCGGGTTTAGAAACTTTAAACGCGAATTAAATCGCTCGGACGTCGGAATTTGGTTCCGTCGATTGCGTTGGAACACGCGAATTATTTTAAGGTCGTAGAAATGAAAATGGCAATATTCGGAGCCCAGGAGGGCATTTTTCCGATTCCGGGCACATTCGCCGAGCCGGGCGAATCGGGCCTTTCCGGGCCCATTGTTGACAATGTCGAGTAATTGGGAAGTTTGGGAGTGATCGACATTGTCGGGGTTTATGTTGGGCTTAAATTCATTAAAATTCAGCTTTGCCTGCGTACTTAAAAAAAAGTGTTTTAATTTGTGATCTTGTTAGATCGTGCTGTTAGTCTTAGTGCCCGTAGTTCAATCCTATATGTCCAAATGTATATATCATCGTTAGCAATAAAATTAAAGCGGCTTTATATTACTTATGTGTTGGAGTAATATATCGAGTTGTGCTCTGATCTATGCCCACCATGCGAATAGAACCATAGATCGAGATAGATCACACTCGATGTGTCCCTAGTCAACAAAGCTTCACTAGAAGCGACTAGTATGAAAGATGGCTCTTTATGGCTTACGTTCTGTTAGTCATTGGAATGGGATTCCGGAGTCTCATCATAGATATCATGTGGGACATGATATTGGACGACCCGCCCTGAATATGTGCCATAGATTAAGTCATGAACATATTCAGTGTCGTAGCTTGTCATGTATCCTTAGACCAAGGAGTCTTTGTGATCGCTATGTAGTCAACAACTGAGTTTGACCTGAGCCTAACGTTGTCCGTAACAGGGCTTCCATAACGGCCAGGATTGGCTTGGGGACGGGGTACATGAGTGACACGAAAGGCGGCTAAGGGATTTATCCCTCATACTGAGGTATGGGAAAGATATCGGTTCTCGGCCGCTTGATCGAGAGTGACTGAAAGAATAGCATGGCCATGCACATGATATTGGGTATCATATCTTCAGTCATCTCACATATCAAGGAACGGTGATTGAGAATAATAAGGATGACGGCTCTATGCCTTATCTCAATCAGGATATCGGAGATAAAAGGATAATGACAGGGATGACAGAAAGGTTAGAATCGACAGGGTCGATTCGTTATGCAGTGTCAGGCAATACTAAAGTCTCGTTAGTTGCCACTTAAATAGGATCAAGTAAAATGGGATTTTACGTTGATCTATTGACATGCATAAACCTAAGGGTCACACCGGAGGATAAAACTCATTGACACATTTATGGAGAATGGCCAAAAGGGAGTTGTCTCGGGACATGATCAAAACTGGGTTTTGAGTCATGTGCCCGTAAGTGAATAGGACTTTACGGATCAAGACAAGGCTTGGAGTCTTGGGATTGATCGCGTCGGATAATGTTGGACATTTCCGGTATGGAAGGCTTGGAGGCGATGAGCGAATCACGGGACCTCGTTGGAAATGGCCACGGGCCATGTTCTAAGAGGCCCATGAAAGGCTCATGCAACCAAGGCCCATGGAACTAATTAATCAAGTCTTGATTAATTAGTACTAAGTAAGGAAGACAAGGATTAAGGTGTTGGTGATTCACCACCTAACCCAATCTTGTCTAGCCATACTTTGTCCTATTTACACCTTACTTGACACCATACTTGTCCCATGCCTTTAGTTGGACAAGTATGAGTTTTGTTATGTTTAAGTCATCCTTTTTCAACATAACAAACACAAGACAAGAATAGGAAACACATTTTCTCTCCCTCTTCCATGGCCATTTCGGGTTTTGCTAGTTTCCACCTCCATTTTTGTGTTCTTGAGTCCTCAAAGAGAAGAACTACGTGGCTTTGATTCCCATGTGGATACGTAGGCGTCTTGGAGACTCAAGCCAATCATTCGTTAACCGGTGTTCTTGTTTTGGTAAGAAATAGTGCTGGATTTTTCTCTTGTGAATCCATTCTTTGTTAGTTGTTTCATGGTTTAATCGTCTCTTGGTTTTCATTGATTTTCCGCTGCGAGTTGGTTCATCTCCAACCATACCTCGAGACCCAACAGTGGTATCAGAGCCGTGCTACCTTCGGGATTCACAAGACGGTGTTCAAAGTTTCGGTTTTGCTTGAAAGTTTCGTTTTTGGCATGTTGTTTTGCTAAATTGTTTGATAACATGTTTTAAATTATTGTTTATGGATTTAATGCATGTAAAATGAAGTTTTGAAAATTATTTCAAATCTGGAAATTTTGAAAAAAGTTTGATTTTTCGGGTCTCGGGAGCGGGACTCTCGGGGAGCCAAAACCGGGACCGAACGGGGCTCCGTTGGACGAAGCTAGGCCAAGCATGACCATTGGATGGTTGATATGCTAAGGCTAAACCGTTTTGTTAGTTATGACGAGTTTGGAACCGTCATGACGAACTCGAAGATCAAATGTTCAAAAGTTTCATTTTTGAACGTTTTCGATAAACCGAGCATCAAAAATTTTCGAAACTTGGCTATTAAATAAAACCGGAAAATCACATGATGTTTGATAACATGCTTGTTTGATAACACGATGTGTGATGTGTTGTTGGCATGGTGTACATAATAGCCCCGAGCTCGATTTAATTATTTATCGCTTTTCACGGCCTGCGAGCCGTTAGAGTGTTGTGTAATTATTCTTTCAAGGTGTGGTCGTCGAACCACTTTTTTGTAACATTTATTTATTCCCGACATGCGAGTCGTGTATTAAATTGTAATATTTTACTCAAGACGAAGAAAAGGCGAAAAGGGCATTTGGTGGCTTTTCGGGTGTCGGCATCGGCTTGGAGTCTGTGGAGCTCAAGAAGCTAGTGGGAGTTAGTTTAGGGGGCTATTATGTGCACATTTATCGCTTTATGCTTGGTTTAGTTTATGCATGATTAATTCTATGTGTTTTAGAATTGCATGCTTAACTTTATTTACCGAGCATATCACCTCACATGCAAAGATAAAATTGGAATTTTAATCCTTGTGTGTGAGCCCTTAGAATCGTCATTACATTGGATGTAGTTGACGGGTTCGAAGGAAGAATTACATTGGATGTAATTTGATGCATCATTGCATTTGGAATGTAGTTGATGTGCTCATCGCATCTAGGATGTGTCAAAGTTTTAAACACAACCGGACAAGTAAAAACGGGTCATGTCCGATACCTCCCAATTATCAACACCTTATTACCTCCCCGTCCTATGGGTGTCGTGCGCATTAGCGGAGCATCCATGGGAAAGCGGGGTAGTAGGTTTGGACGACATATGTGGGTGTCGTGCGCATTAGCGGAGCACCTACATAGTGACGAGCCATAGTTGAGAATTGGTGGACCCGACTACGATTCTCAGCCTGAGGTTGAGCTAGGGTAACAGATAGGGTAAGCCGTGTACATAAGTACATACCCTAGCCAAGAGTCACATTGGATGTGATTGGATGGAGTCCTACCTACATAGCTCGATTAATTGGTGAGCATTAGTTCAGCTTAATCGAGTGAATCAAGGATCTTGGTTTCAGATTCTAAAGGTTTAGAATCGATTGTTGGTGTTTAAGCTTGATCTTCATAAAAATTATTTAGTTTACTGATTGAATTTTATCTGTTGTAGATCAAATGGCAAATCCAGCGAACATTAATAGTTTGTCATTAAAAACCATTCTTGACAGGGTCAAGCTAAATGGGACAAACTATTTGGACTGGTACAGAATTTTGAGGATAGTCCTCAAGTCTGAACGCAAAGAATATGTCCTTGACAAGGCTGTCTCTAAGACCATATCAGAGTTACATGAAGTGTCAATAACTGCTGAGAAGAATATATCACGGATCTGGGATCCAAGGATATTCTGATGGTCAACAAGGGAATTAGAAGTGGCAAGGGCGGGGTCCATGCGCACTTGGCAAGAAAGATGAGACACCTGAGAATGTCTGCTTCTACTGCCAACAGCCTGGTCAGTGGAACCGGGATTACAGGAAGTTCACGGCTGATCTGAAGAAGGGCAGTGGGGCTGCGCCTTCATCAAATAGCCTGGATGATCTGAAGAAAGGCAGTAGGACTACGCCTTCATCAGGAAACCTGGATGATCTAAGGAAGGGTGGTGGGACCGTGCCTTCATCCGGTATTAACTCTATGGAGCTACATCTCTCTACTTCCAAAGATTCATGAGTATTAGATACCAGGACTGAATCTCACACATGCACTAATATATGGTGGGTGAAAGTAGGAGAGGTTTGGAAAGCACGAAGTGGACCTCAGAGTTGTGGCAACTGCTGTAGGATCCATGAGTCTTGCTTTGCCAAGTGGCCTTGTCTTAGTATTGTATAATGTATATTGCATGCCTACTTTTAGTAGGAATATTATATCTGTATCCGTGTTTGACAAGGAAGGATATAATGTTAATATTGGAAATGGAGTTTTCAATGTTCTATGCAATGATATGTTTTATACCAGTACTGACTTGGTTGGAGGATTGTACATATTAGATATGTGTAACAATGCCTCAAGTTCTATATATTACGTTAATACCAAGAGGTATAAATCTAACGATTTAAACCTAACTCTATTATGGCACTGTCATTTGGGTCGCATAAACAAGAAGCGCCTATCGGCACTTCAGAAGTGCGGGCTTTCAGGTTCATTTGAATTCCATTCGATCGATAGGTGCAAGGTTTGTTTGATGGGCAAAATGACTAAAGTGCCCTTTTATCGATCGCGATGAAAGGGCGGGTGAATTATTGGGGCTGATACACTCGAATGTGTGTAGACCAATAAGTTCACTTGCCAGGAGGGGTTTTAACTACTTTATCACATTTACTGATGATTACAGTAAATATGGTTATGTCTATTCGGTGAGACATAAGTCTGAAGCTTTTGATAAATTCAAAGAGTTTAAGACTAAAGTAGAAAACCAGCTCGACAAAGGTATTAAGGCACTTCGATTGGATCGAGGTGGAAAATACTTGAACACAGAGTTATTAGATCATCTAAAAGAGAATGGGATCCTTTTGGAATGGACTCCTCCTGGGACACTATAGTTGAAAGGTGTAGCCAAACGGAGAAATCGGACATTGTTAGACAATGGTCCATTCCATGATTATTTGGACTGATCTCCCAATCTCTTTATGGGGTTATGCTCTAGAGACGACTACATTCATAGTGAATCGGGCTTCGACGAAGGGTGTGGAAGGGACACCATTTTAAAATGGTACGGGATGATGCCCGCTTTGTCCTTCCTAAAGATTTGTGGTTGCGAGTCTTATGTGAAACATTTGGTTTCGACTAAGCTCGAACCAAGATCTGAGATATGCACCTTCGTGTGGTGTCCCAAAGCAACAAGGGGATACTATTTCTACAATCCCAGTGAGAACATGGTGTTCGTCGCTTGGGGTGGGGTCTTTATGGAAAAGAAGTTTTGTTTCCAAAGACGTCATTGGGAGGACTGTGCATCTCGAAGAAATTCAGGATGGTACAGATCTGTCTAAACCAATTGACAACCCAGTAGAAAGGAGCCAGAGATTGTCGTAGAGTGAGAACCAATTCATGTTACAATTCCGGAAGGTCCAAGGCGATTTGAAAGGGTCAATCTTCCACCTCCAAGATATGGTATCCGGAGGTGACAATGAAGTCATGGTGGATCACGATGATCCAGCCACCTTTCAAGAAGTCGTGGATGGGCCCGACTCCGAGTTATGGCTGGGAGCCATGAGGGAGGAAATGCAATCCATGTCGGACAACCGATTCTGGGAACCGGTTGATCCCATCAATGGTGTGAGGACCATCGGATGCAAATGGATCTTCAAGGTGAAGATGGACATGGACGGCAACCCTCTGACCTACAAAGCTCAACTTGTGGCGAAAGGTTATAGGCAGATCCTCTGACCTACAATGCATGTGACACTTGGTGGTGTCGTAGGATAAGTGAATTTATCGAACAATAGAAATGCATGTGGGCACTTAGTTGTGCCCGCAGGTTAAGTAACTTGTTGTGTTTTCGTGTGTGGCCATGTGTGCCTGTGGGGTGTTAAAAATGTATTATTGCTGACTGTCTTGCTGAGTGGTAGTTAGTCGTTATATTATTGTCGCTATTTGTTGAACCTTGTGTGATGACTATGATTACATGGAGGTTTGGCCCGTCTGACGACAAAGGGCGCCACGGGGTCGCGCGCGTAGGGGTTGGCAAGCCTTTCGACTAACCATCGGTAAAGTGTGCATTGCTCCGCGATAAAGGGCGGCTCCCCTTCCGACTAGCTATCGGAAAAGTATTGCGTTATATGCCGCGAAGAGGTCGACCGCCTGGCCCGACTGCGTGTCGGGGAAAGTTGCGTGGGGCAGGCTCAAGCCCAGCCGGTTAGCTACCGGAAACTAAGCAGCTGGTGTGCGATCCTTTGTGATCTTGGGCGTTGCGTGGTTATTATTCCGTATTTGATTGAGGTCGTAATTGTTGGGTCGGGTCTACATTACGTGTCCGGGTTTTGAGATGGTTGGGAAAGTTTAACATTTGTATTGCGTGACCGTCAGTCTAAATTGTGTTTTGGGTAGTGGTCCCCGGGGTTGTCGTTGTTGCCGGTGTTCCCGGCATTTCTACTGATATGCCGTGGTCAACCCGATATCCGTGGTGGTGAGCGAAACACTCGCCCCTTGCTGCTTTTCCTGGAGGTACGGGCCGCGAGGCGGACTAGGAGAACTCTCGAAGCTTGAAGAGCTGGGAGCAGGAGTCCGGGTCCTTGGTAGTTTAGCGGCGTACTTTTTGGCTTTTGTTCACTTGTTTTGAACGTATTTCCAGTCTTAAAAGCATTGTTTTTGACTAATAAGTGGCGTTTTACAGCGGTTTATTAAAATGTTTGAAAATCTTTTTACTTGTTTCACCGTTCGCGTTCTGGGTTCGGTCATACCGAATTCGGGGCGTGACAACTTGGTATCAGAGCTCGAGGTTTCACACCTCGGACTGTACGTCAAGTAAGTGGGGAGGATTGAGTCATTAAAATTTCCTGTCGTGCGTTGGTCACGCAAGTAGAAAACCGTGTGTAGACCTGTAGCGACCTAAGTTACGATTGTTGTTGTGTTTATGCGTAATATTGTTGATACTGGCATAATGGTTGTGTGCTGCTGCGTGAAACGTTTTCAGGCTGTCACGGCTCGACTCAGGGGCGCCCCTGTAGTCGAACGTGACGATGCTTATATCAAGTGGGTACAACGTAGTTCGGGGACGCCTGGACCGGGTTGTAACTACGTGATGTCAAAAATGAGATTTTACGATGAAAAGGAGAAAATTTTAAAACTGGTTGGCCCTGTGGGCGTATGTTTTAAAATTGGTTGGCCCTGTGGGCGTATGCTTTAAAATTGATTGGCCTTGTGGGCGTGTGTTTTAAAATTGATTGGCCTTGTGGGCGTGTGTTTTAAAATTAATTGGCCTTGTGGGCGTTGTTTTAAAATTGGTTGGCCTTGTGGGCTTGTGATTGAGTTTGGATGACGTGAATTTGTGTGTGATTGTTGGTTCGTGTGTTTGGTAGGTTTGTGATCAAACGTGTGTGGCGCACGAGGCTGATTTTAGGGTTAAAAAGGGTAAAACTCGAGTCTGAAACGAATTTGGGAAACATGCATGTGCGCGCGTCACAGACACCGTCATGGATCCGTGACGGATCAGAGCGTTTTGGCGAGATTTGGGTCTTCGTCACGGCTCCGTGACCCTAACCGTGACGTGTTCTGTCACGGATCCGTGATGCATGCTTTATTCCACCGTCTTGACTATTGCTTTCGAATTTCTTCCTTTTTTCTATGTGTTTTCACTCCTTTTCCATGCTATACCCTGTTAAACATGAAAAACGCTAGAAACGAGCAAAACATAAGAGAGTGAGACAATAAAGGGCTATGGTCCCCGAGAGGTGTGTCGTACCTTCCGATGCGCGACCGGTAAAGTGCGAGGGCGGTGTTCCCCCTGAGGTGTGTCGTACCTTCCTACGAGCGACCGGTAAGGTGGGAGGCGGTCGGGTAAAATGTGGGGCTACGCCGGGCCCAACGTCCTGCTAACGAAAAACTGTGCGGTTTGTGTGTTGGTATTGCGTGACTTTGTTCACGATTGTGTTTGTTTGTAGAGTTCGTAGGTTATATGTTGAGGGGTGAGGTCTTGGGTTCGAGACTCATCAATTACCTACGGTGGTGATACAACGCCTCCGTGTGAGGGTCTCACTACGGAGAGGGGTTAGGGCTGATGCGCTGCGACGCCATACGAGCTAGGTTTCCCCTACGTGAACGGGTGTTCGAGGTTTCCCTCACGTGAGCGGGTTGTTTGAGGTTTCCCTCACGTGAACGGGTGGTTTGAGGTTTCCCTCACGTGAGTGGGTTGTTCGAGGTTTCCCTCACGTGAGCGGGTTGTTTGAGGTTTCCCTCACGTGAACGGGTGGTTTGAGGTTTCCCTCACGTGAGTGGTTTGTTTGAGGTTTCCCTTGTGTGATCGGGTAATTGGGGTATTGAGGTTGTGAGCAATAGTGGTTTGCTGAGTTGAGAACATGATCCCCGTTTTGAGGTTTCCCCTACGTGATCGGGTAATCGGGGTATTGAGGTTGTGAGCAATAGTGATTTGCTGAGTTGAGAACATGATCCCCGTTTTTAGGGTTCCCCTACGTGATCGGGTAATTGAGGTATTGATATCGTGAACAGTTGTGACGAGCGCGATTATGAGAACCGTGTGGGTTAACCAGTTGAGTATAGGTCGGAACGTCTAGGCTGGGTGAACGCTAGGGTAGTGAGTGTGTCGCCGTTGTGAGAGTTCGCGAGTTAAGCGTGTGCGTGGGTTGTGGACCTACCACACTCTGGCCGGAGTACGAGGCCAAGTTTACGGCACTGTCCCGCTTTGCACCAGTGATAGTGGTGGCAGAAGCGAACCGATACAGGAGGATCGAGAGAGGGCTCAGAGCCCTGATTCTGGGTCGAGTCCTCACCCTGAGGATTCGGGTATATTCGGAGTTGGTGGACACGACGGCGGTAGTGGAGCGAGGTCTCAGAGAGACTGCGAGGGTCCGTGAGGTTCGGCAGCGACTGAGGTTGTGCGTGTATCCGTGGGGAGGATACTTACGAAATGACAGCCTTTGACGTGATCCTGGGAATGAATTGGCTGGCGAAGTACCGAGCCAATATCGACTGTTACAGGCGACGAGTGATGGTGTCAACAGGCAACACGAAAGTTTCGTGTATTATGGGCGGTAAGAGCGGAAGTCTCCTGTCGGCACTGTCCGCAGTAGAGGAAGTATCGGCCGTGCAGAGCCGCGCGTTACCGCGAGTGGTGTGCGAGTGTCCCGAGGTCTTTCCGGAGGAGTTGAGCGGGTTGCCACCAGTTCGTGAGGTCGAGTTCGGAATAGACCTGATGCCGGGAACGACAGCGATATCGATGACGCCTTACAGGTTCGCGCCAGCAGAGTTGACCGAGCTGAATCGTCAGCTCGAGGAGCTTCGGGAGAAGGGGTTTATCCGTCCGAGCACATCGCCGTAGGGAACGCCAGCACTCTTCGTAAAGAAGAAGAGTGGAGAGCTTCGGATGTGTATAGACTACCGGAAGCTCAACCGGGTTACGGTGAATAACCGATACCCGATGCCGAGAATTGACGACTTGTTCGACCAGTTGAGAGGGTTGACATGCTTCTCGAAGATCGATCTGCGATCCGGATATTACCAGTTGCGAGTCCGGGAGGAGGACGTTGCAAATACTGCATTCCGGACACGCTATGGGCATTACGAGTTCTTGGTGATGTCATTTGGACTGACGAATGCACCTGCAACGTTCATGGATCTGATGAACAGTATATTCCGACCGTTCTTAGATCAATTTGTGGTGGTGTTTGTGGACGACATCTTGATCTACTCGCAGAACGAGGCGGCACATGAGGAGCATCTGAGGGTTGTTTTGACCCTGTTGCGCACACATCAGCTATACGCCAACCTGGAGAAGTGTGAGTTTTGGCTCGCTGAGGTGAAATTCCTCGGTCACATTGTATCCCGTGACGATATACCGGTCGATCCGGCGAAGATCGACGCGGTTTCGAACTGGGCGCGGCCCACGAACGTCTTCGAGATCCGTAGCTTCTTGGGGCTGGCAGGATATTATCGGCGGTTCGTCCAGGACTTTGCGCGGCTAGCCACACCTATGACTCTTTTGACACGCAAGGGAGTCGGGTTTGTGTGGACATAGGATTGTGAACGTGCATTCACGGAGCTGAAGGCTCGTCTGACTACCGCGCCAGTATTGATAGTGCCAGAGCGAGGGGTCGGGTATGAGGTCTACTGTGACGCGTCCGGGGAAGGACTGAGGTGTGTACTGATGCAGTTGGGTAGAGTTGTTGCTTATGGCTCCATGCAGTTGAAGACACACGAGCGCAACTATCCTACCCGTGACTTGGAATTAACAGCAATCGTGTTCGCGCTGAAGGGCTGGCGGTATTATCTGTATGGCGAGCGATTTCAGGTGTTCTCGGATCACAAGATCCTCAAGTACATTTTTTCCCAACGAGACCTGAACATGCGCCAGCGGCGATGGATGAAGGTACTTGAGGAGTACGACTTTGAGCTACACTACCATCCGGGTAAGGCGAACGTGGTTGCCGACGCCCTGAGTAGGAAGTCGGTTCCGAGTCTTGCTAGCATATCAGTCCGAGAGTGGGACATGATGGGGGAACTGGGCACGTTCGGGCTTGAGCTAGAGGAGGTTACTGGTGGCGTGGCCATGTGCTCATTGGTGGCTCAGCCCTCACTACTTGCCCGAGTAATGGAGGCGCAGTCGGAGGACGTCGAGACGTCAGAAATCCGAGAGAGGGTCGTCAGCGGTGTCGATGCGGAAGGCTGGGAACTCAGTGCTGATTGGGGGTTACGGTATCGAGCAGGGTTATTCGTGCTGGGCAACTGTAGAGACGACGTGTTGCGAGAGTCACATCATTCGCGTCTTACAGTGCACCCGGGTAGCACCAAGATGTACCGCGACATCAGGCGGCACTTCTGGTGGAGCGGGATGCGGAGAGAGGTCGCGGAATTTGTATCGAGATGTCTCACCTGTCAGCAGGTGAAAGCCGCACATCAGCGTCCCGCCGGATTATTGCAGCCACTGCCGATTACCCAGTGGAAGTGGGAGCACGTCACGATGGACTTCGTGAGTGGATTGCCGAGATCGCCGAGGGGACATAATGCGGTATGAGTGGTAGTCGATCGGTTGACCAAGTCGACCCATTTCTTGGCCATGAGGATGACTGATCCGGTCGACAAGTTGAGCAGCCTGTACATTCAAGAGATAGTGCGTCTCCATGGAGTCCCTGTGTCGATAGTGTCTGACAGGGATCCTCGTTTCACGTCCAGATTTTGGCCGAGTCTGCAGACCGCGTTGGGGACCGAGGTTCTACTCAACACAACGCACCATCCACAAACATACGGCCAGTCCGAGCGCACGATTCAGATTTTGGAGGACATGCTGCGGGCATGTGTGCTACACTTTAGGGGGTCGTGGGAGACCCACCAACAGTTAGTCGAGTTTGCCTACAACAACAACTTCCAGGCCAGTATTGGGATGGCACCGTTCGAAGCGTTGTATGATAGGCCGTATCGATCGCCAGTGTGCTGGGCAGAGGTGGGAGACAAGAGCCTGTTGGGGCCAGAGCTTGTTCGAGAGACGACAGAGAAGGTCGCGCTGATACGCGAGCGGTTGAAGACCGCGTAGAGTCGGTAGAAGAGCTACACCGACAGACGACGCCGACCTCTCGAGTTCGTAGTCGGTGATCACGTGTTCCTGAAGGCGAGCCCGAGGAAGGGACTGGTACGGTTCAGCCGCGGCGGAGGCAAGTTAGCCCCGCGGTACATCGGCCCTTTCGAGATCTTGAGCAGAGTGGGAGCAGTGGCATATCATCTAGCATTACCACCGCAACTTGGGAGGATTCATAACGTCTTACACGTGTCCCAGTTGCGGAAGTACAATGCAGACTCCTCCCACGTCATTGAGTGGGCAGATATCGAGGTGGCTGACGATGTCTCTTATGAGGAGCAACCGATTCGAATCATGGACACGCGGGAGAAGGTCCTGCGTGGCAAGGTTATCCTCCTGGTACGGGTGCAGTGGCAACACCACGGGGTTGAGTCGACTTCGGAGCGCGAGAAAAAAGGAATGGTTGGAGATGGTTTCGGAAAAATAGAAAAAAAGGAAGAGAGCTAGAAAGAGAAAGAAGGAGAAGAGAGAAAGTAAAGAAAAAGTGTGAGATTTTGAAGATCGACGACGATCCGACCGTTGGATCGAGATTGTTCTTGCGTAATCGTCACTCCCTCGTCGTTGCCTACGGTAAGAACCCGACTTTTCCGCGTTTCGACGTGTTTGATTTCTAAGCATTCGTTTAGAATTGATTAAATGATGAACGGTTGAGGTTTAGAGGTCGTTAGGAACGTTTTGGGGTGTGACCGGGTGGGGCCCACGTGCTCGGGTGTTGGGTTTTTCGACTTCGGGTGGTGTTGGACGATCCTCGAGTCGATAATTTAAACCCGTATAAAATTATGGAATTAAATTGGGAAAATCGGAATTATCGGGTTTAGATAATTTAAACGCGAATTAAATCGCTCGGACGTCGGAATTTGGTTCCGTCGATTGCGTTGGAACACGCGAATTATTTTAAGGTCGTAGAAACGAAAATGGCAATTTTCGGAGACCCGGAGGGCGTTTTTCCGATTCCGGGCAAATTCGCCGAGCCGGGCGAATCGAGCATTTCCGGGCCCATTGTTGACAATGTCGAGTAATTGGGAAGTTTGGGAGTGATCGACATTGTCGGGGTTAATGTTGGGCGTTAAATTCATTAAAATTCAGCTTTACCTGCGTACTTAAAAAAGTTTTTTAATTTGTGATCTTGTTAGAAATGCATGTGGGCACTTAGTTGTGCCCGCAGGTTAAGTAACTTGTTGTGTTTTCGTGTGTGGCAATGTGTGCATGTGGGGTGTGAAACATGTATTATTGCTGACTGTCTTGTTGAGTGGTAGTTAGTCGTTATATTATTGTTGCTATTTGTTGAACCTTGTGTGATGACTGTGATTGCATGGAGGTTTGGCCCGCCTGACGACAAAGGGCGCCACGGTGTCGCGCGCATAGGGGTTGGCAAGCCTTTCGACTAACCATCGGTAAAGTGTGCATTGCTCCGCGATAAAGGGCGGCTCCCCTTCCGACTAGCTATTGGAAAAGTATTGCGTTATATGTCGCGAAGAGGTCGACCGCCTGGCCCGATTGCGTGTCGGGGAAAGTTGTGTGGGGCATGCTCAAGCCCAGCCGGTTAGCTACCGGAAACTGAGCAGCTGGTGTGCGATCCTTTGTGATCTTGCGTGTTGCGTGGTTATTATTGCGTATTTGATTGAGGTCGTAACTGCTGAGTTGGGTCTACATTACGTGTCCGGGTTTTGAGATGGTTGGGAAAGTTTAACAGTTGTATTGCGTGACCGTCAGTGTAAATTGTGTTTTTGGGGTAGTGGTCCCCGGGGTTGTCGTTGTTGTCGGTGTTCCCGTCATTTCTACTGATATCGTGGTCAACCCAGTATCCGTGGTGGTGAGCGAAACGCTCACCCCTGGCTTGTTTTCCTGCAGGTACGGGCCGCGAGGCGGACTAGGAGAACTCTCGAAGCTTGAAGAGCTGGGAGCAGGAGTCCGGGTCCTTGGTAGTTTAGCGGCGTACTTTTTGGCTTTTGTTCACTTGTTTTGAACGTATTTCCAGTTGTAAAAGCATTGTTTTTGACTAATAAGTGGCGTTTTACAGCGGTTTATTAAAATGTTTGAAAATAATTTTACTTGTTTCACCGTTCGCGTTCCGGGTTCAGTCATACCGAATTCGGGGCGTGACACTGGTCAGGGTATTCTCAAAAGGTCGGCGATCGGGGACCCCCGGGATGATCAAGCTAGGGCAGGCAAGCAGCCCCGCCAGAAGCAATGAGTACTGATACATGCATCCGGAACTGGATCTGGGAGGGGTCCATGTATGATGCGCTGCCTCCCCCCATCACTTTTACTGTTGAGGTCCATCGAGATCTCTAGTCTTCTAGTCTCCCCATTCGTCTTCTTTTATTGTCCGTGAGGAATCAAAACACCGTCGGTGGCGGTTATGGTACTAAAATGGTCAGAGAACCTCTGTTCATTCAATCTTACCCTATCTCAGTGGTCGAGGAGCCTGTTCCTCGGTGCACATTTATGTAGTATGGATTATTAAATGAAATTGTTCCTTTCGCTAAAAACAATTATTTTTTTTCTTAATTTTTCTGAAATTATTATCTTATTGTCATATATTATACATCAACATGAATATATATATATATGAACAATTTAGGAGCTTCCATAATTATTGTGTGCAAAAGACTGCCGGCCCTAAGAACGCGCGTTCACACGCCTGTCACAGCCAAGTCGTTGTCGGCGTCACTCTGCTCTGTAGCTTCTTCGACTCCCGTCCAGGCCCCCGCCGCCATGGAGAGGGTGAGATTCAGGCTGGGGAACTTTGGTTTTTTGACCTCGTTTTCGTCGTTTTTCTCTGGGCCTGACGCCGTCGCGACCTTGTGGGTCTCAATCGAATAATCAGTGGCCTTTGGATTCTACCACACAGGACGTGATCTAGAGGTGCGATTGTCTTCTCAAAGTCGGCCTGAATGGAAGGCCGTTCCAGTATGGGAGTCGGAAGGGGTCAAGGGAGGAAGGTGAGTTCAGTCGTCCTCTAGGCAGAGCAAGTTGCGGCTAAAAAGGCAGGGGGTCCTTCTTGGCTTCCTATATGACGAAAACCAAAAGGCAGTCGGCCAAAACCACTGTTCCGGCCAAAACCACTGTTCCCGTTCTCTCTTTTATTGAGTTATGTTCTGGCCTGTTGGTTTTATATCGTGATTATTGTGGGATCGTTCAAGGAGTAGTGAGATCTAAGGCCAAAGCCATTCCTGCTAAGTTCTTTTTGTCAAGAGCTGCTAAGAGGGATAAGACTTCTCCGATTGCCTCAATTAATAGGTCGAAGAAAGTTTTGGGTACAGGGCGCCTCCAGCGACCTCGGAATCGTGGCAATGAAGGGGCTGCAAAGGGTGAATTGCCGAAGGATGTTCTGGTGAACCAGGGCGTGCAGAAGCAGGTCCTAGAAGTTGTGCACTCAGTTCCCCGGTATGAGGTTCTTCACCCACGTGAGTTCGCTTCGGTTCCGGCGCCGAAATCATTGAAGGACCAAGTTTTACCCGTTTCTCCGGCAGCGAATACAAGGTTAGTTTCAAAAGTTTTTGTGTATACTATACCTTTTGGTTCAACTGATGACTGGATTCGGACCTTATTCAGGGAGTTTGGTGAGGTTGTGTCAGCTATTGCCATCAAGCGACCGAATCGGAAAGGCCGATGTTTCGTTTTGTTGAGTTCCGTTCACCGTCAGCTGCAAAGAAAGCCATTGAGACTTACAATGGTTTCAAGTATAAGGGCTATATTTTCTTATCTTTTCCGGGTAAACGGTCAAGTGGCTCAAAACAGGGCATTCCTTGTTTGGCTTCTAGTAATCGTATGGAGGTGGAAGCTTCAGTTTTAGAGGGAAATGTGGTGTTGGGGACGGAGAAAAGTCCGTTTTATCAAGGTTTGGGACACCAGGATGTAGGTCGGAGTTGGACCAACGATAGGGTCCCAGAACAGAGCATAGGTTAGGGAGGTTCGGGGTCCTTGTTCCTGCAGAAGAAGAGGCCTAAACTGAAGGATGGTATGCTGTTGAAGCTCCTGCTCGACGGTGGTCGGAGTTCGACCTCGGTGGTTGATTGGCTGACATAGGAGATTCGATCGCAGATTGATCGATTTCGGTTTTTTCGCGATTCTCGACAGAGTTCCGATTTGATTTTTGAATCTGGTACGTCTGTATCGGAGGGTAAGACTGATATTGCGGGTTGCAGTGATTCTCCGACTTCTTTGGGATGTCTTGCCACTCAAGCATCGCACGATGGCGTGGCGCGCTCGAAGTCCAATCCGAATCTCTTGTGTGGTTTGTTGGGTTTGGACGATTCTGATCCGGCAGTTTTAAGTGAAGATTCGGCCCAATTTCAGGTGGGTTGTTCCCTGGTAGGCCCAGTTGTGGAGGGCCCTGTGGTTGGGGTGGCGACATGTGCCTTGGCGACATTGATGGGGTAGAGGTCCCGGTGGAAGCGGAGGAGAAGGAGGTTAGCCCTTGGAAGGACGCCTTCCTACAACCGCGTCAGAGCTGACCTTCTACTTTTATCGTTGTTACTCGTTCGAGAGCTCATTCTTTGACTCGGGGACGTAATCTCAAGACGGCGCCTCCTGTTTCGACCTTGTGGAAATCGTCCCATAAGGCTCGGCAGAAGTCAGCTCATTAGTTTTCTGTTTTTATTTTATTTTGTTTTGGTTTTCCTGTTTTGGGTTAAGGTCTATCCTTATAGTTCCCCCTTCGCATAATTCCTATGTAAGCGTTTTCTGGTCTTTTGACCTCTTTTCCCTGATTCTGCTTGAATGAGGGCATTCCGAGTTCTGCTTTGGATTCGGTCTTATTAATAAATTTTTCGAGCTTATAAAAAACATGAATATATATATAGGAGAGCAATCAGGTGCGAACCATGAGTTATGGTGTGAACCTGCGAACTCAACCAGATTGCGCCATGTGTCGCGCTCAGAAAATGCCCCCTTTTTTTTATAATCAAGTTTATTAATTCGATTTTTCCCGTTTCGTTTCAACTCCGATTTCAGTTTTTCTTGCGCCAATATTCTTATTTTTTTCAAGAGCTTTCTAACAAGTAGTGGATTGCATATATTTTGATGTGTTTTTGAATATGTGTGTGGATGTGTGAATATGAGTGCGAAAAGTGTGATGTGTTTTGCAAATTTAGTGTATATGGTTTGCGGATTTAGTGTATATGATTTGCGGATTTAGTGTATATGGTTTGCGGATTTAGTGTATATGGTTTGCGAATTTAGTGTGTTTTGCAAATTTAGTGTATATGGTTTGCGGATTTAGTGTATATGGTTTGCGAATTTAGTGTATGTGGTTTGAGAATATAGTATATGTGGTTTGAGAATATAGTATATGTGGTTTGCGAATATAGTATATGTGATTTGCGAATATGACATATATGATTTGCGAAAAGTGTGATGTGGTTTGCGAATATAGTATATGTGGTTTGAGAATTTAGTTTATATGGTTTGAGAATATAGTATATATGGTTTGCGAAAAGTGTGATGTGGTTTGAGAATATGATATATGTGGTTTGCGAATATAGTATATGTGGTTTGAGAATATAGTATATGTGGTTTGAGAATATAGTATATATAGTTTGCGAATATGACATATATGGTTTGCGAAAAATGTGATGTGGTTTGAGAATATGAGATAAGTTGGTTTGAGAATATAGTATATGTGGTTTGAGAATATTGTATATGTGGTTTGAGAATATAGTATATTCTCAAACCACATATACTAAATTCGCAAACCATATACACTAAATCCGCAAACCATATACACTAAATCCGCAAACCATATACACTAAATTTGCAAAACACATCACACTTTTCACACTCATATTCACACATCCACACACGTATTCAAAAACACATCAAAATATATGCAATCCACTACTTGTTAGAAAGCTCTTGAAAAAAATAAGAATATTGGCGCAAAAAAAATATTAAATCAGTGTTGAAATGAAGCGGGAAAAATTAAATTAATAAACTTGGTGGGGAAAAAAGATGAGCATTTCTAAGCGCCACACGTGTCATGTTGTTGTTGAGATCGCAGGTTCTCATTTTAAGAGGGATTCGCACGTGAAAGCCTCCCTATATATATATATATATATATATAGATAGATAGATATAGGGGAAATTTCACATGTTACCTATGCTTAATTTGTTACTTGTTACCCAAATCTAAGCCATCCAATTTTGAAATCTAATGGTTGTAAATTTTCAATCCAAATTATCCAAGAAATAATAAGAAAAAGGGTAATTTAGTAATTTTATCTCCCTTGATTTTTTACTACATAATTTCTTTTTTACTGTCAAAATCTTACTTTTCGAATATTTATTTAAAAAAAAATTTAATTTCGCATATTTTTCATATTTCATAGTTCTTTTTAAGGGTTCATATTTCATAGTTACTGAGTGTTACAAAATATTATGTTGAATATTACAAATCTTTATATCAGATGTTACAGAAAATTAGTATTTGTATTTTAGATTTTGAATCAGTGTTATAGTATACAAATTGATGTTACATAAATTGGGTACCGATGTTACAGATTTCTGCCCTAATTATTACAACAAAAAGTATTGTGAGTTATAGAATCCAACTCTTGTTAGTCTGTACTAGAAAACCTGTAATTACAAAATAATAAAATAAAGTTACATAATATATAATCAACTCAGGCATGTAGTTACATAATCCAAAACTCTAAGTTACGGAATTAGCCTCATTATGTTACATTACACAAAACACACCAAAACACAAATCCTTGTATTCCATAATCCAGAACAAGAGATCGGAAATTACTTTCACATAATGAAAAAAATGCATATCATATACTCAACATTAAAATGAAAAGAATCAAACTCATGTAATTTTTTTCTTCCCAAAATCAGATCAAACTAAATTGGGTATCGATGTTACAGATTTCTGCCCTAATTATTACAACAAAAAGTAATGAGTTATAGAATCCAACTCTTGTTGTTCTAGAATAGAAAACCTGTAATTACAAAATAATAAAATAAAGTTACATAATATATAATCAACTCAGGCCTGTAGTTACAGAATCCAAAACCCTAAGTTACGGAATTAACCTCATTATGTTACATTACACAAAACACACTAAACACACAAATCCTTGTATTCCATAATCCAGAACAAGAGATCAGAAATTACTTATACTCAACATTAAAATGAAGAGAATCAAGCTCATGTAATTTTTTTCCCAAAATCAGATCAAACTCAAGTATATACTTAAAACCTGTTTACAGATCAAAGTTCTGGTTTCAAAAACATACCCCAAACAAATCAAAGTAAGTTCGAAACATAAACCCAATTCCAAAACCTAGAACCACAATTTCATGAACAAAACAATTAAATCTGCAATAAAAACATATCTTGTTTCAAAAACTTACCCAAAAAAACTGGTTTCAAAAACCTACCCCAAACAAATGAGACACAAATCAGAGATCTGGTAGCGAGTTTAGGGAGGCCTGTAGCACGGGTGGCGATCTCCGGTGAGGTTTGCAGTTCTAGTGGCGATCTCGACCGAGGTCGAGCTGTACCAGATCCCGGGCGGCGATGATCTCAAGCGGAGGCTTTTCACGTTGTGCTCGGGTGTCTGCGACGGCGAGGCTAGTTGCACGGGCGAGGGCGAGGACAGAAGCGCGTGAGGTAGAACAGCGGCGCTGAAGGGCGGAGGACTCCGGCCAGGTCTACATGTCCGTGGGGCTTCACATGCGGCGACGATGAGAGGCGAGCATGACTGTTTCGTGCGGTGGCGGTCTGTTCTTGGTTCGTGCGGACACAGCCAGACCGAGTCAAACTGTCAGAGAATCCAAGGGGCGGCGGTCCTGATTCGTGTGCTAGCGGAGGAACGGCTGGCCTTTCTCTGATTACTTGTTGCAGAAAGTGGTGGAGATGGTGGCTACTGTACGGCTAGGCGCGGTGGTTGTTTCACGGCCGAAGAGAAGGTGAGGGTGGGCGGCTTCGTGCGGCAACAAGGATGCATGTGAAAGAGAACAGGAAGGGAGGCTTGTGAGCCGTGTGTGGTTCAGAGGATGTGATCCATAGGTTTAGGTGAATGAAATAGGAAAATTACGAGATTATCCTTACGTATTATAAAATGACAATAAAATAAATGAAATTGATATTAATTACGATTGGATGCCACTAGTATTATGGTCATTGGATCATTCGCATCCAATGGTTCATAATAAGATAACAGGTAACATTTTAAGAAATGGTAACACCTGAATGTGTTCCTATATATATATATAGGATAACAATCAGGTACAAACTTGTATCTTTCGTCAGAAAGAACGTAGAACTATCAATCTGGGCCCTTGGATCGTAGAATTAATGGCCCAGATTTAATGCATATCTTTGAATATCTTTTTAATTAATGCATATCTTGTAATTGATTTCGCAATCAATCACCAACCCCCCCCCCCCCCCCCCCCCCCGAATTTCGGTGGCCATTCGATCTGAGTAATCAATGGCCCAGATTAGTTCTACGTTCTGACCCGAAATAAGGTTTGTACTTGATTGTTCCCATATATATATATATAGTTGGTATCAGGTACAAACCACCACTTATTGTGCAAACTACGAACCAATCTGAGCCATAGGATCCCCTCAAAGTGATGTCAGCAGAGCACACTAGATGCTGACACGTGGGCAATAAATATATAAAACACCGCACCTTATTGTGCAAACTACGAACTCACCAGGTGCTGACACGTGGGCGCGCACGCTGCTGGTGCGCGCGCGCACAATACTGATAGTTTACGCAACACGGTGCTAATAGTTTGCGCTCACAGTGCTGATAGTTTGCATTTGTGCTAAACTATCAACACCGTGCTTGTAAACGATCAGCACCCACGCGCGCGTGATCGTTTACAAGCACGATGCTGATAGTTTAGCTTAAATGCAAACTGTCAGCACTGTGCGCGCAAACTATCAGCACCGTGCTACTCAAACTATCAGTATTGTGCGTGCGCGCCCACGTGTCAGCACCTGGTGACTTCGTAGTTTGCACAATAAGGTGCGGTGTTTTATATATTTATTGCCCACGTGTCAGCATCTGGTGCGCTCTGCTGACATCACTTTGGGGGGGGGGGGGGTCCTATGGCTTAGATTGGTTCGTAGTTTGCACAATAAGAGGTGGTTTGTACCTGATACCAACTCTCTCTCTCTATATATTACAAACTCGAAACATGATAAGTCTTGATACTACAAACTCTACAGGTTGGAGACGACGCAATTCATATACATAGATACAATGCTGCATACCTGTTAACTAAGGTAGTTATTGTTCCCGTCAGGATTCAATCCCTAATGGTTGAGGGGAAAATCCCATCTTTGGGTTACTCTTGATGGTTTTTTTTTCTTAATTAAGTATAAATCTCGTTTATTTCAATTTCAAATATTCAGGATTGTTTATTATTTTTCTGATAACATATGAATCCATTTTCACATCAATTTTAAATGGGTAAGTATAAAATTATACTCGATAAAGAGTCTAAGTCAAAAATTGACCCGTCGTGACCTTTATTTTCATGTACATACCTGATAGAAGGTTAAATTTTGTGTACTTACTTGTTTTATTTATTTTGGGACAAAAACTACCGGAAAAATTGGTATATAATTGAGATATCCACTAATTTAACGAAGGTTTTTGTCTTAAAAATAAATGGAAGGGATAAGTATATGGAGTTTAACTTTCTACCAGGTATGTTCATGGGATAAAAGGTTACGATAAATCAATTTTTTTTAGACGAAAGGTCATTATGGATTAATTTTGTAGTTATCTCTTTTAAATATTACAATGACACATCTCTTTAAATAAATAAATAGTTTTTAGCATGAAAACTTAATTGTTTTATAAATGACACTAATCAACGGTCTACGATTACAACTAAAATGGAAAACAATAAAACGAGGAAACATTTTGGCTTTTGTAGGACCGAGGTCGATTAAAACACTCGCTATATAATTAATCTTCCCGGTTAATCCAGGTAAACGTGTGGGGGGTAGGTTCTCTATTCAGCCTAGGAAATGCGCAGAGTATCCAAAATTCTTCTCTCAACTCGACTCGGACAAGCCTGATCTGTCTGAAGGACATGTTGGCCCCTCGCAGGGGGGCATAGATGGAAGTGAGGAGAGTGTCAAACCGTCAAGGAGGTATCTAAGAGAAGGAGGAGACTGAGAGTCGGACAATTATCGATCCTTCCGGGACGGAGTGTGGCTCCTATTAAACACCTCGTACATAACTAGGCGCCTTAGAGGGCTTAGTGAGACAACAAAGCATGCCTCGCCTCGTCGCCTCCCTGACCTTCCTCCCTTGCCTCTCGACGCGGGTGGGTTTATACCCGGTCATTAGATGTCAGGAATTGTACAACACCCTCGGGGTCCCCATAGCGGGCCTTATTAGTTTCTTCTATGGGTACCTACCCCTGCCTCCCATACCCGAGAGGGGTATCGGGATCCACGATCCCCAAAAAAGTGTCTTTCGACCATTGGAGGCTTCTTCCTCGCCCTGACCAGCCCTCATTCTATTAGAGAGGTCCTCTGGGTACCATAGGGTACGCTTGTAGTAGACTTGAACCTGGATCCAGAAGAGGAGGTACCACCTACGGGTGACTCGGTGCTGCCTGGGAAGGTGAGATACATTTCGATCGAGGCGTCCACCGCATATTCTTATTGGTGAGCCGACCTCCATTGTCCCTGATCGGGTGGCAGCTCCCGATACTCCTAGTGTAGTCTTGGCAGACTGGGTTTCTTGGGGGGTTGCGCCCTCCTAAGTCCTAAGTTGTCCCATCCTTAAGGGCGATCATGATCCACTGTCCAACCAATCGATAAGGACATGTTCAACCGCCAATGAGGGTCACTAGTACGAGGAGGGTCAGCGATAGAGGGTTCATGCCAGTTGGCTGTTTCTCGAGTCCCACATGGGTTGATCCCGATCGGAATCTCTAAAGGTCCCCGGTGATGGTAGCGAGGGCTCCCCCACCCATAGTCTCCAGGGAGGACACGTCGGGTCAGTAGGCATGAAACACTGGATCATTGATAATGAGTGTGGCCAGCGGCCTATAACGTAGTGGTGGATCGTGGGAAAACCCCTAAACCTGCAGGGGAATGTTTGTGAGGACCAATCCGCCGTTCTAACTGGAACAAACCGACGAGATTGGTGTCTGGTGTGGAGAAAAAAGGTAGACGGAAGAAGCGGCGCCCCCCTGAGATGGGTGGAAGGGGAGGGGGAGAAAATAAATATGTTTATGATGTGTTCAACGTGAAAAGAAGGTAAACTATTTTAAATAAAGGTAAATTAAATGAATGGTATTTAGTTCCTTTTTTGAAACGGAATGGTAAGTTATATTCAATTAGTTCGCACATGGTTGCGCAACGGTAATGTATCATGAAAGTGTTATACATAAAACAAGTGACCAAACGTAGCATTTAACATGGAAAGATGAAAAATACCATCGCTGTAGAGACGGAGGTAGCTAATATTTAATAACTTTGTCTGCCATTTATTGCATACGTTTACTTAACAGAAGGGAAAAGAATATATTTAAAATTAGATCGATCAAAATATAACATTAATCAAAATGTTTTAAATATGGGTTTTGAAGCATAATATATACCATTAGAAGACACAAAATGATGAGTAAATATAAATTCCACTTCAGTACCCTAAATCTTTTATATTTTATTTAAAATATCCTAAATTTTTTTTTGTGTCACCTCAGTATCCTAAACTTTCATTAATTCATTTAGAGTACCCTAAATCTTTATTGTGTCATCTCGGTACCCTAAACTTTCATTAGTTCCATTTTAGTACCCACCGTTAACTTTACATATGATTTTCCGTCCAAAACAAGTAAATTGACCATACTAGCTATCACCAACAACCAAAATGATGGTAAAGTTAACGGTGGGTACTAAAATAAAATTAATGAAAGTTTAGGGTACTAAAATGGAATTAATAAAATTAAAGGACACTGAAGTGACACAAAAAAGATTTAGGGTACTCTAAATGAAATATGAAAGATTTAGGGTACTAATATGAAACAAAAAAAGATTTAGGGTACTCTAAATGAAATATGAAAGATTTAGCGTACTAAGGTGGAATTATCCCTAAGAACATTGTTAACAACTAATTACCAGACATTCTCTTCCTCCTTGGAGATGTACCAGAACCTATCTTCTTCCTCGGATTCGGATGCTGAGACAGAAAGCTACAATGTTAATAAAAATGTCAGAACAAGATCATTTCATCACCATACAAGTTCACCTATTCATAAACTGTAGTAGAAAATATCCACGGCACAAATACTGCTACAGTTAAAATAAATGAAATAGTATTCCACAACACCATACTATAAAATACAACTCACATGTATAGACAACTTTTAAAAGAGCCAAGAATCAGGCTTCAACTCTCCTGTATATCAAATGAATTAACCTAAATGAAATAATTAATAATTACATACATCATACTAAATAACTTTATTTCAACTTCTCAGTCCACCTACTTAACATGGAAGGATCTATTCATGCTTGGCAGCATCGCCATTACATTGCTGCCCCTGAGGTTGATGTTGAGGTTTCTGTTGCTGTTGTAACTGGTACATGTTGAGCTGGATGGGCTGCTGATTCTGCACTTGATACATCTGTTGGTTAATGCTAAGTTGCTGAGCCATACAGTTTGAAAGATGGGTCTCTCCACCAAATTCTGCAACTGCAATCTTTAAACGCCGCACTTCAGCACTCAGAGCTTCATTCAGAGCTGTTACATTGCACAGCAACAAAGAGAACATAACAGTTTTAAACGTCATACAATACAAAATAACACATGAAAATACTCAGAATATTATAAGATGCATCAGCTAGGGATAATTATAAAATCTGAACTAGATACAACACTGTAAAGTAGTTTGTGCTTGTGCGCGGCTTCTTCCACTGAAAAAAAATCCACAAAAATCCAAGGGAAAAGTTCAACTTGGGCACTCTTATGATTATTACGACTGTCCCTAAAAGTATGGGTGACTTCTAGTACAACGTTCTCTTGTTTCAATAATAACCAAGACGGTACAAAATTATCTGCATAAATACATCTGTTATTGATCATAATGGCAAAAAAGCAATGTCAAAATCTTTACTATGGCCATTATTATGGTGGAAACATGGCAAAGTTGGTCGGAAAGTGTGATCATGCCAAAGTGAATACATTTGCAATTGTCAGCTCGAGACTATTAGCATGACGCCTGTTAAACATGTTGGATCCCTAACATTAGTTTCTAACCAAGGATGTTATTGATAATCCATACTTAACTAAGATCCTAAATCAGAAACAGCACACTTATTTTAATATATTCGATTTTAGTAAGTTGGATATATATTTTAGGATGAAGTAATAAAGATGCCCAAGTTCTTAACAATTTAGATGAGTTCCGAGATCACCTAGTCATGTAGAATATTTGGATATACTAAGATTACATTAAATAGACTACTAGAATCACCATCAGTAAGGTTCTTCTGCATGTCTATTCTTCACTTGCACCCAGTAAGAATTCAGGAATAAAACCTTAAGTTTAACATGAAGTTCAAATAGAAAGAAGGGATAATTCCACCTCAGTATCCTAAACCTTTCATATTCCATTTAGAGTACCCTAAATCTTTTTTGTGTCACCTCAGTACCCTAAACTTTCATTAATTCATTTAGAGTACCCTAAATCTTTTTTTGTCACCTCATTACCCTAAACTTTCATTAATTCCATTTTAGTACCCACCGTTAACTTTACCCTAAATTTGGTTGTTAGTGAAGAGTACTATGGTCATTTTACCTGTTTTGGATGGAAAATCAGATGGAAAGTTAACAGTGGGTACTAAAATGGAATTAATGAAAGTTTAGGGTACTAAGGTGACACAAAAAAGATTTAGGGTACTCTAAATGAATTAATGAAAGTTTAGGGTACTGAGGTGAAACAAAAAAGATTTAGGGTACTCTAAATGAAATATGAAAGATTTAGGATACTGAGGTGGAATTACCCCTAGAAAGAACTGTAAACTTCTAAAATATATTATTGATGATTCTTGTTTTTCAATACAATAAGAGCATCCCTTTATATAGGGATTAACTCTATACTAAATATGCAAGCTAAACTAGGAATAATAAACTAAACTCTAAGAAGAACAAAGAGCTACAACTCAATAAGACTAGGGGAAAACTTCCAGAATGACAGTGTAAACTGAGAAGTTGTCCCAGAGGGGGTGGATCATGCAATTAAGAATACTCTTACCAGTATTCATCAATAGCATATAGCACAAATCATAAAAATAAACTTATAAGACAAGACAAAAACAAACCAAATTATACCGTGAGCAAAAAATAGACCAAAGTTGATTATTAAAATACCAAGATAACTTAAAGAAGATACAGGCTTACATACCATCTTTGAGCTGGGCTTGTTGCTCCATGGATTGAAGACGAAACTTCAACTCACTGTTCTCACTTGTCAGCCCTGTTGAATCTCTCTGGAAAGGACAAACTATACAGTAAGTTTCATAGACGAAAAATAAACAGAGGCAAGGCACAAAAAGTAGACGGAACGAAGAAAATAGCAAAAGTTGCAAGTACAAGGTACAGTAAATGTTGACCTGTAACATTGTCAGCTGTGCAGACAATGTGGTTGCTTCCGTCTGCAAGGTCTGCACTTTGTGTTCCAATTCTGCAATGTATCGCATCTTCCGCTCCTTAGAGCGAGCGGCTGATTGGCGATTGGCAAGTATCCTGGAACAGGAAATAATAAATGAGGCATACAAACGCAGTGAGTGTTATCAAATATCCCTTTCCATGATTGTGCATGTAACAAACTTGAAAATGCAGCACACCTTTTTGCACGTTTAGGGTCTGATAAAGCAATTTCAGCAAGCTTGTCATTTGCCATAATCTTTTTCAGCTCTGCACCAGTGAACTCGCCATTCGCTAACTCCAAGTTGAATTTTGTAGAATTCCCATCCATTGAATTACTAGGTGAGTGCAGACCCGCCCGACCTGCTAGTGGAGGAAGTTTTGAGGACTCATCATCGAAGTGCAAATTTCCCATAAAACTATCCATCGAAACACTTCTGTAGTGACGGGAAGTAGGAGCAATATCACCTCCAGCACTCCTCTTGATTCCATGAGTTCCATTAGCATGTCCATTTACACGACTTTCCACTTCATTGTCACTGTTATCGCCTCCATTTATTTTGGTGCCACTGGCTCTGCTATCCATATCCTTGTCCTCAGTTCCAGAAGAGTTCAATGCATCAAGATTGTCCAAATTCATGTATGCATTAAACAAGTCATCCACGATCTCTCCTTCACCCTTCTTGTCACTGCTGTTATTCCCATTCCTATCCCATTCCAGTTCGGATTTCACCAACTGAAATGGCTTCTCCACAGAAGATAAGGAGACTCCTCTACTCCCAATGGGTATCAACTGAGGCGAAGACTGAATCATAGCATTAAACCCCAAGGGAATATCACTGCTAGATCGCCTATGCGCTCTCCTGGGAGGAAGGGTCTCCCCAGCCCGAAAAGCACCGCCTTTAGCAGCAGGGGAAGGAAGCATAGACCCCCGTTCCTCCATAGGCGCGTCCGAGGGCTCGCGGGGAGGCAGCGGAGTCAATGGAGGCAAGCAGTCAAGCGAAAAGAAGGTGGGCTGAGACAAAGACCTGGAATGAGAAGGTCCAGGGCTCAAGGTCGGTGAATGAGCAGCTGCGGAGCGAGGCGTCGGGATCTGGGAATGAGGGTGGTGATGGTTGGGATGCGACGGAGGTATACCGGATCGCTTCATACCCTCCGGACTGTGGCTCGGACGCATCGAAGAGCAGAAACTGGGTATATCCAATCTGCTGGGCTGCTGCGGAGCTGAAGATTGAACCCGCTGCACAGCGGCAGCGCCACCACCGTCTGCGGCACCGTCCATTTCCTCTGCTTGCTATAACCAAAAACCCTAGCTACTTCAGTCGAGTTCAGTTCATACACAGAATCAAAGCTTCGCTACAGTAGAGTAAAATGATTGAAAGAAGCCCCGGAAGAATTGGGCGGCAAGGATGAATGCATATATATATATATATATGTATAATAAAATACCTGGATATAAAAACCCTAGAGCTAGAGGCAGCTTCGCAGAATCAGCTGGAGTGAAAGGAAGTAGAGTGAAAGGTGTGTCCGTACACGGCAAATCAGGCCCAGTTGCTAAACAAATTGGAGAAGAAGCCAAATATGGCGGTGATTTCGCTGTGAGATAAACAAATGAAGGCGAAACAGGAGCTTGAAAGTTTCCGATACAGACACAATGTTCCTTTATCCATCAGACGAGTAGACCACACGCGCCGACGAAGGCGCGTGGGCTGGATGTGTTTTTGGCATATATCGAAGGCCAGATATGGTTTGTGAAATGGTGACGCGTTTGGCTCCTTTAACTCCGCCATATATCCGGAAGAGTGAGATTTAATATCTATAAATGTTATTTTATTTATGGTACAAAATAATAAATAAATGGCCAAAGCCGGTGGACCTGTTTGGGGACGAGACAAAAACAGATCGTTCCTGCATCATATTCAAACAAATACGCGTATCATTCAAGTCTATATACAGTTGTTGAGGCTCTCTATCCTTCCTCTTTTCCCAACATTTTCTTCGCATTTTACTAATAAGATATGGAGGAGAGATCAAATAGAAATAACCTCTTAATTTAATAATCATGAGAAGTCACTCAAGTCATTCATTTTAGGAATGGATAGATGAGATGCAATTGAGTTGTTGACTGCAAAAATACAACACTTTTTAATAAGTGGTAGGAGGTTTTTTGTCTCTTTGAGTAAAGTGCAACTTGTATTCCTTTAAAAAGAGCTAGTACATGCTTGAAGGGCTCTGACGGGACAAACACAATAACTCTGTAACTACGTAAACGTCTCGGACGTTCTTTAACGAGGTGTCATTAAGGTTAACTAAGACATAAAGTAGATTAAACTTAAGAACTAAAAGCCAAACAAAACATAAGAAAAACTGAAAAACACCGATCAAGGTAGGGCCTGAATACCGTTGGGTCGTCCGAGGACGACGCTCTTCTTTCGCTATAAAACCGAACATGTGATCGTCAGTGGTGAAGGACAGACAGGTTATCCTCAGGGGTTCCTTCCACTTGTCCCTAAGGCCTGCCGGTCGACTCATGGAGACTGGCGAGGACTGGGAACAACCCTCGCCTGATCTTCTAGAGGCTCGCCAACCGAGCCCCTCTTCATTCATGGCACCTCCGTGGATGCCCCCGATCGGACTAGACCAGGATGGTCCAGTCCAGGATGACCACCAAGCGTCGCTCAACAGGGAACGCAGAGCAAGGTCATGGGAAGCAGACGGCAACCCCCGAAAGAGATTTCCATAACCGGGAGAGCAGTGAAGGCCCCTTGGATGAGGAGGGATGGGGCCAACGGGTGAGGATGCGCGCTAGGACAGCAGAGAGGGATCGGACATCAGCCGGGAGAGGAAGGCTGGAACCCTAGAACGGGCCCTAGAGCATGCTGACGGCTTCATGGAGGAAGGCGGTGACATCATGGAGGAGGCTAGGGTTGAGGGGTCTCAAACCCTAGTAGAACACTTTTTCTTCTTTTCGCGGTTTTTGTTCGTGACTAGTGGTAGGAGCTTTTTAGTAAAACTATCATATTTTTTTTACCAATTCACTAATTTAATTTTTCCCGAACAGTGAACTTACTACGTGATTATGAAACACTCTCACTTGAAACGCTCTCACTTGGCTGGCCGGATTTCCGCCGGCGCCAACAAGGGCGAGCCTGTAAGCTTCTTCCCTTTCTACTCGAAGTTGATATCCCTGTACCGCGAGTATCGTTCTATTTACAGTCCTAGTGCTAGATCGATCAAGGGGATAACATTGGGTTCTCGTGGAGGCTCGGTGCCATAGCCTCGTGCTGCCAAAACCAGGCCGGAGAAAGACGGTGCCAATCCGAGCACTGCTGCTGTTCTTGACTCCGAGACGGGAAAGCATGGGGATGGGAAAGTGCCTACTGCGCCATTCACAGGAAAAGGGAAGGAGCGGGGAGGCTCGGTGTTATCGCTCCACGCTGCGAACATTCCGGTGGTCGACGGCGTCAAACAGAGTAGCGTTTCTGTTTCTGAGATGGGGAGACATGAGAAAGGGGTCGTGTCTGCAACTCCCGATGTCGTTGCGCCGTCTACAAGGAAGGTGGACGGAGGTGTGGTTAAGGACGGATATGTTCGCCGGCGACGCCTCCGACCTTAGTTCGTGGAGAGTGAAACAGAGGTTTATGTGAGAAACCTACCCTATCCGTTCTCGGAGGAGTCGTTCAAAGCTATGTTCTTCCCTTTTGGTGACATTGCTTCATTCACCTTGCTGAAGAGATCGAATAAGAGAGGTCTCTTTTTTGGTTTCATATGTTTTTCTTCGCACGATGCCGCTGCTCAGGCGATAGATACGCTGAATGGTTTCAAGCTGAACGGTCATGTTCTTTTCGTAGCTTTCTCCCGGCGTTTTTTACGTTCTCCGACGACCGATTCATCTGGAAGGGCAAAACAGAGCATTGGCTCTGTTTTGCATTCTGCGTTGGAAGCTCGCTCCGGTGAGTGTCTTCGGTGTTCTGTTGAGGGACAAGAGCACCTTTGTAAGGATGCCAATGTTTTGGCACCCATTCTTTTTCCGATGGACAGTCCGTCGATTTCTCAGGTCGCCGATGACCTGCATCTTCCTTTTTCAGACGCGCCCGAGATTTCTGGTGATTCCGCGTTTCACGGGATAACTGCGTTGAAGGAGAAGTCTGATTTGAAAAGGATTCCATTTTCGAACCAAACTGATCCGGGATTGATTCGGCCGACGATCACGGATGCAGATGCAATCCCAGATTCGTTTGCTGCGCAGGTTAATGGGATCGAAGATGACGAGTTGGGCTCAAGTCCAGTTGGGCCTGAGTCTGAAAAGGATGGGTTGGGTCTAGTCCAAAAGGAAGTTGGTTTAGTTCTGGGTGGAGTGGTAAGCCCACATGTAAAGGTGAGTTCGTTGGCCAATATGGACCCAAGTTTGGCTACTGTCTTTGGCCGAATTGAGAAAGATATTGGCTCGTGTACCGACCCTCTTCCTAGGGTTGGTGACCCGTTTTTGGAAGTCGGCTTTCACGGAAGTCCTTGGAAGGAGGCCTTGGAAAAACCGATTTCTAGGGCCGAGCCAAAGATGTTAGTCTTAGTGCCCGTAGTTCAATCCTAAATGTCCAAATGTATATATCATCGTTAGCAATAAAATTAAAGCGGCTTTATATTACTTATGTGTTGGAGTAATATATCGATGTGTGCTCTGATCTATGCCCACCATGCGAATAGAACCATAGATCGAGATAGATCACACTCGATGGGTCCCTAGTCAACAAAGCTTCACTAGAAGCGACTAGTATGAAAGATGGCTCTTTATGGCTTACGTTCTGTTAGTCATTGGAATGGGATTCCGGAGTCTGATCATAGATATCATGTGGGACATGATATTGGACGACCCGCCCTGAATATGTGCCATAGATTAAGTCATGAACATATTCAGTGTCGTAGCTTGTCATGTATCCTTAGACCAAGGAGTCTTTGTGATCGCTATGTAGTCAACAACTGAGTTTGACCTGAGCCTAACGTTGTCCGTAACAGGGCTTCCATAACGGCCAGGATTGGCTTGGGGACGGGCTACATGAGTGACACGAAAGGCGGCTAAGGGATTTATCCCTCATACTGAGGTATGGGAAAGATATCGGTTCTCGGCCGCTTGATCGAGAGTGACTGAAAGAATAGCATGGCTATCTTCAGTCATCTCACATATCAAGGAACGGTGATTGAGAATAATAAGGATGACGGCTCTATGCCTTATCTCAATCAGGATATCGGAGATAAAAGGATAATGACAGGGACGACGGAAAGGTTAGAATCGATAGGGTCGATTCGTTATGTAGTGTCAGGCAATACTAAAGTCTCGTTAGTTGCCACTTAAATAGGATAAAGTAAAATGGGATTTTACGTTGATCTATTGACATGCATAAACCTAAGGGTCACACCGGAGGATGAAACTCATTGACACATTTATGGAGAATGGCCAAAAGGGAGTTGTCTCGGGACAGGACCAAAACTGGGTTTTGGGTCATGTGCCCGTAAGTGAATAGGACTTTACGGATCGAGACAAGGCTTGGAGTCTTGGGATTGATCGCGTCGGACAATGTTGGACATTTCCGGTATGGAAGGCATGGAGGCGATGAGCGATTCACCACCTAACCCAATCTTGTCTTGCCATACTTTGTCCTATTTACACCTTACTTGACACCATACTTGTCCCATGCCTTTAGTTGGACAAGTATGAATTTTTTTATGTTTAAGTCATCTTTTTTCAACATAACAAACACAAGACAAGAATAGGAAACACATTTTCTCTCCCTCTTCCATGGCTATTTCGGGTTTGGCTAGTTTCCACCTCCATGTTTGTGTTCTTGAGTCCTCAAAGAGAAGAACTACGTGGCTTTGATTCCCATGTGGATACGTAGGCGTCTTGGAGACTCAAGCCAATCATTCGTTAACCGGTGTTCTTGTTTTGGTAAGAACTAGTGCTGAATTTTTCTCTTATGAATCCATTCTTTGTTAGTTGTTTCATGGTTTTAATCGTCTCTTGGTTTTCATTGATTTTCCGCTGCGAGTTGGTTCATCTCCAACCTTACCTCGAGACCCAACAAAAGAAACGAGGGCGCCCAAAGAAGAGTCAATCGAAGCTGCCTAAACAACCAATCGTTATTTATCAGACACGAGCTAGGACCTCTGCTGATAAAGGGGCAAATTTGGGACGTTACGCGGTAGACATTGCGAAACAAGATAGCACGGGCAATTGGAGTTACAGCTCGAAAGTTGGGCATAAGGCTTTTAATCTTTGTGCTCTGGCACCTGTGAAGGACGCCGAGGTTGGAAAGGCCGAGGACTACGAGGAATCGACTCCAATTCGTTCTTTACCCCCTGTTACGGTTTCTAACCAGTTCATTTGTTTGAATCCAGATAGGAAGTAGAGTGGTTTTTCTTTTTCATATCCCTTGTTTACTCTTCGGAGTTGTATTGGTTTGAGGAATCGATCCTTTTTGGATCTTTTCCTGCTATGTTCTATATTCTTATAGAACATTAGCTTAATAAAATTTCTTAGCCTATCAAAAAAAAATTTAATTTTTCCCAGCTTCGTTTGAACTCCGATTGGCTTAAAACTTGCGCCAATATTTTTGTTTTTTCAAGGGATTTCTATTAAGATTAGTCATGAATATATTTTAAAGCACAATTTTTTATTATTATTTTGGGGCTGATTTAAATAAAAATCATATACATGTAATTTTTATCAACACTTTACACTGTTTTTATCAACACTTTACATTGATTTTATCAACACTGGACACTAGGTTTATCACCTCATTTTTCAAAACTAAACACGATTTAATATTTTTTGCTTCGTTTGAACTCCGATTAGCTTAAAACTTGCACCAATATCTTTGTTTTTTCAAGGGCTTTCTATCAAGATCAGTGGTGAATGTGTTTTAAAGCAAGGAAAAAAAATTATTTCGCGGATAATTTTAAAAAATTTATATCTGGATAATTTTTATCAACACTTTACACTGGTTTTATCAACACTTTACTATGGTTTTATCAACACTGAACACTAGTTTTATCACCTCATTTTCCGAAACCGAACATGATTTTTATCACCTCATCACATGTTTTTTTATGAACACTAAGCACTAGTTTTATCAACATTAAACACTATGTTTATCACTAATTACATGTGCTTTATCACCTCATCACATGTTTTTCTACCAACACTAAACTCTAGTTTATCACACTTATTATCAAAATTGAACACATTTTTTATCACCTCATTAATTGTTTTTCATCACCTCAGTACATGTTTTTTTATATCAATATTTAGCACTAGCTTGATACCCTAATATAAAACATTTATTAGTCAAGATTTATCAACACTCAACACTATTTTTATCAACCGGATATAACTTTTTATTTTCGTTCTTTAAAATATATTCATGACTGATCTTTATTTAAATATCTTGGAAAAGGAAAAATATTGGTGCAAGTTTGAAGCTAATCGGAGTTCAAACGAAGCGGGAAAAATTAAATTAATGAAATTGTAAAAAAAAAATGGACACTTGTCCACATGACACCATGCTATTTCAATTATGCCATTGGTTGTGTGAGAAAGGCTGGAAGTGACGTGAAATTAGGGTGAAATTGGGGTGATGATGTGGTATCTTGATGAATGTTGGATCATATGTGTGTGTGGCTAGGATGATTCTCATGTTACTAGGATAAGAGAAGTTTCTAGCCGATTTCTCCTCATAGGATATATGTCGTTCTTAACCTTTAATTATTCATCAAAATCATATCATAACTTTTTTTTTGATCTTTTGTTTCAATTCCTATACATGATTGACAGAACAATTACATTAACATTAAAAAAAAATATTAATACTATTTTCAAGTAAACTATTCGTTAAAATCATAACTAACTCCATGCTGACTTTTTGTTTCAATTCTCATCTATGACTTTCGATTTTTTAAAAAAAAATGAACAATTACTGTTTATTTTGATGGAACAATTACATTAACACGCTAATTCTCCTCCTCCTTCTCATCCATGACGCCTATTCCTTCTACCTCCCCAGCGTCACCATTGAGACTTCCAAAAGGTCTACTCTTTCTTATCATATTCATTTCGATCTAGATTCGTTTCACCGATCTCAAATATGGGTGGAAATTTCTTTGAATTTCGTTTCCTCAGTGAGAAGCTTATTGAATAAAGTGAAATAGTATATAGAGGAAGCAAGTATATGAACCACTTCTAGAATTGTCTTGATTGATCATGGATCAATCCATGATCTAGAAGTCTGTTGATTGATCATGATGGATCAATCATACAACACCATTAAAAAAGCCCTTATCCTCTCTCGACAACTGCTAATCCTACGCAACCTTCAACCGCTGCCTCCTTTGTGCCATACCAGCGACGCCTAAGGCCAACAGCCAACGGCCAGGGCTGTTGTCGGTGGTAGCACTCTCCTCCCCCTCTTCTTCTTAACCCCATTTTCTCTCTTTACTGTGTTTTTGTTCGACTTCGCCCTCTGGTTACTAACCGTTCGATTGGCCTCTACTAGACAGGAGTGGGAGGTGTTTCGGGTTCACCGGAACTTCGATGCATCCCCGACAGGTACAAGGCTCTCGGATTTATGGTTACAAATATGATCTTTCTCCGTCCACTGCGTGTCCTCCGGCCACTCAACTGTGTGTCCTCCAGCCACTTGCCGTTCGATTGGCTTGTTACTGGACGGGATTGGGTGATGTTACGGGTTCACTAGACCTTTGATTTGTCCCCGTCATTTCCAAGTCTCCCGGATTTGTGGTTCCATATTTGAGCTTCACCGGAACTCCTACTCTCTGGCCTCTTCTTCGGTTTGCTCTGCACAGGACGGGAGTTAGAGACGTTTCGTTTTCGTCCAAAATTTGATTTGTCACCGTTCTGTACTAGGCATTCGGGTCCAGAGTTGGACTTTGTCAGAGATGGGTGTTGGGTAGGAATGTCTCCACCGTGCAGGACCTCTCTGTTCCGTCTTCTCCAAGCCTTCTTGAGGGCGTTGTTCTTAGCTGGTCGTGTTAGATGCTTACAGATATGTCCATTTGGACTAAGACTGATTTTGGTTGTTGTTAAAGCTTAAAGAATAAAATCCAACATGTTGATGCAGTTGCACAAGATTTCCAGGAATTGTTTACTAGACGCGTCTCTTAGGCTCGCTACCGACATACTTTGGGTTAGGTTTTCACGGTTATTTCCCATTTTCTACTATACTTATGGAGTCACGAACTATTTCCTTTGATATGTTTTTCGTTGAGTCTTCTCTATTACTCTATTATGTTAGTAGAGGCTCGTCGGTCATTAGGTGTTGGCCTCCGACGAGTTATTTGGTCTTCGGGGATATGTTTGAAGATTGTCAGTTTTAGATTCTAGGGGTATAAGGTTTTAGTAGTTATTTTAGCTACCGACCTATCTTTGTCGTGTTCGGTGTTGGCTGTCGGCGTGTTGGTGGCCATTCAACTCTCTGAGTTGGTGGCCCCGATGAGATAGGGTGACCTTCACAAGTTTGGTTAGCTTACGGGGTGGTCCTGTATAAGTCGGTTGTTGTTGTGGTGTTGCTGAGGTTGGAGGATTACGGTTGTCAAAGGTGTTTTTATTGAGCTTAATGGTAGTTAAATCTAGGTTTTAGACTAGTATAGTGTTTTCTCGTGCTTCATGGTGGGTATATTTGGGTACTGTAGACCTTTACCATTTTTATTGTTCCCTCGGGTAGGGTTTAGTTTTTGTTCGATTCGGTCTGTCCTTGTTGGATTATATTTGCTTTATGTTCGTTATATTTGGTTCTGAGACCATGTGTTTGTTTTCCTCCCCTTATTGGGATTGGTATGAGGCTGTGCTTTATTGCCAATGCTCTTGTTTGTACTGAGGGAAGATTCGTCAGTTTCTTGTCCTCTCCCTTCATTTCGAAGGATTGGATGTTTTAAAAAAAATTGCTGATAAAAAAATCATACAACACCATCACTGTAGCATGTTCTAAATCAATCCATACAATTCGCAACTTGTAACCGACCTTAGACTTGTATATATAAGACCCGTAAGTAGTTCATAAATAGAACCATACACACGTACACATATATATCCATCCTTTTAGAGATCAAGCCTTGATATATCCATGGAACTATCCAAATCATTCTTGTAAGCACGCCATAATAATAACGTAGTTTACTTTTCTGTCCAATTATACTCGTGCAATCTATCTCGCTCTCTCATGGTCATATGTGAGTCAGTATGAAGCGAGGGTTTGGCCGAGAAAAAAAGACACCAAAATATATTATTTCACAGTGCATAGGTTTGCAAGGAAAGATAGAAGGGTAATATTGGTATTAAGTTAGAAAAATGGAGTCACATGTTGTGCACATGGGGCTTAATGTAAATGTTCTGTCAAAATAAACAATAATTGTTAGTTTTTTTTATAAAAAAAAATAAAAAAGTCATGGATGGGAATTGAAACAAAAGGTCGGCGGGGGTTAGGATATGATTTTGACGAATAGAAGACTCAAGGGCAATATGGACATTTCCTAATGTCAATGTAACTATTCTGTCAAAATAAACAATAACTGTTAGTTTTAAAAAAAACGAAAGTCATGGATAGGAATGGAAACAAAAGGCCAGAAGGAGTTAGGATACGACTTTGACGAATAGTTGGGGGTTAGGAGCGACATTTATCCCTTTATTGATTGATGGATAGTTTCTCACAAATATATTCATCCTCACACATATCTCGTTTAATTAAAATTATCTCACTTTTTTAATACACGAATTGAACTTTGTATCGATAGAAATTGAAAATGCCATAAAGACCGTACACAAATGGAAATTAACTAAATAAGATGAGATACAGTTTTGATGACGTCCGAAACATTCATCATATATCTAAATACCCGGTGAGGCCTAGGGAGATGTTAAGGGGTGGTTCCTTATTCCAACTGTGTTGAGTGTTGTGAATCCATTGGACTTTCTCCGTCTTGACTTGATCGATACTACTATGTCGTTCCAATCGATCAAAGAGTATACCAAGGAACGAAGGAGGTTGGGAGTCAAAAGAAATTTGACTCACAGAGGCCGGGGTGTGGCTCCTCATAGACACCATGAGATTCCTTGTGTGACTCATGATGACCAGCAAGGCATCTCATCATGCCTCTCTCATGCCCATCGAGGCCATCTTCCTCGGCTGTGTATATGGAATCCAAACTGCCTTGGGTGGGGGTATCAGATCCATCTGTCACTAGAGAGGTGAAGTACCAGTGGGGCTACTTCATCATTTGGGTAGGGGTCGGAATCATCTGCCCTAGGAGGGTATGGATACCAGCGGGGTTCCTCTTGTCGTGCCCTACCTGTATCCTCGGGTTTAGGCTCAAGCCAACGATCCCCATGCCTCCGGGTTTCGTTAGAGTGTCTATCATCATCCCTCATGTGATCCAGGTACGGGCAGGTGTGTAGCACTAACCAAAGCCACAATAGCATGGTCGTCACCCGCGATGATCGGCCGAGACCTCGTCCGTCCAACCCAGCACCAATCGGTTCAAAGAAAATCTGTTAATGTTGATGGAGTAGTTCCAATTGGGAAAATGTGCTTGATCGGGACCAACGATCCGGAGCGGGCTGTGGTCGCGGGATGGATGTCCCATCCTAGGGTCCATTTGGACGCATGATTGCTCGGTTACGCCTAGGGCAGGGTGCGGTACCGGAGGGTCTGCGATAGGGGTGGGGTGGGGATCATGATCAATGTGTATGCCTTAATAGGACCTCGAGACCTCATTTTCATTGCAGCATCGTTGGTGATCCATTGGAGGACATGATCCTCATCTTCCTCCGCATCGTCCCTTAGTAGCGGTGGTAGGAGTCGAGATTCTAGTCGGACAAGTCGGTCTCCAAGATGAGGATACACCATTTTGTGTGGTAGCATTCAACGATCAGTAGTGAGGGGAGCAGGGTCATCTTGTAGGGTGGTCCACAAGCCTCATATGGGTGGCCGAGTCTTGGAAGATCAATGAACCGAAAAGCGGGACACATCGGTAGAGATCAAAGATCATGGTAAGCGTGTATCCATGGTGATCGATAAAAGTAGAGGAGGAAATGACAGTCAGGAGAGAGGCGAAAATAATTTTGAAGGAAAGAGATATTTTGAAAGGGAAAGAAACCCTAGTCGAATGATATCTTTTAATTAAATTCTCACTTATTTATATTAAACTTTCGAATTTTCATATCTTATCCTATTTAGAGTAATAAATACTCATCTTCAAAAGTTTCTTTAAAATGTGTCTTTCCAAAAATATTATGTTAAAATGAATAAAATATAAAAATCATTTCAGTGTTGAGTTATTTTTTATCACACAACTTATATCTCAAAAAAAAAAAAAATCACACAACTCATTAATTAAATAACAAATTAGTACTCTTGGTAGACAAAAAACATATATTTCCAAACGAGATATGGGAGACCACATAAGGACATGAGTGGCAAGATATTGAACGACGCCGAGACACGAATATGAGGTCAACGCGTATACGAAGAAGATATGGTGACTTCAACAATGACATCAGCTCAATTTATTATTACTTCTTAAAATAAAAATACGTGGGGATATCATTTTCGAAATCTCATGTTGTTTTTAACACTATTCTGGATTATTGGACTCTTAAGTTCGTAATATGAGGTTAAATGACACGTCTTTAACATGGCAGTAATCACGTGAAAAACTTCTAAATATTGTAATTTACCTTACATTTTTATATTTTTATTACAACCACGAAACATTATAAATGTTGTACTTCTTATTTTCAACTTTTAAAACATGGAAATTAAAACATAAAGAAAATTTACATATGTGAATATCTTTAGTGACTACAATGTTAAAAGAAGTAGGCTTCTACCGTGATACCTGACAAACAAGGTCTAGAGCTTCGGTCCCGTTGTTCATACATTATTTTTGTTCTATTGTGCATTGGAGGAGTGGTTCGGTTTCCTTATGTTTGAAATTAAGTTAGCTAGTTTGTCAACTAGTACTTCAGTCACATATTCTTTGTTTAGATCAATTGGGTTTTGAGTTTAGGGCGTACCCTGACCTTGTTTTTGACTATTTCAAAGAGTTGGTGATCATATTTGAGGATGATCCTTATTGGAAAATATCCTTGCCATTGTTTCCATCTTGGGGCTCTAGGATTCTAACAAATTAAATACCTTATGAAATTAGTTACTACAATGCTACAATTTAGATACTTTTGGATTATCCATCCAGATGTTTCTATTGTGTTATAATGATGTTCTATCGTTATTAAGTGAATCTTGGATGTTAGAACCAAGTATGATGGCCAAGATCATTACATTTAGATTTAACATCATTGTTCTTGGCTTTCACGTCCTCGTAGACTTCACCAAGGCTTCTTCTCAAATGTGTTGGAACTCTAGAGGTCACTAGAATCTCGTCTCAATGGGTATTTGCAATTGTTCTATTGTGCGTCAACTAAAAATATAGCCTTACAAGTAAGTCTACATTATCAGTTGAACACATCATAAACATATGAAGCAAGGAGCCTACACTGTTAATCGATGCACAGAAAAAAACATGCACATGGAAAGACATGAAAGTATAAGGAGACATGGAGGATATATAGTTATTCGATGCACAACAACAACTTTTTGAGGGTATGATATGTTGGCTTGATTGTCATTTGTTCTCACACTAGAAGTTGGAACATGATCAAGATATGTTGACTTTTGTTGGAATGGGTTGCTTGATTTCCCATTGATGTTAAGTGATTAAATACACGTTAATCTTGTTTCAAATACAATATATACATCATTTTAAATACAAAATATAAACATATAATTATCATATCTAACACACCCCCTCAGTCTGAGTGGGAGGAGGCAGAACGTTCAGACTGGTCATGAAATCTGTGAAGAGGACTTGGGGGAGTCCTTTGGTCAAGATGTCTAGATATGATAATTATCTGTTTTATATTTTGTATTTCAAATGATGTATATCTTGTATTTGAAACAAGATTAACGTGTATTTAATCACTTAACATCAATGAGAAATCAAGCAACCCATTCCAACAACTTTAAACATCTTGAGGAACCCACCCATTCCATCATTTTTTTCTATTGTGCGACACAAGCACGAGAACCAGCAACATATACCAAGGGATAAAACATTGCTAAAGCTACAAAAGAGGTAATCTTTGTTAAATACATGTTTTAGATTAATTTTCTGTGATGCATGAAATCTAGGTTTTAAGGATTATGAACAAATAATTCTTTTTGTTTTCACCTTCTCTATGAAACACATAATCCTACAATATCGACTTTCATGAGACATTTGCACCGGCCGCCAAGATGGTGATTGTCTGCTTATTTTTAGTTGTTGTTATTGCTCGATATTGGGAGCTTCATCAAATGTGCATAATGCATTGCTTCATGGGGGCTTGGCGGAAGAAGTCTATATGAAGCTTCTCCTTGGATATATACCACCAGGTTTGGCGAGTAAGGTATGTCATCTCCAAAAGGCTCTGTATGATCTTTGAAAAACACCTCGACAATGGTTTTCCAAATTGTCATCCGCTCTGAATTTGTTTGGTTTTGAACAATCAACTATAGATTACTAATTCATTGTTTTGTTATACTAAGGGGGATGTTTCTTTATATGTTCTTATCTATGTGGATGATCTACTCATTGCAAGTTCAGGTCATGATGCGGTGCTCAAACTTAAGGCGTATCTACGTGATTATTTTCACATAAATGATCTTGGGGTCCTTAAGTACTTTCTTGGAATTGAGGTAGCTCGAGGTTTTGACGACTTGTTTTTTAGTCAAAGAAAGTATGTCTTTTATATCAACAATGAAGGTGGCTTATTGGGGTCCAAGCATATTTCCAATCCAATGGATCAAAATCATCGATTAGCTCGTGTTGAGGGGGAATTGTTTTCAGAGCCTGAAAAGTATGGATGACTAGTAAAACGGTTCGTCTACTTGACGATTACTCGGCCCGAGCTCTCCTATTTAGCCGTAGGTTTCCCGACTCTCTTGGACCTGTAAAAACGTCTAATTTCCATCTAAGACAACCAAATATAAATCCAACATCCTACCAGTAGAACAAAATAAGCCCCCGCCTATTGGAAGTCGCCATCTTCCTCGTCCAATAGATGATGGGTTGTGGTGGTGATGCCAGAGAGATCAAGCACATGTTTCAGCTTCCTTGTACAGGTGTAGAATTATCTCGTCTTGCCTCGCCCCTTTGGCTTTCATCCCTTGGTCTTCTTCACCTTAGGCCGCCCGACTGCTTTCAAGGTTCTTTATACTTTTCCACCCGGTAAGAGGTCTTACTGTCTACTTATGGGCGTTCTAGAGAGGTTGATAGTGACTATGTAGGGATTCCGATGATGTAGATACAATCCCTCTAAACGGACCCGTCGTCTTGAGTCTCATTAGTCAGACCACATGTCTTTGCGATCTGGGATGCACACACTAAAATCCTAGAGTCATACCCTCGGGATAGTCCTTATCCAAATCACAAGTCTTCGAGTCGGGATCCCTAGTCTTGGGAGGGGCAAGTTCCAAGAATCCCAAAAGATGAGCATGAGTCATGTGTCCCATCTCGCTGCCCCCTCTAGGTCTCCATAGTGAGGGAGGTTAAAATCTCTTCAACCGGTAACACCCTCTAGTCCCGCGGTGCCCTACAAGCCGTTTGGAGGAGTTGCTTCGTATCTATTCCCATCATGACTTAGAGGAAGTCATCAAATCGAGCCTCCTCCCGTCCCACTCCCGGGAGGCGAACATGGCAGGTCCATATCAGGTGGTTGAGCCTCTCATATCAGACGCAAAACCCCGACAATATTTTGTATTAGAGTCATATGATCGTGGGCTCCAGATGACTAGGGAACCAGAGGAAGATCTTCCGACGTAGCGACCTATCTAAGTCCATACTAACTCAGAGCTGGAGATAGTCATCCCACAGTTGAGTTCCATCAAAGGTGTCAAGAGCACCTCGATGCTTAGGGTGTTGGCCAATAGGGATCATATAGGGTCACTCCTAGTATCCCCCGAGACGTTGTACACCGAACTATAATCTACATGAATTGGAAAGGGGATAGTAATCAATTTCATTCAAGGGAGGAGGGGGTACCATAATTAACGTATATCTACTAAAGTCCCACGATCCCCGATGGTAGACACTCTCCATAGTTGCGCTTCTCGGGAAATGGAATGTCATGACCTCCTTGTGAGGCACTCGACCTACAAGCCCCTAATCTTCCACCATTTTATCATGACCCCACAGAGGGTCCTCGGGTTGCATACAATATTGGTCATAATACGGCTGACTATTGTATGAAAATAACGCCCGTCCGACACTACTTAGAAGGGTTTGCAAGGACGAGCACCACCACATCCTAGTCATCTTTACCATCCTCCAGCGAAAACACCCCGAAAGGACCATGGGGGAGTCCGATGGAGCGATCAGGAGCTATGGTCCTGGCCTTGTGACAACCCGCGACTGGGTTGGGGAATACGGGGGCACTACGTGTATCGCCGCGTCAGGCAGAAGTGGTGCATGGGGCATTCGGGACGGAGACCAGGATTCTTGTTGGTCGTGAGGAGGCAGTTGGTCCCTTGTGGTCGGGGGAGGGGTTGACGAAGAGAACCACATCTAGAGCCTGACCATCGGTGGCCCTCGAGGAGGGTTGGAGATGATCTGTCGCATGGAGGAGACGCCTGTAGGTTTAGAAGTGAGGGTGGGGTTTCTCTGCGTGGATGGAAGAGGGCCAAAATCTAGGGGGCTAGAGTATTTGATAACGTCATGAGAGGAAGAGGAGGAGGAGGAGGCTGTTATAGCTTGGGGAGAAAATTTATGACCATTTAGGAAGAGAGGAAAAACCCTAGGTAGCAGTCTCTTAGACTCAATTTAAAAGTTTTTTTTGTTTTGAAATATAACTTATATTTACATTGAATTGCATTATTTTTTTCACTACAATTAAAAGTAGTTACCTTCCATTATAGATGTTACTTTATTCGCCCGCCTCCTCGATGGCTTGGCCGAGGCAGATTGGTGGGGGAATATGTTGAATAATTGCATTTAGAATTTCATAATACCTTCTCCTTGTTTTGTAGAGTAGAGTCTTGCATTACCACAATCTAGTCTGATAACCTCACCTTAGCCAAAATGTAGGACTGCCCCATAATTTTCACAATTTACCATTATTATATGAGATGAAGAAATAATAGCAATAACATTAGTGGAGCCAACGTTCTCTAGAGATACATGTTCAAGACTAAGTTTTCCTTCAGTCTTATCATCAACCTTAAGGAAACAAATGGTGAATATATTTTTTCCATTGCTCTTAGAAACTATCCTCAACACTACTATTACTCAAGTGTTTCTTCATATACTTGACCTCTTCTATTAAAGCATAGGCATTCTATGACTGTAATAGTACATAACCAGTGAGCCCCCATGACCATCATAGACTTCAAGGAAACGAGCAATATGATGAGTTAAGCCAACAATAATTTGATCATTTATTAACAGATGGATATGAGTGTTTAAAATGTGAGGCACAAGTGAAAATGTATCTTTCATGTCTGGTCTTCTTCTACCAACAAAAATAACTCCCCAAGTAGGCACATATTCTAACTTAAAAATACTGTGAACTTTTAGTCTTAGTGCCCGTAGTTCAATCCTAAATGTCCAAATGTATAAATCATCGTTAGCAATAAAATTAAAGCGGCTTTATATTACTTATGTGTTGGAGTAATATATCGATGTGTGCTCTGATCTATGCCCACCATGCGAATAGAACCATAGATCGAGATAGATCACACTCGATGGGTCCCTAGTCAACAAAGCTTAACTAGAAGCGACTAGTATGAAATATGGCTCTTTATGGCTTACGTTCTGTTAGTCATTGGAATGGGATTCCGGAGTCTGATCATAGATATCATGTGGGACATGATATTGGACGACCCGCCCTGAATATGTGACATAGATTAAGTCATGAACATATTCAGTGTTTTAGCTTGTCATGTATCCTTAGACCAAGGAGTCTTTGTGATCGCTATGTAGTCAACAACTGAGTTTGACCTGAGCCTAACGTTTTCCGTAACAGGGCTTCCATAACGGCCAGGATTGGCTTGGGGACGGGCTACATGAGTGACACGAAAGGCGTCTAAGGGATTTATCCCTCATACTGAGGTATGGGAAAGATATCGGTTCTCGGCCGCTTGATCGAGAGTGACTGAAAGAATAGCATGGCCATGCACATGATACTGGGTATCATATCTTCAGTCATCTCACATATCAAGGAACGGTGATTGAGAATAATAAGGATGACGGCTCTATGCCTTATCTCAATCAGGATATCTGAGATAAAAGGATAATGACAGGGACGACGGAAAGGTTAGAATCGACAGGGTCGATTCGCTATGCAGTGTCAGACAATACTAAAGTCTCGTTAGTTGCCACTTAAATGGGATCAAGTAAAATGGGATTTTACGTTGATCTATAGACATGCATAACCTAAGGGTCACACCGGAGGATGAAACTCATTGACACATTTACGGAGAATGGCCAAAAGGGAGTTGTCTCGGGACATGACCAAAACTGGGTTTTGGGTCATGTGCCCGTAAGTGAATAGGACTTTACGGATCGAGACAAGGCTTGGAGTCTTGGGATTGATCGCGTCGGATAATGTTGGACATTTCCGGTATGGAAGGCTTGGAGACGATGAGCGAATCACGGGACCTCGTTGGAAATGGCCACGGGCCATGTTCCAAGAGGCCCATGAAAGGCCCATGCAACCAAGGCCCATGGAACTAATTAATCAAGTCTTGATTAATTAGTACTAAGTAAGCAAGACAAGGATTAAGGTGTTGGTGATTCACCACCTAACCCAATCTTGTCTTGCCATACTTTGTCCTATTTACACCTTACTTGACACCATACTTGTCCCATGCCTTTAGTTGGACAAGTATGGGTTTTGTTATGTTTAAGTCATCTTTTTTCAACATAACAAACACAAGACAAGAATAGGAAACACAACTTCTCTCTCCCTTCCCTTGCAATTTCGGGTTTGGCAAGCTCCCACCTCCATTTTTGTGTTCTTGAGTCCTCAAAGAGAAGAACTACGTGGCTTTGATTCCCATGTGGATACGTAGGCGTCTTGGAGACTCAAGCCAATCATTCGTTACCCGGTGTTCTTGTTTTGGTAAGAACTAGTGCTGAATTTTTCTCTTGTGAATCCATTCTTTGTTAGTTGTTTCATGGTTTTAATCGTCTCTTGGTTTTCCTTGATTTTCCGCTGCGAGTTGGTTCATCTCCAACCCTACCTCGAGACCCAACAGTGGTATCAGAGCCGTGCTACCTTCGGGATTCACAAGACGGTGTTCAAAGTTTCGGTTTTGCTTGAAAGTCTCGTTTTTGGCGTGTTGTTTTGCTAAATTGTTTGATAACATGTTTTAAATACTTGTTTATGGATTTAATGCATGTAAAATGAATTTTTGAAAATTATTTCAAATCTGGAAATTTTGAAAAAAATTTGATTTTTCGGGTCTCGGGAGCGGGACTCTCGGGGAGCCGAAACCGGGACCGAACGGGTCTCCGTTGGACGGAGCTAGGCCAAGCATGACCATTGGATGGTTGATATGCCAAGGCTAAACCGTTTTGTTAGTTATGGCGAGTTTGGAACCGTCATGACGAACTCGAAGATCAAATGTTCAAAAGTTTCATTTTTGAACGGTTTCGATAAACCGAGCATCAAAAAATTTCGAAACTTGGCTATTAATTAAAACCGGAAAATCACATGATGTTTGATAACATGCTTGTTTGATAACACGATGTGTGATGTGATGTTGGCATTGTGTACATAATAGCCCCGAGCTCGATTTAATTATTTATCGCTTTTCACGGCCTGCGAGCCGTTAGTGTTAGCGTGTAATTATTCTTTCAAGGTGTGGTCGTCGAACCACTTGTTTGTAATATTTATTTATTCCCGACCTGCGAGTCGTGTATTAAATTGTAATATTTTACTCAAGATGAAGAAAGGGCGAAAATGTCATTTGGTGGCTTTTCGGGCGTTGGCATCGGCTTGGAGTCGGTGGAGCTCAAGAAGCTAGTGGGAGTTAGTTTAGGGGGCTATTATGTGCATATTTATCGCTTTATGCTTGGTTTAGTTTATGCATGATTAATTATATTTGTTTTAGAATTGCATGCTTAACTTTATTTACCGAGCATATCACCTCACATGCAAAGATAAAATTGGAATTTTGATCCTTGTGTGTGAACCCTTACAACCGTCATTGCATTGGATGTAGTTGACGGGTTCAAAGGAAGAATTACATTGGATGTAATTTGAGGCATCATTTCATTTGGAATGTAGTTGATGTGCTCATCGCATCTAGGATGTGCCAAAGTTTTGAACACAACTGGACAAGTAAAAGCGGGTCATGTCCGATACCTCCCAATCATCAACACCTTACTACCTCCCCGTCCTATGGGTGTCGTGCGCATTAGCGGAGCATCCATGGGAAAGCGGGGTAGTAGGTTTGGACGACATATGTGGGTGTCGTGCGCATTAGCGGAGCACCTACATAGTGACAGGGCATAGTTGAAAATTGGTGGACCCGACTACGATTCTCAGCCTGAGGTTGAGATAGGGTAACAGATAGGGTAAGCCGTGTAAATAAGTGCATACCCTAGCCAAGAGTCACATTGGATGTGATTGGATGGAGTCCTACCTACATAGCTCGATTAAGTGGTGAGCATTAGTTCAGCTTAATCGAGTGAATCAAGGATCTTGGTTTCAGATTCTAAAGGTTTAGAATCGATTGTTGGTGTTTAAGCTTGATCTTCATAAAATTTATTCAGTTTACTGATTAAATTTTATCTGTTGTAGATCAAATGGCAAATTCAGCGAACATTAATAGTTTGTCATTAAAAACCATTCTTGACAGGGTCAAGCTAAATGAGACAAACTATTTGGACTGGTACAGAATTTTGAGGATAGTCCTCAAGTCTGAACGCAAAGAATATGTCCTTGACAAGGCTGTCTCTAAGACCATATCAGAGTTACATGAAGTGTCATTAACTGCTGAGAAGAATATCTCAGGGATCTGGGATCCAAGGATATTCTGATGGTCAACAAGGGAATTGGAAGTGGCAAGGGCTGGGCCCCTGCGCACTTGGCAGGAAAGATGAGACACCTGAGAATGTCTGCTTCTACTGCCAACAGCCTGGTCATTGGAACCGGGATTACAGGAAGTTCACGGCTGATCTGAAGAAGGGCAGTGGGACTGCGCCTTCATCAAATAGCCTGGATGATCTGAAGAAGGGCAGTAGGACTGCGCCTTCATCAGGAAACCTGGATGATCTAAGGAAGGGCGGTGGGACCGTGCCTTCATTCGGTATTAACTCTATAGAGCTACATCTCTCTACTTCCAAAGATTCATGGGTATTAGATACCATGACTGAATCTCACACATGCACTAATATATGGTGGCTGAAAGTAGGAGAGATTTGGAAAGCACGAAATGGACCTCAGAGTTGTGGCAACTGCTGTAGGATCCATGAGTCTTGCTTTGCCAAGAGGCCTTGTCTTAGTATTGTATAATGTATATTGCATATCTACTTTTAGTAGGAATATTATATCTGTATCCGTGTTTGACAAGGAAGGATATAATGTTAATATTGGAAATGGAGTTTTCAATGTTCTATGCAATGATATGTTTTATACCAGTACTGGCATGGTTGGAGGATTGTACATATTAGATATGGGTAACAATGCCTCAAGTTCTATATATTCCGTTAATACCAAGAGGTCTAAATCCAACGATTTAAACCTAACTCTGTTATGGTACTGTCATTTGGGTCGCATAAACAAGAAGCGCCTATCAGCACTTCAGAAGTGCGGGCTTTCAGGTTCATTCGAATTCCATTTGATCGATAGGTGCAAGGTTTGTTTGATGGGAAAAATGACTAAAGTGCCCTTTATCGATCGCGATGAATTATTGGGGCTGATACACTCGAATGTGTGTAGACCAATAAGTTCACTTGCCAGGAGGGGTTTTAGCTACTTTATCACATTTACTGATGATTACAGTAAATATGGTTATGTCTATTCGGTGAGACATAAGTCTGAAGCTTTTGATAAATTCAAAGAGTTTAAGACTATAGTAGAAAACCAGCTCGACAAAGGTATTAAGGCACTTCGATTGGATCGAGGTGGAAAATACTTGACCACAGAGTTATTAGATAATCTAAAAGAGAATGGGATCCTTTTGGAATGGACTCCTCCTAGGTCACTGTAGTTGAAAGGTGTAGCCAAACGGAGAAATCGGACATTGTTAGACAATGGTCTGTTCCATGATTAGTTGGACTGATCTCCCAATCTCTTTTAGGGTTTTTGCTCTAGAGACGACCGCATTCATAGTGAATCGGGCTTCGACGAATGGTGTGGAAGGGACACCATTTTAAAAATGGTACGGGATGATGCCCGCTTTGTCCTTCCTAAAGATTTGTGGTTGCGAGGCTTATGTGAAACGTTTGGTTTCGACTAAGCTCGAACCAAGATCTGAGATATGCACCTTCGTGTGGTATCCCAAAGCAACAAGGGGATACTATTTCTACAATCCCAGTGAGAACATGGTGTTCGTCGCATGGGGTGGGGTCTTTATGGAAAAGAAGTTTTGTTTCCAAAGACGTCATTGGGAGGACTGTGCATCTCGAAGAAATTCAGGATGGTACAGATCTGTCTAAACCAATTGACAACCCAGTAGAAAGGAGCCAGAGATTGTCGTAGAGTGAGAACCAATTCCTGTTACAATTCCGGAAGGTCCAAGGCGATTTGAAAGGGTCAATCTTCCACCTCCAAGATATGGTATACGGAGGTGACAATGAAGTCATGGTGGATCACGATGATCCAGCCACCTTTCAAGAAGTCGTGGATGGGCCCGACTCCGAGTTATGGCTGGGAGCCATGAGGGAGGAAATGCAATCCATGTCGGACAACCGAGTCTGGGAACCGGTTGATCCCATCAATGGTGTGAGGACCATCGGATGCAAATGGATCTTCAAGGTGAAGATGGACATGGACAACAACCCTCTGACCTACAAAGCTCAACTGGTGGCGAAAGGTTATAGGCAGATCCAATGGATTGACTATGAGGAAACCTTCTCCCTAGTGACTATGGTCAAAATCGATCCAAATTCTTCTTGACATAACTGCGTATCATAATTACGAGATATGGCAAGTGGATGTCAAAATCGCTTTCCTAAATAGAAATTTGACTGAGTACGTTTGTATGTCTCGGCCCAAAGGTTTTGACGACCCGAAGAATACGGGAAAGATTTATAAGTCGTTGAAATCCATTTATGGATTGAAACGAACTTCTCGGAGTTGGATCCTTCGTTTTGATGAAGCTGTAATTGGATTTGGCTTAATCAAGAACGAGGATGAATCTTGCGTTTATAAGAAGGCTAGTGGGAGCAAGATTACCTTTCTGGTTCTCATTGAAAATGACATCCCAACCTTGCACGAGACTAAAGCTTGGTTGAGGAAGTGTTTTTCAATAAAGGACTTAGGCGATGCTTCTCATATCTTAATGATTAAGATATGCAGAGATCGCACCAAGAGGGTCTTGGATTTAAGTCAGGGAACCTATGTGAACAAGGCATTGAGTAGGTTCTTAATGCTGGATTCAAAGAAAGGACTGTTACCCACTAATCATGGCATTCATCTCAGCAAGACTTAATGCCCTAAGACACTTGATGAGCTGAAAAGGATGATGAAAATCCTATGCGCCTGGGGGCAGGATCGATCATATATGCCATGACATGTATGAGACCAGACGTCTCGTAAGCCTTATGTTGTACCAGTAGACATCATTCTAACCCGGGGGAAAGATGATGCTGAACTAGTCGCCGAAGGATAAGTAGACGCTAGTTTTCCAAGACAAATCCAGATGACTTTAGAAGTCAATCAGGATATGTGTTTACGCTGAATGGAAGAGCTTTAGCTGGGAGAGCGTAAAGCAAGATATCATTGCCGAATCTATGACAGAGGCCAAGTACATGGATGCTGCAGAGGCGGCTAAGGAGGCTATGTGGATTTGGAAATTCATGGCAGGGCTGGGTGTAATTAAAAACCCATCCAGCCCGGTGAATCCATCTTGCGACAACACAAGGGCCATTGCGCAAGCTAAAAGCCTAGATCGTATAACAAATCCAAACATGTACTACGGCGTATCCACCTCATCAGATAAATACTGAACTGAGGTGAAGTGAAGATAACCTATATTGCAACAGATGATAACATAGCCAACCCTTTGACTAAGGCAGTGTCGCTGCCTGAACATGTTATACATGTAAAGTCGATGGGGACATATTGGAGTTTAGATTGGAACTAGGGCAAGTGGGAGATTGTTAGTCTAAGTGCCCGTAGTTCAATCCTAAATGTCCAAATGTACATATCATCGTTAGCAATAAAATTAAAGCGACTTTATATTACTTATGTGTTGGAGTAATATATCGACGTGTGCTCTGATCTATGCCCACCATGCGAATAGAACCATAGATCGAGATAGATCACACTCGATGGGTCCCTAGTCAACAAAGCTTCACTAGAAGCGACTAGTATGAAAGATGGCTCTTTATGGCTTACGTTCTGTTAGTCATTGGAATGGGATTCCGGAGTCTGATCATAGATATCATGTGGGACATGATATTGGACGAACCGCCCTGAATATGTGCCATAGATTAAGTCATGAACATATTCAGTGTTGTAGCTTGTTATGTATCCTTAGACCAAGGAGTCTTTGTGATCGCTATGTAGTGAACAACTGAGTTTGACCTGAGCCTAACGTTGTCCGTAACAGGGCTTCCATAACGGCCAGGATTGGCTTGGGGACGGGCTACATGAGTGACACGAAAGACGGCTAAGGGATTTATCCCTCATACTAAGGTATGGGAAAGATATCGGTTATCGGCCGCTTGATCGAGAGTGACTAGAAGAATAGCATGGCCATGCACATGATACTGGGTATCATATCTTCAGTCATCTCACATATCAAGGAACGGTGATTGAGAATAATAAGGATGACGGCTCTATGCCTTATCTCAATCAGGATATCGGAGATAAAAGGATAATGACAGGGACGACGGAAAGGTTAGAATCGACAGGGTCGATTCGCTATGCAGTGTCAGGCAATACTAAAGTCTCGTTAGTTGCCACTTAAATATGATCAAGTAAAATGGGATTTTACGTTGATCTATTGACATGCATAACCTAAGGGTCACACCGGAGGATGAAACTCATTGACACATTTATGGAGAATGGCCAAAAGGGAGTTGTCTCGGGACATGACCAAAACTGGGTTTTGGGTCATGTGCCCGTAAGTGAATAGGACTTTACGGATCGAGACAAGGCTTGGAGTCTTGGGATTGATCGCGTCGGATAATGTTGGAAATTTCCGGTATGGAAGGCTTGGAGGCGATGAGCGAATCACGGGACCTCGTTGGAAATGGCCACGGGCCATGTTCCAAGAGGCCCATGAAAGGCCCATGCAACCAAGGCCCATGGAACTAATTAATCAAGTCTTGATTAATTAGTACTAAGTAAGCAAGACAAGGATTAAGGTGTTGGTGATTCACCACCTAACCCAATCTTGTCTTGCCATACTTTGTCCTATTTACACCTTACTTGACACCATACTTGTCCCATGCCTTTAGTTGGACAAGTATGGGTTTTGTTATGTTTAAGTCATCTTTTTTCAACATAACAAACACAAGACAAGAATAGGAAACACAACTTCTCTCTCCCTTCCCTTGCAATTTCGGGTTTGGCAAGCTCCCACCTCCATTTTTGTGTTCTTGAGTCCTCAAAGAGAAGAACTACGTGGCTTTGATTCCCATGTGGATACGTAGGCGTCTTGGAGACTCAAGCCAATCATTCGTTACCCGGTGTTCTTGTTTTGGTAAGAACTAGTGCTGAATTTTTCTCTTGTGAATCCATTCTTTGTTAGTTGTTTCATGGTTTTAATCGTCTCTTGGTTTTCCTTGATTTTCCGCTGCGAGTTGGTTCATCTCCAACCCTACCTCGAGACCCAACAGAACTATTGCAGTTGTAACTCTTTTTAAAAGGCACTTGAGCGGTTGATGATTGTATTGAGGGTAAATGGAACATGAAGGAGATCACTTAAGGACTTTATTTCCTTGGCTGACTCGCCCAAACTAATGGTCATGGCAACGATATCATCATAACCACCTTAGCCAAGTATGTTCTCTTGAACCTTCGTTACTTTTTTATTCTTCCTGCCACCCCCGTTTCCTCATAAACTTATGACTTTTTCGCTCAAACTTTGCTCGTATAACTGATATAGTAACCTTCCCTTCAGGTATTAATGGCGGCCCATCCAAAAGTTGAGTTGCAAGAGCAACTAATGGCTCCTTAAGGTATATAACGAGTTTGATTAGTAAAAACAAACTCATTAAATTCGCCTCCATTAAAGATAAAAATCCAATTCTTCATACCAAAAAATAAGAGCAATAATCACCTCATCGTGAACTACTTTAGAATTGCCAAAATCGCCAAGGACAACATTTTTATCCCTAGGACCAAGAGTAAGACTAACAATATCAACAAGCATATCAATTCCGTTTTGAAGTGCTTTCCTAGAAGCCTGATTGAAGTAAATTTCTTTCGTCGAAACTCTAACCATAAAACGACCATCTATCTTCCTGAAAACGACCTTCCCGCTCAGCCTCTAATTCGTCCTCCTATCACCCCCCTTAAAAAAAATCCATAATGACATATAGTCGAACCGCAATATAAACTGGAACAAGTTGACACCAAGGTGAAGAACACTTATCAGTAGTAATAACTCAATCATATTGACCTGTAAGTGCACATAAAACCCTCAAACCTGAGAGTTACCAATTATGCCTTCAGTATCCCTTCCACTTGTTGACACAGAGGACCAATATTTAACCAAGAAATCCAAAAAATATGTACAATAAAAGGCTTGAGTAATAATAATAAGCTGGTGTACCTCATTGATACCTACCAAATAATGTCTTTGCACCTCAATACCCTATGTAATTCCACTGGAAACATTATTTGGACAAGAATATAACAGTAATAGAGGTATTTATTCCATGCTCAAAGCTTCTTGTGCAATTGCTTTAGTTAGTGGTATTGCTATAGAAAACCCCATATTTGTCTCAACAAAGCCCTACCAATTTGAAGACAGATCATAAAATTTAACAACACCATTTTCAAATTCCAACATGTAGTGGACAACAAATCCATAGAACCTCCTAACCTCATTACCCAACAAAAATTCATGCCCAAATAATTAATGATGGTATAATATAGTACCAATACTTGTAGGCCACTGACTCATTAGAATTGTGCATACCCTGGAGTAATCTACTGTCATGAGCATATCGAGCACCTTGTGTGCATCTAAAATTTCTCCTTCCGATGTGAGCATTTGACACTCAACCAAAACCTTTTTGGGCATTTTGTCAATTTCATACACTTCCTGAGTTGCCACTACATCATCAAACTCGGAAACGATAGAACAATCTCTGATTTTGTAACTTGGTCTTCATTCAAACTTGTAGCAAAAACTGGTGGAGATGGAAGTACAAGAAAAGAGTTACCAGGTGAGCCTGAAAGCCTGGAGAGAAAGATTCTTAGCACTATAATATCATCATCCCTTTGAATCCCAATATTATCAATTGACTCCTTGATGCCTTGGAGCTCCATTTTTATAGTTGAAGGAAAAAAATTCGATCATCAGGTTGAACCTAGAAAGTGGTTCGAATACTAGTGTCATGATCCTAAATTGATATGATTTTTTTTTATAAAAGACATGGATTTAGGGATGAGATTATAGAGAAGAAGAAGAAGAAGAAGAAGAAGAAGAAGAAGAAGAAGAAGAAGAAGAAGAAGAAGAAGAAGAAGAAGAAGAAGAAGAAGAAGAAGAAGAAGAAGAAGAAGAAGAAGAGTGACAAACAAATATCAAATGTGATTTATGTGATGAGGTCTCTCTCTGCTAAAGCTGCTGGCCGGAAAGTAGGTTCTCGCCGGAGTACAAACTGTTTATCCTTCTTTGATTTTGGGTCGAATTTACTTGCCTTGTATTAAGCGTATGTGGCCATTGAATTGGGCAGTACTGTCAGGGATCAGAGCAAAAAATCGACAACCAAAAAACAGAGTGTGAAAAGAGACGGTAAGGTTCCCTTCACCAAGGATGGCATGGGTGGTCCTGCAAAGTCGATGGCCAAGGTAGCAAAGGTTTTGGCCAAGATGAATAAGGATCAAGCTGCATGGTCTTCTGATTCAGAACAGCAACGTCAAGGGAGTGGTGTTGTTACGACACCTTTGGCTGTGGACGACGCAGATGGGGGTGAACATGTTTCACAGAGGAAGAAGGGACATCCGGTAGAGGGAGCGGCGTCTCCTTCGATGCTGCCGGCGGACGATGATGAAACAAGGTGTAAGGTGTTTTTATACAACCTCCCTCTTGATCCCTCTTCGGAGTGGGTTAGGAATTCGCTGGGAGTGTTCGGCGAAGTACTTTCCGTCAATGTCCTGAAGAAACCGAACCGGAAAGGCAAACACTTCGGATTCACAGAGTTTAAATCCAGAAAGTGTGCTTTACAGGCCATAGAGACACTCAACGGGTTTAAGCTGAACGGCTATGGCCTTTTTGTTGCACTTGCTCGGCCGGATCAGACTGGTTTGGGACGTTCAGAGCCCGCGTCCACCGCCCATGTTCTTCTCCCATCAAAACAGAGCAGTCCGGCTCTCTCTATTCCAGATACAGTGGAGGCGTTTTGTGGTCTCCCGTCAGATACCGAGCAACATAGGACTTCTGGGGATAGGATTCCGGTCGACCCTTCGCCGGAAATGAGATCAGAGGGTGATCTTCTCCGACATGCTACGGTGGTGGGTGTTGGTTCTGAGCACGCGCGTGCAGATGCGAGATCGAATCCGGTGGAGCGATCTTCGGGATTGTCTTTCCATCCCGTGATTTCAGTGAGTGATATCGACCCTTGCCATTCACGATCGTTTCCAAAGTTTCAGCGCGAGGAAGATGCGTGCTGCGCTGGAGGTTTGTGTGGATCGGCCCAGTTGGTAAGTGGGCCGATTTCTTCTACTACAGGGCAGGTTGGTCCATTTTCTGGAGCTGGCGCAGATAAAGGACCAGGTAGTGATCCTGGCCCAGCTAAACAGAAGTCGGTTAATCCGAGTTTGTTTGATGTTTTTTCCCGCATTGGTATCGACTTGGGCCCGTTAGAAGTTGTGGAAAAGCGGGACGTTCAGTCGCGGGGTGGAGAACCAATTATGGAGGTCAGATTTCAAGGTAGCCCGTGGAAGGATGCCTTAGAAAAACAGATCTCTAAGGTTGAGCCAAAAAAACGTGGACGCCCAAAGAAAGGTCAGTCGAAGGTGATCGCCCAACTAGTGGTTGTGTATCAGACAAGAGCCAGGGCTGCCGATAAATTGGGACGTTTCATTGTGAACGTTTCTAAAAAAGATAGCTCGGGTACTTGGAGCCATACCTCGAAGGTTTGTAGAAAGGCAGTTGACCTTGATTCCTTGAGGCTGGCTCAGTACAAGCAGGGCTCCGAGGATGGGAACGAGGAGCACTTGGACTCGAGTATAGAACAAGCTTTAACACCCGTTCCGGTTGCTAATCGGTTTTCTTGTTTTGAATCCGACTAGTTATTAGACGTGGTGTTTTCCTGTTCTGTTTCTGTTTTTTGTGTCTCGGTTTGTTTGTTGCTCTTTGTAGCTGTTTTGGTTTGAGAAAGGGTCCTTTCGGATTTGCTCTCTGTATGTATCTACTCTTTATAAACCATATCCTTAGTAAACTTTTCGCTTATCAAAAAAAAAACAAATATGATGCTTGAGTAACTAACAAAGCACATAATATATATAAAAGCCCATTTACACTTAGCCCAATATTAATAACCGCTACAAATATGACTTGTAATAGTTTTGTGCAGGGGCCATAGTGCCTTTATAGGAGAAATTAGATTTTTTTATAAAAATTCAGGCGTTGTCATGCTTCGCGTTGCCATTGGGCCGTCGACTATCCGTTGGGCATGAGACGATGCATCCCATCGTTGCAGAAATCGGCAGCGACACCGAAACCACGAGAATACGACGACCGCTGGAGATGCTCTTAGTGAGGTATAGCTTCCATGAAGTTACCATACTTGCTTCTTTTAAGTAAAAGTTACCGTAATTTCTTAATTTATAGTTTTTCGTTTTGCGTAATAATTCTCTCCCGAGATAAGAGTAAATCTGATCAAGTCTCATGTACTTGACTTCCTCATTTTTCTTTCTTTCAAACTATCTTTTGTGCATTTGGATAAGAAAGCTAATAATACCGTGAAGAAGTCAATCACATCGAAAGTCATGTCTACGCAAGACATAACCCCAAAACTAACATAAAAAAAATTCCCAATCGATAGATATCGATTTCATTCCACTCGAGATGGTCCAACGGAGTAAACAACTGGTTTCCGGAGATATTAAGATCAACAAACCCCTATTGTAATAGACGTTGGTGTGCCCCACTAATTTATTGTTTATTAGAGAGAATAGTCAACATAAACATAAAGCGAGAATGTCATGTTCTCCATCCTTATGTTAGAGCACCCACAGTGGGGTCGGATTCGTTCACGTTGATTCAGTGAAATTTAGGGTCGGATTTCTTGTTCTCCCAAGTGGTAGTCGGAATCGAAGGATCGTTTCTAACCAAAATGGACAGATAGTACGAGAAGAAACACCGAGGGAGGAGAAAGAGAAGAGAGAGAAGAAGAAGAATGAGAAAAGAGACAGAGGGGGAGCAAAGAGAGAATCGATAGAATCGACGTCGGAAGATTTGTCGATTGTCGAGAGAGATACAAAAACGTCACATTTTCATCACTCATTGGCCAAATCGACAACAATTCTGGCCAAGTTTAGACGCCCATGGTTGGTGCTCTTACCCCCATGTAACTTGAACTCATAGCACAATCATCCAGAAGTTCGGCACAAAGTCTATTGAACTGAAAACAAAGCAATCCACCTTAAACCAATTTAGACGTCTCAAATCCGGGAACCAAAGAGAGCTGGTTTTATCAAGGACTGGCTTTTAATGATGTTAGTAAGTAAAATTGAACTGTAATTATTAGATATATTCCTAGACAGGAAGCCAATACATGGATAACAAACTGATGAGGAAATTTACCGCCACCTCTATAAAATTAACACTTATTTCTCAGTACAAGTAACAATCTGTGATACAACATACATACACAGTTACATGCACCTACTCAACCACACGGCTATTTTAAACCTCAGGCAGTGGCGAGCTTCTTTCTTGTGTTACATTTACAAGAGTTACATTACATTTTGCATTGCAGGAGGAAAAGTAATGTCTAGTGTTACCTCCTTCATAATATTCTTACACTAAGCACTATGATGCCCTTCTATGCCAAACCCCTAGTGCTATTTTTCGGTAGGGTAACCCAGTAACCTTACCTTAAACATTATTAAGCGCTTCTTTATGCCCTCAAAATATATATGAGTTGAGGATGCATACTGGAACCACTAGCTGTGACTACCCATTTCCTTATGATTCCATCCAAGATTATCAACTCTATGCTAGTAGTAGTCTATCTGATTGTAATGTAGCGGTTTGTCCCATGTTTGGCCCAATGCTCTTTAAGATCAACAGGATTTGACAGGTCATGTCCTTCAGCTGCAAGTCGACTAAGAAGCTTGTTAAAGGCACTTCCACTCATCTTGCGCCCACCAACACGAGCATGCCGCTTGTTGGGCACAGAAGGCAGAGGATACATTGACAGGGTGGTTGTGCAACATGAAGACTGCCAGCCCCCATTTCCCCATTTGTAGCACTGCCTTAGCACTCCAGTGCAAGAGCATACCGGAGGTGGCATGGTTGATTCGTCATACACAACCTGATTCAGTCCCAGGTCTTGACCTTTCCAATCAGGCTTTGCAACTACCAACTGCTTGTTTAAATCATCACTGCCACCACTCACATCCTGCGTAGCTTTCCACTCGTTTTCCTTGCTAAACACGGTCTTATTTAAGTCATCATTCTCCTTTTTTACCTTCTTTGAAGGTCTTGAAGCCCTTTTAGTAGCTGATGCATGCTTGGCCTCCTTTGGCCGCTTAACACGGCGTGTCTTCACAGCCTCTGTAGCAACTGGTGACACTGGAAGGGTCTCACTTATGTGCATGTCCTTTGTACTGTAAGGAGCTTCACCACCCATGTGAGGGATGTGATGCCCGTGCTGCTGAGGGTGGTGCATGTGCTTCACCCCACGTGAGATTTGACATCCAGGTGGACACGAGGAAATGTTACCACTGTTCATGGAGTTCTCTCGGTAATGAAGAGTTGCAATAGCATTGTCTCTTTCCATTATGGCATTATTTCGCTCTGCAATGGCAGAGTCTCGCTGCATGAATGCAATGTCACGCTCCTGAAGAGCTGCTTTTTTCTCAGAAAGAGCTATATTTTTTTCTTGAATAGCAGCATCTCTTTCAGCCATAATGGCCATTATTTGCTTCATCGATGGCTGATGTTGCATCAACCACTGAAATAACAAAGGGCTAATTGTCATCAGAACTGGAATTTTGTAAGGATTTTTCTGTTGATAGTGTATATGATGAGATAACTCAGCCGACTAGTTTACATGTTTTCAGATGGAAAAATAAACAAATAAATCACACTGTTTCCAGTATAGTGATCAACAGAAGATTGTATCTGTACTTACCTGTCCCTGAGCAGTTTTATACTGGTCTGCTTTATATCTCCCATTGTCACGATGCCCACCATCATCCATCTGAGACCACAGATGACCTTCTGAAGCCCACTTTAAATGCAAAGCAAGGTCAATTGAGCATTGAATAACTATGTAGACTACATATCCTGCTTGCAAAGGGAAAAGAGTAGAGAAGAAAATAGTTATAGATGTATGCTCAGTCTTGAATGTATGCTCATTATCACACATAAAATAGGCAAGTAATAAAAGTTAACCCAGATTTTTCCCAAACAAACAACAAATATGACATGCAGCTAAACAAGACACTTGTTGGCAACTGGAAGGTAAATACTCAGAATATCAGACCCTCAAGTTGTGTTATTCAACCAATAAAATGTGTCATATAATCTAAGACAGTTTCTCAGGGCACATGGGTAGCAAGTATATATCAAGTACCATCACCATATTAGACAGGCAGTGACAATTGATCTCTCAACTGTCACTTGGTTTATTTAATGTCTGATATGCTGCTGGTTGCAGGTAACGATGGTTGACAATCTAGCATTACAGACATAATTCAAGTCAACCCTGATCTAATCCTCTAACTTTCTTTGTTTTAAGTTGAGAGTAACAATGCTGAAAGCTAAGGATGATCAGTTTGGAAAATAGTCAAGGGTGTAAGCTCTCATTAGTCATTTCCAAGTCATGTCATCTCAGAAACTACTTTGCACACAAACATACGAGTTTATAATCCTAGCCAATTTGCTAATTGGTTCAGCACGAGTTAAGACTTTCATCAGCAAGATTAAAGTTTTATTCACTGCTTGAAGATGCTAGAGCCCTTTGGCATTACAGTCTTATCTCCAAATTGCAGCAAAAAATGACTTATCCCAGGCCAACTGACTTGGAAGCATGTCATCAACAGCATTCAGGGACTTCATGTTTCAATTCCTAAACTGCTAGTCAGGTTAAAAAGGAGCTATACTTCTATACAATTCAAGATGAACACTTTCCCAATTCCAGCATACCCAATACTAACCTCAGGGAAAAATTATCAGATACTCAGACCGTACAAACATTTCTGGCATATAAACCCTCCCCAAAAACCAAACAGCTCCAACCAACCCTTGCTCCATTTCCTCACCCAACAACCAATCAAAACGATAATTGAGCCAAAAGATGAGCAATTTCAGTCACACACACTTCAAAATCCACAGAAATCTCAGTTCAAACAGCACCAAATAGCAATAAGGTAGAAGAAAGTGTTAGGTTAAAGAAGACAAAACATGATCGGTGACGAGCGAGGGAAAGAATCAGAGTTGAAGATGAATCGGAACTTACCCGTCTGATAGAGAAGAATTGGAAATAGAAAACCCTAGCGTTGTGGGTGCGATTGAGTGGAGAAGATAATGAACAGTGAGAAGGAAGAGGCAAGGAAATTCCGAGTTTCAGAGTGAGGGTTTTACGTTTGGATGTCTCTTTTCTCCATATCTGTCGTCTACATTTCTACATCGTCTTTGTCCTTTTCCTTACTTCATACCCATTTTATTATCACTGTTTCGATTTGACTGCAGCTGCAAAATTTACGTTTTAGATATCGACTTCCTTTTTTTTATATCCACGTGTACCCTATATCCATTATAACTGATAATGGAAATATATTGCCAATGATGGTTGGAATATGTCTTGTTATTCTCATTGATGTCAAGTGGTTAAACACAATTTAATTTTGTTTTAGATATAAGATATACATCATTTGAATATAAATTACAAATCAGATAATATCATATCTAACACATTTTCTCAGTCTGAACGAGAGGAGGCAAAACGTTCAAACTGGACCTGAAATCAGTGAAGAGGACTTGAGGGAGCCCCTTGGTAAAGATGTCTGTAACTTGGGACCGAGATGGAACATGAAGAACCCGAACATGTCCTTTAGCAACTTTTTCTCTAACGAAGTGGATGTCGAGTTCAATATGTTTCGTGCGCTGATGTTAAACTGGATTGCCGGCTAGATAGATGGAACTAACATTGTCGCAGCAGACCAATGTGACCCGAGATAAAGGACAATGGAGTTCCAATAAAAGATTACGGAGCCAACAAGATTCGGAGCAACACGAGCAACTCCTCTGTACTCTGCTTCAGTGCTAGAACAAGAGATGGTAGGTTGACGCTTGGACGATCATGAAATGAGATTATCACCCAGAAAAATGCAATAGCCCGAGGTGGATTTGCGAGTGTCTGGACAGCCGGCCCAATCAGCATTAGTATACGATACCAGCTCATAAATCCGCAAAGAATACCAATGAAGTCCCAAATGAAGAGTCCCTTGTAGGTAGCGAATGATGCGCTTAAGCGCTCCCATATGTGAGTCTCGAGGGTCATGCATGTGAAGGCAAACTTGCTGAACAACATAGGAGATATCCGGACAAGTAAACGTGAGGTACTACAGTGTTGGGTCTCGAGATAAGGTTGGAGATGAACCAACTCGCAGCGGAAAATCAATGAAAACCAAGAGACGATTAAAACCATGAAACAACTAACAAAGAATGGATTCACAAGAGAAAAATTCAGCACTATCTCTTACCAAAACAAGAACACCGGTTAACGAATGATTGGCTTGAGTCTCCAAGACGCCTACGTATCCACATGGGAATCAAAGCCACGTAGTTCTTCTCTTTGAGGACTCAAGAACACAAAAATGGAGGAGGAAACTAGCCAAACCCGAAATGGCCATGGAAGAGGGAGAGAAAATGTGTTTCCTATTCTTGTCTTGTGTTTTGTTATGTTGAAAAAAGATGACTTAAACATAACAAAACCCATACTTGTCCAACTAAAGGCATGGGACAAGTATGGTGTCAAGTAAGGTGTAAATAGGACAAAGTATGGCAAGACAAGATTGGGTTAGGTGGTGAATCACCAACACCTTAATCCTTGTCTTGCTTACTTAGTACTAATTAATCAAGACTTGATTAATTAGTTCCATGGGCCTTGGTTGCATGGGCCTTTCATGGGCCTCTTGGAACATGGCCCGTGGCCATTTCCAACGAGGTCCCGTGATTCGCTCATCGCCTCCAAGCCTTCCATACCGGAAATTTCCAACATTATCCGACGCGATCAATCCCAAGACTCCAAGCCTTGTCTCGATCCGTAAAGTCCTATTCACTTACGGGCACATGACCCAAAACCCAGTTTTGGTCATGTCCCGAGACAACTCCCTTTTGGCCATTCTCCATAAATGTGTCAATGAGTTTCATCCTCCGGTGTGACCCTTAGGTTATGCATGTCAATAGATCAACGTAAAATCCCATTTTACTTGATCATATTTAAGTGGCAACTAACGAGACTTTAGTATTGCCTGACACTGCATAGCGAATCGACCCTGTCGATTCTAACCTTTCCGTCGTCCCTGTCATTATCCTTTTATCTCCGATATCCTGATTGAGATAAGGCATAGAGCCGTCATCCTTATTATTCTCAATCACCGTTCCTTGATATGTGAGATGACTGAAGATATGATACCCAGTATCATGTGCATGGCCATGCTATTCTTCTAGTCACTCTCGATCAAGCGGCCGATAACCGATATCTTTCCCATACCTTAGTATGAGGGATAAATCCCTTAGCCGTCTTTCGTGTCACTCATGTAGCCCGTCCCCAAGCCAATCCTGGCCGTTATGGAAGCCCTGTTACGGACAACGTTAGGCTCAGGTCAAACTCAGTTGTTCACTACATAGCGATCACAAAGACTCCTTGGTCTAAGGATACATAACAAGCTACAACACTGAATATGTTCATGACTTAATCTATGGCACATATTCAGGGCGGTTCGTCCAATATCATGTCCCACATGATATCTATGATCAGACTCCGGAATCCCATTCCAATGACTAACAGAACGTAAGCCATAAAGAGCCATCTTTCATACTAGTCGCTTCTAGTGAAGCTTTGTTGACTAGGGACCCATCGAGTGTGATCTATCTCGATCTATGGTTCTATTCGCATGGTGGGCATAGATCAGAGCACACATCGATATATTACTCCAACACATAAGTAATATAAAGTCGCTTTAATTTTATTGCTAACGATGATATGTACATTTGGACATTTAGGATTGAACTACGGGCACTAAGACTAACATACAGGGCACCGGCAAGACTACGATAGAGTGTCAAGTTAGCAAATGGAGCGTCGGAGGTATCGCTGACCTTTCCCTTTGTATCGATCGGTGTTGCGGTTGGAGAGAAAGAACCCATGCCGACGCGATGAATAATCTCCTTTGTGTATTTCCGTTGAGACAATAACATTCCACCATTATGTCGGGTGACTGCAATACCCAAGAAAAACGATAACGGACCAAGATCTTTCATAGCAAATTCCGAGCTCAACGAGGCCATAAGAGACAGCCGAAGTGTTAGTCTTAGTGCCCGTAGTTCAATCCTAAATGTCCAAATGTATATATCATCGTTAGCAATAAAATTAAAGCGGCTTTATATTACTTATGTGTTGGAGTAATATATCGATGTGTGCTCTGATCTATGCCCACCATGCGAATAGAACCATAGATCGAGATAGATCACACTCGATGGGTCCCTAGTCAACAAAGCTTCACTAGAAGCGACTAGTATGAAAGATGGCTCTTTATGGCTTACGTTCTGTTAGTCATTGGAATGGGATTCCGGAGTCTGATCATAGATATCATGTGGGACATGATATTGGACGACCCGCCCTGAATATGTGCCATAGATTAAGTCATGAACATATTCAGTGTTGTAGCTTGTCATGTATCCTTAGACCAAGGAGTCTTTGTGATCGCTATGTAGTGAACAACTGAGTTTGACCTGAGCCTAACGTTGTCCGTAACAGGGCTTCCATAACGGCCAGGATTGGCTTGGGGACGGGCTACATGAGTGACACGAAAGACGGCTAAGGGATTTATCCCTCATACTAAGGTATGGGAAAGATATCGGTTCTCGGCCTCTTGATCGAGAGTGACTGGAAGAATAGCATGGCCATGCACATGATACTGGGTATCATATCTTCAGTCATCTCACATATCAAGGAACGGTGATTGAGAATAATAAGGATGACGGCTCTATGCCTTATCTCAATCAGGATATCGGAGATAAAAGGATAATGACAGGGACGACGGAAAGGTTAGAATTGACAGGGTCGATTCGTTATGTAGTGTCAGGCAATACTAAAGTCTCGTTAGTTGCCACTTAAATAGGATCAAGTAAAATGGGATTTTACGTTGATCTATTGACATGCATAAACCTAAGGGTCACACCGGAGGATGAAACTCATTGACACATTTATGGAGAATGGCCAAAAGGGAGTTGTCTCGGGACATGACCAAAACTGGGTTTTGGGTCATGTGCCCGTAAGTGAATAGGACTTTACGGATCGAGACAAGGCTTGGAGTCTTGGGATTGATCGCGTCGGATAATGTTGGACATTTCCGGTAAGGAAGGCTTGGAGGCGATGAGCGAATCACGGGACCTCGTTGGAAATGGCCACGGGCCATGTTCCAAGAGGCCCATGAAAGGCCCATGCAACCAAGGCCCATGGAACTAATTAATCAAGTCTTGATTAATTAGTACTAAGCAAGCAAGACAAGGATTAAGGTGTTGGTGATTCACCACCTAACCCAATCTTGTCTTGCCATACTTTGTCCTATTTACACCTTACTTGACACCATACTTGTCCCATGCCTTTAGTTGGACAAGTATGGGTTTTGTTATGTTGAAGTCATCATTTTTCAACATAACAAACACTAGACAAGAATAGGAAACACATTTTCTCTCCCTCTTCCATGGCCATTTCGGGTTTGGCTAGTTTCCTCCTCCATTTTTGTGTTCTTGAGTCCTCAAAGAGAAGAACTACGTGGCTTTGATTCCCATGTGGATACGTAGGCGTCTTGGAGACTCAAGCCAATCATTCGTTAACCGGTGTTCTTGTTTTGGTAAGAACTAGTGCTGAATTTTTCTCTTGTTAATCCATTCTTTGTTAGTTGTTTCATGGTTTTAATTGTCTCTTGGTTTTCATTGATTTTCCGCTGCGAGTTGGTTCATCTCCAACCCTACCTAGAGACCCAACAGTGGTATCAGAGCCGTGCTACCTTCGGGATTCACAAGACGGTGTTCAAAGTTTCGGTTTTGCTTGAAAGTTTCGTTTTTGGCATGTTGTTTTGCTAAATTGTTTGATAACATGTTTTAAATTATTGTTTATGGATTTAATACATGTAAAATGAATTTTTGAAAATTATTTCAAATCTGGAAATTTTGAAAAAGATTTGATTTTTCGGGTCTCGGGAGCGGGACTCTCGGGGAGCCAAAACCGGGACCGAACGGGGCTCCGTTGGACGGAGCTAGGCCAAGGATGACCATTGGATGGTTGATATGCCAAGGCTAAACCGTTTTGTTAGTTATGACGAGTTTGGAACCGTCATGACGAACTCGAAGATCAAATGTTCAAAAGTTTCATTTTTGAACGGTTTCGATAAACCGAGCATCAAAAAATTTCGAAACTTTGCTATTAATTAAAACCGGAAAATCACATGATGTTTGATAACATGCTTGTTTGATAACACGATGTGTGATGTGATGTTGGCATGGTGTACATAATAGCCCCGAGCTCAATTTAATTATTTATCGCTTTTCACGGCCTGCGAGCCGTTAGAGTTAACGTGTAATTATTCTTTCAAGGTGTGGTCGTCGAACCACTTGTTTGTAATATTTATTTATTCCCGACCTGCGAGTCGTGTATTAAATTGTAATATTTTACTCAAGACGAAGAAAGGGCGAAAAGGTCATTTGGTGGCTTTTCGGGTGTTGGCATCGGCTTGGAGTCGGTGGAGCTCAAGAAGCTAGTGGGAGTTAGTTTAGGGGGCTATTATGTGCACATTTATCGCTTTATGCTTGGTTTAGTTTATGCATGATTAATTCTATGTGTTTTAGAATTGCATGCTTAACTTTATTTACCGAGCATATCACCTCACATGCAAAGATAAAATTGGAATTTTAATCCTTGTGTGTGAACCCTTAGAACCGTCATTGCATTGGATGTAGTTGAAGGGTTCAAAGGAAGAATTACATTGGATGTAATTTGAGGCATCATTGCATTTGGAATGTAGTTGATGTGCTCATCGCATCTAGGATGTGCCAAAGTTTTGAACACAACTGGACAAGTAAAAGCGGGTCATGTCCGATACCTCCCAATCATCAACACCTTACTACCTCCCCGTCCTATGGGTGTCGTGCGCATTAGCGGAGCATCCATGGGGAAGCGGGGTAGTAGGTTTGGACGACATATGTGGGTGTCGTGCGCATTAGCGGAGCACCTACATAGTGACGAGCCATAGTTGAAAATTGGTGGACCCGACTACGATTCTCGGCCTGAGGTCGAGCAGGGTAACAGATAGGGTAAGTCGTGTACATAAGTACATACCCTAGCCAAGAGTCACATTGGATGTGATTGGATGGAGTCCTACCTACATAGCTCGATTAAGAGGTGAGCATTAGTTCAGCTTAATCGAGTGAATCAAGGATCTTGGTTTCAGATTCTAAAGGTTTAGAATCGATTGTTGGTGTTTAAGCTTGATCTTCATAAAATTTATTCAGTTTACTGATTGAATTTTATCTGTTGTAGATCAAATGGCAAGTTCAGCGAACATTAATAGTTTGTCATTAAAAACCATTCTTGACAGGGTCAAGCTAAATGGGACAAACTATTTGGACTGGTACAGAATTTTGAGGATAGTCCTCAAGTCTGAACGCAAAGAATATGTCCTTGACAAGGCTTTCTCTAAGACCATATCAGAGTTACATGAAGTGTCATTAACTGCTGAGAAGAATATCTCAGGGATCTGGGATCCAAGGATATTCTGATGGTCAACAAGGGAATTGGAAGTGGCAAGGGCTGGGCCCATGCGCACTTGGCAGGAAAGATGAGACACTTGAGAATGTCTGCTTCTACTGCCAACAGCCTGGTCATTGGAACCGGGATTACAGGAAGTTCACGGCTGATCTGAAGAAGGGCAGTGGGACTGCGCCTTCATCAAATAGCCTGGATGATCTGAAGAAGGGCAGTGGGACTGCGCCTTCATCAGGAAACCTGGATGATCTAAGGAAGGGCGGTGGGATCGTGCCTTCATTCGGTATTAACTCTATAGAGCTACATCTCTCTACTTCCAAAGATTCATGGGTATTAGATACCATGACTGAATCTCACACATGCACTAATATATGGTGGCTGAAAGTAGGAGAGATTTGGAAAGCACGAAATGGACCTCAGAGTTGTGGCAATTGCTGTAGGATCCATGAGTCTTGCTTTGCCAAGAGGCCTTGTCTTAGTATTGTATAATGTATATTGCATACCTACTTTTAGTAGGAATATTATATCTGTATCCGTGTTTGACAAGGAAGGATATAATGTTAATATTGGAAATGGAGTTTTCAATGTTCTATGCAATGATATGTTTTATACCAGTACTGACATGGTTGGAGGATTGTACATATTAGATATGGGTAACAATGCCTCAAGTTCTATATATTCCGTTAATACCAAGAGGTCTAAATCCAACGATTTAAACCTAACTCTGTTATGGTACTGTCATTTGGGTCGCACAAACAAGAAGCGCCTATCAGCACTTCAGAAGTGCGGGCTTTCAGGTTCATTCGAATTCCATTCGATCGATAGGTGTAAGGTTTGTTTGATGGGCAAAATGACTAAAGTGCCCTTTATCGATGGCGATGAAAGGGCAGGTGAATTATTGGGGCTGATACACTCGAATGTGTGTAGACCAATAAGTTCACTTGCCAGGAGGGGTTTTAGCTACTTTATCACATTTACTGATGATTACAGTAAATATGGTTATGTCTATTCGGTGAGACATAAGTCTGAAGCTTTTGATAAATTCAAAGAGTTTAAGACTATAGTAGAAAACCAGCTCGACAAAGGTATTAAGGCACTTCGATTGGATCGAGGTGGAAAATACTTGACCACAGAGTTATTAGATCATCTAAAAGAAAATGGGATCCTTTTGGAATGGACTCCTCCTGGGACACTGTAGTTGAAAGGTGTAGCCAAACGGAGAAATCGGACATTGTTAGACAATGGTCTGTTCCATGATTAGTTGGACTGATCTCCCAATCTCTTTTAGGGGTTTTGCTCTAGAGACGACCGCATTCATAGTGAATCGGGCTTCGACGAATGGTGTGGAAGGGACACCATTTTAAAAATGGTACGGGATGATGCCCGCTTTGTCCTTCCTAAAGATTTGTGGTTGCGAGGCTTATGTGAAACATTTGGTTTCGACTAAGCTCGAACCAAGATCTGAGATATGCACCTTCGTGTGGTATCCCAAAGCAACAAGGGGATACTATTTCTACAATCCCAGTGAGAACATGGTGTTCGTCGCTTGGGGTGGGGTCTTTATGGAAAAGAAGTTTTGTTTCAAAAGACGTCATTGGGAGGACTGTGCATCTCGAAGAAATTCAGGATGGTACAGATCTGTCTAAACCAATTGGCAACCCAGTAGAAAGGAGCCAGAGATTGTCGTAGAGTAAGAACCAATTCCTGTTACAATTCCGGAAGGTCCAAGGCGATTTGAAAGGATCAATCTTCCACCTCCAAGATATGATATCCGGAGGTGACAATGAAGTCATGGTGGATCACGATGATCCAGCCACCTTTCAGGAAGTCGTGGATGGGCCCAACTCCGAGTTATGGCTGGGAGCCATGAGGGAGGAAATGCAATCCATGTCAGACAACCGAGTCTGGGAACCGGTTGATCCCATCAATGGTTTGAGGACCATAGGATGCAAATGGATCTTCAAGGTGAAGATGGACATGGACGGCAACCCTCTGACCTACAAAGCTCAACTGGTGGCGAAAGGTTATAGGCAGATCCAATGGATTGACTATGAGGAAACCTTCTCCTTAGTGGCTATGGTCAAAATCGATCCAAATTCTTCTTGACATAACTGCGTATCATAATTACGAGATATGACAAGTGGATGTCAAAACCGCTTTCCTAAATGGAAATTTGACTGAGTACGTTTGTATGTCTCGGCCCAAAGGTTTTGACGATCCGAAGAATAAAGGAAAGATTTATAAGTTGTTGAAATCCATTTATGGATTGAAACGAACTTCTCGGAGTTGGATCCTTCGTTTTGATGAAGCTGTAATTGGATTTGGCTTAATCAAGAACGAGGATGAATCTTGCGTTTATAAGAAGGCTAGTGGGAGCAATATTACCTTTCTGGTTCTCATTGAAAACGACATCCCAACCTTGCACGAGACTAAAGCTTGGTTGAGGAAGTGTTTTTCAATAAAGGACTTAGGCGATGCTTCTCATATCTTAAGGATTAAGATATGTAGAGATCGCACCAAGAGGGTCTTGGATTTAAGTCAGGGAACCTATGTGAACAAGGCATTGAGTAGGTTCTTAATGCTCGATTCAAAGAAAGGACTCTTACCCACTAGTCATGGCATTCATCTCAGCAAGACTCAGTGTCCTAAGACACCTGATGAGCTGAAAAGGATGATGAGAATCCTATGCGCCTGGGGGAAGGATCGATCATATATGCCATGACATGTATGAGACTAGACGTCTCGTAAGCCTTATGTTGTACCAGTAGACATCATTCTAACCCGGGGGAAAGATGATGCTGAACTAGTCGTCGAAGGATGAGTAGACGCTAGTTTTCCAAGACAAATCCAGATGACTTTAGAAGTCAATCAGGATATGTGTTTACGCTGAATGGCAGAGCTTTAGCTGGGAAAGCGTATAGCAAGATACCATTGCCGAATCTACGACAGAGGCCAAGTACATGGATGCTGCAGAGGCAGCTAAGGAGGCTATGTGGATTTGGAAATTCATGGCAGGGCTGGGTGTAATTAAAAACCCATCCAACCCGGTGAATCCATCTTGCGACAACACAAGGGCCATTGCGCAAGCTAAAAGCCTAGATCGTATAACAAATCCAAACATGTACTGCGGCGTATCCACCTCATCAGATAAATACTGAACTAAGGTGAAGTGAAGATAACCGATATTGCAACAGATGATAACATAGCCAACCCTTTGACTAAGGCAGTGTCACTGCCTGAACATGTTAGACATGTAAAGTCGATGGGGACATATTGGAGTTTAGATTGGAACTAGGGCAAGTGGGAGATTGTTAGTCTTAGTGCCCGTAGTTCAATCCTAAATGTCCAAATGTATATATCATCGTTAGCAATAAAATTAAAGCGGCTTTATATTACTTATGTGTTGGAGTAATATATCGATGTGTGCTCTGATCTATGCCCACCATGCGAATAGAACCATAGATCGAGATAGATCACACTCGATGGGTCCCTAGTCAACAAAGCTTCACTAGAAGCGACTAGTATGAAAGATGGCTCTTTATGGCTTACGTTCTGTTAGTCATTGGAATGGGATTCCGGAGTCTGATCATAGATATCATGTGGGACATGATATTGGACGACCCGCCCTGAATATGTGCCATAGATTAAGTCATGAACATATTCAGTGTTGTAGCTTGTCATGTATCCTTAGACCAAGGAGTCTTTGTGATCGCTATGTAGTGAACAACTGAGTTTGACCTGAGCCTAACGTTGTCCGTAACAGGGCTTCCATAACGGCCAGGATTGGCTTGGGGACGGGCTACATGAGTGACACGAAAGACGGCTAAGGGATTTATCCCTCATACTAAGGTATGGGAAAGATATCGGTTCTCGGCCTCTTGATCGAGAGTGACTGGAAGAATAGCATGGCCATGCACATGATACTGGGTATCATATCTTCAGTCATCTCACATATCAAGGAACGGTGATTGAGAATAATAAGGATGACGGCTCTATGCCTTATCTCAATCAGGATATCGGAGATAAAAGGATAATGACAGGGACGACGGAAAGGTTAGAATTGACAGGGTCGATTCGTTATGTAGTGTCAGGCAATACTAAAGTCTCGTTAGTTGCCACTTAAATAGGATCAAGTAAAATGGGATTTTACGTTGATCTATTGACATGCATAAACCTAAGGGTCACACCGGAGGATGAAACTCATTGACACATTTATGGAGAATGGCCAAAAGGGAGTTGTCTCGGGACATGACCAAAACTGGGTTTTGGGTCATGTGCCCGTAAGTGAATAGGACTTTACGGATCGAGACAAGGCTTGGAGTCTTGGGATTGATCGCGTCGGATAATGTTGGACATTTCCGGTAAGGAAGGCTTGGAGGCGATGAGCGAATCACGGGACCTCGTTGGAAATGGCCACGGGCCATGTTCCAAGAGGCCCATGAAAGGCCCATGCAACCAAGGCCCATGGAACTAATTAATCAAGTCTTGATTAATTAGTACTAAGCAAGCAAGACAAGGATTAAGGTGTTGGTGATTCACCACCTAACCCAATCTTGTCTTGCCATACTTTGTCCTATTTACACCTTACTTGACACCATACTTGTCCCATGCCTTTAGTTGGACAAGTATGGGTTTTGTTATGTTGAAGTCATCATTTTTCAACATAACAAACACTAGACAAGAATAGGAAACACATTTTCTCTCCCTCTTCCATGGCCATTTCGGGTTTGGCTAGTTTCCTCCTCCATTTTTGTGTTCTTGAGTCCTCAAAGAGAAGAACTACGTGGCTTTGATTCCCATGTGGATACGTAGGCGTCTTGGAGACTCAAGCCAATCATTCGTTAACCGGTGTTCTTGTTTTGGTAAGAACTAGTGCTGAATTTTTCTCTTGTTAATCCATTCTTTGTTAGTTGTTTCATGGTTTTAATTGTCTCTTGGTTTTCATTGATTTTCCGCTGCGAGTTGGTTCATCTCCAACCCTACCTAGAGACCCAACACGAAGATCATGACTCAAAGTCGTCAATATGATTTCGTCCACATACAACAATAGAAACGCAATATCAGGGCCACGACGATATATAAATAAGGAATGATCAGATTGACTGTGAGTAAAGCCAATAGTGGAAACAAAATCCGTAAATCGTTGATACCAGTCCCAGGGAGCTTGCTTGAGACTATAAAGCGAACGTTTCAGCAAAAAACATGATCAGGATGAGTTTTGCAGCGAAACCTAATAGGCTGATGCATGTAGATTGTCTCTTGGAGATTTCCATGAAGAAAGGCGTTCTTGACATCCAACTGATGAATAGGCCATGATTGAGATATGACAAGACTAAGAACAGTCCGAATAGTAGCCAACTTCACGACCGGGCTAAAAGTTTCTTCACAATCAACTCCAACCTGCAGAGAGCGACCATCACCTACAAGACAAGCTTTATAACGCTCAAAAGAACGTCAGAACACCTTTTATGACAAAAAACCCACATACACATAATCACATTAGTTTTAGGAGGACGAGGAACTAATTCTGAGGTCTTATTTTTAATTAAAGGATCAAACTCGTCAAGCATTGCTAGTTTCCAGTGGGGATCAGCTAAGGCGAGTTTGGGATTTTTCGGGATATGAGATGGGTCAAGAGAGGTATGAAGATTAAAAAGGGTTCTAGGTTTGACAATACCCGCTCGACCTCTTGTGGTCATGGGATGAATTGGACGAGGTGGTGGAACTGCTAGAGCCGAGGAGAATGGTGGTGTGGAGTGGTGTGGTGTGGGTGAAGATGGGCCGTTTCCTGAAGAGGCAGACTCAGGTAGGCTAGGCGAGGTAGAAACTAGAGAGCCGACCTGGTTGGTTGAGTGGGCCTTGACAGATGGGCTGGCCTGGTTGGGAGTTGGAACCACGACACATGGGTTGGAAGCATCGGCTTGTTGGTCAGTCAAGGAAAGACGAAGCAAGGTTGACAATGGAGCATCCAAGAACGAATAATAATCCCGTGATGGGTTAGACAAAGAAGAGAAGGAGAATACCGTTTCATCAAAAATAACATGTCTACAAGTAATGATCTTTTTATGTTGAAGATCAAAGCATTTATACCCTCGGTGTTGTGCCAGAAATCCGAGAAAGACACATGGTGTTGAGCGAGATTGTAACTTGTGAATTGTAGTGGAGGGAAAGAGTGGGTAACAAAGACAACCAAACACATGAAGATGAGAATAAGCCGGAGTTCGATGATAAAGAAACTGAGTTGGAGAAGAAAAAATTAGTATATGTTGTGCAAATAAGTAAACATATGAAGAAAGTGATGCCAAAAAGGAGGTAGAGATGCATGAACCAGTAAAGTACGAACCAAATTATTTATAGCTCGGATTTTATGCTCAACACGACCATTTTGAGATGAGGTGTGGACACGAGAAACGAAAAACCATCCATGTAGATATAGAAAATCGATGAAATGATGAGTTATCGAACTCTTTTCCGTTATCACATTGAAAACTTTTAATGGAGCAACCAAATTGAGTTTTAACAAATGCATTAAACATAGTGAAAACAGAGAATACATCAGATTTAGCACCCAAGGGAAAAGTCTATAAAATTTTTGTGTAATCATCAGCAGGAGGAACTGAAACCTGCCGCCTTGAGAGTTGAGCCGTGTAATCATCAATAGGAGGAGCTGAGACTTGAGGTCAATACGCCCAAGGGGGAGGAGATGAGTTGTGTCCACTGCTAGGAAGTGAATGAGAGGGCTGAGACCTGCCACCTCGAGAATTGGAGCGACCACGGCCTCGCCGGCTCCGGGAGCCACGACCAGCATGATCAACTGGAGGAGCTTTGGGCCCGGTTGATGAATCAGAACCCGTGACTAAAAGAGCAGTGGCCGAAGATAAGGCTCCTGATGATGCCTGCTTGAGCTTCCTTGTTTCCTCCATGATTAAACGGGACCTCGCATCATAAAATGGTGGTAAAGGATTGCACTACTGTATGAGAGTTGCAATACCGTCATAAGCATCAGATAAGTCTGTTACAAGATAGAGAACAAGGCGATTATTGGAGATCAGAGCTCCAACATTAGAAAGCTGATCAGAAAAAGATTTAAGTTCTTGGCAATAAGCTGAGACATTTGAAAAATCTTCCAAACGTGTAGCAGAAAATTGATGTTCGAGATAAACAGCACGAGAGTGCTTATTGTCTTGAAAAATGTTACTCAGGGTGAACCAAGCACGAGAAGCCGTCATATCAGACTCTATAATCGTTTGCAAAGGGGAAATAATGCCGTAAATCCATTGAAGTACAACAACATCTAAACGATACCAGAGAGCAGGAGATACCGAACCTGAGGCACCAAATGATGCTGATGCAATTAATTCAAGAGGAGAAACTGTAGACTCAGCAGCACTTACGTCTTTGCCTGAGCTAGAATCTGAAGCCTTGCCCAAACCTGAACCTTTGCCAGAACCAGACCAGGAGCTTTGCCCGAGCCCGAGCCATCAGTAGGAACGTCCTTGCCTAACACCAGATCGGTGAGTGTGGCTTCAGAAGAGAAGGACTCAGTTGGAGATGCAAGGGCCACGGTCATATGTGCAGCAACAACATCGGGATCATACAACGACGGTGCAGAGAGAGACGTCGGAGGTAGGATATGATACAACACGTCATATACACGACAATGTATTTTGAAAAGTTAAGACCACGTTGCATATTTCCCCTTTTCCATATGCATAGTAACATGAATAGCACTACGGATATTGGAGATGAGAAGCGCTGGATGAAGTTTCTATTCAGCCATTGTCGACGCCAGTTGTAGAGAAGGTAAGCGCAGAAAAAGAAATCGCGCAGAGAAGAAAAATAGAATAGGAACAGAATCGGGATTAAGGCGACAAAAGAAAGAGGAAAAATAGGTTTTAGATTGTAATCAAAGCTCTGATACCATGTTGGAATATGTTGCTTGCTATTCTCATTGATGTCAAGTGGTTAAATACAACTTAATCTTGTTTTGAATACAAGATATACATCATTTGAATACAAATTACAAATCAGATAATATCACATCTAACAATGAGTATCATTTATTTTTGCTCTTTCTCTTATGAAAAACTTTGAAACTCCTTTAGCTTTTCGATCTACCGTTTTCATTACGGTATTTTTTTTGGATCATCCCCCCTTTCGTAGTTATCAATTATGGAACCATAATAAATACGTCCATCAACATTTACCACCTTCTGCCTCCTATCTTGCCGCCCTATCATGAGTCGTTTGGTAAGGAAGGGGAATATAGATCCTTCCGTGGAAAGAATCCACAAACAATACCAAATATCGGCACAAACAATACACGTTGCTGTAGCATTATAAACGTTATTGTTATTCTTGCTCCCGTCAGGATAAATTTGACCCCTTATCTTGTATCCGCCTACATATATGATATATTTTAAGAAGTGTGCATCCTTATTAGAAACGGAGTCTGGAGAAAGAGTAGAAAAAGCTATTTCACTATATTTCTGGCCAGGAGCATGCCTATGACAGGAATATTTTTTTACCGGGACGATAGCTCTAAAAAGGTAGATTACCTATCCTTTCTTTCATCTCGGGCGAAATACGATTTGGGGGGGGGGGGGCTCATTCGAACCCCTCGGGTAAAATAAGAACAACTCCCACATTTAAGGCCCCCCTTTTACCATTACCAAGAACTTGTTTCAATCACATATCATAAGGAATTCGAACAACTGCTTCAAATACAATATCGTTTGTGGAACCTCAATATCCACATGCTTATTAGCTAAATGAAAATCCGCACTCCCCCATGAAATGATATGCAACCAGCCTAGGGAACGACCTATTAAGATGGATTCTCGTCGACTACCACCAAGTAAGTTTACTAGAACCATTGAGGAGATGGGTAAGCCGGTTCTTTGACGGTTTCCGTCAGAGAAACCGAAGAAGGAAGGCCCCCGAGGAACTAATAGGATGAGACCGATGGTTGATACCCCATCACAGAGCCCTCATAAGGCGCCGACACCCAAGCTCGGGCCTGATAAAGGCCAGGACACCACGCATTGGGAGGGACTCATGGGATCACGACCACACCCCAAACAAGAATGCTGGCCCCGATATGGCGACTTATATCCTTGGACGATGGTCCACCATTATGAACGGATCATCCCCGATCCACTATTCGCTGACCTTTTTGAACAAGGCTCTCACCGACTTCTGATGGGCTGTGAAATCTTGTTGAGGCTTCGTGTTGCGGTGGACGTATACATCTCAGGGAAGGATCTAGGGTAGCCCATAACAAAACCACATGCTCCAGACCGACGAACCGATTCGCCAACGATGAACCACTGTGGCAAGCACCGTGACCGTCCTAACTAGGTCTGACCGCCATATGAGCCAGGACGACTCCCACGCTCCTACCCACCGGGTGTTGGACCCACATTGGGATGTTTCGCCTCAGGACTCAAATGATTCAAGAACTTATGTTCTAGGCAGCTCGTATTCCACGAACGCAGACAACACTAAAGAAGCCAACCCAAATGAAGAAACAACGGTGCATGTTGGAATGCCTCGCATGTCACCATGAATCGCATCGAGAATCTTGGGGTGTCACTGAGGAGACACACCCCGATCGACATGAATCATCCCTATGCTGATCTCCATTCTCCTTCTTTCCCTAGCATACTCCTTGACCAACTATCCCGTCGCAACAGATCCGGTCAAGTCGAGACGGGGAATGAATTAAGATTATACAACGTCTAGCATAGATGGAATCTCCCTAACCTCTCCCTGGTATACACTAGGCTTTTAGTTATATGACTAGTGTTTCAAATGTCATCGAAACTATACCTCATCCTTTCCAATCATTTCCATTCATGTACTCTGACCCTTTTGCATTAATAATTTATTCTGTTGGCTAAAAAAAACTAAGTATCATTTCAAAAATATAAAAAATATCTCTAGCGTTATGTCACTCTCTCCTTCTTCCTTTTGTAGGGTTTCATATTACCGCCGCTAACATTCCTTTTTAGGACATCGTCCCGTCCATCACCTCCGCTAGTGCAACAATCCCCTCCATCCTCTTTGATACCTGATGGAGTATGGAACTCCTTAGATTCAAGGCCTCGAAACCATCAATTCCCTTTGTCTCGGTGGTTCCCCCAAAGCAAACAGTGGATTAAAACCAGGAGGAGCTGGAGTTCGCTCCCTAGTTGGGTTCTCATTCCTTGGCTGGATCGCGTCCCTCTGGTTGTCAACCTGGTCATCCTCATTATTCAAGTCATGACTCGATCCAGAGTGACGACTCATAGCTTTCTTTCCTTCACATTTCACAATCCTCGCGTTCCTCTCGATCTCTTGAATATATGTAGACACAAAACTCGGAGAGAGGTGAGATCACAATTGCATAAATAGATTAAATAAAAAAAATAAAAAATGCAATAGTCTTAACACGAATTATAAATATATCAGAGTTGCCTTAGTTTCTCCTCGGCAACGGCGCCATTAACTTGACACCTTGAGAATTAACTCTCAGAATGGCACGACAAGCGTACTGGTCGTCAAGTAGTAATCAAGCTTTAGTTTGAGTTATCGTATCCAAGGCAACAATCAGAAGAGCACTTTAATTAACTAATTCGTTCTCAAGCTATTCCTATACCGATGGTTGGTTTTGTTTTATAAAATGTAACACTTTCATGCAATCAATATAAGTAATTAGAGAATAAAACACAATATCACACGTGGGTAGTAAACCAGGGTTTTAAGGTGATCTAGGACGTTAGCGGGGTTCAAATGTGATAAACAACTTAACGGGATTCAATATACATTTGCAACTAATACTATTCTAAGGGCAATAAGAATTCTCTCAATGTAGTCTTAACCATCTCTCGATCATATTAGGACCCTAATACACTCAGTCCACATAATTATCTCTAATCTAGGTGTAGAACAGTATATAGCATTACCATGTATTAATTCCTCTAACTTTCGGATTCTACCCCTACAGTTATTGCACTCGTGTCAGTCTAATCATATTCTAGTCTATATTGAAACCTGAACTATCTAATTCCTATTTTCTCCCACTAACCTCATATATCAATTGTTGGTTAACACGATTGAATCCATTATCACGTGATCAAGGCGACAAAGCATTATGAATGGAATTAGATAAATAATAGACTAGATATCAGTTTGACAATTGTATAACCGAAACAAATTAAATCAGTTCATCACATCGTTCCCGTAGTCCTAGATCATGAGAGGTTTAGTTCATGGCGATGAAATGCGAACACAAAGAAATGATAAAACCATTGAAATTGATATTAATCGATAAAAGTAATAAAAATGTCATAGTTGAATTAAAACTACGAAGAACCTTCGATAATATTGTCATATTTCTCCTTTGATCTTCAAGCTCTCTCCTAAAATCTCCAAAAGCTCTTTCCAAAGTGTGGTTTCTCTATGAAAATCGTGGCCGACCTTCAATTCTGACCTAATTTCTATTTATACCCTCTTAAAACTAAGGACAAAATAGGAAACTGACATGAGATAACTGACAGAATCGCGCCAGTGCACGTCCCACACACGTCGTACGCTTTACGTACGTCACGCACGTCGGCCGCATGTCGTGCGACGATCAAAAGCTCAAATTTCCATCCTTCTCTGTCTGTTTTGCACGCCGTGCGCCACTGAAAATCAGGCCTTTTGCCTCCTTTTGCTATGCTTTCGTACCGAATTTCCCGATTCCTCTAAATATCGACCAACTGCACAAAACAAGAGAAATACCCATCAAAACACATCATCTTAAGAATGAAAAGCTCAAGCGTGTGGGCTAAAACATTTCAAATAGGTGTATTTTACGTTCACATCAATTCCCCCACTAGTCTTGTGCGGGTCGACCTTGTCGGCATCATTAGCAATCGGTTCGTCCATGGTGACACCAAATCACCCTCTGTCGATCTATCTCCCTCCCCGATGCAACGACCACCATCCAACTATGGTCCGTCTAGAGCAATAGGGACCGTGGGCTCGCCAATTGGACGCCGCACTGCTCCCAAGCCGGATCCGTCGTCACCCCCACACCTGCGAGCCGATCATGGCAGTATGATATCTCCTTCCCCCCTGTGCGACTAGAATGACCCGCAGGTACTGTCGCTCGGAAGAATCTTGGTGGGTCCTCCACTGGGTGCCCATTACTGCCCCTCTAAACTGGAAAAAAAGGACTATGAAATGCTCCCCCGGAGAGGAGAGTGGGACGCGCGCGAGGCTCGCACGACAGCCTCGTTGGTTTCCATGAGGCCACTAAGATACTACGAGGTGTCCTAAAGGAATCACACACCGGCCCTTAGGGGTCGAAAACCATCCAACCCTGGTATCCTCCTTCCCGCAAGTAACTCCTTGCCAGCTTGTCAAGATACCACAAGCCTGACTGAGTCGAGACGGGGAAAGTCATCTGGATCTCACGTGCCGCTCACTACAAGCAATACAAAACCACCCCTTACATATTACTTGGATTATCCAACCAATTGTTATAGGATCGATGCTTCAAATGTCAACAAAGCTATGTCTTGTCCTTTTTCTATACTTTCGGTATTTTCACTTATGTATGACAACTTCTGAATTATCAGAAGTGTTTTATCATTAATAAAATGATCGTACTTATGCTAAAATAATTTGAAAAGTCATGTTAAAAAGTATAATCTATATCTCATAGTGATATGTATCTCATATATTTGGAATAAAGTAATTCATTTTTTTTAAATAAATGATTGAAACAACGTATGTACCACCCCTAACCCGACCTTGATCTTGCCTTGGTTTCGTCCCGTCTAGATGTCATTGTGCCCCACCCCGTATGGACCTTTTTGAAAGACCAGACCATTAAAGCTTCGATTTTCATTTCCAAATTGTCATAATAACAACCATTTTCGAAATCCGAGGAAAGAAAAATCAAAACTCAAAAACAAAAGAATATCAACAGAAAAACAATAAGGAAATGTAATATCAATCCATGCTTCATCTAATCAAAAAACAGTCACAAGTCTTAAGTTACAAAAACAAACAACTTCGTCTTGTAGAGCAGAATTAACAATTAAACATTCATACCTTGTAGATTTTCTTTGAACATTCATTCACATGAAAGCAATGGACAATGAGCTTTACTACAACAAACAACAACAACTTCAGCATAATTTTCACAAAATCTAATTCAAACAACATGTTAAACATTAACGGTAGTTGGTATGCCAGTTACTGTAAAAAAATACGAATTTACATGTTAAACATTAACGATAAACAATATACCCACCACTATTCAAAACCTATTGTATACAACAACAAAATATGAACACCAACAATTCTTCTATGTTAATAATAATGTATTTTTATACTCAACATAACAAATTTAAACCCAAAAAGAAAGTTGAAATGATATTAGTGATATAACTCCTCATCATTTCCAAGTAGGGATGAAAATGGGGTGGGGATCTCGCGCCCCACCCAGCGTCCCCGCCCCACGTTGACCCTGCCTCGTTCTCGTCCCTCGAGGAATAGGGATTCCCTGCCCCATTATTTCCCTGTGGGGGACATAGATTTTCCTCCCCGAAAAATGCACATGTTAACATCATTACATTCTCAATCCATAATTTTAAACGACATGCATATAAACAAAATATTAACTCCCGAAGAGATCCCTAAACTACATAATATCTAATCAAATACTTAGAAAGTAAAATATTGAGAAAAAAAACAAAATATTGCTTTGACATGTAGATCATCCATATTTTAATGAATGCATAAATATGCATATGCTAGGAAACACCTAAAGCGTTTCGACTTAGTACCCGAATGATCAATCGATCTTTAAATCCTAAATAGAATCTTATTTGTCTTAGACAAATAAATGAAAATATATTTAGTCATGAATATCATGTCTAAATTTGAGAAATTTTCTAGTGTGCTAGCCAGATGCAACTAAAAAACAACTAACCAATCAAGAATAGAATCGATCCCCACATTGCATACTCCCCAAAAAATATATTTTAAGAAGACAATTCTCAGTTTTTAGTGTTTTTGGTTGCATCCCATCAGCTTGTTTAGAAATTCGTTTATAATCATGAACACCAAAAGAGTTATGAGACCGACGTCAATCAGAATCATGTAGTGGAAATGCTGCAGGTGTTTCATTGAAATTTTGGCAATGCTAGTTTGTGGTAAAACTACTATACAAGATGATATGAGTCGACTTTACAAGAAATCAACATTACTCAGCTAGTCTTTAAGGGGAGCGATAGTTAGGGGGATCTGTGCATCATACTCTTTTTCCTTTGTTAGGTTTTGTCTTACGTGATTTTTCTGAAAAAAGGTTTTTAATGAGACAACCCTAATGCACGTCCCTTCACCAATAGTAACTGAATAAAATATATTTTTAAGATGCATTCTTCTCAGCTAATCATCAAGAGGAGTAACAACTAGGGAAATGACAATCGCTTGCTGCACTCTTTTTCCCTTGTTCAGGTTTTGTCCCATTGGATTTTCTTGAAAAGGTTTTTAACGAGGTAGTCAACATATATTTACGATTTTTGGGGTCCAAAGGGGAGTGTTCTAAATCGTATTGTGTCCCTCACCATCTATCTTTATCCAAGACAAGGCGTGGATAAAAGACTTTCTTACCAATCAAGATAGTTGTGGTAAGTATGCCTACCACATGTGGATTCATCTTGTAAAATAAATATGTTATAAGCTTTATACTTAGTCTATATATAGGTGCTGTTTTCTTTAGGGGTGTAACCAGATCGAATAACTAGTATGAATCCATTTAGTTATCCAGTCCGGATGACTGAATTTTTTTCGAATTTTTGACCATCCGGATTCAGACCGGATACGAATTTTATTCGGAACGAGAAACTACAAACAAAAAATGTCAATTTTTTAAAAACCAGAATACGACCTCATTGAAAACTTGAATTAATCCAACAATATAGTTAGCCTAATAAAAGAATACAAGAGATCAAACTTGGAATATCAAAGCTTAAGAAGACGAAATGTTTTTATAAATGATTAACAGGGAGTTACTTTCTCTTCTGAGCAACGTGAGATTTTTTTTCTTTTCCATTAACATAGTTGATAGGGTACATATAAACTTGAAACAAGTAAAGAACAACACGATATTGTAACTCAATTAGTAAGGATACATCATTTCCCATTAGGTCGTGAGTTTGAATCTTAACATGCTACCATTTTATCCCCAATTTGTAGGTAAGAGATAACTCTCTCCAGTCACGCTCTCTCATATTCCATTGCTTTCTTAATGTAGTTGTATTATAAAAAAAAGAAATGTTCTATGATCCCATCCTTAGTTTACAATGTTAAAGAAAGTGTTTGTTCCTATTTCCAACTCTCGTCTTCAGGATTGGTTCTTCCTTTTGATTTCATGATTTTGTATTAGTTTGACAACAAACGGACCCTAAGGAAATCTCCTGAATAATTCCAAGGGAAAATTAGACACAACCTATCTTATTATTGTCTTTTTTTCACTTCACCCCTAACTATTTTTTTGACATTTAACCCCTTAATTTTTTTTTCACTTTAGACTAACTGTCACGCCCCAATTTCAGTAAGCCGAACTCGGGACGCGAACGTTTTAAAATAAAAAACACTTTTGAAACCATTTTTATAGATCACTTTAAAAGTACCCTTTGTTCAACAAAATAATAATTACAGTTCAAAACACGTCCCAACAAGTGGACAAAAGTACACGGTATCCGTCACTAGACTCAAAAGACAAAACCCGGACTCCGCTCCTAGCTCCACAAGCTTCGAGAGCTCACCTAGTCCGTCCCACGAACAGTACCTGTAGGAAAAGCAGCTAGGGGTGAGCGTTCGCTCACCACCACGGATAACAGACTGACTACGTCATAATTAGCAGACAATGCAAGTAACACCAACAACGACTCAACACCGGGGAACACCATCCCGAACCCAAGTACTCTGACTGAACAAACACCCACTGTTGCCTTCCCTGACAAACTCGACACCCTGACACGTAAGTAGACCCGACACAACCATTGACGACCTCTTCCAAGGACTCAAAAGAAAGTTACGCAACACAAAACAACATCACAAGGGATCACACCCAAACAAGATCACAAAGGATCGCACACCAAACAAGATCACAAAGGATCGCAAACCAGCTGCCAAGAACGCCCTCCCGGGACTCTAACTCGATCAGGCCAACCCAATAATGCTGCAACTTACCGGGACTCTAACCCGTAAGCCAGCCAAAGTATGCATGCAACTTACCGGGACTCTAACCCGTAAGCCAGCCAAAGTATGCTCACAAACCCAAACCACACACGCGCGGCCAGGACCCCTTTATTGGCGGGCGGGCCCCCTACCCCGTCTGAACATGCAGATGCGTGTGATCGTGGACCCCCGTTTCATGAAGCGGGCCCCCAACCTCAGGTAACCACAAACACAATCACAATCACAATCACAATCACAAGCAAGTTCAACAACCAGTAACAACACAGGTTCAACACTCACGGGCACTCATGGCCACCAAGACACTAACAGTAAAACTCGGACTCAACAGCCCCACAGGCACTCACGACCTCCCAAGACACACCAACCGTAAGACACGGACTCAACAGCCCCACAGGCACTCACGGCCTCCCAAGACACACCATAAAACACGCTTGCAACTTACCGAGACTCTAACTCGTAAGCCAGCTAAAGAAAGCTTGCAACCCCCTCGAGACTCTAACTCGGCCAGGCCAGTCAAAGACACTAACCTTAGTACACGGCTCTCAAGACCGCCCAAAACACCAAAGGTAAAGACACGGGTTCAACAACCCCACGGGCACTCATGGCCACCCAAAACTCAACAATAAAACACGCTTGCAACTTACCGAGACTCTAACTCGTAAGCCAGCTAAAGCACCAACAATAAAGTACGGGCTCTCATGGCCACCCAAACACGAATAATAACACGGGCTCTCATGGCCACCCAAGACTCAACAATAATAATACACGGGCTCTCAAGGCCACCCAAACTCATCAATAAATAACGCACAACAACCTCCGGCATATTCGATGCCTCCAACAGTCCTAAGATCGCTAGTTTCACAAACAACCTCCGGGCATGGTCATATGCCTCCAGTAATTCAATTATCGCTAAATTCTCTGCTCCTACGACACTACTAAGTGTCACATGCATTTCCAATAATCGCTACGTTCCCGTATCATGCAATTCTAATATTCGATAAACCTACTCAACCCACGACACCCCGGTGTCACATGCAATTCTACTATTAACTTTCCCTAGTCAGGGCCGAGATCCGGCTACTTTTCCCTACCTCGTGCGTGTTCTCCAAAAGCCAACCTACAAGCTCCGGCATGATCTCAGTCACTCGCCTAGCTTTCCTTTCCCTCGGTCTGCAGCACGATCTAAAAGAACACAATTTAAAACACTTTTTAAGTTCGCAGGCAAAAATTGAATTTAGAGAATTAGACGCCCAAACACAACCCCGACGATGTCGATCACTCCCAGACTTCCCAATTACTCGACATCAGTAATAATGGCCCCAGAAAGGCCCGATTCGTCCGGCTCGGCGAATTTGGTCAGGATCGGGAAAAACGTCCCTCGGGCTCCGAAAGTTTCCATTTTCGTTTCTACAATTTCTAATTATACCCACTCGTTCCAACGCAAATGGCGGAGTCAGTCTCCACATTCTCACGAATTACAAACCCTGATTCCCTGATTCTCAATACACGATCGATAAACCAAGACAAAAATAAATAAAATAACAGTAGTCTTTGTTTTATAGGATAACAAAAGTATCAAACAATTTACCTTCTGTTATGAACTTGATTATGCCGAAGCTTATCCACTAGTTAGACTTGCTAGCTTCTTCCTTAATCTCATGCTACTGTAACACACAAAGGGGCAATTAAATGCTCTGAGTTGCAACAATAAGGACCACCCAGTTGGTCATCTCTTTGGTAAAAAAGGTGCTGCGCCAACACTTACCCCAACCATGTTTTGCTCCCTCCTTGATTTCCGCAGCTCACAAGCACCAATTCCTTTTATCTCCTCTTAATTTCTCTCTGAGCCAAGGTGAACCTGTAAGCCAACCACGCGTTCTTCCTTGTCAATTTCACCGAATCACCTTTGATTGATCCTTAATCAATTGGTGAAGACCCATAAAAAAAGAAACCCAAAAGGATAGAAAGGATCAAGCCCTTGCTTCTTGGGTTACGCTGCCACCACTCCTTGTACCAGACTTGGAACCAAAAGAAAATGGGGAATCGCTCTTCAAAACGCACCAAGCTCACCTCCCTTTCCTTTGTTCTCTGTCCCTTGCAAATTTCCCTTTTTTTTTTAATAATGGTCGAACCAATCCCCATCCTCTCATCTTTATCTCTATTCAACAAAATACCTAACACCACCACAAATGTAACATGTGGCAAGTGGGTCCCACCTCAAATTCGCGAAATTCAGCCGTTTTGGGCCCCGAACGGGCACTTTTTCCAAGAAATTACGAAACTTTACGGGCTACAAGGAAACGGCTCAACTAAGACCGCTGCGAGGACGACTAAGCTTTTTGGATCCCAAACGGTCCTCGAATGGACCAAAACGTCGCTCGGTTGACTTTTCCAGCGAAAAGTCAACATTTCCCAAATTGATCAGAAAGTTGCCCTGAGTCCCCCGGAACTCACTTTGGTCGATATCGGGGTCAACTTAAGTCCGGTATGACCCTCGGGGTCAGATGTCCGAAAATTTTAAATTTTCCTGTTTTTCGCAGGTTTGACTGGCGTTGACCGGAAGTGGTTATTACACTAACGCTATTAACTTTTCATCCAATGGATTTAAAATGACCACAATACTCCTCATTAAACATCAAAATTTTAAAAGCATGCCATTGGTTCTATAAAACCTAAAAGCTATGAAATGTCCATGTTAACCTTCACTCACTTTCTAATTTTCGAAATATACCAATATTATATTGTAATATCTTTTTCTATATTTTCAGATTATTTATTTATTCATTTACAATCCTTTTATTTTTCATTAATAATTATTTTATTTAGATATAATTCCACCTCAATACTCTAAATCTTTCATAATTAATTTAGAATACCCTAATTATTTTTTGTGTCACCTCAGTACCCTAAACTTTCATTATTTAATTTAGAGTACCCTAAATATTTTTTGTGTCACTTCATTACCCTAAACTTTCATTAATTCCATTTTAGTACTCACCGTTAACTTCACCTTAAATTTGGTTGTTAGTGAAGAGTGTTATGGTCATTTTGCTTGTTTTGGATGAAAAATCAGATGTAAAGTTAACAATGAGTACTAAAATGGAATTAATGAAAGTTTAGGGTACTGAGGTGATACAAAAAAGATTTAGGATACTATAAATGAATTAATGAAAATTTTCCTCAATCTAACCAACCCTAAATCCCCAAATATGAATCAAACATCAGAGAACAAATCTTAAACTTCAAATTGAGAGGTGGACTAGTTCATGGTCGGACCTCCATGGCCGAGCTTCACCCTCTTGCTTCTTTTTCTCCAGTTTCGTTCGTGATCTGTCCAACCCGAGCTCATTTAAGTTTCTCATGCTCATTTTCGAGCCTAATGGGTCGCTGTTGACTTGCTCTTCTCGCGGTCGATTTCGACTTCGGAGGACCAAGAGCTCCATGGAGAACAAAAGGAGATGAGGTGTTGTGATAGAAGCTTTGTGAAGAGAGGAGAGGCACGAAGAGGAGGTGTACAACTGTGAGAGGAAACAATTATGTTTAGTTTAGGGTTATATAAGTAAGGATAATTTATGTATTTGTAGAATATATAACAACACGTGTCGCTTATCAAAAAAAATAACAACACGTGTCTTGCACATGCTTGTTTTCGTTTAAAGTAAAAATAAAATAAAAATTAAGATGATTTAATGTCAAAAATAATAGTTAAAAAGGTGATGTGAAAAAAGACAGTAACAAAATAAGATAAGTGTAATTTTCTTCAATTCCAAAAACAGCCATCCCCTAAATTTGTGCAATTATCTTGGAAGAAAACGTGGAGTCCGTCAAAGATATTGAGCTCGGGCCATTAGCATTTTTTGTCAGGTCGACCTCTAATATAGATAGGCTTGATTTGTGAAGTCGACCACGTTGGCGATCCCGTCCTGTCACATTCACATTCACAGGATCGATGAAGCAATTTTGATTTTCTGTAAATATTTACCGTTGAAAACCAATCCTAGTCCCAAATATTTATAGTGCCCATCCCCTTCTAATCTGCATCTTTACAACAAGCCCTAATCTCCCTCTCCAATTTGCCCTCTCTTCCTCTTCTTCCAGACCTCTTCATCTTCGTCTCATATCTTGTCGCTGATTCTATTGAGTTTCGATTCATGTTATGATTTTACAGACTCTTGCTGTTGAAATTGTGGTTTAATGGCTCGTACCAAGCAAACCGCTCTCAAATCCACCGGAGGAAAGGCACCCAAGAAGCAGCTCGCCACAAAGGTCTTTTTCTTAGGGTTTCGTCTTCTCTTATCGAAAAACTCCAACATTAAGATTTGGGTTGTATTTTTCAATTCCAGTTTTGTGATATTTCATATAAAAATGGTAGGCTACTAGGAAATCGGCCCCTACTATCGGTGGAGTGAAGAAGCCCCATCGCCATCGTCCCAAAACTATCGCGCTTCGGTAATGGCTTTTGAAACATAATGTTTTGTTAAGTTACAACAATTTGACCCTAATTGTGGAGTGGGTGTTGTGTTGGATTAAACAGTGAGATCCGTATATACCAAAAGAGTAGGGAGCTTCTCATCCGCAAGCTACCATTCCAGCGTCATGTTCGAGAGATTGCTCAATACTTCAAGGTACTCAAGTCTGCTATGCTCTTACTATAGGTTCAATAGAATGTATGTGTCATGCTGTTCTGGCACTCTAGGAAGCTACTGAGGCTTATCTGGTGGGTCTGTTTGAGGACACCGATTTGTGCGCCATTCACTCCAAGAGGGTCACCATCATGCCCAAGGATATTCAGCTTGCCCGTAGAATTCGAGCTTAACTCTCTCGATATATTTAAGGACCATAACCTTTTTGGTCTACTATCTTGTAATTGCATCAAACCTTGTTGTTTCAGTATAACTGAATAAACGGATGCTCAACAGTTTTTAATCTCATTGGAAATTGTTGTCTATACCCAAACTCTGTTATCTTTACTATTTGTTAACTATGGTCGAAAGTGATGTGTGGTTGGTTCTTTTTTGTTTTTTGATGAAAATTCAAATGTCATTACTAGGAATCCGAAGCCAGCCCAAGAATGGGTAAATTAACGGAATGACCTCCAAATGTTAAAATGTTTTGCACCATCACCTTCATATTTTCTTCTTTATATATGCTTTTTTCTTTTGAATATTTTTAAGGTCCAAAACCACAAAATTTTGTTAGACCCTCTATTGAACCACCTCAACTCTTTCTCCTTTTCTACAAACAGGATCCAAAATTCTTCATGTCTTTCTTTCCTTTCTGTCTCTATAGTTCAGCTCTGATTTTTTATTTCTCCAATTTAGCTGAGCACCCTCAACTTGATCGTTTCCATTGTCCTTGTCGTCTCTCACGCCGTCTGAATGTCCCCGTAGTCGTCGTCTCAAGCTTCTCACCCAACCATAAACAAAACAACAATTTTTTTTCTTCTGAGGTATGTATTAGAGCTCATTCCGATCAATTTCCATGTGGAAACATTGATAGGGGTTGGGTTTAGAGGTTTAAGTTGCATAATTGTTGTAAATAGGTTAATTTTCGATCACTGACTAGTTAGAGGTCTCGATCGTTCGATAGTGTTTGTGTCTATCGAGATCTAAGAAATCCGAGGAACAAGGTCTCAATTAAGACTATCATTAGAGGAGCTGATGTATGAGATTTAGTCATTTGAGAGATGTGTTGCAGACGATCGTCCAAGTTTGTTCCTTTTGGAGGTCTTTGTTAATCTCGATCGACCATATCGTGTTTGGTCGTTTGAGATTTACGCTTGGGCTTCATCTAGTCGTTCGACCAGAGTATGTTGTGATCGAGACCTTCCATTTGAGGTTCTTTTGTTCTTTTATAATGTTTTTTATTTCTTGTGTAAGTCAATTGAGCTTCTTCTTCTCGAGCTTCTTTTGTAACTCAATTTAAATGTCAAGAACCAAAGGAATGAGTTATACACCCAATGAAGAACAAGTTCCAAGTGACAACCAATTATCTCAATTAGAATAAGAAGAAACAGAAGTTAAAGAACATCATTCAGTTCAATGTTTGAACAACCAACCACTTTCATTAGTAGAAGAAGAAGATGAAGAACATGTTATCGTTGAAAATCAAAACTTCAAAGCGTATGACGCCCATGAAACTTAGAACACCTAGCCATTTGAAGTAGAACATACAAAGGTTGAACAACATGAAGTTGAACAAGAACATCCACCTCTAGTAGTAGAAGACATGCAGAGGTTGAATGTCACGCCCCAATTTCAGTAAACCGAACTCGGGACGCGAACATTTAAAATCATAAAACATTTGAAACCTGTTTTGAATAAACACTTTAAAATCTCCATTTAGTTAATCAAAATAATATTTACAACTCAAAAACGTCCCAACAAATGGACAAGGTACATGGTATCCGTCACTGGACTCAAAAGATAAAACCCGGACTCCGCTCCTAGCTCCACAAGCTTCGAGAGCTCACCTAGTCCGTCTTGTGATCAGTACCTGTAGGAAAAGCAGCTAGGGGTGAGCTTTCGCTCACCACCATGGATAACAGACTGACTACGGCATAATTAGCAGACAATGCCGGTAACACCAACAACAAACTCAACATCGGGGATCGCTATCCCCAACTCAAGTACTCCGACTGACCCACACCCACAGTTACTTTCCTCAACCGACTCAACACTCGAACACGTAAAGTAGACCCGACTCAACGATTGACGACCTCCTCCAAAGACACGACAACAACCACGCAACACCCAAGATCACAAAGGATCGCACACCAAACAAGATCACAAAGGATCGCACGCCAGCTGCTCAGTAACCTCCCTCACTCACGCGCTTTGCCGAACCACTCAGGCCAGGCGGTCGACCTGTCTCAGTAACCTCCCTCACTCACGCGCTTTGCCGAACCACTCAGGCCAGGCGGTCGACCTGTCTCAGTAACCTCCCTCACTCACGCGCTTTGCTGAACCACTCAGGCCAGGCGGTCGACCTATCTCAGTAACCTCTCTCACTCACGCGCTTCCCCGACACAAAGTTGGGCCAGGCGGTCGACCTGTCTCAGTAACCTCTCTCACTCAGGTAACCACAATCACAATCACAAGCAAGTTCAACAAACAGCAACAACACATGTTCAACACTCCACAGGCACTCATGGCCACACAAGACACCAACAATAAAACACGGACTCAACGACCCCACGGGCACTCACGGCCTCCCAAGACACACCAACAGTAACTCACGGGCTCAACAACCCCACAGGCACTCACGGCCTCCCAAGACACACCAACAGTAACTCAGGGGCTCAACAACCCCACATGCACTCACGGCTTCCCAAGACACACCAACAGTAACTCACGGGCTCAACAACCCCACAGGCACTCACGGCCTCCCAAGACACACCAACAATAAAGACACGGGTTCAACAACCCCACGGGCACTCATGGCCACCCAAGACACACCAATAATAAAGACACGGGTTCAACAACCCCACGGGCACTCATGGCCACCCAAGACACAAAAATACACAATCAACCTCCGGCATAACCAATGCCTCCAACAGTCCTAATATCAACAGTTTCACAATCAACCTCCGGGCATGGTCATATGCCTCCAGTAATTCTAACATCGATAAGTTCTCTGCTCCTACGACACTACTAAGCGTCACATGCTTTTCTAATATTCGCTACGTTCCCGTATCATGCCTTTCTAATATTCGATAAACCTACTTAACCCACGACACCCCGGTGTCACATGCAATTCCACTATTAACTTTCCCTAGTCAGGGCCGAGATCCGGCTACTTTTCCCTACCTCGTGCGTGTTCTCCAAAAGCTAACCAACAAGCCCCGGTGTGATCTCGGTCACTCGCCTAGCTTCCCTTTCCCTCGGTATGCAGCACGAGCTAAAAGAATACAATTTTAAGGCACTTTTAAACACGCAGGAAAAAACTGAAATTCAATAAACTCGACGCCCGAATGTAACCCCGACAATGTCGATCACTCCCAAACTTCTCAATTACTCGACACTGTCGATATTGGACCCGGAAAGGCCCGATTCGCCCGACATGGCGAATCTGCCCGGGTTTTGGAAACGCCCTTCCGGGGCTCCGAAAATTCCCGTTTTCGTTTCTACGGTCTTAGAATAATTCAAGGGTTCCTAGGCACTCGACGGAATCAAATTCCGACTTCCGAGTCATTTAATTAGCATTTAAAGTTTCTAAACCCGTCAATTACAACTTTCACAATTTAATTCCAAATTTCGATCCGGTTGTAGATTAATTACTTGGGGAACGTTCTAAACTCCCTGAACACGAAAACCCGAGCATGTGGGCCCCACACGGCCACAATAGGAAAATTTCCTTTTCGCCCTAAAACGTTCCTAACGAACCTCAAACCTCAACCATTCATCTTTAAACCAATCTTAAACAAAACCCAACCTTAATCAAACCGTTTAAACTCAAACCCTAAATTTCAAACGTACTAAAACGAAAATCGGTTAGATGCTCACCGTAGAGAATGACGGTGTGAACTCGATTCTTCTATCTTTGAGACGATCCAACGGCTAGATGAACGAGAAACGTCACAACTTCCCCAACCTCTTCTCTTTTTCTCTCTTCCTTCTCTTTTCTTTTCTCTCTCTAAAAACACCCCTTTTTGTCTTTTTTGATTGAAATGGCCGAACACCCCTTATTGCTTCCCTTTTGTTTTGTTTCGAAAAGTAATAAAATAATACTTAAAATGCAAACTAACCCTCAAGTAGTCATGTCTTGTTTTGTCCAACAAACCTAACACCACCACATTGGTGACATGTGGCAAGTGGGTCCCATCCCTTTTTGGAAAATATCTTCTAGATATTTTCCAATCAGATTCGCGAAATTCGGACGTTTCGGGCCCCGAACGGGCACTTTTTCCAAGAAATTACGAAACTTCACGGACTACAAGGAAACGACTCAACTAAGACCGCTGTGACGACGGCTAAGCTTTTTGGATCCCAAACGGTCCTCGAATGGACCAAAACGTCGCTCGGTTGACTTTTCCAACGAAAAGTCAACATTTCCCAAATTGATCAGAAAGTTGCCCTGAGTCCCCCGGAACTCACTTTGGTCAATATCAGAGTCAACTTAAGTCAGGTATGACCCTCAGGGTCAAATTTAGGTTCAATCAAGTGTTTGTTGAATTTTTTTAAATTTTCCTGTTTTTCGCAGATTTGATTGGCGTTGACCGGGAGTGGTTATTACATTGAAGAACATGAAGTTGAACAAGAACAACCATCTCTAGTAATAAGAAGTAGAGGTTGAAGAAAGTGCTACCTTCTCAAATATTCCAATTGCTCTCACTCCACCAGCTCCTCAAACATTGACTTATATTATTTGAGTGAATATTTCTCGACCTCGATCAAGTTTTTTTTCGAAAATCTCTTGATGTAATAGCACTCAGGAAACGTTGTAGTTGTAACGAAAATCTGTGTCCTTTCTTTTGATCCTTGCCTTAACCATCTTTTGACTTTCAGGCCAAACTTGAATAGAGGGTTCTAAATCTTGAGGAATTTGGAAACGGGAAAACAAATATCAAGGGGCAAAGCTTGGTTCACTAAGGAGATGGCCTAAAAATCGTTGTTATCCATTGGAAGAATACTTAAAATAGAATTAATATATGAAGATCTGATTCTAGAAAGACGTGTTTTGGTATGAGTATGTGGTATGTGAGTGTGTGGAGGAGGTATCTATAATAGATAACTAAGGTACAAAATCTGATTTTCAATTTTTATTTGAATAGGGACACATGTTAACATAAATTCCTATTCCTATAAGCATTACATGTGTTAGTCTATTTCTTAATTTTGTTGGTTTCTCTCCAGTATAAAGAAATCTCCCAATTTATATTAATCATTTATAAGAATATCAATAATAGATTTATATTTTAAAAATTCAATATGGTATCAGAGCCTTAAGTTTAGTTCTTTTTTTCCTCTGTTACAAAAGTTCTTCCGACATGGAATAGTCTTGATCCTCCCATCTCTGGACAACTTGGCCGAGCACATCTTTTCGCGCAACCTAACCCCGAAAACGGTCCACCCCACACGTGCCACTGTTAGTCTTAGTGCCCGTAGTTCAATCCTAAATGTCCAAATGTATATATCATCGTTAGCAATAAAATTAAAGCGGCTTTATACTACTTATGTGTTGGAGTAATATATCGATGTGTGCTCTGATCTATGCCCACCATGCGAATAGAACCATAGATCGAGATAGATCACACTCGATGGGTCCCTAGTCAACAAAGCTTCACTAGAAGCGACTAGTATGAAAGATGGCTCTTTATGGCTTACGTTCTGTTAGTCATTGGAATGGGATTCCGGAGTCTGATCATAGATATCATGTGGGACATGATATTGGACGACCCGCCCTGAATATGTGCCATAGATTAAGTCATGAACATATTCAGTGTTGTAGCTTGTTATGTATCCTTAGACCAAGGAGTCTTTGTGATCGCTATGTAGTCAACAACTGAGTTTGACCTGAGCCTAACGTTGTCCGTAACAGGGCTTCCATAACGGCCAGGATTGGCTTGGGGACGGGCTACATGAGTGACACGAAAGACGGCTAAGGGATTTATCCCTCGTACTAAGGTATGGGAAAGATATCGGTTCTCGGCCGCTTGATCGAGAGTGACTGGAAGAATAGCATGGCCATGCACATGATACTGGGTATCATATCTTCAGTCATCTCACATATCAAGGAACAGTGATTGAGAATAATAAGGATGACGGCTTTATGCCTTATCTCAATCAGGATATCGGAGATAAAAGGATAATGACAGGGACGACGGAAAGGTTAGAATCGACAGGGTCGATTCGTTATGTAGTGTCAGGCAATACTAAAGTCTCGTTAGTTGCCACTTAAATAGGATCAAGTAAAATGAGATTTTACGTTGATCTATTGACATGCATAAACCTAAGGGTCACACCGGAGGATGAAACTCATTGACACATTTATGGAGAATGGCCAAAAGGGAGTTGTCTCGGGACATGACCAAAACTGGGTTTTGGGTCATGTGCCCGTAAGTGAATAGGACTTTATGGATCGAGACAAGGCTTGGAGTCTTGGGATTGATCGCGTCGGATAATGTTGGACATTTCCGGTATGGAAGGCATGGAGGCGATGAGCGAATCACGGGACCTCGTTGGAAATGGCCACGGGCCATGTTCCAAGAGGCCCATGAAAGGCCCATGCAACCAAGGCCCATGGAACTAATTAATCAAGTTTTGATTAATTAGTACTAAGTAAGCAAGACAAGGATTAAGGTGTTGGTGATTCACCACCTAACCCAATCTTGTCTTGCCATACTTTGTCCTATTTACACCTTACTTGACACCATACTTGTCCCATGCCTTTAGTTGGACAAGTATGAGTTTTGTTATGTTTAAGTCATCTTTTTTCAACATAACAAACACAAGACAAGAATAGGAAACACATTTTCTCTCCCTCTTCCATGGCCATTTCGGGTTTGGCTAGTTTCCTCCTCCATTTTTGTGTTCTTGAGTCCTCAAAGAGAAGAACTACGTGGCTTTGATTCCCATGTGGATACGTAGGCGTCTTGGAGACTCAAGCCAATCATTCGTTAACCGGTGTTCTTGTTTTGGTAAGAGATAGTGCTGAATTTTTCTCTTGTGAATCCATTCTTTGTTAGTTGTTTCATGGTTTTAATCGTCTCTTGGTTTTTATTGATTTTCCGCTGTGAGTTGGTTCATCTCCAACCCTACCTCGAGACCCAACAGTGGTATCAGAGACTGGTTACCTTCGGGATTCACAAGACGGTGTTCAAAGTTTCGGTTTTGCTTGAAAGTTTCGTTTTTTGGCATGTTGTTTTGCTAAATTGTTTGATAACATGTTTTAAATTCTTGTTCATGGATTTAATGCATGTAAACTGAATTTTTGAAAATTATTTCAAATCTGGAAATTTTGAAAAAAAAAAATTGATTTTTCGGGTCTCGGGAACGGGACTCTCGGGGAGCCGAAATCGGGACCGAACGGGGCTCCGTTGGACGGAGCTAGGCCAAGCATGACCATTGGATGGTTGATATGCCAAGGCTAAACCGTTTTGTTAGTTATGAAGAGTTTGGAACCGTCATGACGAACTCGAAGATCAAATGTTCAAAAGTTTCATTTTTGAACGGTTTCGATAAACCGAGCATCAAAAAATTTCGAAACTTGGCTATTAATTAAAACCGGAAAATCACATGATGTTTGATAACATGCTTGTTTGATAACACGATGTGTGATGTGATGTTGGCATGGTGTACATAATAGCCCCGAGCTCGATTTAATTATGTATCGCTTTTCACGGCCTGCGAGCCGTTAGAGTTAGCGTGTAATTATTATTTGAAGGTGTGATCGTCGAACCACTTGTTTGTAATATTTATTTATTCCCGACCTGCGAGTCGTGTATTAAATTGTAATATTTTACTCAAGACGAAGAAAGGGTGAAAAGGTCATTTGGTGGCTTTTCGGGTGTTGGCATCGGCTTGGAGTCGGTGGAGCTCAAGAAGCTAGTGGGAGTTAGTTTAGGGGGCTATTATGTGCACATTTATCGCTTTATGCTTGGTTTAGTTTATGCATGATTAATTCTATGTGTTTTAGAATTGCATGCTTAACTTTATTTACCGAGCATATCACCTCACATGCAAAGATAAAATTGGAATTTTAATCCTTGTGTGTGAACCCTTAGAACCGTCATTGCATTGGATGTAGTTGACGGGTTCAAAGGAAGAATTACATTGGATGTAATTTGAGGCATCATTGCATTTGGAATGTAGTTGATGTGCTCATCGCATCTAGGATGTGCCAAAGTTTTGAACACAACTGGACAAGTAAAATCGGGTCATGTCCGATACCTCCCAATCATCAACACCTTACTACCTCCCCGTCCTATGGGTGTCGTGCGCATTAGCGGAGCATCCATGGGGAAGCGGGGTAGTAGGTTTGGACGACATATGTGGGTGTCGTGCGCATTAGCGGAGCACCTACATAGTGACGAGCCATAGTTGAAAATTGGTGGACCCGACTACGATTCTCAGCATGAGGTTGAGCTAGGGTAACAGATAGGGTAAGTCGTGTACATAAGTACATACCCTAGCCAGGAGTCACATTGGATGTGATTGGATGGAGTCCTACCTACATAGCTCGATTAAGTGGTGAGCATTAGTTCAGCTTAATCGAGTGAATCAAGGATCTTGGTTTCAGATTCTAAAGGTTTAGAATCGATTGTTGGTGTTTAAGCTTGATCTTCATAAAATTTATTCAGTTTACTGATTGAATTTTATCTGTTGTAGATCAAATGGAAAATTCAGCGAATATTAATAGTTTGTCATTAAAAACCATTCTTGACAGGGTCAAGCTAAATGGGACAAACTATTTGGACTGGTACAGAATTTTGAGGATAGTCCTCAAGTCTGAACGCAAAGAATATGTCCTTGACAAGGCTGTCTCTAAGACCATATCAGAGTTACATGAAGTGTCATTAATTGCTGAGAAGAATATATCAGGGATCTGGGATCCAAGGATATTCTGATGGTCAACAAGGGAATTGGAAGTGGCAAGGGCGGGGCCCATGCGCACTTGGCAGGAAAGATGAGACACATGAGAATGTCTGCTTCTACTGCCAATAACCTGGTCATTGGAACCGGGATTACAGGAAGTTCACGGCTGATCTGAAGAAGGGCAGTGGGACTGCGCCTTCATCAAATAGCGTGGATGATCTGAAGAAGGGCAGTAAGACTGCACCTTCATCAGGAAACCTGGATGATCTAAGGAAGGACGGTGGGACCGTGCCTTCATCCGGTATTAACTCTATAGAGCTACATCTCTCTACTTCCAAAGATTCATGGGTATTAGATACCAGGACTGAATCTCACACATGCACTTATATATGGTGGCTGAAAGTAGGAGAGGTTTGGAAAGCACGAAGTGGACCTCAGAGTTGTGGCAACTGCTGTAGGATCCATGAGTCTTGCTTTTCCAAGAGGCCTTGTCTTAGTACTGTATAATGTATATTGCATACCTACTTTTAGTAGGAATATTATATCTGTATCCGTGTTTGACAAGGAAGGATATAATGTTAATATTGGAAATTGAGTTTTCAATGTTCTATGCAATGATATGTTTTATACCAGTACTGACTTGGTTGGAGGATTGTACATATTAGATATGGGTAACAATGCCTCAAGTTCTATATATTCCGTTAATACCAAGAGGTCTAAATCCAACGATTTAAACCTAACTCTGTTAAGGCACTGTCATTTAGGTCGCATAAACAAGAAGCACCTATCAGCATTTCAGAAGTGCGGACTTTCAGGTTCATTCGAATTCCATTCGATCGATAGGTGCAAGGTTTGTTTGATGGGAAAAATGACTAAAGTGCCCTTTTATCGATCGCGATGAAAGGGCGGGTGAATTATTGGGGCTGATACACTCGAATGTGTGTAGACCAATAAGTTCACTTGCCAGGAGGGGTTTTAACTACTTTATCACATTTACTGATGATTACAGTAAATATGGTTATGTCTATTCGCTGAGACATAAGTCTGAAGCTTTTGATAAATTCAAAGAGTTTAAGACTAAAGTAGAAAACCAGCTCGACAAAGGTATTAAGGCACTTCGATTGGATTGAGGTGGAAAATACTTGACCACAGAGTTATTAGATCATCTAAAAGAGAATGGGATCCTTTTGGAATGGACTCCTCCTGGGACACTGTAGATGAAAGGTGTAGCCAAACGGAGAAATCGGACATTGTTAGACAATGGTCCGTTCCATTATTAGTTGGACTGATCTCCCAATCTCTTTCTAGGATTATGCTCTAGAGACGACCGCATTCATAGTGAATCGGGCTTCGACGAAGGGTGTGGAAGGGACACCATTTTAAAATGATATGGGATGATGCCCGCTTTGTCCTTCCTAAAGATTTGTGGTTGCGAGGCTTATGTGAAACATTTGGTTTCGACTAAGCTCGAACCAAGATCTGAGATATGCACCTTCGTGTGGTATCCCAAAGCAACAAGGGGATACTACTTCTACAATCCCAGTGAGAACATGGTGTTCATCGCATGGGGTGGGGTCTTTATGGAAAAGGAGTTTTGTTTCCAAAGACGTCATTGAGAGGACTGTGCATCTCTAAGAAATTCAGGATGGTACAGATCTGTCTAAACCAATTGGCAACCTAGTAGAAAGAAGCCAGAGATTGTCGTAGAGTAAGAACCAATTCCTGTTACAATTCCGGAAGGTCCAAGGCGATTTGAAAGGATCAATCTTCCTCCTCCAAGATATGGTATCCAGAGGTGAAAATGAAGTCATGGTGGATCACGATGATCCAGCCACCTTTCAGGAAGTCGTGGATGTGCCCAACTCCGAGTTATGGCTGGGAGCCATGAGGGAGGAAATGCAATCCATGTCGGACAACCGAGTCTGGGAACCGGTTGATCCCATCAATGGTTTGAGGACCATCGGATGCAAATGGATCTTCAAGGTGAAGATGGACATGGACGGCAAACCTCTGACCTACAAAGCTCAACTGGTGGCGAAAGGTTATAGGCATGGATTGACTATGAGGAAACCTTCTCCTTAGTGGCTATGGTCAAAATCGATCCAAATTCTTCTTGACATAACTGCGTATCATAATTACGAGATATGGAAAGTGGATGTCAAAACCGCTTTCCTAAATGGAAATTTGACTGAGTACGTTTGTATGTCTCGGCCCAAAGGTTTTGACGATCCGAAGAATAAAGGAAAGATTTATAAGTTGTTGAAATCCATTTATGGATTGAAACGAACTTCTCGGAGTTGGATCCTTCGTTTTGATGAAGCTGTAATTGGATTTGGCTTAATCAAGAGCGAGGATGAATCTTGCGTTTATAAGAAGGCTAGTGGGAGCAAGATTACCTTTCTGGTTCTCATTGAAAACGACATCCCAACCTTGCACGAGACTAAAGCTTGGTTGAGGAAGTGTTTTTCAATAAAGGACTTAGGCGATGCTTCTTATATCTTAAGGATTAAGATATGTAGAGATCGCACCAAGAGGGTCTTGGATTTAAGTCAGGGAACCTATGTGAACAAGGCATTGAGTAGGTTCTTAATGCTCGATTCAAAGAAAGGACTCTTACACACTAGTCATGGCATTCATCTCAGCAAGACTCAGTGTCCTAAGACACCTGATGAGCTGAAAAGGATTATGAAAATCCCATGCGCTTGGGGGCAGGATCGATCATATATGCCATGACATGTATGAGACCAGACGTCTCGTAAGCCTTATGTTGTACCAGTAGACATGATTCTAACCCGGGGGAAAGATGATGCTGAACTAGTCGTCGAAGGATGAGTAGACGCTAGTTTTCCAAGACAAATCCAGATGACTTTAGAAGTCAATCAGGATATGTGTTTACGCTGAATGGAAGAGCTTTAGCTGGGACAGCGTAAAGCAAGATATCATTGCCGAATCTACGACAGAGGCCAAGTACATGGATGCTGCAGAGGCAGCTAAGGAGGCTATGTGGATTTGGAAATTCATGGCAGGGCTGAGTGTAATTAAAAACCCATCCAGCCCGGTGAATCCATCTTGCGACAACACAAGGGCCATTGCGCAAGCTAAAAGCCTAGATCGTATAACAAATCCAAACATGTACTGCGGCGTATCCACCTCATCAGATAAATACTGAACTGAGGTGAAGTGAAGATAACCGATATTGCAACAGATGATAACATAGCCAACCATTTGACTAAGGCAGTGTCACTGCCTGAACATGTTAGACATGTAAAGTCGATGGGGACATATTGGAGTTTAGATTGGAACTAGGGCAAGTGGGAGATTGTTAGTCTTAGTGCCCGTAGTTCAATCCTAAATGTCCAAATGTATATATCATCGTTAGCAATAAAATTAAAGCGGCTTTATACTACTTATGTGTTGGAGTAATATATTGATGTGTGCTCTGATCTATGCCCACCATGCGAATAGCACCATAGATCGAGATAGATCACACTCGATGGGTCCCTAGTCAACAAAGCTTCACTAGAAGCGACTAGTATGAAAGATGGCTCTTTATGGCTTACGTTCTGTTAGTCATTGGAATGAGATTCCGGAGTCTGATCATAGATATCATGTGGGACATGATATTGGACGACCCGCCCTGAATATGTGCCATAGATTAAGTCATGAACATATTCAATGTTGTAGCTTGTTATGTATCCTTAGACCAAGGAGTCTTTGTGATCGCTATGTAGTCAACAACTGAGTTTGACCTGAGCCTAACGTTGTCCGTAACAGGGCTTCCATAACGGCCAGGATTGGCTTGGGGACGGGCTACATGAGTGACACGAAAGACGGCTAAGGGATTCATCCCTCGTACTAAGGTATGGGAAAGATATCGGTTCTCGGCCGCTTGATCGAGAGTGACTGGAAGAATAGCATGGCCATGCACATGATACTGGGTATCATATCTTCAGTCATCTCACATATCAAGGAACGGTGATTGAGAATAATAAGGATGACGGCTTTATGCCTTATCTCAATCAGGATATCGGAGATAAAAGGATAATGACAGGGACGACGGAAAGGTTAGAATCGACAGGGTCGATTCGTTATGTAGTGTCAGGCAATACTAAAGTCTCGTTAGTTGCCACTTAAATAGGATCAAGTAAAATGGGATTTTACGTTGATCTATTGACATGCATAAACCTAAGGGTCACACCGGAGGATGAAACTCATTGACACATTTATGGAGAATGGCCAAAAGGGAGTTGTCTCGGGACATGACCAAAACTGGGTTTTGGGTCATGTGCCCGTAAGTGAATAGGACTTTATGGATCGAGACAAGGCTTGGAGTCTTGGGATTGATCGCGTCGGATAATGTTGGACATTTCCGGTATGGAAGGCATGGAGGCGATGAGCGAATCACGGGAACTCGTTGGAAATGGCCACGGGCCATGTTCCAAGAGGCCCATGAAAGGCTCATGCAACCAAGACCCATGGAACTAATTAATCAAGTCTTGATTAATTAGTACTAAGTAAGCAAGACAAGGATTAAGGTGTTGGTGATTCACCCCCTAACCCAATCTTGTCTTGCCATACTTTGTCCTATTTACACCTTACTTGACACCATACTTGTCCCATGCCTTTAGTTGGACAAGTATGAGTTTTGTTATGTTTAAGTCATCTTTTTTCAACATAACAAAGACAAGACAAGAATAGGAAACACATTTTCTCTCCCTCTTCCATGGCCATTTCGGGTTTGGCTAGTTTCCTCCTCCATTTTTGTGTTCTTGAGTCCTCAAAGAGAAGAACTACGTGGCTTTGATTCCCATGTGGATACGTAGGCGTCTTGGAGACTCAAGCCAATCATTCGTTAACCGGTGTTCTTGTTTTGGTAAGAGATAGTGCTGAATTTTTCTCTTGTGAATCCATTCTTTGTTAGTTGTTTCATGGTTTTAATCGTCTCTTGGTTTTTATTGATTTTCCGCTGTGAGTTGGTTCATCTCCAACCCTACCTCGAGACCCAACAGCCACCCCTTCGTGCTCACAAGCGTTACCATTTTCTTTGATACACACGGTTCCATCAGTCATTCATTATTTCCTTGGCACCATACGGACCAGAAGACGCCGGTCTAAAAAACCCTTAAAGGTCATCTTTTTAGGACACTCACGCATTGCCGCTGCTTGACCACCATGCACCGTCGCTTCCAGATTGTCTTTAGGTTTCATGTTTCCCGCTTATTTTGATCTCCTCCTGCTAGTATATGTCAGATCTCCAAGCTAGTACGTTCTATTCGTTTGTTACTCCTCCGATTACTACAATAGAGAAATTCGATGGTAGGTCCAATTAAACATCATGAGATGGTTGTATTGAATTGTGGTTTATGCGCCAAGGGTTCGAAGATCATCTCACTAAGTGTAGTGATGATATTGGTAAAGATAAACGGGATCAATAAAAAAAAGTTGATATCTTACTAATCAATATATTTTAGCAATCAATTGATCTAAAATTATATATTTTTTTATCGGCAATATTTTTTTTTGATTGAAACCTCTTGCAGGGTGAAAGAGGAGAAATACACAAGTCTCACTACAGACTTCAAAAGCCCTAGAAGGACACAACAATCATCATCGGGCAAGACTAACAAAGGAAACAGACCACAAACTCCAGCAAACAAGCCGAGGAAGAACTTGAAATCAGCAACACAAGGAACACCAGAACAAGCAAACCCACGCAGGGGTGCAAATAAGGGTAGACAGACCCACGAGCATGGCGCTCGAAATACAACCACGAGTCTGGCACTCGGAATACAACCACGAGCATGGCACTCGGAATACTACCACGAGCATGGCGCTCGAAATAAAGCCAGGAGCTTGGCGCTTAGAAGAGAACCCGAGCATGGCGCTCAGAACCACGAGCATGTCGCTCAGAAAACCAAAACCACGAGCTTGGTGCTCAGACAACAACACAGACAAGCCAGCCAGAGAGAAAGGAGAAAAGAGAAGAAACCCGTACTGACTCAGCAGATGATCAACAGAACATGCACTCATGCCCGGTCCTCTTTTCGAAACCGGCCAACACAGAGAAACGCCAATGGAGGAGAGGACCCAATATTTCTACCGAGCATGAGGCGGGTCCCACAGCCAGTCACCAACTGCAGCAAGAGACGCACAGAGATGAAGAAGTCCCCGGGTGGGTGAGGCACCAAAAGCATCTAGAGTAGCTCAGCAACGTTCCACTGCCGATATGCTGAAGAAACGCGTCCCACGACCTGAGCAATGACCAGACACCTCCAAAGACTCGAGAGAAAGTTCCATCGAAGCCGCTTGTCAAAACCACATGAGATAGTTGCATCTATAAAGCTTGTTGTATACGTGCTTAAAAATGGAACAAACCTAAAGCCTTATATGTACAAGGGTTTCTAGTTCTATCATAAAATAATATATTAACCAATGTATTATTTCCATACAATTTTTCGTCAAACAGAAATTTATTACAATTCTGTTCTAATAAATACATAATTTAACAGAATAAAAAGATCCATCCCACGTACATAGTATTGTACATGTAAAACCAAGGAAGCGCGTATAGTCCATCGTTTTAAGCCTATGCACATTAAAAAGATGGTTATCTTGTTGTTAAAGAAGAGAAATATTAATCTTATTACACACGCTTATTTAATTTAATTTTATCATAGATGGACCCAAATGCCCTCGTTCGGAATGTGTCACGCCCCAAATTCGGTTTTGACCGAACTCGAGACGTGAACTAGGAATAATAAATAATCAATAAAAATAAATTTAATAATGCAATCTCCGAGTAAAACATAATTCAAATCCAGAGTTATGAGTCAAACGCTCGTTCAAACAGAATAACGGAAGATAAAGTTTGATACAAAAGGGCAGTACATCTCTAATACATAAAATCGCCCGACTCCTCAAGGAGCTCCCGAGCCTTGAGACCACCTCTAGGTCTACTCATCAATGAAACCTGTACAAACAGTAATCACGAGGGGGGGGGGGGGGGGGGGGGGGGGGGGGGGTGAGCTTACGCTCAGTAGGAAAAAGTAGTAAAGTAAAAAGACCCCCCGCTTTGACAACAATTAACCGATTAGTACGATTATCCAAAAGACACCATAATTAGAGACCAACATAATTGCAACACTTAATAAGATAGTAACTCAAAGGAGATCAACGAGAGACAGCTTATTCACCAATAGAACAACTAAGGAGACACACGAGTACCGAACTGAAGATGATCAAAACCACAAGACTTAATCCACACACAAACCAACACATCATACCGGAATGCCCCTCGATTCCGAAGGGACACATATCATCGGGGCACCCGGAAATGTCCCTACAGGAGCACATAACATCGGGGCTCCCGGAAATGTCCCCGCGGGAACACATATCATCGGGGCAAACACATAATACAATATACCGGAATGCACCGTCGGTCTTCCCAGAACACACATCGGGGTAAACACAATATACCGGACTCGCACATCGGTCTTCCCGGAACACACATCGGGGTAACCACTATACCGGAAACGCACATCGGTCTTCCCGGAAACGCACATCGGGGTGAAACACAATGTAACCATATCGGACCGGCATACCCCCTCGGTCGAATATCATCCCGGAATTTCACCTCGGGGATAGTAAACCATAATGCACACGATACCAAACAAGCACACTACACCGAACTCATATTATCAACCAAGCTTACCGGCATGACTTACCAACCACGTCCCATCGGTCTATCATTCACCCGATTATATCATTAGGCACAATCATATCACATTCGACATTCACTCAATCAATCATATCACATTCAACCATTCACATCACAATCATCATAATTCATCTAGTTTAGTATGACTCTTATATTAACTAAAGAATAGAACGTGCATCAATATTTGAGACAATTGAACACATTCCAACACAACCACAATCAATCCTAAGGCTCGTCATGGCCATTCTACCAGCACGACAATTTCCCAATAATTGAAAGCGGTTAAACTAGTGAATCACATCCTATATGCATACTAAGACTCTTCCGGTTATTAACATAATTGAAGCGGTTATTCTAGTGAATCACATCCTTTATGCAAACTAGGACCTTTCCAGTTATTATTATCCTATAGGCATACTATTAGCATTCTTTAAATTAAGAGTGGAGTTTACTACTCTTCCCTACCTCGAAAACAACACACTCCTAGCAGCTGACGACCTGGCTAGCTTCCTCCTCGTCCTCTCACGCAGTCCAAAGGCTTCCTCCTCCGTCGAGCTCGGGCCCAAGGTCTTGGATCACAATTTAAAACTATAATTAAAGGCTAACCAAAGATGGTTTAAGAGTAAACATCTAAGTTAAAAACCCCAAACAAACGGTTCAAATAAATGTTCGAATTAGATGAAAACGCCCAAAAAGGGATCAAAACGGGTCTGCCACGGATCGGGTCACGGATCCGTGAGGCCACCCGTCACGGATGACGTCACAGAACCGTGACGTGTGCCATCACGGCCTCCGTCACAGAGCCGTGACTTCTCCTGTCACGTTACTCGTCACAGATTCGTGACGGGTTTGGGCAAACTCGCCCTTCTTCTTCTTGCAGTTCCGATTTCACGAAAACAACTCGAAAACATCCATTTTTAACCATCAAAAGCTTCCAAAACAGCTCCAAAAACATCAATAACTCAATACCCATCGTGAGTCTTCATCAAAACTCCATAAATCCAATTAAAAACCTCCATCTAACTCCCTTTTCTCTCCAAAAACAATCATCCAACATCAAACCTCAAAACCCACAACAAGTTCATGCTTTAAACACCAAACCCATCGATTTAATTCATCAAAAACGAATTTAGTTTAGAGCTTTACCTTAGAAATGGAGAGTAGAAGAAGAAAATGGAAGAATCAAAGCCTTTGATGAAGAAATGACCCCAAAGCTCCCCCTTTTCTCTCCTTTCTTCTTCTCCAAGCTTCAAGCTTCACTCTCTCTCTCTACCCTCTCTCCAAATTCGGCCTTAAAGACCTAGATTAGTTAAAGACCTAGATTAGTTAAAGACCATAGTGCCCTTTAGGTCCAATTCATCCAATTTGGCTTATGTGAGGGTAAATGGGTCTTTAGAGACCCATTTCTTCTCCTCCAAGCCACTAAGGACAAGTGTCCTAGTGGGGACCACTTAGCTCTTAGGAAAAAAATCCAGCAATTCCAATTTAATTCGTTTTAGTCGATAAAAAGTCTTCGTCTGACCCAATGTTGACTTTTCCACTATTACAGTCATTTGAAAGGAAACGGCCCAAGTAAGCTAACCGTAATGACGACTAAGATTTTTGGGCCCCAGAAAGGTCCCGAATGACTTCCGGAGTCATCGATTGACTTTTCCGGCATAAAGTCAACTTTCGCCAGACTTCGCCGGTTCGACTGGGATTGACAGGAGGAGGTTCTTACAATCTACCCCCTTAAAAAAAATTTCGTTCTCGAAATTAAAAGAAGGTACCCCAAGGGTCGATCAGGCTGGGGTACTTCGCGCGAACCTCATCCTCGCACTCCCATGTCGACTCAGGTCCTTGGTGCCGCCACTGCACCTTTACTAGTCGGACAATCTTTCCACGCAAGACCTTCTCCTGCGTATCCAAAATCCTGATTGGCTGCTCCTCATACGAAACATCATCGGCCACCTCGATGTCCGTCCACTTGATAACGTGGGAGGGGTTCGCGGTGTACTTCCGTAGTTGGGAGATGTGGAAGACATTGTGAACGTTTCCAAGCTGCGGTGGCAAAGCAAGGCGATAGGCAACGGCTCCAACTCTGCCCAAAACCTCAAAAGGTCCGATAAACCGTAGGGCCAACTTGCCTCCGCCGCGGTTGAACCGCAAGAGTCCCTTCTTCGGGCTCACCCTCAGAAACACATGATCACCAACTGTAAACTCAAGAGGTCGACATCGTCTATCCGCGTAACTCTTCTGTCGGCTCTACGCGGTCTTTAACCGCTCCCGAATCAACGCGACCTTCTTGGTCGTCTCTTGGCCAAGCTCCGGACCAAGTAGACTCTGGTCTCCTACCTCTGCCCAACACACGGGCGATCTGCACGGCCTACCATACAACGCCTCGAATGGTGCCATCCCGATACTGGCCTGGTAACTGTTGTTGTAGGAAAACTCAGCTAAAGGTAAATGATCCTCGGAAGTCTAACACACATGCTCGCAACATATCCTCTAAGATCTGTATAGTGCGCTCTGACTGACCGTCGGTCTGCGGATGATAAGCCGTACTGAGAAAGACCTCGGTCCCTAATGCTCTCGGCAAGCTCTCCCAAAATCTGGAGGTGAATCGAGGATCCCGGTCGGACACAACGGACACCGGAACCCCGTGAAGGCGGATGATCTCTCGAACGTACAACCGACTCAAGGTGTCAACCGTGTCAGTCATCCTCATGGCTACGAAGTATGCCGACTTGGTCAGTCGGTCGACCACTACCCAAACTGCATCGTGCCCTCTCGACGATCTCGGTAAGCCACTCACGAAGTCCATCGTGACGTGCTCCCACTTCCACTTTGCGATCGGAAATGGTGGCAATAAACCGGCGGGACGCTGATGCTCGGCCTTTACCTGCTGACAGGTGAGGCACTTCCAGACGAACTCTGCGACTGCTCTCCGCATCCCGCTCCACCAAAACTGCCGTCTGATGTCCCGATACATCTTGGTACCACCCGGGTGCACAGCAAGACGGGAGTGATGACACTCTCTCAACATAACGTCTCTACAACCCCGCGGCACAAACAACCCTCCTCGGTAACGTAGACCCTGATCGTTACCCTACTCCCAACCCTCGGCGTCAACACCGTGTGTAATCCTCTCCCGGATCTCTGCCGTCTCGACATCCTCGGCCTGTGCCTCCAGCACACGAGTAACTAGTGTGGGTTAAGCCACCAACGAACACATAGCTACGCCATCCGTGATCTCATCTAGGACAGGTCTGAACGAGCTCAACTCCTCCATCATGTCTCACTCTCGGACTGATATACTAGCAACGCAGTGAGTCGACTTCCTACTCAGGGAATCGGCGATGACGTTCGCCTTTCCCGGATGATAAAGTAGCTCGAAGTCGTACTCATCAAGTAGCTCCATCCACCGCCTCTTGCGCATGTTCAAGTCGCGCTGGGAGAAGATGTACTTGAGACTCTTGTGATCCGAGAACACCCGGAATCGCTCTCCATACAGATAGTGTCGCCAGCTCTTCAGAGCGAAGACGACTGCTGCCAACTCTAAGTCGTGAGTAGGGTAGTTGCGCTCATGTATCTTCAACTGTCTAGAGCCATAGGCAACTACCTTCCCGGACTGCATCAGCACACACCCAGTCCCTCACCGGACGCATCACAATACACATCATATCCGATCCTCCGCTTTGGTATGATCAACACGGGAGCGGTAGTCAAACGAGTCTTCAGCTCGGTAAAGGAATGCTCACACTCATCAGTCCGTAGGAACTCTTCTCCCTTGCGTGTCAGTGCGGTCATCGGCGCGTCCAGACGTGAGAAGTCCTGGACGAACTGTCGATAGTATCCTGCCAATCCCAGGAAGCTGCGGATCTCAAATACACTCTTGGGCCGTGCCCACTTCGAAACTGCGTCGATATTCGTTGGATCGACTAGGATACCCTCTTGTGACACGACATGCCCGAGGAACTTCACCTCGGCGAGCTAGAACTCCCACTTCTCCAGGTTGCCGTACAACTAGTGAGTGCGCAACAACGTCAAGACTGTCCTCAGGTGCTCCTCATGCGCCTCCTCACTCGAAGAATAAATCAGAATGTCGTCTACAAACAGCACGGCGAACTGGTCCAAGTACGGTCGGAAAATACCATTCATCAGGTCCCTGAACGCTGTAGGCGCTTCGTCAACCCGAACGACATCACTAGGAACTCGAAGTGTCTGTACCGAGTCCAGAATGCGGTCTTCGCCACATCTTCCTCCCGAACTCTCAACTGATAATACCCTGATCATAGATCAATCTTCTAGAAGCACTTCGCTCCTCTTAGCTGATTGAAGAAGTCATCGATCCTCGGCATCGGGTAGCGGTTCTTCACTGTAACCGGGTTCAACTTTCGGTAATCGATGCACATCCTCAGTGCTCCACCCTTCTTCTTCACGAAGAGGGCAGGTGCTCCCCACGATGAACCGCTCGGACAGATGAATCCATTCTCCTGAAGCTCCTCGAGTTGTCGCTTCAGCTCGACCAACTCGGCTGGTACAAACCGATACGGGGCCGTAGAGATTGGCGTCGTACCCGAGATCAAGTTGATCCTAAACTTCACCTCGCGTGCCGGCGGTAAACCTGACAGCTCCTCCGGAAAGACCTTCGGTAACTCACATACCACTCTCGGTAGCTCTCTACTCTGCACGGTCTCCGTCTCATCTCCCACGGTCAAAGCGGACATGAGTACTACGCTCCTACTGCCGAAGACACAAGTGACGATCGTATCGCCTGACACCACTGTCACCTATTGTCGATAGCAATCGATCGACGCTCGATATCTCACGAGCCAGTCCATCCCCAAGATCACGTCAAAAGCAGTCATGTCCAAAACAAGTAAATCACCGACAAAAGGACAATCAGCCACTCTAATCTCACATGCACGACATACTGTACTTAAGATCACATATCCCGTAACTGGGGTATCAAGACATAAGGGTCGACTCAACGTCTCTATCCGTAACCCCAAAGAATCAGCAAAAGTAGAGGAGATGAAAGAATGTGATGCCTCAGTATCCAATAAGAAAGACGCCCAGGAATTATAAAGCAAGCACGTACCCTGAGTAGTCTCATGACCGGAGTGGCGTCCCTCCGCTCGGGAGTAAGTGACAGCATACAGCCGGCCCTGCTGTGCCTGGGGTCCTCCCCTCGGGGGTGGTGGAAGAGTCATCTGCCGTGGAGCCCTCGGCTGATGCCTCTGTGCTGGTGCGCCCGCCGCTTGGCGTGGGGCTCTCGGAGTATATGTCTGACGCGGGCGGACAGATGGTGCTTGGCAAGGCTGCGCCTACTGAGGTCTCGGTGCTGGCGCTCCTCCAACCCGATCAGGACACGCAAAAGAGAGGTGTCTCGGCCGACCGCACTGGTAGCACGCCCTCTCACGACATGTGGTTGTTGGGTCTCGAGGTAGGGTTGGAGATGAACCAACTCGCAGCGGAAAATCAAGGAAAACCAAGAGACGATTAAAACCGTGAAACAACTAACAAAGAATTGATTCACAAGAGAAAAATTCAGCACTATTTCTTACCAAAACAAGAACACCGGTTAACGAATGATTGGCTTGAGTCTCCAAGACGCCTACGTATCCACATGTGAATCAAAGCCACATAGTTCTTCTCTTTGAGGACTCAAGAACACAAAAATGGAGGTGGGAGTTTGCCAAACCCGAAATTGCAAGGGAAGGGGGAGAGAAGTTGTGTTTCCTATTCTTGTCTTGTGTTTGTTATGTTGAAAAAAGATGACTTAAACATAACAAAACTCATACTTGTCCAACTAAAGGCATGGGACAAGTATGTTGTCAAGTAAGGTGTAAATAGGACAAAGTATGGCTAGACAAGATTGGGTTAGGAGGTGAATCACCAACACCTTAATCCTTGTCTTCCTTACTTAGTACTAATTAATCAAGACTTGATTAATTAGTTCCATGGGTCTTGGTTGCATGGGCCTTTCATGGGCCTCTTGGAACATGGCCCGTGGCTATTTCCAACGAGGTCCCGTGATTCGCTCATCGCCTCCAAGCCTTCCATACCGGAAATGTCCAACATTATCCGACGCGATCAATCCTAATACTCCAAGACTTGTCTTGATCCGTAAAGTCCTATTCACTTACGAGCACATGACCCAAAACCCAGTTTTGGTCATGTCCCGAGACAACTCCCTTTTGGCCATTCTCCATAAATGTGTCAATGAGTTTCACCCTCCGGTGTGACCCTTAGGTTTATGCATGCCAATAGATCAATGTAAAATCCCATTTTACTTGATCCTATTTAAGTGGCGACTAACGAGACTTTAGTATTGCCTGACACTGCATAACGAATCGACCCTGTTGATTCTAACCTTTCTGTCATCCCTGTCATTATCCTTTTATCTTCGATATCCTGATTGAGATAAGGCTTAGAGCCTGCATCGTTATTATTCTCAATCACTGTTCCTTGATATGTGAGATGACTGAAGATATGATACCCAGTATCATGTGCATGGCCATGCTATTCTTTCAGTCACTCTCGATCAAGCGGCCGAGAACCGATATCTTTCCCATACCTCAGTATGAGGGATAAATCCCTTAGCCGTCTTTCGTGTCACTCATGTAGCCCGTCCCCAAGCCAATCCTGGCCGTTATGGAAGTCCTGTTACGGACAACGTTAGGCTAAGGTCAAACTCAGTTGTTGACTACATAGCGATCACAAAGACTCCTTGGTCTAAGGATACATGACAAGCTACGACACCGAATATTTTTATGACTTAATATATGGCACATATTCAGGGCGGGTCGTCCAATATCAAGTCCCACATGATATCTAGGATTAGACTCCGGAATCCCATTCCAATGACTAAAATAACGTAATCCATAAAGAGCCATCTTTCATACTAGTCGCTTCTAGTGAAGCTTTGTTGACTAGGGACCCATCGAGTGTGATCTATCTCGATCTATGGTTCTATTCGCATGGTGGACATAGATCAGAGCACACATCGATATATTACCCCAACACATAAGTAATATAAAGCCGCTTTAATTTTATTGCTAACGATGATATATACATTTGGACATTTGGGATTGAACTACGGGCACTAAGACTAACAATCTCCCACTTGTCCTAGTTCCAATCTAAACTCCAATATGTCCCCATCGACTTTACATTTCTAACATGTTTAGGCAGTGACACTGCCTTAGTCAAAGGTTTGGCTATGTTATCATCTGTTGCAATATAGGTTATCTTCACTTCACCTCAGTTCCGTATTTCTCTGATGAGGTGGATACACCGTAGTACATGTTTGGATTTGTTATGCGATCTGGGCTTTTAGCTTGCGCAATGGCCCTTGTGTTGTCGCAAAATGGATTCACCGGGCTGGATTTGTTTTTAATTACACCCAACCCTGCCGTGAATTTCCAAATCCACATAGCCTCCTTAGCTGCCTCTGCAGCATCCATGTACTTGGCCTTTGTCGTAGATTCGGCAATGGTATCTTGCTTTACGCTCTCCAAGCTAAAGCTCTGCCATTCAGCGTAAACACATATCCTGACTGACTTCTAAAGTCATCTGGATTTGTCTTGGAAAACTAGCGTCTACTCATCCTTCGACGGCTAGTTCAACATCATCTTTCCCCCGGGTTAGACTGATGTCTACTGGTACAACATAAGGCTTACGAGACGTCCGGTCTCGTACATGTCATGGCATATATGATCGATCCTGCCCTAGGCGCATGGGATTCACATCATCATTTTCATCTCATCAGGTGTCTTAGGACACTGAGTCTTGCTGAGATGAAGGCCATGACTAGTAGGTAAGAGTCCTTTCTTTGAATCGAGCATTGAGAACCTACTCAATGCCTTGTTGACATAGGTTCCCTTACTTAAATCCAAGACCCTCTTGGTGTGATCTCTACATATCTTAATCCCTAAGATACATGAAGCATCGCCTAAGTCCTTTATTGAAAAAAACTTCCTCAACCAAGCTTTAGTTTCGTGCAAGGTTGAGATGTCGTTTTCAATGAGAACCAGAAAGGTAATCTTGCTCCCACTAGCCTTCTTATAAACGCAAGATTCATCCTCATTCTTGATTAAGCCAAATCCAATTACAGCTTCATCAAAACGAAGGATCCAACTCCGAGAAGTTCATTTCAATCCATAAATGGATTTCAACAACTTATAAATCTTTCCCTTATTCTTCGGATCGTCAAAACCTTTGAGCCGAGACATACAAACGTACTCAGTCAAATTTCCATTTAGGAAAGCGGTTTTGACATCCACTTGTCATATCTCGTAATTATGATACACAGTTATGTCAAGAAGAATTTTGGATCGATTTTGACCATAGCCACTAGGGAGAAGGTTTCCTCATAGTGAATCCATTGGATCTGCCTATAACCTTTTGCCACCCGTTGAGCTTTGTAGGTCAGAGGGTTGCCGTCCATGTCCATCTTCACCTTGAAGATCCATTTGCATCCGATGGTCCTCACACCATTGATGGGATCAACCAGTTCCCAAACTCGGTTGTCCGACATGGATTGCATTTCCTCCCTCATGGCTCCTAGCCATAACTCGGAGTCGGGCCCATCCACGACTTCCTGAAAGGTGGCTGGATCATCGTGATCCACCATGACTTCATTGTCACCTTCGGATACCATATCTTGGAGGTGGAAGATTGATCCTTTCAAATCGCTTTGGACCTTCCGGAATTGTAACAGGAATTGGTTCTTACTCTACGACAATCTCTGGCTCCTTTCTACTGGTTTGTTAATTGGTTTAGACAGATCTGTACCATCCTGAATTTCTTCGAGATGCACAGTCCTCCCAATGACGTGTTTGGAAACAAAACTCATTTTCCGTAAAGACCCCCACCCAAGCGACGAACACCATGTTCTCACTGGGATTGTAGAAGTAGTATCCCCTTGTTGCTTTGGGATACCACACGAAGGTGCATATCTCAGATCTTGGTTCGAGCTTAGTCGAAAACAAATGTTTCACATAAGCCTCGCAACCACAAATATTTAGGAAGGACAAAGCGAGCATCATCCCGTACTGTCACGCCCCAATTTCAGTAAACCGAACTCGGGACGCGAACGTTTAAAAACATACAACACTTGAAACCTGTTTTTTATTGAATCACTTTAAAATACCAGTTTAGTTCAACAAAATAATAATTACAACTTAAAACACGTCCCAACAAGTGGACCAAAAACGTGGTATCCGTCGCTAGACTCAAAACACCCAGAAACCCGCTTCAAGCTCTTCAAGCTTCAGAAGCTCACCTAGTCCAGCCTACGAGCGGTACCTGTAGGAAAAGCAGCTAGGGGTGAGCGTTTGCTCACCACCGCGGATAACAGACTGACTACGGCATAATTAGCAAACAATGCATATAACACCCACAACAAACTCAACTCCGGGGATCACCGTCCCCAACTCAAGTACTCCGACTGACAAACACCCACGGTGACCTTCCTCGAACGACTCAACACTCAACCACGTAAGTAGACCCGACACAACAATTGACGACCTCTCCCAAGGACTCAGACGACAACTACACAACACCAAACAGATCACAAAGGATCGCACACCAAACAAGATCACAAAGGATCGCATACCAGTTGCTCAGTAACCTCTCCCACTCATACGAACACGGATCAGGCTAGCCAAAGAATGCTTACAACCTGTGATACTCGAACTCGGACCAGGCCAGCCAAAGAATGCTTGCAACCTGTGTTACTCAAACTGTGTCAGGCCAGCCAAAGAATGCTTGCAACCTGTGTTACTAAAACTTTGTCAGGCCAGCCAAAGAATGCTTGCAACCTACCAGGATCCGCAATCACAATCACAATCAAATTCAATCACACAGGCACTCAAGGCCACTCAAGACACCTCAACAATCAAGACTCGGGTTCAACAACCCCACGGCACTCACTGCCACTCAAGACACACCAACGGTCAAGACTCAGGTTCAACAACCCCACAGACACTCACTGCCACTCAAGACACACCAACGGTCAAGACTCGGGTTCAACAACCCCACGGCACTCACTGTCACTCAAGACACACCAACGGTAAAGTACGGGTTCACAACCCCACGGGCACTCACGGCCACCCAAAACACCGAAACGACAACACGGGCTCTCATGGCCACCCAAGACTCAGCAATAAATAACACAGGCTCTTAAGGCCACCCAAGACTCAGCAATAAATAACACAGGCTTTCAAGGCCACCCAAACTCGACAATAAATAATACGGGCTCTCAAGGCCACCCAAACTCAACAACAAATAACACGGGCTCTCAAGGCCACCCAAACTCAACAACAAATAACACGGGCTCTCAAGGCCACCCAAACCCAACAACAATATAACGCACAACAACCTCCGGCATAATCGATGCCTCCAACAGTCCTAAGATCACTAGTTTCACAAACAACCTCCGGGCATGGTCATATGCCTCCAGTACTCCTAATATCGATAAGTTCGCAATCAACCTCCGGGCATGGTCATATGCCTCCAGTAATTCAATTAACGCTAAGTTCTCTGTTCCTACGACACTACTAAGTGTCACATGCATTTCCAGTAACTACCAAGTTCCCGTGGCATGCCTTTCTAACAAACGCTACACTCGCGTATCATGCATTTCTAATATTCAGATAAACCTATTCGACCCACGACACCCCGGTGTCACATGCAATTCTACCGTTAACTTTCCCCAGTCAGGGCCGAGATCCGGCTACTTTTCCCTACCTCAAGCGAAGAACACCCGCTACGTTTCCTAGCTGCTGACGTTCTGGCTCGCTACCTCCGGGCTTCACTTCGATCGAAGCCGGACGCTAAAGATAACACGAAAGCCATAAATTAGAACGGTACCGATGTTAACTTAGTGGTTACGATTTGTCCAAATCAAAACCGATAGTTGTCTTTTAAACTCGGACGTGCTAAAAGCGGGGTTACGACGAATCGGGTTCGAGTACTCGAGCACCGAAACCGGTGCATGCGAGGCACGGTCCCAATGCACGACTCCCGAGGTCCGATTCAGCGGTCCGCTTTTGTTCTTTTTTAAACCCGAAAAGCAGTCCATTTTACCCAGAGTTCCAGAGTCGTTCCCAAATCCGATTAATAACCCTTTTTCAAACCAGAACGGTTTTTATTCTAAATCAAATTCCCTTTTGATTTCAAATCTGTTTTTGTTCCGGTCTTTTGAGCCCAAAATGAATTAGGTTCGGTTTTTGAACAACCGTTCCTAAATCCCGTTTACAAATTAGATTCACAACTCCTCGATTTAAACCGTTTTTAACACCGAAACGCTTTTAATTCCTTTTCATTTTAAAACCCTTTTTCCTTAAATTTGATTTTCCAATTTACAACCCTTTCTTTCCAAAACCGTGCTTTCAATTTCAACCGAAGCAACTCCAAAAACCGTCTTTTACCTCAATCTGATTTTCCAAATCTTTTCCTTCAAAACCTTAATCAAATCTAAACCGTTTTGCTTTGTTTTACTTTCCTTTTTAATTTCAAATCCGATTCCACTTTAATCGATTTCTTTAACGGGTTTAACAGATATGATTTCTCTCGACAGATCCAAATTAGATCGAACTGAACTACACGGGAAACTGAAATGAGGGGCTCGGTTTTGAAACCGGCCGGTCACCGACGAAGACGCCGTCGACGACCAAGCCTCGCGGTGAGAATCTCACCGTGGACAAAGGGAAACGACGGGGTGGTGGAGCACGGCGGAGTACGGCGGGGATCCGCCTCGGATCCGGACGAAGACGGGCTGTTCCGTCCCGGATCTGTGCCCGCGCCGGCGAGTCCGTCTCGGCTCGGCCGTGCACGGCGACGGCGGGACTCAGGGACAATCGGGCGCGGAGGGGCAAAGGGAGCTCGCCGTGGTTGAACGGAGGTCGGAGACGGTGATTTCCGGCGAGACAGGCCTGAGAGAGGGAGGGGTTCGTCCAACGGTGGCGGCGGCGACGTGAGCTGGAGAAGACGGGGCGAAGGCGTGGCCGGCCGGAGAAGGAGACGGTGGTGGTCGTGGGAGGACGGAGGAGAGGGAGCGGACGGTGAGGGAGCCGGAGCTGGTGCGTTGGCCGGAGATGGAGGCGGGAGATCGGAGCTGGCGAGGTCGGGATCGAAGAGGGAGGAAGGCCGGGATCGAGTTCGAGGAAGGAGAAGGAGTGAGGGGAGGTCGGTGCTGGTGTGGTCGGACTCCGGTGAGGGAGAACACGGTGTGGAGGAGTAAGGTCGGGGCTGCCGTTTTCGGCGAGATGAGAGGGAGTCCGGGGTGGGTTCGAAGAGGACGAAGATGAAGAGAGGGAGGGGTTTGGGGGTCGGCTGCGCAGAACAGAAGAGGGAGGTGGGTCTGTTCAGCTGAAACCCTAGGTTTTGGCTTATAAAGCCTGGGTTGGGCCGGGTCAGCACTTGGGCCGGGTCTGACTCGGGTCAGTCCGGTCCAGCCCAAAACATTTTTTTATTTTTATTTTTTTTAAGCGGGTTTTACACGTACCATTTTTAAAATGGTGTCCCTTCCACACCCTTCGTCGAAGCCCGATTAACTATGAATGCGGTCGTCTCTAGAGCATAACCCCAGAAAGAGATTGGGAGATCAGTCCAACTAATCATGGAACAGACCATTGTCTAACAATGTCCGATTTCTCCGTTTGGCTACACCTTTCAACTACAGTGTCCCAGGAGGAGTCTATTCCAAAAGGATCCCATTCTCTTTTAGATGATCTAATAACTCTGTGGTCAAGTATTTTCCACCTCGATCCAATCGAAGTGTCTTAATACCTTTGTCGAGCTGGTTTTCTACTTTAGTCTTAAACTCTTTGAATTTATCAAAAGCTTCAGACTTATGTCTCACCGAATAGACATAACCATATTTACTGTAATCATCAGTATATGTGATGAAGTAGCTAAAACCCCTCCTGGCAAGTGAACTTATTGGTCTACACACATTCGAGTGTATCAGCCCCAATAATTCACCCGCCCTTTCATCGCGATCGATAAAGGGCACTTTAGTCATTTTGCCCAATAAAACAAACCTTGCACCTATCAATCGAATGGAATTTGAATGAACCTGAAAGCCTGCACTTCTGAAGTGCTGATAGGCGATTCTTGTTTATGCGGCCCAAATGACAGTGCCATAACAGAGTTATGTTTAAATCGTTGGATTTAGACCTCTTGGTATTAACGTAATATATAGAACTTGAGGCATTGTTACCCATATCTAATATGTACAATCCTCCAACCAAGTCAGTACTGGTATAAAACATATCAATGCATAGAACATTGAAAACTCCATTTCCAATATTAACATTATATCCTTCCTTGTCAAACACGGATACATATATAATATTCCTACTAAAAGTAGGTATGCAATATACATTATACAATACTAAGACAAGGCCACTTGGCAAAGCAAGACTCATGAATCCTATAGTAGTTGCCACAACTCTGAGGTCCACTTCGTGCTTTCCAAACCTCTCCTACTTTCAGCCACCATATACTAGTGCATGTGTGAGATTCAATCCTGGTATCTAATACCCATGAATCTTTGCAAGTAGAGAGATGTATCTCTATAGAGTTAATTCCGGATGAAGGCACGGTCCCACCGCCCTTCCTTAGATCATCCAGGTTTCCTGATGAAGGCGTAGTCCTACTGCCCTTCTTCAGATCATCCAGGCTATTTGATGAAGGCGCAGTCCCACTGCCCTTCTTTAGATTAGCCGTGAACTTCCTATAATACCGGTTCCAATGACCAGGCTGTTGGCAGTAGAAGCAGACATTCTCAGGTGTCTCATCTTTCCTACCAAGTGTGCATGGGCCCATCCCTTGCCACTTCTAAGTCCCTTGTTGACAATCAGAATATCCTTGGATCCCAGATCCCTGATACATTCTTCTCAACAATTAATGACACTTCATGTAACTCTGATATGGTCTTAGAGACAGCCTTGTCAAGGACATCTTTTTTGCATTCAGACTTGAGGACTATCCTCAAAATTCTGTACCAGTCCAAATAGTTTGTCCCATTTAGCTTGACCCTGTCAAGAATGGTTTTTAATGACAAACTATTAATGTTGGCTGAATTTTCCATTTGATCTACAACAGATAAAATTCAATCAGTAAACTGAATAAATTTTACGAAGATCAAGCTTAAACACCAACAATCGATTCTACACCTTTAGAATCTGAAACCAATATCCTTAATTCACTCGATTAAGCTAGACTAATGCTCACCACTTAATCGAGCTATGTAGGTAGGACTCCATCCAATCACATCCAATGTGACTCTTGGCTAGGGTATGTACTTATGTACACGGCTTACCCTATCTGTTACCCTAGCTCAACCTTAGGAGGAGAATCGTAGTCGGGTCCACCAATTTTCAACTATGGCCCGTCACTATGTAGGTGCTCCGCTAATGCGCACGACACCCACATATGTCGTCCAAACCTACTACCCCGCTTTCCCATGGATGTTCCGCTAATGCGCACAACACCCATAGGACGGGGAGATAGTAAGGTGTTGATAATTGGGATGTATCGGACATGACCAGTTTTTACTTGTCTGGTTGTGTTTAAAACTTTGACACATCCTAGATGTGATGAGCACATCAACTACATTCCAAATGCAATGATGCCTGAAATTACATCCAATGTAATTCTTCCTTCGAACCCGTCAACTACATCCAATGTAATGACGATTCTAAGGGCTCACACACAAGGATTAAAATTCCAATTTTATCTTTGCATGTGAGATGATATGCTCGGTAAATAAAGTTAAGCATGCAATTCTAAAACACATAGAATTAATCATGCATAAACTAAACCAAGCATAAAGCGATAAATGTGCACATAATATCCCCTAAACTAACTCCCACTAGCTTCTTGAGCTCCAACGACTCTAAGCCGATGTCAACACCCGAAAAGCCACCAAATGACCTTTTCGCCCTTTCTTCGTCTTGAGTAAAAAATTATAATTTAATACACGACTCGCAGGTCGGGAATAAATAGATATTACAAACAAGTGGTTCGACGACCACACCTTGAAAGAATAATTACACGCTAACTCTAACGGCTCGCAGGCCGTGAAAAGCGATAAATAATTAAATCGAGCTCGGGGCTATTATGTACACCATGCCAACATCACATCACACATCGTGTTATCAAAAAATCATGTTATCAAACATCATGTGATTTTCCGGTTTTATTTAATAGCCAAGTTTCGAAATTTTTTGATGCTCGGTTTACCGAAACTGTTCAAAATAAAACTTTTGAACATTTGATCTTCGAGTCAGTCATGACGGTTCCAATCTCGTCATAACTAACAAAACGGTTTAGCCTTGGAATATCAACCATCCAATGGTCATGATTGGCCTAGCTCCGTCCAACGGAGCCCCGTTCGGTCCCGGTTTCGGCTCCCCGAGAGTCCCGCTCCCAAGACCCAAAAAATCAATTTTTTTTCAAAATTTTCAGATTTGAAATAATTTTCAAAAGTTCATTTTACATGCATTAAATCCATAAACAAGAATTTAAAACTTGTTATCAAAAAATTTAGCAAAACAACATGCCAAAAACGAAACTTTGAAGCAAAACCGAAACTTTGAACACCGTCTTGTGAATCCCGAATGTAGCACGACTCTGATACCACTTTTGGGTCTCTAGGTAGGGTTGGAGATGAACCAAATCGCAGCGGAAAATCAAGGAAAACCAAGAGACGATTAAAACAATGAAACAACTAACAAAGAATGGATTCACAGGAGAAATATTCATCACTATTTCTTACCAAAACAAGAACACCGGTTATCGAATGATTGACTTGAGTCTCCAAGACACCTACGTATCCACATGGGAATCAAAGCCACATAGTTCTTCTCTTTGAGGAATCAAGAACACAAAAATGGAGGTGGGAGTTTACCAAACCCGAAATTTCAAGGAAGGGGGAGAGAAGTTGTGTTTCCTATTCTTGTCTTGTGTTTGTTATGTTAAAAAAAGATGACTTAAACATAACAAAACTCATACTTGTCCAACTAAAGGCATGGGACAAGTATGGTGTCAAGTAAGGTGTAAATAGGACAAAGTATGGCTAGACAAGATTGGGTTAGGTGGTGAATCACCAACACCTTAATCTTTGTCTTCCTTACTTAGTACTAATTAATCAAGACTTGATTAATTAGTTCCATGGGTCTTGGTTGCATGGGCCTTTCATGGGCCTCTTGGAACATGGCCCGTGGCCATTTCCAACGAGGTCCCGTGATTCGCTCATCGCCTCCAAGCCTTCCATACCGGAAATGTCCAACATTATCCGACGCGATCAATCCCAATACTCCAAGACTTGTCTTGATCCGTAAAGTCCTATTCACTTACAAGCACATGACCCAAAACCCAGTTTTGGTCATGTCCCGAGACAACTCCCTTTTGGCCATTCTCCATAAATGTGTCAATGAGTTTCACCCTCCGATGTGACCCTTAGGTTTATGCATGTCAATAGATCAATGTAAAATCCCATTTTACTTGATCCTATTTAAGTGGCGACTAACGAGACTTTAGTATTTCCTGACACTGCATAACGAATCGACCCTGTCGATTCTAACCTTTCTGTCATCCCTGTCATTATCTTTTTATCTCCGATATCCTGATTGAGATAAGGCATAGAGCCGTCATTCTTATTATTCTTAATCACTGTTCCTTGATATATGAGATGACTGAAGATATGATACCCAGTATCTTGTACATGGCCATGCTATTCTTTCAGTCACTCTCGATCAAGCGGCCGAGAACCGTTATCTTTCCCATACCTCAGTATGAGGGATAAATCCCTTAACCGTCTTTCGTGTCACTCATGTAGCCCGTCCCCAAGCCAATCCTGGCCGTTAAGGAAGCCCTGTTACGGACAACGTTAGGCTCAGGTCAAACTCAGTTGTTGACTACATAGCGATCACAAAGACTCGTTGGTCTAAGGATACATGACAAGCTACAACACCGAATATGTTCATGACTTAATCTATGGCACATATTCAGGGCGAGTCGTGCAATATCAAGTCCCACATGATATCTATGATTAGACTCCGGAATCCCATTCCAATGACTAACAGAACGTAAGCCATAAAGGGCCATCTTTCATACTAGTCGCTTCTAGTGAAGCTTTGTTGACTAGGGACCCATCGAGTGTGATCTATCTCGATCTATGGTTATATTCGCATGGTGGGCATAGATCAGAGCACACATCGATATATTACTCCAACACATAAGTAATATAAAGGCGCTTTAATTTTATTGCTAACGATGATATATACATTTGGACATTTGGGATTGAACTACGGGCACTAAGACTAACAATGGTCTCTCCCCGAACCTCGCCGGACGAACCGTCTGACGATCTGCAGGTCCGCTACTCCTCAGGTAGTCTCAGGATAGGTGGCCCAACTGCCTGCACAAGGTGCGCAACTGAGCTACCGGGGTAGGTCCAACGGACGATACTGCTCAGACTTGGCGCATCCCACCAGACTGGGGCTGTGGCTGAAAGTATCCCGAGGTCCTCTGCCTCCTCGGGTCACGGCCCTCAAACGGCCTCAAGAAGCACTCGGCCTCGGCCTGCTCTCACGCGCTCTGGCGGTCTCTCGAAAGTGCCGCTTCACCGCTAGTGCTTGGTCCACTAGCACAGAATACTCCTCAGTCCTGAAGGCAATGACTCGATCTGCGATCGACGGGATGAGCCCTTCCTCAAATCGTCTACAACGGCGCTCCTCGGTCTGCACCAACTCTGGTGCGAAGCGGGACAAGGAAGTGAACCTCGCCTCATACTCCAAGACAGTCATCCCTCTCTGACGCAGTTCTAGGAACTGCTGGTGCTTGTCATCTCGGACTGATCTTGGGAAATACTGTTCCAGGAACAGTCTGCCGAACAGCTGGAAATCGTCTCCCACCCTGATCTGTGCGTGCTGCCACCAGTGGTACGCATCCCCCTCCAGCTGGAATGCAGCAAAAGATACCCTCAGGTGACCATCAGATATCCCTGACGTATCTAGATTGAGGGTAATCCGCTCCAGCCATCTCTCGGCTGCCTCGGGGTCTGACTCCCCGGAAAAGACTGGTGTGCCCAGCTTGCGGAAATCTCTGAGAGCCTGAGCCGTGTAGCTGTTAGCCTGACTCGGCCTCTCAACAACGACGGTAGTAGCAGTAGGCACAGTCTCTGGTGCCGGTGCTATAGTCTCTCTATAGGCGCTGATCGCCGCGAGAACTGCGCGAACCACCTCCTCCAGAAGGGTTGCCTTTGGGTCGGCTCTACGACCGGAGGACCTCTGGGCGGTGGCCTTGACGCCCAACCTCATCTCTCTCATGCTCTACAGAGGTAGCACCCTGGGCACTCGCTGCCCCTGCCTGCTCAATGGCAGGTGGCTGCCCCTGGCCCCTAGCTGGGCGACCTCTAGTACCTCTCGGAATGTAGGTGCGAGCCATGTCGTATACCCGCTGCACGGATAACGCACATGTTCAGTTTCTCAATTTAGAATAGAGCGGTTCGCTTAAAACAAAAAATGTTCACACGCGTTTCACATGGGTCATACTCAGACCAACAATATACTTTGTCTTAGTATAGTCATATATATATATTCATATAATCAGAGAAGTCCGCACACTTGTGCGTCTCATAGAATCAATCACACAATTCAACCATCTCCCACAAGAGTCACAACTTCAAACAAGTCATACAAACAACACATCGGACCGGCATACACTTCGGTCGAGTATCTTCCCATAACATGGGGTACAAGTCACACCACAAGACAATTCCACAGAGTCGCGGACTAACTCATTTCCACAGGTTCTCAACACCTTTTTCTTTCTATCACACATATATGTCGATATCGCGTCGTTACAACCCGATTCAGGCGTCCCCGAATCTCGTTGTAACCACTTGACATCCCCCTATCACGTTCGACTATAGTGGCGCCCCTGAGTCAACCCGTGATAGTACAAACACTTCAGTTTTGCAGAAATTTTGGCATGACCCGTTCGTATATTCCACTAACTATCCGCTTAAGCGGGACATTCAATAAACAAATTGCACAAGCATTCGGAAAAATAAAGCACACCGCGAAACATCGTAAGTACACATCTCGGGTCTCGGTAGTTACTCGATTACCACCCGACCAAGTCAACATTTAGGTTCAACCGATCACTCAGCGGCCGACCAAGGCGGCAACCCACCTAACGATCACTTAACGACCACAGCATCAACAACATCGAGCACCGCTCGTTAACTCAACCTCGATCTCAACCGATCGGCATAAACGTTCAACCAAGCACATAGCATAACACAAAGTAAAGCAAGATTCGAACAAGGCACTTCAACATCCGAGACTCTTGTCGTCTCGAGCCTACGCGTAGGACATATCCGACTTGCGTAACCGACCACTACGACTTTAACCGTCTAACTCTACCCACCTAATTGACGTACGGTCCGAGGTTTTGAAAAACAATTTCAAAATAAAACTAGACTCTGATACCAAATTGTCACGCCCCATATCCTGTTTTGACCGGACTCGAGACGTGAACGAGGAATAATAAATAGATAATCAATAAAAAGAAATTTAATAATGCAATCTCCGAGTAAAACATAATTCAAATCCAAAGTTAAGAGTCAAACGCTCGTTCCAACAGAATAACGGAAAATAAAGTTTGATACAAAAGGGCAGTACATCTCTAATACATTAAATCGCCCGACTCCTCAAGGAGCTCCCGAGCCTTGAGACCACCTCTAGGTCTACTCATCAATGAAACATGTACAAACAGTAAACACGAAGGGGGTGACCTTACGCTCAGTAGGAAAAAGTAGTAAAGTAAAAAGACCCCCCGCTTTGACAACAATTAACCGATTAGTACGATTATCCAAAAGACACCATAATTAGAGACCAACAGAATTACAACACTTAATAAGATAGTAACTCAAAGGAGATCAACGAGAGACATCTTATTCAACAATAGAACAACTAAGGAGACACACGAGTACCGAACTAAAGATGATCAAAACACCAAGACTTGATCCATACACAAACCAACACATCATACCGGAATGCCCCTCGATTCCGAAGGGACACATATCATCGGGGCTCCCGGAAATGTCCCTCCAGGAACACATAACATCGGGGCTCCCGGAAATGTCTCCAAAGGAACACAGATCATCGGGGTGAAGCAAGATGTCCTCCCGGAAATGTCCCCGCGGGAACACATATCATCGGGGAAACACATAATACAATATACCGGAATGCACCGTCGGTCTTCCCGGAACACACATCAGGGTAAACACAATATACCGGAATTGCACATCGGTTTTCCCAGAACACACATCGGGGTAACCACTATACCGGAAACGCACCTCGGTTTTCCCGGAAACGCACCTCGGGGTGAAACACAATGTAACCATATCGAATCGGCATACCCCCTCGGTCGGATATCATCCCGGAATTTCACCTCGGGGCTAGTAAACCATAATGCATACGATACCAAACAAGCACGCTACACCTAACTCATATTATCAACCAAGCTTACCGGCATGACTTACCAACCACGTCCCATCGGTCTATCATTCACCTGATCATATCATTAGGCACAATCATATCACATTCGACATTCACTCAATCAATCATATCACATTCAACCATTCACATCACAATCATCATAATTCATCTAGTTTAGTATGACTCTTATATTAACTAAAGAATAGAACATGCATCAACATTTGAGACAGTTGAACACATTCCAACACAACCACAATCAATCCTAAGGCTCGTCATGGCCATTCTACCAGCACGGCAATTTCCCAATAATTGAAAGCGGTTAAACTAGTGAATCACATCCTATATGCATACTAAGACTCTTCCGGTTATTAACATAATTGAAGCGGTTATTCTAGTGAATCACATCTTATATGCAAACTAGGACCTTTCCGGTTATTATTATCATATATGCATACTATTAGCATTCTTTAAATTAAGAATGAAGTTTACTACTCTTCCCTACCTCGAAAACAACACACTCCTAGCAGCTGACAACCTGGCTAGCTTCCTCCCCGTCCTCTCACGCGGTCCAAAGGCTTCCTCCTCCGTCGAGCTCGGGTCCAAGGTCTTGGATCACAATTTAAAACTATAATTAAAGGCTAACCAAAGATGGTTTAAGAGACAAACATCTAAGTTAAAACCCCCAAACAAACGGTTCAAAATAAATGTTCGAATTAGATGAAGACGCCCAAAAAGGGCTCAAAACGGGTCTGCCACGGATCGGGTCACGGATCCGTGAGGCCACCCGTCACAGATGACGTCACGGAACCGTGACGTGTGCCTTCACGGCCTCCGTCACAAAGCCGTGACATATCCCGTCACTGTACCCGTCACGGATCCGTGACGGGTCTGGGCAGACTCGCCATTCTTCTTCTTCCAGCTCCGATTTCACGAAAACAACTCGAAAACCTCCATTTTTAACCATCAAAAGCTTCCAAAACAGCTCCAAAAACATCAATAACTCAATACCCATCATGGGTCTTCATCAAAATTGTCACGCCCCAAATCCCGTTTTGACCGGACTCGAGACGTGAATCATTTAACAATTAAATAAAGATGATAAAAGTAAACTTAAACTAATTTAAATCTCCGAAATCAGTTCCGATTAAATAACTTTGTTAAAACAGGATCCAAAACCGATGTGACAAGTCAAAGCTCAGGATATAATAAAACAAGGTTCAATACAACGGTAAAATACGTCTCTAACATCAACTCCACCCGGACTCTCCCAGAAGCTCCCGAGCCTTGAGCCCAACTCTAGAAACTACACACCAAGTAAGCATGTACAAACAGTAAACAAATGAAGGGGGTGAGCTTACGCTCAGTAGGGAAAATAATAATAAAGTAAAAGAAACCCCCGCTTTGGTATTAAACTGAATTAGCACAATTAGCCACAATTTACAGTTAGTACGATTGACCAACAAGATGTTATAAATAGAGAACAATAAGAAGTTCAATGCTTAACGTAAAACAGTAAATCGAGAAGATTGAGGAAAAGAAGTGTAATAATGAATAAAACAACTAAAGAGAGAACATTTAAATGTCACGTCCATAACTTAAAACACAATACTCCGATCCACAATTATTCCTTGTGTCATGTCGGATTCAATACTCCGATCCACAATTGGTCTTTGTGTCATGTCGGATTTCCCCTCGGTCCAGAGGAGACACATACATCGGGGCTACCGGAAACATCCTTGAAGGGACACATATCGTCCGGATTCTCGGAAATGTCCCCAAAGGACCATAGATCATCGGGCGAAACAGGATAAACTGCCGGGAATGCTCGCGCAGGACGCATACACCCGGGGTGAAGCAACAAATAACCATCCCCGCAGGGTAAACAATCTCGCGTCGTACTGGAATTCCCTTCGGCCTAGACATCTTCCCGGGATTCACGTCGGGTTGAACACAACTCTCGGCTATGCTACTACCCCACACCGGCATACCCCCTCGGTGTAGGTACCATACCGAATCACAATTCCTCTTAACCCACACACAAGAGAGCAACATACCAACAGTCATACTACAATCAAAGCTTAGCAACTCACAATCTTACCACAACACGCCACAAAGAACTCATATTAACAATCACACTTACCGGCATACTTACCAACCACGTCCCATCGGTCTATCACTCACCCGATCATACCATTTGGCACAATCATTTACATTCAAACATTCATTCAATCATTCATTCAAGCATACATTCAATCAATCATTCAAACATTCATTCAATCAATAATTCAAACATTCATTCATTAAATCATAAAATGGATCAACGGTTCATATCGCAATCATCACAATTTATCTAATTTAGTTTGACTCTTATCTTAACCTAAAGACTAAGCAAGCACGGAAAGTGAGGCAATCACAAACAATCCTAAGGCTCGTCATGGACATTCTACCAGCACGACAATTTCCCAAGTATTGAAAGCGATTGCACCAGTGAATCACATTCTTCATGCATACTAGACTCGCCCGGTTATTATTGTAATTGAAAAACGATTATTCTAGTGAGTCACATCCTATATGCAACTAGGACCTTTCCGGTTATTATTATCCTACAGGCAGACTATTAGCGTTATCCATACTAAGAGAGGAGTTGGTACTTTCCCTACCTCAAAATCTCCACGAAAAAATACTCCTAGCTGTTGGCGTCCGGGCTAGCTTCCTCTCCGTCTTCTCACGTGGTCTCCAAAGCCTCCTCCTTCGTCGAGCTCGAAACCAAGGTCTTGAACCACAATTAAAACTATAATTAAAGAATAACCATGAGGCAAACATCTAAGATAAAAACTCCCAAACGTTTGGTTCAAAAACACCTTTCAAAATAGACGAAAAACACACCAAAAGGATTCAAAAGGGCCAAACTGCCCTGCCACGGATTGGGTCACGGATCCGTGAGACCATCCGTCACGGATGACGTCACGGAACCGTGACGCGTGCCTTCACGACCTCCTTCACGGAGACGTGACGTCTCCCGTCACGGTACCCATCACGGATCCGTGACAGGTCTCGGCAGACTCGCCCTTCTTCAACCTCCAGCTCCTTTTCCACGAAAATTACTTCAAAATTTCCATTTTCAGTCATCCAAAACCTCGAAAAACAGTCAAATAACCTCAAAACTTCAGTACCCAAGGTAGGAGTCATCAAAACTACAAATACCCAAAGGATTTTCCAACCAAAATAACTCAACAACCAAAGATTTCTCCAAAAACCGCACATCTACTTCACTAACTCAACACTTAGCATCAAACAAGCAAAGCCTAACAAGTTCTAGCAAAACCAAGGAAAACCCAAGAGATGAAATGAATTGAAATAAGGTTTTGATGGAGGATTCACCTTTAGATTGATGAAAGGATGAAGAAGGAGAATTTTTGGGAAGCAAACACCTTCAAGACTCAATTTTTTCACCTTTCTTCACCTTCAAGCTTCAAAGCTTCTTCTCCACTTCTCTCTCTCCAAATTCGGCCAGCACAAAAGAAAGAGGAATATTGCGCTCCAATTTGCTTTAAAGACCTAGTTGATGAAAAACCAAAATTGCCCTTAGGTCCAAACCTTCTAGTTTGGCCTTTGTGAGGGTAAATGGGTCTTTTGAAGCCCATTTCCTCTCCTCCAAGACACTAAGGACATGTGTCCTAGTGGGGACCACTTAGCTCTTAGGAATTTCCAGCACTTCCAAATTACGTCGAAAAAGTCGATAAAAGTCCCGGTTTGACCAAACGTTGACTTTTCCAATATTACAGTAAAAACGAAGGAAATGACCCAACTAAGCTAACTGTGACGACGACTAAGCTTTTTGGGCCCCGGAAAGGTCCCGAACGACTCTCGGAGTCATTAGTTGACTTTTCCGATCGAAAGTCAAACTTCGCCAAAACTTCACCGGTTCGACCGAGATCGACCGGGGGCGGTTCTTACAAAAACTCCATAAATCCAATTAAAAACCCCCATCTAACTCCCTTTTCTCTCCAAAAACCATCATCCAACATCAAACCTCAAAACCCACAACAAGTTCATGCTTTAAACACCAAACCCATGGATTTAATTAATCAAAAACGAATTTAGTTTAGAGGTTTACCTTAGAAATGGAGAGTAGAAGAAGAAAATGGAAGAATCAAAGCCTTTGATGAAGAAATGACCCAAAAGCTCCCTCTTTTTCTCTCATTTCTTCTTCTCCAAGCTTCAAGCTTCACTCTCTCTCTCTACCTTCTCTCCAAATTCGGCCAGCACAAGTATTTGGGCTGAATTGTGCTCTCAAATGCTTTAAAGACCTAGATTAGTTAAAGACCATAGTGCCCTTTAGGTCCAATTCATCCAATTTGGCTTATGTGCGGGTAAATGGGTCTTTAGAGACCCATTTCTTCTCCTCCAAGCCACTAAGGACAAGTGTCATAGTGGGGACCACTTAGCCCTTAGGAAAAAAATCCAGTAATTCCAATTTAATTCGTTTTAGTCGATAAAAAGTCTTCGTTTGACCGAATGTTGACTTTTCCACTATTACAGTCATTTGAAAGGAAACGACCCAACTAAGCTAACCGTAACGACGACTAAGCTTTTTGGGCCCCGGAAAGGTCCCGAATGACTTCCGGAGTCATTGGTTGACTTTTCCGACAAAAAGTCAACTTTCACCAGACTTCGCCGGTTCGACCGGGAGTGACCGGAGGCGGTTCTTAAAGAATGGTCTTGTGAACCGCAAAGAAAAAATAGAATCCGGAAGGTGCAAGATTACGCGTAGTGGGCGGTGTGACCTCGATTTTGTACATGGCTTTGTCGATATTCGTCACCTTTTCGGCATCGAGCACAACAACCCTCTAGTTCATGAAGAAAGAGTGTGTGGTGAACGAAAGTGCTACCATCGTCACCGCCACGACGGCTTGATCAAAAGCTCCACTGACTCTAAACATCACAGAAAATTTCTGCGAGTAGGCGAGCTTCTTCCGACTCGGGTGTTAGTCTTAGTGCCCGTAGTTCAATCCTAAATGTCCAAATGTATATATCATCGTTAGCAATAAATTTAAAGCGGCTTTATATTACTTATGTGTTGGAGTAATATATCGATGTGTGCTCTGATCTATGCCCACCATGCGAATAGAACCATAGATCGAGATAGATCACACTCGATGGGTCCCTAGTCAACAAAGCTTCACTAGAAGCGACTAGTATGAAAGATGGCTCTTTATGGCTTACGTTCTGTTAGTCATTGGAATGGGATTCCGGAGTCTGATCATAGATATCATGTGGGACATGATATTGGACGACCCGCCCTGAATATGTGCCATAGATTAAGTCATGAACATATTCAGTGTTGTAGCTTGTCATGTATCCTTAGACCAAGGAGTCTTTGTGATCGCTATGTAGTCAACAACTGAGTTTGACCTGAGCCTAACGTTGTCCGTAACAGGGCTTCCATAAAGGCCAGGATTGGCTTGGGGACGGGCTACATGAGTGACAAGAAAGACGGCTAAGGGATTTATCCCTCATACTAAGGTATGGGAAAGATATCGGTTCTCGGCCACTTGATCGAGAGTGACTGGAAGAATAGCATGGCCATGCACATGATACTGGGTATCATATCTTCAGTCATCTCACATATCAAGGAACGGTGATTGAGAATAATAAGGATGACGGCTCTATGCCTTATCTCAATCAGGATATCGGAGATAAAAGGATAATGACAGGGACGACGGAAAGGTTAGAATCGACAGGGTCGATTCGTTATGTAGTGTCAGGCAATACTAAAGTCTCGTTAGTTGCCACTTAAATAGGATCAAGTAAAATGGGATTTTACGTTGATCTATTGACATGCATAAACCTAAGGGTCACACCGGAGGATGAAACTCATTGACACATTTATGGAGAATGGCCAAAAGGGAGTTGTCTCGGGACATGACCAAAACTGGGTTTTGGGTCATGTGCCCGTAAGTGAATAGGACTTCACGGATCGAGACAAGGCTTGGAGTCTTGGGATTGATCGCGTCGGATAATGTTGGACATTTCCGGTATGGAAGGCATGGAGGCGATGAGCGAATCACGGGACCTCGTTGGAAATGGCCACGGGCCATGTTCCAAGAGGCCCATGAAAGGCCCATGCAACCAAGGCCCATGGAACTAATTAATCAAGTCTTGATTAATTAGTACTAAGTAAGCAAGACAAGGATTAAGGTGTTGGTGATTCACCACCTAACCCAATCTTGTCTTGCCATACTTTGTCCTATTTACACCTTACTTGACACCATACTTGTCCCATGCCTTTAGTTGGACAAGTATGGGTTTTGTTATGTTTAAGTCATCTTTTTCCAACATAACAAACACAAGACAAGAATAGGAAACACATTTTCTCTCCCTCTTCCATGGCCATTTCGGGTTTGGCTAGTTTCCACCTCCATGTTTGTGTTCTTGAGTCCTCAAAGAGAAGAACTACGTGGCTTTGATTCCCATGTGGATACGTAGGCGTCTTGGAGACTCAAGCCAATCATTCGTTAACCGGTGTTCTTGTTTTGGTAAGAACTAGTGCTGAATTTTTCTCTTGTGAATCCATTCTTTGTTAGTTGTTTCATGGTTTTAATCGTCTCTTGGTTTTCATTGATTTTCCGCTGCGAGTTGGTTCATCTCCAACCCTACCTCGAGACCCAACAGTGGTATCAGAGCCGTGCTACCTTCGGGATTCACAAGACGGTGTTCATAGTTTCGGTTTTGCTTGAAAGTTTCGTTTTTGGCATGTTGTTTTGCTAAATTGTTTGATAACATGTTTTAAATTCTTGTTTATGGATTTAATGCATGTAAAATGAATTTTTGAAAATTATTTCAAATCTGGAAATTTTGAAAAAAGTTTGATTTTTCGGGTCTCGGGAGCGGGACTCTCGGGGAGCCGAAACCGGGACCGAACGGGGCTCCGTTGGACGGAGCTAGGCCAAGCATGACCATTGGATGGTTGATATGCCAAGGCTAAACCGTTTTGTTAGTTATGACGAGTTTGGAACCGTCATGATGAACTCGAAGATCAAATGTTCAAAAGTTTCATTTTTGAACGGTTTCGATAAACCGAGCATCAAAAAATTTCGAAACTTGGCTATTAATTAAAACCGGAAAATCACATGATGTTTGATAACATTCTTGTTTGATAACACGATGTGTGATGTGATGTTGGCATGGTGTACATAATAGCCCCGAGCTCAATTTAATTATTTATCGCTTTTCACGGCCTGCGAGCCGTTAGAGTTAGCGTGTAATTATTCTTTCAAGGTGTGGTCGTCGAACCACTTGTTTGTAATATTTATTTATTCCCGACCTGCGAGTCGTGTATTAAATTGTAATATTTTACTCAAGACGAAGAAAGGGCGAAAAGGTCATTTGGTGGCTTTTCGGGTGTTGGCATCGGCTTGGAGTCGGTGGAGCTCAAGAAGCTAGTGGGAGTTAGTTTAGGGGGCTATTATGTGCACATTTATCGCTTTATGCTTGGTTTAGTTTATGCATGATTAATTCTATGTGTTTTAGAATTGCATGCTTAACTTTATTTACCGAGCATATCACCTCACATGCAAAGATAAAATTGGAATTTTAATCCTTGTGTGTGAGCCCTTAGAATCGTCATTACATTGGATGTAGTTGACGGGTTCGAAGGAAGAATTAAATTGGATGTAATTTGAGGCATCATTGCATTTGGAATGTAGTTGATGTGCTCATCGCATCTAGGATGTGTCAAAGTTTTAAACACAACCGGACAAGTAAAAACGGGTCATGTCTGATACCTCCCAATTATCAACACCTTACTACCTCCCCGTCCTATGGGTGTCGTGTGCATTAGCGGAGCATCCATGGGAAAGCGGGGTAGTAGGTTTGGACGACATATGTGGGTGTCGTGCGCATTAGCGGAGCACCTACATAGTGACGGGCCATAGTTGAAAATTGGTGGACCCGACTACGATTCTCAGCCTGAGGTTGAGCTAGGGTAACAGATAGGGTAAGCCGTGTACATAAGTGCATACCCTAGCCAAGAGTCACATTGGATGTGATTGGATGGAGTCCTACCTACATAGCTCGATTAAGTGGTGAGCATTAGTTCAGCTTAATCGAGTGAATCAAGGATCTTGGTTTCAGATTCTAAAGGTTTAGAATCGATTGTTGGTGTTTAAGCTTGATCTTCATAAAATTTATTCAGTTTACTGATTGAATTTTATCTGTTGTAGATCAAATGGCAAATTCAGCGAACATTAATAGTTTGTCATTAAAAACCATTCTTGACAGGGTCAAGCTAAATGGGACAAACTATTTGGACTGGTACAGAATTTTGAGGATAGTCCTCAAGTCTGAACGCAAAGAATATGTCCTTGACAAGGCTGTCTCTAAGACCATATCAGAGTTACATGAAGTGTCATTAACTGCTGAGAAGAATATCTCAGGGATCTGGGATCCAAGGATATTCTGATGGTCAACAAGGGAATTGGAAGTGGCATGGGCTGGGCCCATGCGCACTTGGCAGGAAAGATGAGACACCTGAGAATGTCTGCTTCTACTGCCAACAGCCTGGTCATTGGAACCGGGATTACAGGAAGTTCACGGCTGATCTGAAGAAGGGCAGTGGGACTACGCCTTCATCAAATAGCCTGGATGATCTGAAGAAGGGCAGTAAGACTGCGCCTTCATCAGGAAACCTGGATGATCTAAGGAAGGGCGGTGGGACCGTGCCTTCAATCGGTATTAACTCTATAGAGCTACATCTCTCTACTTCCAAAGATTCATGGGTATTAGATACCATGACTGAATCTCACACATGCACTAATATATGGTGGCTGAAAGTAGGAGAGATTTGGAAAGCACGAAATGGACCTCAGAGTTGTGGCAACTACTGTAGGATCCATGAGTCTTGCTTTGCCAAGAGGCCTTGTCTTAGTATTGTATAATGTATATTGCATACCTACTTTTAGTAGGAATATTATATCTGTATCCGTGTTTGACAAGGAAGGATATAATGTTAATATTGGAAATGGAGTTTTCAATGTTCTATGCAATGATATGTTTTATACCAGTACTGACATGGTTGGAGGATTGTACATATTAGATATGGGTAACAATGCCTCAAGTTCTATATATTCCGTTAATACCAAGAGGTCTAAATCCAACGATTTAAACCTAACTCTGTTATGGTACTGTCATTTGGGTCGCATAAACAAGAAGCGCCTATCAGCACTTCAGAAGTGCGGGCTTTCAGGTTCATTCGAATTCCATTCGATCGATAGGTGCAAGGTTTGTTTGATGGGAAAAATGACTAAAGTGCCCTTTATCGATCGCGATGAAAGGGCGGGTGAATTATTTGGGCTGATACACTCGAATGTGTGTAGACCAATAAGTTCACTTGCCAGGAGGGGTTTTAGCTACTTTATCACATTTACTGATGATTACAGTAAATATGGTTATGTCTATTCGGTGAGACATAAGTCTGAAACTTTTGATAAATTCAAAGAGTTTAAGACTATAGTAGAAAACCAGCTCGACAAAGGTATTAAGGCACTTCGATTGGATCGAGGTGGAAAATACTTGACCACAGAGTTATTAGATCATCTAAAAGAGAATGGGATCCTTTTGGAATGGACTCCTCCTAGGTCACTGTAGTTGAAAGGTGTAGCCAAACGGAGAAATCAGACATTGTTAGACAATGGTCTGTTCCATGATTAGTTGGACTGATCTCCCATCTCTTTTAGGGGTTTTGCTCTAGAGACGACCGCATTCATAGTGAATCGGGCTTCGACGAATGGTGTGGAAGGGACACCATTTTAAAAATGGTACGGGATGATGCCCGCTTTGTCCTTCCTAAAGATTTGTGGTTGCGAGGCTTATGTGAAACATTTGGTTTCGACTAAGCTCGAACCAAGATCTGAGATATGCACCTTCGTGTGGTATCCCAAAGCAACAAGGGGATACTATTTCTACAATCCCAGTGAGAACATGGTGTTCGTCGCTTGGGGTGGGGTCTTTATGGAAAAAAAGTTTTGTTTCCAAAGACGTCATTGGGAGGACTGTGCATCTCGAAGAAATTCAGGATGGTACAGATCTGTCTAAACCAATTGGCAACCCAGTAGAAAGGAGCCAGAGATTGTCGTAGAGTAAGAACCAATTCCTGTTACAATTCCGGAAGGTCCAAGGCGATTTGAAAGGATCAATCTTCCACCTCCAAGATATGGTATCCGGAGGTGACAATGAAGTCATGGTGGATCACGATGATCCAGCCACCTTTCAGGAAGTCGTGGATGGGCCCAACTCCGAGTTATGGCTGGGAGCCATGAGGGAGGAAATGCAATCCATGTCGGACAACCGAGTCTGGGAACCGGTTGATCCCATCAATGGTGTGAGGACCATCGGATGCAAATGGATCTTCAAGGTGAAGATGGACATGGATGGCAACCCTCTGACCTACAAAGCTCAACTGGTGGCGAAAGGTTATAGGCATGGATTGACTATGAGGAAACCTTCTCCTTAGTGGCTATGGTCAAAATCGATCCAAATTCTTCTTGACATAACTGCGTATCATAATTATGAGATATGGCAAGTGGATGTCAAAACCGCTTTCCTAAATGGAAATTTGACTGAGTACGTTTATATGTCTCGGCCCAAAGGTTTTGACGATCCGAAGAATAAAGGAAAGATTTATAAGTTGTTGAAATCCATTTATGGATTGAAACGAACTTCTCGGAGTTGGATCCTTCGTTTTGATGAAGCTGTAATTGGATTTGGCTTAATCAAGAACGAGGATGAATCTTGCGTTTATAAGAAGGCTAGTGGGAGCAATATTACCTTTCTGGTTCTCATTGAAAACGACATCCCAACCTTGCACGAGACTAAAGCTTGGTTGAGGAAGTGTTTTTCAATAAAGGACTTAGGCGATGCTTCTCATATCTTAAGGATTAAGATATGTAGAGATCGCACCAAGAGGGTCTTGGATTTAAGTCAGGGAACCTATGTGAACAAGGCATTGAGTAGGTTCTTAATGCTCGATTCAAAGAAAGGACTCTTACCCACTAGTCATGACATTCATCTCAGCAAGACTCAGTGTCTTAAGACACCTGATGAGCTGAAAAGGATGATGAGAATCCTATGCGCCTGGGGGCAGGATCGATCATATATGCCATGACATGTATGAGACCAGACGTCTCGTAAGCCTTATGTTGTACCAGTAGACATCATTCTAACCCGGGGGAAAGATGATGTTGAACTAGTCGTCGAAGGATGAGTAGACGCTAGTTTTCCAAGACAAATCCAGATGACTTTAGAAGTCAATCAGGATATGTGTTTACGCTGAATGGCAGAGCTTTAGCTGGGAAAGCGTAAAGCAAGATACCATTGCCGAATCTACGACAGAGGCCAAGTACATGGATGCTGCAGAGGCAGCTAAGGAGGCTATGTGGATTTGGAAATTCATGGCTGGGCTGGGTGTAATTAAAAACCCATCCAGCCCGGTGAATCCATCTTGCGACAACACAAGGGCCATTGCGCAAGCTAAAAGCCTAGATCGTATAACAAATCCAAACATGTACTGCGGCGTATCCACCTCATCAGATAAATACTGAACTGAGGTGAAGTGAAGATAACCGATATTGCAACAGATGATAACATAGCCAACCCTTTGACTAAGGCAGTGTCACTGCCTGAACATGTTAGACATGTAAAGTCGATGGGGACATATTGGAGTTTAGATTGGAACTAGGGCAAGTGGGAGATTGTTAGTCTTAGTGCCCGTAGTTCAATCCTAAATGTCCAAATGTATATATCATCGTTAGCAATAAATTTAAAGCGGCTTTATATTACTTATGTGTTGGAGTAATATATCGATGTGTGCTCTGATCTATGCCCACCATGCGAATAGAACCATAGATCGAGATAGATCACACTCGATGGGTCCCTAGTCAACAAAGCTTCACTAGAAGCGACTAGTATGAAAGATGGCTCTTTATGGCTTACGTTCTGTTAGTCATTGGAATGGGATTCCGGAGTCTGATCATAGATATCATGTGGGACATGATATTGGACGACCCGCCCTGAATATGTGCCATAGATTAAGTCATGAACATATTCAGTGTTGTAGCTTGTCATGTATCCTTAGACCAAGGAGTCTTTGTGATCGCTATGTAGTCAACAACTGAGTTTGACCTGAGCCTAACGTTGTCCGTAACAGGGCTTCCATAAAGGCCAGGATTGGCTTGGGGACGGGCTACATGAGTGACAAGAAAGACGGCTAAGGGATTTATCCCTCATACTAAGGTATGGGAAAGATATCGGTTCTCGGCCACTTGATCGAGAGTGACTGGAAGAATAGCATGGCCATGCACATGATACTGGGTATCATATCTTCAGTCATCTCACATATCAAGGAACGGTGATTGAGAATAATAAGGATGACGGCTCTATGCCTTATCTCAATCAGGATATCGGAGATAAAAGGATAATGACAGGGACGACGGAAAGGTTAGAATCGACAGGGTCGATTCGTTATGTAGTGTCAGGCAATACTAAAGTCTCGTTAGTTGCCACTTAAATAGGATCAAGTAAAATGGGATTTTACGTTGATCTATTGACATGCATAAACCTAAGGGTCACACCGGAGGATGAAACTCATTGACACATTTATGGAGAATGGCCAAAAGGGAGTTGTCTCGGGACATGACCAAAACTGGGTTTTGGGTCATGTGCCCGTAAGTGAATAGGACTTCACGGATCGAGACAAGGCTTGGAGTCTTGGGATTGATCGCGTCGGATAATGTTGGACATTTCCGGTATGGAAGGCATGGAGGCGATGAGCGAATCACGGGACCTCGTTGGAAATGGCCACGGGCCATGTTCCAAGAGGCCCATGAAAGGCCCATGCAACCAAGGCCCATGGAACTAATTAATCAAGTCTTGATTAATTAGTACTAAGTAAGCAAGACAAGGATTAAGGTGTTGGTGATTCACCACCTAACCCAATCTTGTCTTGCCATACTTTGTCCTATTTACACCTTACTTGACACCATACTTGTCCCATGCCTTTAGTTGGACAAGTATGGGTTTTGTTATGTTTAAGTCATCTTTTTCCAACATAACAAACACAAGACAAGAATAGGAAACACATTTTCTCTCCCTCTTCCATGGCCATTTCGGGTTTGGCTAGTTTCCACCTCCATGTTTGTGTTCTTGAGTCCTCAAAGAGAAGAACTACGTGGCTTTGATTCCCATGTGGATACGTAGGCGTCTTGGAGACTCAAGCCAATCATTCGTTAACCGGTGTTCTTGTTTTGGTAAGAACTAGTGCTGAATTTTTCTCTTGTGAATCCATTCTTTGTTAGTTGTTTCATGGTTTTAATCGTCTCTTGGTTTTCATTGATTTTCCGCTGCGAGTTGGTTCATCTCCAACCCTACCTCGAGACCCAACATCGGGGGCATCACGATTTTGGGCCGAAGCGCCTGCGTGTCCATGTACGACGGTGAAAACCGTTCCAAGCTCAACTCGATCAAAAACTGCACCCCAGTCAACTCGTACTTATTGTGGGGGTTGCTCCCGTCGACGAGGACACGACCGTCGCGGAGTAAGACGACGGAGGAGTGGTACATTCGGAGGATGGTTGTCGGGTTTTGAAGCTGGAAGCGAGAACCGATGGGGTTATGAGGCCTCTAAGGTTCCGCTCCATCTCTTCCATCTCCTCCTCTCTAGGCACGAGGTGTCTTATGATCTTTATCAAGCATATTGCCGCCCTCTTAGAGCAAACCCCTACCAACACCCATTCCACCTGATCAGAGCTCTATGATCCCCACCATTATAGTGAACGAGGAGCAGCACCCCCAACCTCTACCGCACCGCCGTCTACATTTGGATCGATGAGCCTTCAAATGTAGCCCTTGCCCTACTGTTCACCATCCCGAGTGCCACTACCAATGTCGTCACTGGGCATATCGTCCGCCAAGGTCAGCCCAAGGATATCCCTACCACCCATCATTGGGATAAAACCTTGGCCCACCACATTTTTGCCCCTCTGTCGGCCCCCCTTGTGAGCTTGTAACACCGATAAGGGAAAAAAGATGAAAAGATCGACTGTCGCTCCCTCCGTCACCACAACAACTGATACCACCTCTAACCGGTCCTTGTAGGACACCCCTAAAGATTGCCTTTATAGGACACCCATGAGTAGCCACTATTGCTTGGCCGCCATGCGCCATCGCTATCTTATGTTTCCAGTTTATTTTGATCTCCTCCTAATAGTATGTTGGATCTCCAAACTAGTACGTTCTATTCGTTTCTTAGTCCTTCCATTATTGCAACAGAGAAACTCGGCTGTAGGTCCAATAATACATCATGGGATGGTTCTATTGAATTGTGCTTTATGCGCCTAGAGTTCGAAGATTCTCTTACTAAGAGTTGTGAAGATATTGGCAAGGATAAACAAACTCAATGAAAAAAGTTGATGCTTTATTAATCAATATATTTTGACAATCCATCGATCTAAAACTATATTGTATCTATAAAATTGTCGTATACGTACTTAAAAGTGGAACAAACCGAAAGCCTTATACGTAAAAGGTTTTTTAGTTTTATCATAAAACAATATATTGTCCAATGTATTCTTTCCATACAATTTTTGTCAAATAGACAGTTATTACGGTTATTTTTTGATAAATACATAATTTAACAGATTAAACTTACTCATCCTATACACATAGTATTGTACATGTAAAACCAAGGAAACACATACTCCATCGCTTTAACCCTATCCAGATTAAAAACAAGATGGTTATCTTTTATGTTAAAGAAGAGAAACATTAATCTTATTTAATTTAATTTTATCGTAGATGGACCCAAATACCCTCGCTCGGAATGGCCTTGTGAACCGCAAAGAGCAAATAGTATCCGGAAGGTGCGAGATTACGCGTAGTGGGCGATGTGACCTCGATTTTGTACATGGATTTGCCGATATTCGTCACCTTTCCGACATCGAGCACAACAACCCTCTGGTTCATAGAGAAAGAGTGGGTGGTGAACGAAGGTGCTACCATCGTCACCGCCACGGTGGATTGATCAAAAGCTCCACCGACTCTAAACCTCATAGAAATTTTTTGCGAGTAGGCGAGTTTCTTCCGACTCGAGGGCGTCAGGATTTTGGGCCGAAGTGTTGTCGTGTCCATGTAGGAAGGCGAAAACCGTTCCAAGCTCAACTCGGTCGGAAACTGCACCCCGGTGAACTGGTACTTATTGTGGGGGTTGCTCCCGCCGACGAGGACACTACCGTCGCGGAGTAAGACGGCGGAGGAGTGGTACATTCGGGGGATGGTTGTCGGGTTCTGAACCTCGAAGCGGGAACCGATGGGGTTATGAGGTCGGTAGAGGACCGGGTTGAGGACGGGGTCGCGCCCGAACTCCCAACCAGCGGTGCCAGATCTGACGCCATTGATAAGCAAAACGTCACCGTTTGGGAGGAGAGTCATGTCGCCCATGACCCTGGCAAGAGGCATTGTCTCGACGAGCCATTGTGGATTAGGGTCGGTGATGTTAATCCTGGCGCATGTCTTGAGCGCCCCTACAAATTTCCCACTCCCGGCCTGGATAAAAGACCCTTTAGGGGCGCCGCCGCAAACCAACACCTCCGCGGACACCGACTGGCCTCCGATGTTCCGCAAGGGTAGCAGCACCGACGACCCAGTGCTCGGGTAGCTCCGGGGGTCGCCGCCGGGGATTGTGGGATAGGTCTTCAGAACCGCGTTCTTGGAGTAATCCAAGAGGATCGCTCGATTGTTGGCAAAAACGAAGAGATTTCCGTCGGGGGTGAGGTGGACGAAGGGGTAGAGATTGTTCTCGCTGCCCTTGTCGTTGGTCTCGACGAGAAACGGTAAGCTGAAAGTAGTAGAAGCTTCGGAGTTGCTTTTGGGGTAAAACTCGTAATTAAATTGTTTTCTTCCACCGACGATGATCTGGCGGCCGTCAGGCAGTATGTGGTTGGTGGCGTACCACCGTCGCGCCGCCAGTCCACTGTCCACCTCCTGCCAGTCGCAGTTGGTGCAGGGCTTGAAGATCCTGACCCGTCTCTCGCCTTCGTTGGAGCCTCCGGTTTGGATCAAGCGGCCATCCTGCATGACCGCTCCGGAGGAGCACCAGACGTTGGTTTGAACCGTGAGCGGCCGGACTTTGTTGGCCAGCACATCGTACTCGACGGAATGGGCCGTGCAGTCGACCTTGCCGGCGGGGCATTTGCCCGTGGGCAAGGAGATGTTGGAGAGGCCAAAGTCGGTGCGGTCGAACATGACAACGCGGTCGTTGTTCAGCAACTGCATGTGCATGGCCGATATGCCGATGCTGTCCTGCAGGACTTGCCATTTCCCGCCGGCGGCGTGGATTCCGGCCGTGAAGAAGAGCACCAGAAGGTGGCACAGGAGGAAGCAATCAGACAAACTTGGAACCATTGCGTGTGTCAAAAGGTTTTAGTTGTGCTCTGCTCTATCTTTGCTGTGATTGGAGCATGCAAAGATCGTGTCATGTTTGTCTGCATGTCTGCCTTTAAATAGGTGTGGGAGTTTGGTTTACAAGAATATGTCCACCTGTAATGAAGCCCCCCACGAAATTTCAATCTATTATTCCAACTATATTATATATATGTTCTATTTTCTGATGTCTATCATAACATCTCTTATTATAACTTATTTTATATGATCATTAGTTTATATATGGACGTCAAACCCTCCATGAACCTATCTATATATTTTTTTTAAATTATAAAAATTCATGTGTTTCTTTTATCGTGCATGTATCCAAAGGTAAAAAATAAAATCGAACTGAAGGTGGAAACAAGTTCTATACTAAAAGTCCTCTTGCCGCCGACGAGTATGCCAAGTATAGGCTGAAATTGTAATTTGTTTCCTATTTCTCTTAGGATCAAAATGAAGAAAATGCTTACATAAAAAAGGTTGTGGGTTTGTGGATGGGAACCACACTCTCCAAGCAAGCCCAACAGGAAGTTCAAGCAATAAGAAATACAGAAAAGAATAGCCAAAAAGCAATGGCCTCAAGTACGGAGAGAAATGACAGCAATAGACGACTCCAGCCGTCGAAAATGCTACCAAGATGCCTAATAACACCCATTCTAGAGAAAGCACCATGCTCAAACCGCCCTAGAGAAATCCAGGCTTAATAGCCTCCGAGCCTACGAACACACGCCTGCCACGCTCCAACTAAAACCATGGCCCCATAAAACCGATGCCAACCCACTCCTTCTAAAACCCGCGGGAGTCCGGAAGAGTAGTCCACGAGGATATGAAGCTAGAAAAACAACATGAAGAATTACAATCACACCCACCCGGCCAACACCCAAGACCAAGATCCTTATTAAACATTATTTTTAACTCATTTTTGAAACATTAATCCAACTTTCATCCAAAATAGTTTTCTTTTGCTTGTCGCTTTCAAGCGAGTAAATGATAGATACTTTGACAATTATATACATACTCATAACAATTTTTTTTTCAACAACAGTGTCTAGAAAAGATATTTATTGAAAATTGTTTTTAATCTATAAATTGTGAAACATAAATCAAGTAAAAAGGTGTTGCCAAACACTCGTATGCAGACCACAAAAATATTGTCCCTTACTAAAATGAAGTTTTGTTGGACATGTCTTAGTAGACATTTTTTTCAAGTCGGATTTAAACCAGGTGTTAGATATTGTAATCCCGTGTCATATAGTGACATAGAGAGTGTTTATTTATAGATTGTAAAGAGGTACAATTATAACTACAATCATAACTACATATAACTACTAATAATAACTGCTAATACTCCCCCGCAGTCGAAGCGGGAGAAAGACGATCGTTTTGAATGGAGCGACTGAGTTGTGGAAGGGGCTTCTTGAGCCGAGTTCATGCCTCATAGGCAGAGGATCCGATTTACGGATTGGACACCGGGACTCGTAGTCCATTCTTCAGCGGTGTCACGCCCCAAATTCGGTTTTGGCTGGACTCGTGACGTGAACTTAAAATAATAAATAAACACGGTAAAATTACGATAGATAAAACTTAAAAGTGATAATAAATCAATTGAAAGAGTTAACAGCGCATAAAACCCAATATACAAAGTTTGGTTCAAAAACAACAGCACGTCACTAGACCGACTAGACAAGACCTGCGCCAGCTCCCAAGCTCAGCTATGGCCTGCTAGTACAAATCCCGTTCAACACCTGAAACACCACAAAGTAAGGGGTGAGCTTTCGCTCAGTAGAAAAAGTAGTTAAGGTAATGAACATCGGCTCACCACCACGAGTAACCGTCCAATTAGGGCATACTAGTACATCACGACTAAATACCAAACCGGGGTTCATAGCCAATCTTACAATACTCTTAACGACAACTTTCACACAATCAACAATAACAAACAACCAACTCAACCAACACAAAAACCAATAGTGCACAAGTCCCGTACCCCAATACCCGAACTCCGCCGGCTGTACACATCCCGATACCATCATAACAAACCGGTAGGTCAAGCATCAATCGGACTACCTCTCGATCCAGAGGAGACGCATAACGTCACAAAGACGTATAACGTCGAGAATGCCGGAAACATCCCTATGAGGACGCATTCGTCGGGACCCTCAAAAACGTCTCCAAAGGACCATAGATCATCGAGGCTGATACATGGAACCTAGTGCCCATCACGACCCGTAGGCCCAACACGACCCGCAGGCCCAAACACGACCCGTAGGCCCACTATGATATGATATGGCCCATCGGCTCCAACCCGTCGGACCGATGCAATATGATATGCTATGGCCCGTCGGCCCGATGCGTTGGCCCAATGCAAGATGATATGATGTGCCCCGTCGGCCCAATATGACCCGTAGGCCCAACACGACCCGTAGGCCCCAACCACATTATGGCCCTTCGGCCCGACCCGTCGGCCCCAAACACGACCCGTAGGCCCAATCACAACCGGAATACCATCCTCAAGGAACACACGACAAGCTAATAACACGCATCGAATGCCACAGATCAAACACGGCTCACCAAGCCCAACAATCTTACCACAAATACACAGCACATCGGTCTATCACTCACCCGACCATATCACAACCAAGAGTTCACAAAGCAACAATCACGACACACTTGCCCACACATAGTAACAGCATGCTCACCGGATATACAAGTCTTGACCATTAAACTTATCGACCCAAAGTCACACAACATGAATCTCAAACTGATCAGGCATATCAATCAGCACACAACCTACGGCTCGACATGGTCATTCTACCAGCACGGCAAGTTCCCAAGTACTGAAAGCGGCTACACTAGTGAATCACATCCTACATGTTACTAAGACTCGTCCGGTTATTTTATCATTCTAAAGGTCGTTCCAGTTTTATTATTACCTAACATGCATACTAGTAACTTTCCACAATCGAACCGGTATTCGCTACTTTTCATACCTTAAGACGAATCGACAGCTACGTTTCCTAGCTGCTGACGTCCTGTGTAATAACCACTCCCGGTCAACGCCAGTCAAACCTGCGAAAAGCAGGAAAATTTAAAATTTTTAAGACTGACACTTAATTGAACCAAAAATGACCCCGAGTGTCATAACGGACTTGAGTTGACCCCGTTATCGACCAAAATGAGTTCCGGGGGACTCAGGGCAACTTTCTGTTCAATTTGGGAAATGTTGACTTTTCGTTGGAAAAGTCAACCGAGCGACGTTTTGGTCCATTCGAGGACCGTTTTAGATCCAAAAAGCTTTGCCGTCGTCTCAGCGGTCTTAGTTGAGCCGTTTCCTTGTAGCCCGCCAAGTTTCGTAATTTCTTGGGAAAAGTGCCAGTTCGGGGCCCGAAACGTCCGATTTTCGCGAATCCGATTAGAAAATATGTAGAAGATATTTTCCCAAAAGGTGTGGGACCCACCTTGCCACTTGTCAACCAAGTGGTGGTGTTAGGTTTTGGGGGGAAAATGATAGGTGAGGGTTACATGGAGGGGTTCGGCCAAGACAAGAAAGAAAAGAAAAAAAATAGAAAAAGAGAAGAGAAAGGGTTAGAGAGAGAAGGAGAAGAAGAAGAAGAGAGAAGGAGAAAAGGGTTAGGGTTGGGAGAGATCGAACCCTTGGATCGTCTCAAGGCTAGGAGAGATCGACTTCCCCTCGTCTTCCTCTTTGGTAAGAACCGAACCGATTCCCATTTTGTTAAATTTGGAAAGTTAGGGTTTGTTCAAATCTAGTAGTTTATGGTGGTTTTGAGGTGTGGGGATCGTTGGAGACGTTTTGGAGGTGTTTGGACCGAAGAGTTGAGCGTTTTCCGGTGATCGGAGGCTCGGGGGAGCTCCGGCCACCGTGTTTGGTGGCTGGCCGAGCCTTGTAAGGGCTGGCCGGAGCTGGGCCGGACCCTGTGGGGGCTGGCCGGAGCTGGCCAGGCCGGGGGGCTGCTGGCCGGAGCTGGCTGGGCCTTGTGGAGGTTGGCCGGACCTCGTGGAGGTTGGACAGACCTCTGGGTGGATGGCCGGAACTAGGGCCAGCCACCACCTTGGTGAGTCGGGCCCTAAATGGCCTAAATCACCTCGGCCAAGTTGGGCCGGGTGGGGCCCACATGCTCGGGTGCTCGGGTTTAGTGTTCAGGTGGTTTAAAACGTTCCCCGGACCTTTTATCCATAACCGAATCGAAAATTGGAAAAGTTATAATTAACGGGTTTTAGAAACTTGAGACGGAAATTAATTGACTCGGGAGTCTAAATTCGATTCGGTCAAGTACATTGGGACCCTTGAATTATTCTAAGACCGTAGAAACGAAAACGGGAATTTTTGGAGCCCCGGAAGGGCATTTACAAAACCCGGGCAGATTCGCCATGTCCGGCGAATCGGGCCTTTACGGGTCCCTTATCGACAATGTCGAGTAATTGGGAAGTTTGGGAGTGATCGACATTGTCGGGGTTAAGTTTGGGCATCAAGTTTAATGATTTTTCAGTTTATTCCTGCGAGTTGTTAAGTGCCTTTAAATTGTGTTCTTTTAGATCGTGCCACAGACCGAGGCAAGGGAAAGCTGGGTGAGTGACTGAGATCATCACCGGAGCTCGTTGGTTGGCTTTTGGGAGAACACGCACGAGGTAGAGAAAAGTAGCCGGATCTCGGCCCTGACTAGGGAAAGTTAACTGTAGAATTGCATGTGACACCGGGGTGTCGTGGGTTAAGTAGGTTTATCGAATATTAGAAAGGCATGATACGGGAACGTAGCGAACTTTGGAAATGCATGTGACACTTAGTAGTGTCGTAGGAGCAGAGAACTTATCGATGTTAGAATTACTGGAGGCATATGACCATGCCCGGAGGTTGATTGTGAACTTATCGATATTAGGAGTACTGGAGGTATATGACCATGCCCGGAGGTTGATTGAGAAACTGTTAATATTAGGACTGTTGGAGGCATTGGTTATGCCGGAGGTTGATTGTTTATTTGGTCTCTTGGGTGGCCTTGAGAGCCCGTGCTATTATTGTCGAGTCTTGGGTGGCATTGAGAGCCCGTGCTATTATTGTCGAGTCTTGGGTGGCCCTGAGAGCCCGTACTTTACTGTTGGAGTTTTGGGTGGCCATGAGTGCCCGTGGGGTTGTTGAACTCGTGTCTTTACTGTTGTTGTATCTTGGGAGGCCGTGAGTGCCTGTGGGTTGTTGAGCCCGTGAGTTACTGTTGGTGGTTTTGAGTGGCCGTGAGTGCCCGTGGGGTTGTTGAGCCCGTGAGTTATGGTTGGTGTGTCTTGGGAGGCCGTGAGTGCCCGTGGGGTGGTTGAGTCCGTGTTTTGCTATTGGTGTCTTGGGTGGCCATGAGTGCCTGTGGAGTGTTGATCTTGTGTTGTTGCTGTTCGTTGAACTTTGTTTGTGGTTGTGATTGTGATTGTGGTTACCTGAGGTTGGGGGCCCGCTTCATGAAACGGGGGTCCACGAGCACACGCGTCTGCATGTTCAGACGGGGTAGGGGGCCCGCCCGTCAATAAAGGGGTCCTGGCCGCGCGTGTGTGGTTTGGGTTTGTGAGCATTCTTTGACTGGCTTACGAGTTAGAGTCTCGGTAAGTTGCGAGCATTCTTCGGCTGGCCTGACCGAGTTAGAGTCTCGGGAGGTTGCGAGCGTTCTTCGGCTGGCCTGACCGAGTTAGAGTCTCGGGAGGTTGCGAGCGTTCTTTGGCTGGCCTGACCGAGTTAGAGTCTCGGGAGGTTGCGAGCGTTCTTGGCACTGAGCAGTTGGCAGCTGGTATGCGATCCTTTGTGATCTTGTTTGGTGTGCGATCCTTTGTGATCTTGGCTGTTGCGTGGTGGTCTTTTGAGTCCTGGGGAGGGGTTGTGATCATTGTGTTGGGTCTACTTTACGTGTCAGGGTGTTGAGTTGGTCAAGGAAGGTAACAGTGGGTGTGTGTTCAGTCGGAGTACTTGGGTTGGGCATGGTGTTCCCCGGTGTTGAGTTTGTGTGGGTGTTATCGGCTTTGTCTGCTAGTTATGCCGTAGTCAGTCTGTTATCCGTGGTGGTGAGCGAACGCTCACCCCTAGCTGCTTTTCCTACAGGTACCGTTCGCAGGCTGGACTAGGTGAGCTTCTGAAGCTTGAAGAGCTAGAAACGGGATTCTAGGTTTATTTGAGTCTAGCGATGTATGCCATGTTTTTGTCCACTTGTTGGGACTGATTTTGAGCTGTAAATATTATTTTGTTGAACTAAACTGGTATTTTAAAGTGATCTATGAAAAGGGTTTCAAAATGTTTTATTATTTAAAATGTTCGCGTCCCGAGTTCGGTTTACTGAAATTGGGGCGTGACATCCTGGCTCGCTACCTCCGGTCTTCTCTTCGATCGAAGCCGGACTCTAAATTACACGGAAAGCCAAAAGTGAAATAGAGTTACGACCAGTACTAATTTAAATTCAACAGTTGTCTTTTAAACTCGAGCGGGCTAAAAGCGGGACTATGCGACGAATCGGGTTCGAGTACTCGAGCTCCGAGCACAAAACCCGATGCATGTTTTTCGAGGCACAGTTCCCAATGCACAAATCCCGATGCACGAGTTCCGAGGCATGATTATCAAGACATGGGGTTCGCGGCACGAATCCCGAGGTGTCCGATTCAGCGTTCCACTTTTGTCCCGTTCTAAGTCTGAATTATCCGTCCAGGTTCCAATTTCGTTCACAAATTCGATTCAAAGTTCAAAATCCTCTTTTTAAATCAGTTTTTATTTTTCAAACACTTTTTAAATCCTTTTTCCATTATTTCCTTAATTAAATCTGATTTTTGTTTTAATTTTCCTTTTCTTTTGATTTCACTGATTTTTCGAGTTCACAAACGTCCAGATTCAAAAATGATTTCTATTTCGGTCTCGACCAGAAGTCCAGATCTCACAAGAACGATCCAGATCTAAAACAATGCCCAGAACCACGAAGAGTTCGATTAAAGAACAAAAATGAAAACAGAAAGGGGAAGAAGGAGGTGTCGGTCAGATTTCGACCACCGGCGGTGACAAACCGGCCGGGGCCTCACGATTTAACGCTCACCGTAGGAAACAGACAAGGGCGGCGGCGGCGGTGGTTACGGGTGTGGGAGCGGCGGAGCACGGCGAACCTCGCCTCAGATCTGAATAGACGCGGTCGGAGGGAGGTTGGGGTGGCCGGGATTGAATGCGGGAGGCGGCGGGGATGGACGATGAGCTCGTCTGAGAGGAGATGAAGAGGGGGGGGGGGGGAGGAGATGGATGTCGCGCATGAAGGAATATAGGGAGAGAGGCTGGTGGAGTTGGTCGGAAACGAGCGCGGGAGGAGAAGATGAGAGGTGGAGATCAAGGCGGCTCTGCGTGGTGGACGGAGAGGGTGAGAGGGCGGTGGGGTGCGGGGTTGTGCGATGGTGAGGGAGATGGAGAGAGGGTTCGGGAACGAAGAGGGAGGAAGACGGGGTGGTTGAGGCAACATTAGGGTTCGAGCCCTAATGTTGTGCCTTATATACCGGGCTCGGTCTCGAATGGGCCTCTGACATAGATTGGGCCACGCGGCCCAAGCGAGAAGCTAGACTGAGTCGGCCTACTCGGGCCTGGTCTGGCCGGGTGTGCTGGTCGGGACTTGTCCGACCCGGTCCAGCCCCTTTCCCCTTTTTTATTTTTAAAACGAATTAACAATTAAACCGAGTTTCAACCTCGACGTTACCAAAAACCGACCCATTTTTCAACCTCAACTTTCCGATCGAATAAAATTAAATAAGTTAAATCTTTTTACCAAGGCTGTCTTCACAAGCGGTGTCACGTCGTCGACATGAAGGATTACCAATCAATTGATCTCTTGGAACATTGTTAAATGACGAACACATTTTGAAGAGATTCTAAAAGCAAACATATTGCTTGTTGCAAGGTGGTAGTGTGGGGTTGTATCAATCAAGAAGTGATGAATATGAGGGTGGTGGTGGATGGACAAGGTTTTAATTCAACCATGATAACAATATTAAAAGTATAGAATATATGGGTGGTGATTCATTGCGGTAGCATGAAGTTGATAAAGATAAATAAGACAAAAGAAATTTTTTTGAAGGAATTATAGGTCCTCAGATTTTGTGCTCTGATAACATGTTAGATATTGTAATCCCTTGCCATATACTAACATAGAGAGTGTTTATTTATAGATTGTGAAGAGATACAATAACTGAATTATAACTACAATCATAACTACATATAACTACTAATAATAACTGATAATACCAGGACTTAAGTTCTTAATACTACTTCTACTATTCAAAAGAAAAATATTAAAATCCTTAACATATATTCATAGTTAGAAATATTCCTCTCGACTTGAGAGCCTACCTTAGCCCTAGCCTGTTTCGTCGCTATGGAGCTCCCGTCTGTCGCTGTTATTGCGCCGCCTGGGCCTGTCGGCTTCGCCGTCCCTGTGTTCGCCTATCCCATCCAGTTGACCTCGCAGACCACGCCTGGTGTGAGGTTTAACTACGGGTGGGAGTGGTGTCTTTTCCACAGCCATCGGCGCCTCTTCACCTCCCCGTCCCTCTTGTGGTTCCGGCGACTCCTAATCCGATCGCCATGCCCCATCGTCCTCTCCCTCTAGTCTCGCCTGGTATCCCTCCGTCTAGTCTGAAATCCCTACCTCCACCACCACCCCCTCTTTCCCACAGGTCTCGTCCCAACCCTTTTGCCGGTGGGTTCTGTGACCTCGGTTCCGGTTTCGAGGGAATCGCTGGGGTTCTTTCGTCCGTGAGGATCGTCCCCCAATCCCCTTGGTGCTACTCTTTTTCGCTAGCACTAGGAACATCGAAGTTGGATACGGCGGGTCTCGTTGACTTCGGCTCCAAGCTACAGGTCCTCTCCACGTGGGTCAAACCTACCCCGCTTCTCAAGGCCAACCAGCACCAAGACCTCGCTCTGGTGCCTAGGGGCCTACCGCCCGATCTAGGGTTCCATCTCAGCTAGTGCCGCTGCGACCTCAGCCTCCTCGCCTTCCGGTGGGGACGATTCGGGACGTTACGGAGCTTTCCGCTGTCGTCTCGGTCACGTCGGTAAAGGCTCGAACTTGGGGCTGGACCCGTGATCGAGTTGGGTTGCGGTGGAACATGTTGGAGACTTCTTCCTTTAGGGTTTACCGATGCTGGGTGCGGAAAAGAACGAGGGAATGGTTACCTGAAGCTTATCTGGGGACCGGTGACCCAACGCCAAAGGGGCATCAATTCAACACCATCAAGGACGGTTCTACTGTGAAAAGAATTGCGAACATTTTTAAATGTTCTTTCCTTGTTCTTCGTGGTCAGAGAGTCTATGATGCACTTTATTGTCATTACTCAATTTAATCAATGAAATTTCACACCTTTTGCTCAAAAACAGAAAAATATTAAATTAATTTACAATTTTCTCCCAATACCAAATACATCTAATAATGAAGATATGACGGAATACTCGTCCGTAGAGAATATACATGTCTTCTTCGAAGATACATTAACTCAACTTTCATAGCGCTATGCAAACCCTAGGGTTCACCCATAACCCCTCGGGGTTAAATTCACCATCGCCGTTCTTCTTGATCGACGTTGGTTATCTTTTCTACCTTGATCCGGTTTATCGTCGCATGTTCGACGTCCCGAATCCGTGCCTATGTCTCATCTCCATCACTACGTCAATCCGTCCTCCAGAACCCTTATCCAATTAGGGTACCGCCTTCGGCGGCAGATCTGCACCGGGTCCCGACTCTCTCCCCTGGCTCGGCAACGCAGCCAAACAACATCCCCCAGCGCCGCCGCACCTGGTTCATGAAAGGAAGGGTACACCAGCCCTCATGGCCATGTCGTCATCCTCTCCTCGATCACATGGTTAGCCTGCATCATCGGGCCATCGGTGTTTGGCCGGTGGGGTTGTGTCACGAACCTGCCCCCGAGCAGCGTCTCGGCCCGTATCCACGGCCTACACCTGGTTGCCAGTTAGGGCGTCTATGCCCGAAACCGGCATGACACCCGTCCGAGCCATACCGGGACGGTCACTCCTCGCTGCTGACACCTAACCCTACGCTGGAGAGAGCCGATCATGAGTCATACGTGGGGGCGTCTCCACCAGGGTCCGCAGCACCGCCGCCGCCGCCTCCTATGATGACTACTGATCCTAGGGTTCATTGGTACCCTCCTAGGGTTTTTTTACCATCAATGCCGTCGGCCAAGCGACATGGCCCGAAACCCCCGAGATCCAGGACAGTGACGGTGATCGTCCCGATGAAAGGGTCTCCTGAACCGGGGCACTTGTGTCGTCCTAGGCCTTCGGTGCATCGATACACTCAGGGGGAGATACCGGCGGTTCGTCGAGGTATATTGAGGTACAACCCTGGAATTGGTCCCCAACCACGGAAGGCCAAGACAAGGAAGGGGGCAGGAGCATCTGATGGAGTGCCTGGCACACAGGAGCACAAAGGAGCCATGAGCCTGGATCAATTCCAGGTACTGCGACCGAGGGGTATGGCCACTCGAGGGGAAAATGACCTCCCACTGCGATGGTGGGTTGGGCCGCTTGGGGACTATATCCACAGACTCGGGACTACTGCAACCAGGAGGTCTCGGGAAATCCGCACTAAAGGCTCATTTTCCAGTTTCTCATTCTGTGTTAGGTCGAATATATTTTTGGCTAGTTAGGGTTAGGGATTTGGCTTATTATTTTTTTGAAATGTTGGTACGAGGAACTCTTGAGTTCGGATCTGCGAGTCAAAGCAAACTATTTTTATGGATCCATGAGCGCCTGACGGGCTACGACCGGTTGGGACATATATCTGGAATCCTAGACAATTATGTCATATCCTGTAAAGTTGTTGTTCTGCAGTACCTCATTATCCGTTTCAAAAAAAAAAAATTCAACTTTCATATATTTAAATAATGAATGTCAGCAAGTCTTTTTTGTTTGACTGTAATTTAAGCAACTCTATAGGCATTTTATATTCTTTATAACAGACCAATTATTAAACGTGAATAGCATTGACCATTTCTTTTTTGAAACGGAAAAGAGATAGTTGTATTACGATTCAAGGAGGGACCTAACAGTCCCGGATACCAGATTTTTGTCCCAACCGGCCGTAGCCCGTCGGGCGCACATGGTTCCATACAGTAGTCTGCTTTGATTCGCAGATCCAAACTCAAGAGTTTCTCGATTCAACGTTACAAGAAAATAATAAATCAGAGTCCTAAACTTATTGAGCCAAGCTATTATTCGAACTAAAACAGTGAAACCTACTAGCGAATTAGCCTTTAGTGCAGATTCCCCGAGCCTTCCCTGTTGCAAAAGCTTGGTCGAAGTTGAGAGTCTCGAATCCTGGTGCCGTTGAAATAGGCCCCAGCCGACCGTCCCTCCTCCCGGATCCCATATCCACCGAGTGGGCGGACCCATGCCGGCGAGGGGTGACGCTGGGGCAGGAGGCCGCTGCAGATGGAAGACGGCGCGTGGAGCCCGTATTCCTGGAGACGTCAGGGGGGCCACGGTGGCTACTGGCTCGAGGGCGGGACCGGTCCGGCGACGCATGATCGGTAGCGCGAATCGAGGGAGAGGCCGTGACACGGATTGAAGGGTAGACGGCGACCTGCGGAGGTAGTCCGTTTGCAAAAAAGACAAGAAAAAAATAAAACCGACTCCGATCAAAAGAACGACGACGATAGAATGGACCCCGAAGAGTAGCGGAGAGCTTTGGAAACAGGGGCTTCAATTGGACCCCGAAGGATAATGGAGAGCATCCGTGGAGGAAGGTGGAAAGAGGCTGCGCACGGAGAGAACCCTAGTTCTCTGCCGCATTGACTTTTTCTTATTCGGTTGTTAACTCTTTGCCAATCATTAAAATGATTATTGGTTCTCCAAATGTGAATAGTAATTTTTAATGGAATTGAGTTGGTGCAATTCGTTCGTTCATGAACGTGCCAAAGTTTCATGCATCTACAACATCTGGGAGAAATGATTTTTTTTATTTCTTTCTGATTTGGTTCTTATATCTATGTGACGTTAGCATTTCTTAATTACACCTTCTAACCCTAAAAATACGACTCTAATTACATGAATAAATATAGACACCTCCAACAAAAGTAACCAAGACGTCTTGTATCGCCAAATCCTCATTTCTTCAACACAATCACATTGTTTCACTTGTGCTGTCCGGAACTAAGTATGATCAACCTCATACAAGTTGTATATACTTTCAGTAGCATCAATAGTTATCAGAACCGATGGATCCGTATATTATTTAAAAAAAGTATTTTCATTTACGACTTTGATACAACATTTAAACTTGAAAATCATTGACTTTATATAATCGTTTGAGTCCCGCAGCTTTGGGTCTCTGTTCTTAGAAGTTCAAATAATATGTGTGTTATACTAAATTTCGAAAAACAAAACAAAACATTTATGGGGTGGTTTCAGGTGCGACACGTCTCCGTCGTATAACACTCCGATACTCATCCATAACCGTTGAACACGCCAATGAACAACTTACATAGTACCGCACGATCTGTGATCCTCCCGAACACCCACATGTTTCTGTTTAGGGTAAAATAGGAAATGTACCCAAACTTAACCGTCTCCCGAACAAAAGGAAACACAATTGTCGACCTTCTGATTTGAACACGATTCTCTGATAGTCAAACCAGCAGCCATCTTCTTTCTCGATTTCGAGTGACAAAAAGTAGGGAGGAAACTCAAATCACAGCTGAAGATCGACATCAGAGACAACTAGTGAGAGTTCAACAAAACTGGATATCTAGTTCGATGAACAATCACAACCAAAGATAGTGAAAGAAAACAAATTGATCGGTTTACCCAATTAGAGAATGAGATATGCGATATAGATTGCAGATTGATTGGAGCCAGCAACCGGAGATTCAATTCAACAACAGAATTCTAATAACGACGTACATTAATTGTTGAGACTGAGATTGATGTGGGCACATCTTAACACCTAAAGTGCCACATTTTATCGAGTCCAAATGTTCTTTTAGCCACACTTCTAGCTCCTTCTCTACTATTTCGTGTAGAAAATGGTAGGTTCGTGGATCGAAAAGAGGACGAAATGGAGCAAAAATCAGCTTACTTTTCGCCGCTTTCCTAGGCACTCCCAATGCTCCGATCCGTCGCTCTCTCGAGTACTCTCGGTTTCAATGTGGTCCGCCGCTCTCCCAAGAACTGCCTTAGTCTTGCTCGGTGACGCGTTCTCAGCTCTCTTCCAGATCCAATTTTAAGTAGAAAATAGGAAATTTTACAAATCCGATTTGTAGGATAATAAACAATTTGATGTCGTATAAAAGGGGGAAGACGAAATTAGAAAGGAACAAGTTGTTTTTTTTCCTGATATATTGTGCGTTTTAGAGAGCTTAGAAGGAGAAGGGGGTAGAGAACTCAGGAATAAATAAGTTTTTGAAGCTTATTTGTGGCTTTGGTTAATGTAGTTCTCGCTAATTCGTTCTCCAATATATATAGAACATGTATCGAATACAAACCACTCCTTATTGTATAAACAACAGACCAATCTGGGCCACAGGATGCACGCACATTGATGTCATCAGGGCCCGCAAGATGCTGACACGTGGGTACTTCGCGCGCTGATGCGCAAACCAAGTGATGATACCTTACCTAACACGGTGCTGATAGCTATATATAGAGTGTTGATACCCACATAAAGAGTGCTTATACCATGCATACACGGTGCTGGCACCTTATAAATACGGAGTACTGGTACCATGCGCGCTGCATGCGTTGTCAACACGCGATGCGCGTAGTCAAAGGCGTGCGCGAATAAGGCCACGTGTCAGCATAGCGCGCTTTGGTGACTTCATCTTGGCCACATTATGTAGCTTAGATTATTCGAAACCAAACGTTTCACATAAGCCTCGCAACCCCAGACCCATAGGAAGAACAAAATGGGCTTCTTCCCGTACCATTTCTAAAATGGTGTCCCTTCCACAGCCTTCATCGGAGTCCGATTCACTATGAACGCGAGCGTCCCTAGAGCATAAACCTAGAAAGAGATCGGAAGATCAGTCCAACTGATCATGGAACGGACCATTGTCTAACAATGTTTGATTTCTCCGTTTCGCTACACCTTTCAACTACAGTGTCCCGGGAGAAGTCCATTCCAAAAGGATCCCATTCTCTTTTAGACAATCTAAAAACTATGCGGTCAAGTATTTTCCACCTCGATCAAATTGAAGTGCCTTAATACCTTTCCCGAGCTGGTTTTCTACTTCAGTCTTAAACTATTTGAATTTATCAAAAGTTTCAGACTTATGTCTCATCGAATAGATATAACCATATTTATTGCAATCATCAGTAAATGTGATAAAGTAGTTAAAACACCTCCTGGCAAGCGAACTTGTTGGTCTACACACATTTGAGTGTATCTATCACGCCCCAAATACGGCAGGACCGAACCCGGAACGCGAACGGTGAAACAATAAAATAATTTTCAAACATTTTAATAAACAGCTTAAAATCACCACTTTGAGTTAATCAAAATAATATTTTACAACTTAAAATACGTCCAAAACAAGCGGACAAAAACCAAAGCGTACGTCGCTAAACTCCCAAAAACCCGGACTCCCGCTCCCAGCTCTTCAAGCTTCGAGAGTTCCCCTAGTCCGCCTCGCGATCAGTACCTGTAGGAAAAGCAGCTAGGGGTGAGCGTTCGCTCACCACCACGGATACCAGACTGACTACGACATACTAGCAGAAATGCCGGAAAAACCAACAACAAACCAAACACCGGGGACTACTATCCCCAAACTCAAGTAACCCGACTATCACACGAAAACTGTTACTTTTCCCAACCAACTCAAAACCCGGACGCGTAATGTAGACTTGACACATCAGTTACGACCTCAACCAAAACGCAAATAATAACCACGCAACACTCAAGATCACCAAGGATCGCACACAACAATCAAGATCATAAAGGATCGCACTCCAGCTACTCAGTACCGGTTGCTAACATGCTGGGCTTGAGCGTGCCCCACGCAACTTTCCCCGACACGCAGTCGGGCCAGGCGGTCGACCTGTTCGCGACATATACAACAATACTTTTCCGATAGCTAGTCGGAAGTGGAGCCGCCCTTCATCGCAGAAGAATGCACAACTTTACCGATTGTTATTCGGAAGGCTAGCCAACCCCCACGCGCGCGACCACAGGACCCTTTTTCTATCAGGCGGGCCCCAACCTCTATGCAACCACAGTCATCACCCAAGGTTCAACAAATAGCGACAATAATATACGACTCACTACCCTTCGGCAGGACAGTCAGCAACAATACAGGTTTAACACCCCACAGGCACACATGGCCACCCACGACACACCAACAGTAATATACGGGTTCAACACCCCAAACGCACTCATGGCCACCCACAGACACAAACAATAACATACGGGTTCAACACCGTAAAGGAACACATGACCACCCTCATAAACACATCAAGTTACTTAACCTACGGGCACAACCAAAAGCCACTAGTATTTCTATTATTCGATACGTTCACTTATCCTATGACACAACTAAGTGTCACATGCATTTCTATTGTTCGATACGTTCACGTATCCTACGACACCACTAAGTGTCGCCTGCATTTCTATTGTTCGATAAGTTTACTTATCCTACGACACCACTAAGTGTCACATGCATTTCTGCTGTTAACTTTCCCTAGTCAAGGCCGATATATGGATACTTTTCCCTACCTCGTAACGCTTTCCCCCAAAAGTCCACGCCCAAGCACCGGCGCGCTCGCGATCACTCGCCTAGTCTCCCCTTTCCGCGGTCGGTGGCACGATCTATCATGAACACAAATTAAAGCACTTTTTAAGTTTGCAGGCAAAGCTGAATTTTAATGAACTTGATGCCCAAAAGCAACCCCGGTAATGTCGATCACTCTCAAACTTCCCGATTACTCGACATTGTCAACAATGGGCCCGGAAAGGCCCGATTCGCCGGGCTCGGCGAATCTGCCCGGGATCGGAAAACGCCCTTTCGGGGCTTCGAAAATTCCTGTTTTCATTTCTACGATCCTAAAATAATTCAAGGGTTCCAATGCAATCGACGGAATCAATTTCCGACTTCCGAGCGATTTAATTCGCGTTTAAAGTTTCTAAACCCGAAATTTCCAATTTTCACAACTTAATTCCATAATTCGTTCCGGGTGTGAATTATCGATTCGGGGATCGTCCAAAACCACCCGAACACGAAAAACCCGAGGCCCGGCCAAGTGGGCCCCACACGGCCACAATGGGAAAATTTCCTTTTCGCCCCAAAACGTTCCTAACGAACCACAAACCTCAACCATTCATCTTTAAACCAACCTTAAACAAAATCCAACCTTAATCAAACCGTTTAAACTCAAACCCTAAAATTCAAACGTACCAAAACGAGAAAAGAACGGGTTCTCACCGTAGGGAATGACGAGGGGATGACGAATACGCGAGAATTGAGACGATCCGTCGGTCGGATCGTCGGAAAATCGAGCCCAAACCTCCCTTTCTCTTTCTTCTTCTTCTTCTCTCTACTTTCTCTCTCCTTCTCTCCCTTTTTCTCAAATTGCCGAGACTACTCTCTTAATTTCCTTTTATTTTGTTTTCAAACAACACCAACCACCCCTTATTTACAAAACTACCATCCTCCTTTCTTTTTCTTTATTTTAAAAACCAACCACCAAATGTGTGACAAGTGTCAAGTGGGTCCCATCTTTTAGAAGAATATCTTTCCAAATATTTTTCAGTCAGATTCGCGAAATTCGGCTGTCTCGGGCCTCCACGGGCCTATTTTCCAAGAAATTACGAAATTTCACGGGCTATAAGGAAACGGCTCAACTAAGATCACTGTAATGACGGCTAAGCTTTTTGGATCCAAAACGGGCCTCGAACGGACCAAAACGTCGCTCGATTCACTTTTCCGGTAAAAAGTCAACCTTTCCCAAATTGGTCAAAAAGTTGCCCTGAGTCCCCCCGAACTCACTTTGGTCGATATCAGGGTCAACTTAAGTCCGATATGACCCTCGGGGTCAAATTTAGGTTCATTTAGGTGTCTGTCCAAATTTTTGAAATTTTCCTGTTTTTCCGCCGATTGACCAACGTTGATCGGGAGCGGTTCTTACAATCTACCCCCCTTAAAGGAATTTCGTCCGCGAAATCTAAAACAAACGTACCTCCGGAGTCAAACAGATCGGGGTACTTCGCGCGAACCTCGTCCTCGCGCTCCCAAGTCGACTCGGCCTCGTGGTGTCGCCACTGCACCCGTATTAGGCGAATAACCTTGCCACGCAGGACCTGCTCTCGTGTGTCCATGATTCGAACCGGATGCTCCTCATAAGAGACATCGTCCGTCACCTCGATATCTGCCCACTCAATGACGTGGGAGGTGTCTGCATTATACTTCCGCAACTAGGACACGTGGAAGACGTTATGAACACTCCCAAGTTGCGGTGGTAATGCCAGACGATATGCCACTGCTCCCACTCTACTCAAGATCTCGAAAGGGCCGATGTACCGCGGGGCTAACTTGCCTCCGCCGCGGCTGAACCGTACCAGTCCCTTCCTCGGGCTCACCTTCAGGAACACGTGATCACCGACTGCGAACTCAAGAGGTCGGCGTCGTCTGTCGGCCTAGCTCTTCTGCCGACTCTGCGCGGTCATCAACCACTCGCGTATCAGCGCGTCCTTCTCTGTCGTCTCTCGAACGAGCTCTAGACCCAGTAAACTCTCATTCCTCACTTATGCCCAGCACACGGGCGATCGACACGACCTACCATACAACGCTTCGAACGGTGTCATCCCGATACTGCCCTGAAAGCTGTTGTTGTAGGCGAAATCAGCTAACGGTGGGTGGTCTTCCCAATACCCCCTAAAGTCTAGCACACATGCCCGCAACATGTCCTCCAAAATCTGACTCGTGCGCTCGGACTGACCGTCTGTCTGGGGGTGGTGTGCTGTACTGAGCAAAACCTCGCCCCCCAATGCGGTTTGCAGACTCGGCCAAAATCTGGACGTGAAACGAGGATCCATGTCAGACACTATCGAAACTGGGACTCCATGGTGACGCACGATCTCCTGAATGCACAGGCGGCTCAACTTGTCAACCGGATCAGTCATCCTCATGGCCAGGAAATGGGCCGACTTGGTCAACCGGTCGACTACCACCCATACCGCATCGTGTCCTCTTAGCGATTCTCGGTAACCCACTCACGAAGTCCATCGTGACGTGCTCCCACTTCTACTGGGCAATCGGCAGTGGCTGCAATAATCCGGCTGGACGTTGATGTTCGGCTTTCACCTGCTGACAGGTGAGACATCTCGATACAAATTCCTCGACCTCTCTCCGCATCCCGCTCCACCAGAAGTGCCGCCTGATGTCACGGTACATCTTAGTGCTACCCGGGTGCACTGTAAGACGCGAATGATGTGACTCTCGCAACACGTCGTCTCTACAGTTGCGCGGCACGAATAATCCTCCTCGATACCGTAACCCCCAATCAGCACAAAGATCCCATCCCTCGGCGTCAACACCGCCGGCAACTCTCTCCTGGATCTCTGTTGTCTCGACAGCCTCAGCCTGCGCCCCTAACACTCGGGCAAGCAGTGTGGTCTGAGCTATCAATGAACACATGGCTGCGCCGTCAGTAGCCTCCTCTAGCTCAAGCCCGAACGTGCCTATTTCCCCCATCATGTCCCATTCCCAGACTGATATGCTAGCAAGGCCCGGAACCGACTTTCTACTCAGGGCGTCGGCAACCACATTCGCCTTACCCGGATGGTAGAGTAGCTCAAAGTCGTACTCCTCAAGTAGTTCCATCTAGCGCCGCTGGTGCATGTTCAGGTCTCGTTGGGAAAAGATGTACTTGAGGCTCTTGTGATCCGAGAACACCTGAAATCGCTCGCCATACATATAATACTGCCAGCCCTTCAGCGCGAACACGACTGCTGCTAATTCAAAGTCATGGGTAGGATAGTTGCGCTCGTGTGTCTTCAACTTCCTGGAGCCATAAGCAACAACTCTACCCAACTGCATCAGTACACAGCCCAGTCCTTCCCCGGACGCATCACAATAGACCTCATACCCGATCCCGCGCTCTGGCATTATCAACACTGGAGCGGTAGTAAGACGAGCCTTCAGCTCCGTGAACGCACATTCACAATCCTCCATCCACACAAACCCGACTCCCTTGCACGTCAAAAGAGTCATAGGCGCGGCTAGACGAGAAAAGTCCTAGACGAACCGCAGATAATATCCTGCCAACCCCAAGAAGATGCGGATCTCGAACACAATCGTGGGCCGCACCCACTTCGACACCGCGTCGATCTTCGATGGATCGACTAGTATACCATCACGGGATACAATGTGACCTAGGAATTTCACCTCAGCGAGCCAAAACTCGCACTTCTCCAGGTTGGCATATAGCTGATGTGTGCGCAGCAGGCTCAGAACAGCCCTCAGATGCTCCTCATGTGTCGCCTCGTTCTGCGAGTATATCAACATGTCGTCTACGAACACCACCACAAATTGATCTAAAAACGGCCGGAATATACTGTTCATCAGATCCATGAACGCTGCAGGTGCGTTCGTCAGTCCAAATGGCATCACCAAGAACTCGTAATGCCCATAGCGTATCCGGAATGCCGTCTTTGCAACGTCCTCCTCCCGGACTCGCAACTGGTAATATCCGGATCACAGATCGATCTTCAAGAAGCATGTCGACCCTCTCAATTGGTCGAACAAGTCGTCAATTCTCGGCATCGGGTATCGGTTCTTCACCGTAACCCGGTTCAGCTTCCGGTAGTCTATACACATCCGAAGCTTTCCACTCTTCTTCTTCACGAAGAGTGCTGGCGCTCCCCACGACGATGTACTCGGCCGGATAAACCCCTACTCCCGAAGCTCCTCGAGCTGATGCTTCAGCTCGGTCAACTCTGCTGGCGCGAACCTGTAAGGCGCCATCGATATCGGTGTCGTTCCCGGCCTCAGGTCTATTCCGAACTTCACCTCACGAACTGGTGGCAATCCGCTCAACTCCTCCGGAAGGAACTCGGGACACTCGCACACCACTCGCGGTAACTCGCAGCTCTGCACGGTCGATACTTCCTCCACTGCGGACAATGCCGACAGGAGAACTCCGCTCCTACTGCCCAGAATACACGAAACTTTCGTGTTTCCTGTTGACATCGTCACTCGTCGCCTGTAACAGTTGATATTGGCTCGGTACTTCACCAGCCAATCCATTCTCAGGATCACGTCGAAGGCTGTCATTTCGTAAGTATCCTTCCCATGGATACACACACAAGCTCAGTCGCTGCCGAACCTCATGGACCGTCGCAGTCTCTCTAAGACCTCGCTCCACTACCGCCGTCGTGCCCACTTACTCCGAACATACCCGAATCCTCGGGGTGAGGACTCGATCCAGTATCAGGGCTCTTGAGCCCTCTCTCGAACCTCCTGTATTAGTTCGCTTCTCTAACTTCGCAGGTACGACATACCCTAGTCAACACCACATCACCCCCAAACGGCGTGTCCAGACACATGGGTGGACTCAACGGCTCTAAACTCAGCCCCAACGTCTCAGCACAACTTGACGAAGCAAACAAGTGTGACGCCCCGGTATCCAATAAAAATGACGCCCAAATCAGAGACCGAACAACCACTCCATTAGTCACGCCGATAAGGTATAGCACAACCCTCACATGATCCTCTATGCATTTATTTATAACTTTCCGCAACCAAACCAGCATTCGGTACTCGTCCCCTGCAGGAAAAGTAGTAAAGGGGATGAGCGTTCTGCTCACCTCCATGGACACCCGTTCGATTATGGCATACTAGTAAAGCACTAACGACTTACCAATCCAACCATGGCAAACCACTACCTCAAAACCTGATACCAAAACGTCACACTGCTCACGCTATCAATACCACAAATACTCGCTCACGTAAGGGAAACCTCGAATGGGGATCATATTCTCAACTCCGCAAGCCACTATTGCTCACAACCTCAATACCCTAATTACCCGATCACGTAGGGAAACCTCAAACGGGGATCATGTTCTCAACTCAGCAAACCACTATTTCTCACAACCTCAATACCCCAATTACCCGATCACGTAGGGAAACCTCAAACGGGGATCATGTTCTCAACTCCGCAAGACACTATTGCTCACAACCTTAATACCCCAATTACCCGATCACGTAGGAAAACCTCAAATAACCCACTCACGTGAAGGAAACCTCAAACCACCCGTTCACGCGAGGGAAACCTAGAATAACCCACTCACGTGAAGGAAACCTCAAACCACCTGTTCACGTGAGGGAAACCTCGAACACCCGTTCACATAGGGGAAACCTAGTTCGTATGGCGCCGCAGCGCATCAACCCTAACCCCTCTCCGTGGTGAGACTCTCACACCGAGGCGATGTATCACTACCGTAGGTTATTGATGAGTCTCGAAGCCAAGACCTCACACTTTAACACCGAACTTACGACCTCTACAACCAACACAATCGTGAACACAACTACGCAAAAACAACACTCAAACTGCACAATCAAGACGGTGAAACAAGGCAGGAAATCACGGATCCGTGACAGACCCCGTCACGGTTGGGGTCACGGAGCCGTGACGAAGGGCCCAAACTCGCCAAAATGCTCTGGTGCGTCACGGATCCGTGACGCTCGCGCATGCCAGTTTTCCAAATTCGTTTCAGACTCGATCTTTACCCATTTTTAACCCTAAAAATAGCCTTAAGCGCCCACACACGCTCAATCACCAATTTATCAAACACACGCACAACAACTCACATACAAATTCAAGTCACCCAACCTCAATCACAAGCCCACAAGGCCAACCAATTTCAAAACACGCCCACCAGGCCAACCAATTTAAACACACGCCCACAAGGCCAACCAATTTTAAAACACGCCCACCGGGCCAACCAATTTTAAAACTTTCTCCTTTTCATCATAAAATCTCATTTTTGACATCATGTAGTTACAACCCGGTCCAGGCGTCCCCGAACTAAAGTGTCCCCACTTGATATCAGCATCGTCACGTTCGACCACAGGGGCTCCTCTGAGTCGAGTCGCGACAGCTTAAAAACGTTTCACGTAGCAACACACAATCAGTATGCCAATACTAACTGTACTGCGCATACACACAACAACAAACAGGACTCATGTCACTACGGGTCTACACACGGTTTCCGACTTGCGCGTCCCACGCACGACGGGAGTTTCAAAGACTCAACTCTTCCCACCTAATTGACGTACAGTCCGAGGTGTAAACCTCGAGCTCTGATACCAAACTGTCACGCCTTAAATTCGGCAGGACCGAACCCGGAACGCGAACGTTGAAACAATAAAATAATTTTCAAACATTTTAATAAACCGCTTAAAATCACCACTTTGAGTTAATCAAAATAATATTTTACAACTTAAAATACGTCCAAAACAAGCGGACAAAAACCAAAGCGTACGTCGCTAAACTCCCAAAAACCCAGACTCCCGCTCCCAGCTCTTCAAGCTTCGAGAGTTCCCCTAGTCCGCCTCGCGACCAGTACCTGTAGGAAAAGCAGTTAGGGGTGAGCGTTCGCTCACCACCACGGATACCAGACTGACTACGGCATACTAGCAGAAATGCCGGAAACACCAACAACAAACCAAACACCGGGGACTACTATCCCCAAACTCAAGTAACCCGACTGTCACACGAAAACTGTTACTTTCCCCAACCAACTCAAAACCCGGACGCGTAATGTAGACCCGACACAGCAGTTACGACCTCAACCAAAACGCAAATAATAACCACGCAACACCCAAGATCACCAAGGATCACACACAACAATCAAGATCATAAAGGATCGCACTCCAGCTACTCAATACCGGTTGCTAACCGGCTGGGCTTGAGCCTGCCCCACGCAACTTTCCCCGACACGTAGTCGGGCCAGGCGGTCGACCTTTTCGCGACATATACAGCAATACTTTTCCGATAGCTAGTCGGAAAGGGAGCCGCCCTTCATCGCAGAAGAATGCACAACTTTACCGATGGTTAGTCAGAAGGCTAGCCAACCCCCACGCGCGCGACCACATGACCCCTTTTCTGTCAGGTGGGCCCCAACCTCCATGCAACCACAGTCATCACCCAAGGTTCAACAAATAGCGACAATAATATACGACTCACTACCCCTCGGCAGGACAGTCAGCAACAATACAAGTTTAACACCCCACAGGCACACATGGCCACCCACGACACACCAACTGTAATATACGGGTTCAACACCCCAAACGCACTCATGGCCACCCACAGACACAAACAATAACAAACGGGTTCAACACCGCAAAGGCACACATGACCACCCTCATAAACACAACAAGTTACTTAACCTACGGGCACAACAAAAAGCCACCAGTATTTCTATTGTTCGATACGTTCACTTATCCTACGACAGTACTAAGTGTCACATGCATTTCTATTGTTCGATACGTTCATGTATCCTACGACACCACTAAGTGTCGCCTGCATTTCTATTGTTCGATAAATTTTCTTATCCTACGACACCACTAAGTGTCACATGCATTTCTACTGTTAACTTTCCCTAGTCAAGGCCGAGATCCGGCTACTTTTCCCTACCTCGTAACGCTTTCCCCCAAAAGTCCACGCCCAAGCACCGGCGCGCTCGCGATCACTCTCCTAGTCTCCCCTTTCCGCGGTCGGCGGCACGATCTATCATGAACACAAATTAAAGCACTATTTAAGTTTGCAGGCAAAGCTGAATTTTAATGAACTTGACGCCCAAAAGTAACCCCGGTAATGTCGATCACTCCAAAACTTCCCGATTACTCGACATTGTCAACAATGGGCCCGGAAAGGGCCGATTCGCCCAGCTCGGAGAATCTGCCCGGGATCGGAAAACGCCCTTCCGGGACTCCGAAAATTCCCGTTTTCGTTTCTACGATCCTAAAATAATTCAAGGGTTCCAATGCAATCGACGGAATCAGTTTCCGACTTCCGAGCTATTTAATTCGCGTTTAAAGTTTCTAAACCCGAAATTTCCAATTTTCACAACTTAATTCCATAATTCGTTCCGGGTGTGAATTATCGATTCGGGGATCGTCCAAAACCACCCGAACACGAAAAACCCGAGGCCCGGCCAAGTGGGCCCCACACGGCCACAATGGGAAAATTTCCTTTTCACCCCAAAACGTTCCTAACGAACCACAAACCTCAACCATTCATCTTTAAACCAATCTTAAACAAAACCCAACCTTAATCAAACCGTTTAAACTCAAACCCTAAAGTTCAAACGTACCAAAACGAGAAAAGAACGGGTTCTCACCGTAGGGAATGACGAGGGGATGACGAATACGCGAGAATTGAGACGATCCGTCGGTCGGATCGTCGGGAAATCGAGCCCAAACCTCCCTTTCTCTTTCTTCTTCTTCTTCTTCTCTCTACTTTCTCTCTCCTTCTCTCCCTTTTTTTCTCAAATTGCCGAGACTACTCTCTTAATTCCCTTTTATTTTGTTTTCAAACAACACCAACCACCCCTTATTTACAAAACTACCATCCTCCTTTATTTTTCTTTATTTTAAAAACCAACCACCAAATATGTGACAAGTGTCAAGTGGGTCCCACCTTTTAGAAGAATATCTCTCTAGATATTTTTCGGTCAGATTCGCGAAATTCAGCCGTCTCGTGCCTCCACGGGCCCATTTTCCAAGAAATTACGAAATTTCACGGGCTATAAGGAAACAGCTCAACTAAGACCACTGTAACGACGGCTAAGCTTTTTGGATCCAAAACGGGCCTCGAACGGACCAAAACGTCGCTCGATTCACTTTTCCGATAAAAAGTCAACCTTTCCCAAATTGGTCAAAAAGTTGCCCTGAGTCCCCCCGAACTCACTTTGGTCGATATCAGGGTCAACTTAAGTCCGATATGACCCTCGGGGTCAAATTTAGGTTCATTTAGGTGTCTGTCCAAAATTTTTAAATATTCCTGTTTTTCCGCCGATTGACCGGCGTTGACCGGGAGCGGTTCTTACAGTATCAGCCCTAATAATTCACCCGCCCTTTCAACGCAAACGATGCAGGGCACTTTAGTCATTTTCCCATCAAACAAGCCTCACACCTATCAATCGAATGAAATTCGAATGGACTTAAAATTTCGCACTTCCGAAGTGCTGATATGCGTTTTTGTTTATACGAACCTAACGACAATGCCTTATAAGATTTTTGGTTTAAATCGTCGAATTTATGCCTCTTGGTATTAACGTTATAAATAGAGCTTGAGGCATTGTTACCCATATCCAATATGTATATTCCTCCAACCATGTTAGCACTAACATAAAACATAGGGAAAATATCAGATTGGTTCCCTTAGCTATACGTTTTTAACACATTGATACCCTTAACTAATTTAATCACTAAAAAGGTACCTTAAGTTTCCAATCAGTAACACGTTAGTGTTTTTCGTCCATTTTTTGGACGGAAAATGGTCATGTTCAATGCACATGACCTTAAACTTTCAAAAAATGACAAAAATACCCCTCTAAGTTCAAACCCTAATTATTCTTTTACCTTATTTCTCCTACGCAACCTTCATCTCCCCCATTTTATTTCATACATACGCCTCCTTCATTCTGTTATTCCTTCATTTTGTTTCTTCCCCAGCCTTCATCTCCACCACCATGACCATTTTCCGTCCAAAAATGGACGGAAAACACTAAAATGTTACTGATTGGAAACTTAAGGTACCTTTTTAGTGATTAAATTAGTTAAGGGTATCAATGTGTTAAAAACATATAGTTAAGGGTACCAATCAGATATTTTCCCTAAAACATATCATTGCATAGAATATTGAAAATCAAAATTATATCCTTCCTTGTCTAAAATGGACACAAATATAATTTTCCTACTAAAAGTAGGTTTGCAATATACATTATGTAGCACAAAATTAGGCCTCTTGGCAAAGCAAGACTTATGGATCCTACAACAGTTTCCACAACTCTGAGGTCCACTTCATGGTTTTCAAACTTCTCCTACTTTCCAGCCATTGCACGTTAGTGCATATGTGAGATTCATCCCTAGTATCCAATACCATGAATCTTGGAAGTAGTGAGAAGTAGCTCTATAAAGTTAATACCCGATGAAGACCCAGTTCCACTGCCCTTTTTCATATCATCTTGGTTTTTTCCCGTAATCACTTTTCTGTTGACCAGGCTTCTAGCAGTAGAAGCAGACAATCTCATCCTCCTTAGCCTTCCTTAAGGACCCCGGTCCTAGGAGGGATCAAGTGTCTCATCTTTCATGCCAAGTGCACAGATGCCTTGCCCTTGCCACTACTAGTTTCCTTATTCAAACTGGATCCCTTTCTGACCATTAGAATATCCTTGGATCCCAGATCCCTGATATTCTTCCCAGCAGTTACAAACACGCCACATAACTCAAATATGGCCATGTCCATATCGTGAATGAGATAGTTCATGGTGAACTAAGTATACACACGAGGAAGGTATCATAAAACCATATATGATGCCATCTTTGATTTTATCTTAAGACCCAGTACATTAAGATGTTAGAGATGCCCCTTCATTTTCTAGACATAACGGATAGCCTTGTCAAGGTCATTTTTTTTGCGTTTATATTTGAGGACCATCCTCAAATTTCTATACCAGCCCATATAGTTTTTCCATTAAACTTGACCCCGTCAATCATGGTTTTTAATGACAAAATAATGTTTACATTTTCCATTTGATCTATACGATAGATAAAATTTAATCAGTAAATTGAATAAATTTTCTAGAAGATCAAGTCTAAACACCAACCAATTGATTCTAAACCTTTAGAACATAAAACCAAGATCCTTGATTCACTCGATCAAGTTGAACAAAGGCTCACCACTTAATGGAGTTATGTAGGTAAGACCACATTCAATCACATGCAATGTGACTCTTGGCTAGGGTATATACATATGTACACGGCTTACCTTATCTGAAACCCTAACTTAACCCTGACTGAGAATCGTAGCCGGGTCCACCGATTTTCAACTATGACTCGTCACTATGCAGGTGCTCCGCTAAGGCGTACGACACCCACATATGTCGACCATAATTATTACCCCTCCTTCCCATGGATGCTCCGCTAAGGCGCACAACACCCATAGGACGAGGAGGTTGTAAGTTGTTGAGAATTTGGGAGGTATCTGATATGACCCGTTTTTACTCGTCCGGTTGTGTTTAAAACTTTGACACATCCTAGATGCGATGAACACATCCACTACATTCTAAATGTAATGATGCCTCCAATTCACCCAATTTAATTCTTCATTTGAACCCGTGAACTACATCCAATGTAATGACGGTTCTAAGGGTTCACAAACAATGATCAGAATCCAATTTTATCTTTGCATGCGAGGTATATGCTCGGTAAATAAATTTAAGCATGCAATTCTAAAACACATAAAATTAATCATGCAAAAAAATAAACCAAGCATAAAGCGATAAATGTGCACATAATAGCCCCCTAAACTAACTCCCACTAGCTTCTTGACTCCACCGACTCCAAGCCGATGTCAATACCCGAGAAGTCACCAAATGACCTTTTTTCCCTTTATTCGTCTTGAGAAAAAGATTACAACTTAATACATTAATAAATATTACAAATAAGTGGTTCGACGACCACACCTCAAAAAAATAATTACATGCTAACTTTAACGGCTTGCAGACCGTGAAAAGCGATAAGTAATTAAATCGAGCTTAGGGCTATTATGTACACCATGCCAAAATCACATCACACAACTTGTTATCAAACAAGCATGTTGTCAAACATATTGTGATTTTCCTGTTTTAATTAATAGCCAAGTTTTAAAAAAATTGATACTTGTTTATCGAAACCGTTCAAAATTGAAACTTTTGAACATTTGATTTTTGAGTTCGTCAAGATAGTTCCAAACTTGTCATGACTAGAAAAACGGTTTAGCTAGACATATCAACCACCCAATGGTCATACTCAGCCTAGCTCCGTCCAACGGAGTCCCTTTCGATCCCGGTTTCGTCTCCCCGAGAGTCCCGCTCCCGAGACCCGAAAAATAAAAAAATTCAAAAAATCCAGATTGTATATAATTCCCAAAAATTCATTTTTCATGCATTAAACCCTTAAACAAGAATTTAAAACATGTTATCAAACAATTTAGCAAAACAATATGCATGAAGCGAAACTATCAAGCAAAATCGAAATTTATCAACACCGTCTTGTGAATCCCGAAGGTAGCACGACTCTGATACCACTGTTGGGTCTCGAGGTAGGGTAGGAGATGAACCAACTCGCAGCGAAATAAAAATAAAACTAAGAGACCATTAAAACAATGAAGTTCCTCACAATAGGGTTGCTCTCTCCCCAATTCTGGAGGAACAAATTGTCCAAGACACTTATGACTCCACTACTGATGAACCTCTCTTAATTGAGCCAGCTCAAATCTCTACAATTGTTGTTTCTCCCACAATTTCAAAACCCTCCTCTCCATTACTGTGCAAAGATGCTTTTGAAGTCACACCTCAAGATGGCTCTGCAGAGTGTGAAACACAATTTTCAAATTCTAAGGTTGTTATCCCCACCTCTTCCCTCTGCAATCCTATCATTTTAGTGAGCTTGGAAGCTGATGCAACTGGACTAACTCTGAATCCTGAGGATAATGTTATTATTCAAGACCCCACCTTGCCCTTAACACATATAATATTAGACCCAAGTACAGAAGTTGATGGACATTTAATGAAGGGTGAGGCTCAAGATGAAAGAGTGTGCTTACCAAGCAATGTCCTTTATTCAACTGACTTGCTAGAGGATATTGGTCTTCTTTCTACTGCTGCAAATGATTTGGCGGGCCTTGACAGCCTGTTAAGTGGGAATGAAATGCAATCTTCCTTCCAAAATCAGATAGAAGAAGTACAAGTTAATGAGGTGGCTGATTTTTTAGGTCTTAAAAACTCAAGTCCTATTCACTCAAAGATCAGTTATAAGAAGAAAAAAGGTTTAGAGAACAGTCTTCATGCATAAAGTACCAGGTCTAAACTTAAATTAGACAAAGCTTTACGTACACCATCAGTTCCTCCTTCTCCTCTGATCAACAAAAGAAGCTTTTTGGAAGAAGACTCAATTGCCAAAAAAGCTTGGGGTTTTGGAAAGGCTATTGGCTTGAAGGAAACTGTATCTGATCAAGTAATTTTGAATCAACTCCATGATCTGGCAGACTTGAAAAATCTTGCTGTGGACTTGGATGAGAATTATGAAGATGAGCCTGCTGATTTGAGTGAGAATTCTGCCCCAGATCTCTTGCTGGACAAAGACACCAACCCTCCTCTCAATCTATAAGTGATATGAAATTCCTCTCATGGAATATGAGAGGCATCTCCCCTTAAAAGAAGAGGAGAAACTTCAGCTCCTTGATATCCAAACAATCTCCTTGTTTTATTCTCATACAAGAATCAAAACTAGACATTTTTCCAAATAATTTTCTCAGAAGTTGTGGACTCTCTTATGGTTGGGAGGCTTGTCATTCTAATGCTATAGATACTGCAGGTGGCATCATTTCTATATGGAAAAAATACTTTCTCCATCAGTTTCTATGAAGAATTATAAGGGGCCTTGATATGGCATGGAAAACTAACACAGTGTCAATCTCTTTGCTGCATCGTTAATATATATGCTCCTAACTCAGTTGCTGAAAGAAAAATTCTATGGCCTAAATTGGAAGATCTGATCAATTCACTCCCCTCAGGCACTCTTGTATTATTGGGTGGAGATTTTTAATGTGGTTCATAATGTGGCAGAAAGATCCTCACTGAGGCAAGAAAGTTCAGACATGAGAAGTTTTCAAGCCTTCATATTAAATTCTGGTCTTATAAATTTACCTCTAAATGGGGGCAAGTATACCTGGTTTGGCCCTGAATCAAGAGCTTCTAGACTTGATAGGTATCTAATCTCACAGGAGTTCTTAGCCACGTTCAACAACTTATCTTAGGTGTGTCTCCCCAGATCAATCTCAGATCATAGACCCTTAATGCTATTTGATAATCTAATTGATTGGGGTCCTAGACCCTTTAAGTTTCTCAATATTTGGACAGAGGATCCAAGGTTCTATGATGCAGTAAAGGGTTTCTGGAACTCCTACAAAATCAATGGTCAGCCTCATTATGTATTATGGATGAAGCTCAAACTCCTCAAAGCAGATTTAAAGAAGTGGAACTTGGAAATCTTTGGCCATCTGGAAACAATAATTGAGTCACTCACTACCTCCATTGACTCCCTTGATTCAATTGTGGAGACTAGACCTCTTACTCCATCTGAATGTGCATCTAGAGGTGAATTAAAAGCTATTTTGATATAGAAATATAAGCAACTATCAAAACTATGAAGCCAAAAGGTTAGGAAAAAATGGATTGATGAAGGAGATAAAGGCTCAAAGTATTTTCATATGGTGGCTAATTACAAAGGAGCTGGGAAACAAATTAACCAAATTTGGTTTAATGATGCAATGCTATCCTCTCCACAAGAAGTTAAAGAAGCTGCTGCTGAGCATTTTGCAAAGAGATTCACTGAAGACAAATCTTCTGATCTATCACTTAAGGACCTGTCATTCTCTGAAGAAGAAATTTTACAAGCAACAATGGCTTGCAGTGCTGAAAAAGCAACTGGTCATGATGGTTTTACCTTGAAATTTTTCCAAACTTGAAGGCCAATCATCAAACAAGATCTTCTGAATTTTATCTACTACTTCTATCACACAGGCCAACTTGGAAAAGGATTAAATTCCTCTTTTCTCACTTTGATTCCAAAAAACAAAGCTCCATATTGACCTTTGAAGATTATAGGCCTATAAGCCTCATGGGGGGGGGGGGGGCTTATAAAATTCTGACCAAACTCTTATCTTCTAGGCTCAATTTCCAGCTTACATGTCACGCCCCAATTTCAGTAAAACCGAACTAGGGACGCGATCATTTAAAACAATAAAACATTTTGAAACCTTTTACATAAATCACTTTAAAATCGCCATTTGTTCATCAAAAATAATCATTTAATCATTTAAAACTTAAAGGTACGACCCAACAATTGGACAAAAAGCAAGGTACACGTCGCTAGACTCAAAGTAAACATGGAATCCCACTCCTAGCTCTTCAAGCTTCAGAAGCTCACCTAGTCCAACCTGCGACCGGTACCTGTAGGAAAAGCAGTTAGGGGTGAGCGTTCGCTCACCACCACGGATAACAGACTGACTACGACATAATTAGTAGACAAACCCGGTAACACCAATAACAAAATCACACCGGGGAACACTATCCCCAACCCAAGTGCTCCGACTGACACACACCCACTGTTACCTTCCTCGACCGACTCAACACTCTGACACGTAAAGTAGACCCGACACAACGATTGACGACCTCCTCCAAAGACTCAAAAGACCTCCACGCAACACCCAAGATCACAAAGGATCGCACACCAAACAAGATCACAAAGGATCGCATACCAGCTGCTCAGTAACCTCCCTCAATCACGCGCTTTGCTGAACTCTCAGGCCAGACGGTCGACCTGTATCAGTAACCTCTCTCTCTCACGCGCTTCCCCGACACAGTCGGGCCAGGCGGTCGACCTGTCACACTCACAACCCCAAACCACACACGCGCGGTTAGGACCCCTTTACTGACGGGCGGGCCCCCTACCCCGTCTGAACATGCAGACGCGTGTGCTCGAGGACCCCCGTTTCATGAAGCGGGCCCCCAACCTTAGGTAACCACAATCACAATCACAAACAAAGTTCAACAAACATCAACAACACACGTTCATCACTCCACAGGCACTCATGGCCACCCAAGACACCAACCGTAAAACACGGACTCAACAACCCCACAGGCACTCACGGCCTCCCAAGATACACCAACAGTAACTCACGGGCTCAACAACCCCACGGGCACTCATGGCCACCCAAGACACCAACAGTAAAACACGGGCTCTCAAGGCCACCCAAGACGCAACAGTAAAGCACGGGCTCTCATGGCCACCCAAGACACAACGGTAAAGTACGGGCTCTCATGGCCACCCAAGACTCAACTACACAATCAACCTCCGGGCATAACCAATGCCTCCAGCAATCCTAATATCAACAGTTTCACAATCAACCTCCGGGCATGGTCATATGCCTCCAGTACTCCTAATATCGATAAGTTCTTTACTCCTACGACGCTACTAAGTGTCACATGCAATTCTAATGTTTGATACGTTCCTGAATCATACGACACTACCCGGTATCGCCTACCTTTCTAATATTCGATAAACCTACTTAACCCACGACACCCCAGTGTCACATGCATTTCTACTGTTAACTTTCCCTAGTCAGGGCCGAGATCCGGCTACTTTTCCCTACCTCGTATGCTTTCTCCAAAAGCGCACAATTAAGCTCTGGCGTGATCTCGGTCACTCGCCTAGCTTTCCCTTTCCTCGGTCTGCAGCACGATCTAACAAGAACACAATTTTAAACTCTTTTAAGCTTGCAGGCATAAATTGAATTTTAATATACCAGACGCCCAAAAGTAACCCCGACAATGTCGATCACTCCCAAACTCCCCAATTACTCGACATTGTCGATATTGGACCCGGAAAGGCCCGATTCGCTCGACGTGGCGAATCTGCCCGGGTTTTGGAAACGCCCTTCCGGGGCTCCGAAAATTCCCGTTTTCGTTTCTACGGTCTTAGAATAATTCAAGGGTTCCTAGGCACTCGACGGAATCGAATTCCGACTTCCGAGTCATTTAATTAGCGTTTAAAGTTTCTAAACCCGACAATTACAACTTTCACAATTTAATTCCAAACTTCGATCCGGTTTTGGATTAAAAACCCGGGGAACGTTCTAAACCACCCGAACACGAAACCCTAAAACCCGAGCACGTGGGCCCCACCCGGCCAACCTTGGTCGTGGGTGGCTAGGTCCAAAATGGGCCCGGCCCACCATGGTGGTGGCCGGCCCTAGCTCCGGCCAGCCACCCCCACATGGTGGCCGGCCACCCTACATGGTGGCTGGAGCTCCCCCCGAGCTCCCGGTCACCGGAAAACGTGCCTCTTCCCTCCAAAACGTCTCCAACAATCCCCACACCTCATTTCCACCATAAACTACTCACTTTAACAAACCCTAACTTTTGAAATTAAGCAAAACGACGATCGGATAGTTGCTCACCGTAGAGAACGTCGATTTGAGCTTGAATCTTCGAACTTTGAGATGATCCAAAGGTTAGATGAGCGGGAATAGTAGCAAAACCCTAGCTTTTCCTTCTTCTTCTCTCCCTTTCTTCTCTCTTCTTTATCTTTCTAAAACTAACCCTTTTCTTCTTCTTTTTTTGAAATGGACGTGAAAGTCATCTTCCTTCCCTTTTGGTTTATTAAAACAATAACAACTAACACTTTAAAAGCAAAACTAACCATCAAAGTCTGTCTTGTCTTGTCCCAAAACCTAGCACCACCACTTGTTTGACAAGTGGCAAGGTGGGTCCCACACCTTTTTGGGAAAATGTCTACTAGCTATTTTCCAATCAGATTCGCGAAATTCGGAGGTTTCGAGCCCCGAACGGGCACTTTTTCCAAGAAATTACGAAACTTCACGGCCTACAAGGAAACGGCTCAACTAAGACCGCTGCGATGACGGCTAAGCTTTTTGGATCCAAAACGGTCCTCGAATAGACCAAAACGTCACTCGGTTTACTTTTCCAGCGAAAAGTCAACATTTCCCAAACTGATCAGCAAGTTGCCCTGAGTCCCCCGGAACTCACTCTGGTCGATAACGGGGTCAATTTAAGTCCGGTATGACCCCCGGGGTCAAATTTAGGTTCATTTAAGTACTTGGCCAAAATTTTTAAATTTTCCTGTTTTTCGCAGGTTTGACTGGCGTTGACTGGGAGTGGTTATTACATTACAAGAGGGCTGAGGCAGGGTTGTGCACTCTCACCCTTATTATTTGTTTTACCTGTTGAAGGTCTAAATAAGATCATAACGGCCAGTCTTCATCAACAACTCTTTCAAGGCATTCAGTGTAATCAAGATGGACCAACAATATCCCATCTCCAATTTGCTGATGATACCATATTTTTTTATACAAGCCTCAGTACAAGGTGCCTTGTGTCTCAAGCTAGCTTTGGCTATTTTCAAAATGGCCTCTGGCCTTTCAGTGAATTATGACAAGTCCTCAGCCTTTCTCATGAATCTTGATGAAACTGAAGAAAATTCAATCCTTCACATCCTTGACTGCTCTAGTGGGACATTTCCTACCACTTATCTAGGCTTCCCTCTTGGAGAAAATCCTAAAAGGATTAAGACTTGGGACCCAATTGTGCAGAAATTTAATAATGCTCTTGGCCTTTGGTAGGCAAAACTTCTATCCTTGAGAGGTAGAGTCACTCTGATCAAGTCCACCCTAAGTGCATTACCCATATACTTCTTCTCAATAATAAAGGCCCCAAAAAAGTGCTAGCTGAAATGGAGTGTTGGCAAAGAAGGTTTTTGTGGCATGGTAATTCCTCTCCTAAAGCCTTTTGTAAAGTAAGCTGGAATAATGTGTGCAGATCAAAGAAGGATGGAGGACTAGGGATTAAAAGGCTAGCAAAAATAAATATTGCCCTCTTAGCCAAGTGGTGGTGGAGATTTTCCTTGGATACTAATTCACTTTGGAAAAGAGTAATCTGTAGTAAGTTTGGGTGTAGTGTTTTTAATTGGGACCTCTCCTTATTCTCTGACTTGGGAGGCTCTAGCTTTATAAATCATATTCTGGCCATCAATGCTGACCCTGCCTTTCATGATCTCTTGGGCATAAGAGGCTTGTCTTGGAAAATTGGAAAAGGAGATATAGTGTATTTCTGGTCTGATTTATGGTGGGGGGAGGTTTGTTTTAAAGACTTATTTCCCATATTATTTTCTCTAGCTGAGAACAAAAAGCTGCTGGTATATCAAGCCTACTCTGAGGATAGTTGGGAGCTTGGTTTTAAAAGATCTCCAAGAGGAAGAGCTGAATCTGATCTCTTGTCCTTGAACTTAATCCTTGATAGCATCTCACTAACACAACAACCAGATCAACTCATTTGGACAGGTGATCCAAAAGGATTTTCAGTCAAGAAATTCTATATGTTATTAGACAATCAAACCTCTACTACAACTCTGGCTGCCCCTTGGTCCAAAGCTCTTTGGATTGCTGATATGCCCCAAAAAATCACTACTTTCTGCTGGTTGTCTTGCCTTGAGGCCATACCTACAAGGTGCTTTTTGGATACTAGAGGCTTGAACCTGTCATTACAAGGACTGTTATGTCCTGTCTGCAACAATGATCTTGAGGACACCTCCCATACTTTGTTACATTGCTCTAGAGCCTGGAAAATTTGGGGTCTTATATTCACTTGGTGGGGAATTTCTTGCACAATTCCATCCTCTGTTAAACAACTCTTCACTTCTTGGAGAACATTGGTCTCCTCTCCCTTTGCAAGATCTTGGGGCTTCATTTTACACACTACTTGCTGGCAGATATGGCTTGCTAGAAATCAAGTTCTCTTTGAAAACCACTCTCTTTCCTCTGAAGAAGTGTTTCTCAAAATTCATAATCAAGCTTATACTTTAGAATGGACAAATTTCAGAAAAAAGGGAATCTGGTTCTCTTTCAATTCCTGGGCCTTTTCTCCTCACACCTGCTTGAAAAGTAGAGTTTAACTGATCTATGCTTGGTTGTGCTGCTTCTCTATTTGGGTGGGGTTCTGGGATGGGTTTTGGGGGTGGAATGGGTACTGGTGAGTTTGGTAAGGTTGTTGTTTGGTGCTGTCTTTTTATCCTTTTGTGTGTGGGCTTTTTCTCCTTTCCCCTCTCCTTTCTCTTCTCCTTTCTGTCTGTGGGTAGCTCTTCCTAGGATGAGGGTTTTCTTTTTTGCAGGTGTCACGCCCCAATTTCAGTAAACCGAACTCGGGACGCGAACGTTTAAAATAATAAAACAATTGAAACCTGTTTTGAATCAACACTTTAAAAATCGCCATTTAATTAATCAAAATAATATTTACAACTTAAAAAATTACGTCCCAACAAGTGGACAAAAGTATGGTATCCGTCGCTAGACTCAAAATAAACTCAGAATCCCGCTCCTAGCTCTTCAAGCTTCGGAAGCTCACCTAGTCCAACCTGCGGCCGGTACCTGTAGGAAAAGCATCTAGGGGTGAGCGTTTTCCCACCACCATGGATAACAGACTGACTACGGCATAATTAACAGACAATACCGGTAACACCAACAGCCAACACAACACCGGGGACCACTATCCCCCAAAACTCAAGTAACATAACTGACACACAACCCGTTACTTCCTCAACAGACTCAACACTCGGACTCGTAATGTAGACCCAACACAACGATCACGGCCTCTTCCAAGGACTCAAAAGACCACCACGCAAACCTAAGATCACAAAGGATCGCACACCAAACAAGATCACAAAGGATCGCATACCAGCTGCTCAGTACCTCCCTCACGCCCTTTACCAATCTCAATCAGGTCAGGCGGTCGACCTATCGCAATTCCTCGACACAAAGTCGGATCAGGCTGTCGACCTATCGCAATTCATCGACACAAAGTCGGATCAGGCTGTCGACCTATCGCAATTCATCGACACAAAGTCGGATCAGGCTGTCGACCTATCGCAATTCATCGACACAAATTCGGATCAGGTTGTCGACCTATCACACCCACAACCCCAAACCACACACGCGCGGCCAGGACCCCTTTGTTGTCGGGCGGGCCCCCTACCCCGTCTGGACATGCAGACGCGTGTGCTCGTGGACCCCCGTTTCATGAAGCAGGCCCCCAACCTCAGGTAACCACAATCACAATCACAAACAAAGTTCAACAAACAGCAACAACACAAGTTCAGCACTCCACATGCACTCATGGCCACCCAAGACACCAACCGTAAAACACGGACTCAACAACTCCATAGGCACTGACGGCCTCCCAAGATACACCAACAGTAACTCACGGGCTCAACAACCCCACGGGCACTCACGGCCTCTCAAAACCACCAACAGTAACTCACGGGCTCAACGACCCCACAGGCACTCACGGCCTCCCAAGACGCGCCAACAGTAAAGACACGGGTTCAACAACCCCACGGGCACTCACGGCCTCCCAAGACACACCAACGTTAAAGACACGGGTTCAACAAACCCACAGGCACTCATGGCCACCCGAGACACCAACAGTAAAGACACGGGCTCAACAACCCCACGGGCACTCACGGCCTCTCAAGACACACCAACGGTAAAGACACAGGTTCAACAACCCGACGGGCACTCATCGCCACCCAAGACACCAACAGTAAAACACGGGCTCTCATGGCCACCCAAGACACAACAGTAAAGCACGAGCTCTCATGGCCACCCAAGACACAACAGTAAAACACGGGCTCTCATGGCCACCCAAGACACAAAAATACACAATCAACCTCCGGCATAACCAATGCCTCCAACAGTCCTAATACCAACAGTTTCACAATCAACCTCCGAGCATGGTCATATGCATCCAGTACTCCTAATCTTGATAAGTTCGCAATCAACCTCCGGGCATGGTCATATGCCTCAAGTAATTCTACTAACGCTAAGTTCTCTGCTCCTACGACACTACTAAGTGTCACATGCATTTCCAATATTCGCTACGTTCCCGTATCATGCTTTTCTAATATTCGATAACCTACTTAACCCACGACACCCCGGTGTCACATGCAATTCTACTGTTAACTTTCCCTAGTCAGGGCCGAGATCCGGCTACTTTTCCCTACCTCGTGCGTGTTCTCCAAAAGCCCACCAACAAGCTCCGGCGTGATCTCAGTCACTCGCCTAGCTTTCCTTTCCCTCGGTCTGCAGCACGATCTAATAAGAATACGATTTTAAATACTTATAAGCCCGCAGACATAAACTGGAATTCAGTAAACTCGAAGCTCAAAAGTAACCCCGACAATGTCGATCACTCCCAAACTTCCCAATTACTCGACATTGTCGATAAAGGACCCGTAAAGGCCCGATTCGCCCGACATGACGAATCTGCCCGGGTTTTGTAAATGCCCTTCCGGGGCTCCGAAAATTTCCGTTTTCGTTTCTACGGTCCTAGAATAATTCAAGGGTTCGTACGCAATCGACGGGATCACTTTCTGACTTCCGAGTAATTTAATTCGCGTTTAAAGTTTCTAAACTACAATTCCTTAATTCTAACGAAGTACAAATTCTAGTTCTCTAATCCTCAACAGAAATCGATAATCTACAAAAGAAACATATCCAAACTTTTGATACCAATAATTAAAGAAATTACCTTAGTTACTTGGTTCTATTTGCTTGCTTCAACTGCCACACACAAAGTGCACAATTCCTTTCCTTGATCCGCAACACAATCTTTGGCTGCTGCGTCATCACCAAATGATGCTTGCTCCTTTGTCATGAAGCCGTAGCCCACATGTGCACATAGATGAACCAACCAACATTTAATGCTCCAAACAAAGATTAATAATCATTAATGATCAACTTAAGTGACAAAAGAGAAAGCCTCCATTACTGCTTGATCTTTTACGGCTCCAGTAAAGGAAAGTGCAATTAATAAGTCTCTTGATTCTCTCTACTGACTTCTCCAAGCAGCCGTCAACGATGCCGAGAGCTTCTCTGTCTCAGAAATGCTGTTCAAGCAAAATTTCTCTATTTTAATTGATTCCTTACCTCTTGAACCTTGCACAGCCACCAAACATTGATCTCCAATCTTCCTTTCCAATACCGTACCATGCCAAGAACCAGAACCCCCATTTTTCTCTCTCTCTCTAAATTCTAATTTTTTTCTCTTTTTTTGAAGGTGTGGCCGAACACAACTTTGTCTCTCATCCTTGTATATTTTCAAAAACAACCTAACACCATCACTTAAATGACATGTGGCAAGTGGGTCCTATGCTTTTTTGGAAAAATATCTACTAGATATTTTCCAATCAGATTCGCGAAATTCGGACGTTTCGTGCCCCGAACAGGCACTTTTTCAAAGAAATTACGAAACTTGAGGGGCTACAAGGATACGGCTCAACTAAGACCGTTGCGATGACGGCTAAGCTTTTTGGATCCAAAACGGTCCTCGAATGGACCAAAACGTCGCTCGGTTGACTTTTCCAGCGAAAAGTCAACATTTCCCAAATTGGTCAGAAAGTTGCCCTGAGTCCCCCGGAACTCACTTTGGTTGATAGCGGGGTCAGCTTACGTCCGACATGACCCTCGGGGTCAACTTTAGGTTCATTTAAGTGTCTGTCAATTTTTTTTAAATTTTCCTGTTTTTCGCAGGTTTGACTGGCGTTGACCGGGAGTGGTTATTACAACAGGTTCTGGTGGTTCTCTTCTGGATCATTTGGTCTACTACTTGCTGAACTTCCTTTTTTGCTGAAGGAATCAAATTTTCTGAACTTAAGGCCTTGCTGAAGGATTCAATCAATTGTTGAACTTAAGGCTTCTCACTCAAGTACAAAGTTGTTGCACATTATCAAATTACTTCAAAAATTCACCCAACATCAAGGGATCACAACACCTCTCCTGTTTTCAGTTAGAAGTTCATTGCTTACACCTTTCTTTATCTTCAAAACGGCTGCAGTTTCATCTCATTATCCTTTTTACTACATCATCATCATCCTTTTGAGTGATTACTTGTCACACAAGGCAAGCTTCATCACATTTACAGTTGCTTGGAATACAAGAAATATGTCTTGGACATCAAGAAAGTCTAGTTGCACCCTTTTGAATAGGTAATCTATGCTATTCCATTGTATTTGAGTGGTATAGCATCCTTTTGTAGTTAGTGTTTAACTTCTCCTTGGTTGATTGTAATCCTTAGCTTGATCTTTGTAATAACTTTATAACTCCTCTTTTACCTCAAAGGAGGTTTTAATTTAATATGTGTTTTGCTGATAAAAAAAACTACCATAGATTAGAATCACAAGAAAAAATCAGCATTTTCATACCATAACAAGAACACCGGGTAAAGTATGATTTGACTTGAGTCTCCAACACGCCTACGTATCCAATTGGGAATCAAAGTCACGTAGTTCTTCTTATGAGGACTCAAGAACACCAAAGATGGAAAACAAAGACCCCCTTGGCCGAAATTGTAGAGGGAGGAGAGAGTTTTTGTCTTGTTATTTTGTGTCTTGTGTTTATTATGTTGGAAAAGGATGACTGAATAAAAAATATTATAGGACAAGTATGATGCTATGTATGACTAGACAAGATGGGGTTAGGTGGTGAATCACCAACACCTTAATCCTTGTCTTGCTTACTTAGCACTAATTAATCAAGACTTGATTAATTAGTTCCATGGGCCTTGGTTGCATTGGTCACTTGGAACATGGCCCATGGCCGTTCCCAACGAGGTCCCATACCGTGCTCATCGCCTCCAAGCCTTCTCCACCGGAAATGTCCAACATCATCCGACGTGATCAATCCCAAGAATCCAAGCCTTGTCTTGATCTGTAAAGTCTCATTCACTTACGGGCACATGACCCAAAACCCAGTTTTGGTCATGTCCCAAGACAACTTTATTTTGGCCATTCTCCATAAATGTGTTAATGAGTTTCATCCTCCGCTGTGACCCTTAGGTTTATGCATGTCAATAGATCAACGTAAAATCCCATTTTACTTGATCCTATCTAAGTGGAAACTAACGAGACTTTAGTATTTCCTAACACTACATAACGAATCGATTCTGTCGATTCTAACCTTTCCGTCATCTCTGTCATTATCCTTTTATCCCCGATATCCTGATTGAGATAAGGCATAGAGGCGTCATCCTTATTATTCTCAATCACTGTTCCTTGATATGTGAGATGACTGAATATATGATACCCAATATCATGTGTATGGTCATGCTATTCTTTCAGTCACTCTCGATCAAGCGACCGTGAACCGATATCTTTCCCATACCTCAATATGAGGGATAAATCCCTTAGTCGTCTTTCATGTCACTCATGCAACCCGTCCCCAAGCCAATCCTAACCGTTATGGAAGCCTTGTTACGGAAAACGTTAGGCTCAGGTCAAACTCAGTTGTTGACTGCATAGCGATCACAAAGACTCCTTGACCTAAGGATACATGACAAGATACGACACTGAATATGTTCATGACTTAATCTATGCCACATATTCAGGACGGGTCGTCCAATATCATGTCCCACATGATATCTATGATCAGACTCCAGAATCTCATTCCAATGACTAACATAACGTAAGCCATAAAAAGTCACCTTTAATACTAGTCGCTTCTAGTGAAGCTTATGGTTCTATTCGCATTGTGGGCATAGATCTGAACACACATCGATATATTACTTAAACACATAAGTAATATAAATTCGCTTTAATTTTATTGCTAATTGTGATATATAAATTTGGACATTTATGATTGAACTACGGGCACTAAGACTAACATACGGAATGAGATAGTAATCAGTTTCATTGATTTCCAAGGAATACTGAAAGAGATAGATTGAGTTTGCAACTCGTTTTTCTTATAAATTCTCAATAATCTATCTTACAATCAAAGCCGAATGAGCTTATATAGCCAACTAAATCTCAAAGTACTAATACAATTAGGAAACTAAATCCCAAAACCCTAATTCGAAAAAGGAAATCTCAAACCCTAAAACAAAAAAGGAAATAATCATCAGGATTTAGAAAGTAATACTTTTAACAATTCAGATGATCTCGGATGGCCAAAAACTATCAGGGCTCATGGAAAAGCCATGAGTTTTGGTCCGGAGTCCGTTTCGACCCGAAAAATGCTAGGACTTTGTCGGATTCGGACACCGACACCTTTTCTATTCTCAATTTGGATTGCATCATTCTCTCTGAGGAAGAGAGGATTTGTCCTCGAATCCGGACCCATGCCATCGTCCTCAGACGAGGAATCCCATATGAAAGGTACAAGATGCTTCACATTGAAGACATCAGAGGTGTGAACATCGCGACAGAGTTCAGCGGTTACTCGTTGGGATATTAACTCGACCTGTCGCCTCAGATCTTTGTTTTCACGACGAACTGCAGCAATCTCCTCAGTATTATCAACAACATCGTCGTAGGTGGCGGCTTGGAAATTCCGTCTACGAGGCAGCATCTTTCTGGAACGGTGAGGCTCTGATACCAACTTATGTAGAGTGCGTAGCGGAAAGGGGAGTTCTTTATCGAACTCGTTAAGTCACAAAGAATATCGAGCAAGATAGTTATCAGATTTGTTGATTCAAAAGTATACCAAAAGATAGTTATCAAATTCGTTGATTCACCATGAATACCGAATGAGATAGTGATCAGTTTCGTTGATTCACTATGAATACCGAATGAGATAGTTATTAGTTTCGTTGATTCCCAAGGAATACCGAAAGAGATAGATTGAGTTTGCAACTCGTTTTTCTTATAAATTCTCAATAATGTGTCTTACAATCAAAGCCTAATGAGCTTATATAGCCAACTAAATCTCAAATTCCTAATACAATAAGGAAACCAAATCCCAAAGCCCTAATTCGAAAAAGGAAATTCAAACTCTAAAAAAAAAAAGGAAATAATCATCAAGATTCCAAAAGTACGACTTTTAACAATTCAGATGATCTCGGATGGCCAAAAACCATCGGGGCTCATGGAAAAGCCATGAGTTTTGCTTGGGAGCCTGTTTCGATCCAAAAAATGTTAGGACTTTGTCCGATTCAGACATCGACATCTTTTCTGTTCTCAATTTGGACTGCATCACATCATCTTCATCACCCCCAATGGTCTCTATCGAGAGTCAGCATGTCTTCTAGACAACAAGGTCCATACGAGTCGAGCTAGGAAAAGAAGTCTGGATATTCTACACGCATTACAGAGTGTAGGGAACCCCCTCCTAGTTTTTTACCTAGATTAGCTGGACACCATAGTTATAGGGCCTTGACCGGTTCGATCTTGACAAATGTTGTGCCTAGTATTTTTCACGATGCTTATGATTTTTACTGTTTGAATCTTTTATTCATTAAGTTTTATGCTAAAAAAAATAAAGTTTTTTCCATATATATTTTTGGTTTTGAGAATTTTAGGATACCGGATAAGATGTTGGATATCCAAAGTTGCGGGACTCGAATGATAATAGAAAGTCAATGATTTCTAAGTTTGAATGTTATGTGATCATGCGGATCCATCCATCTATTTTTATAACTATTGATGCTACTAAAAGTCTATACAAATTTCATGAGATTGATCATAACTAGTTTCGGATGGCACAAGTAAAACAAAGAGATTGTGGCTAAGGAGCCTCTTCCCCCCTCCCCCATTTTTTCCATTGAAGCTCTTTGCTTCCAAGTTCACTGTGTTGGGTCTCGATGGAGGGTATGAACACATACTTGCAGCGGAAATAACTCGAGACCATGTCATAGAACACTACCAAATATTAGATACACAAGAGAATAAACAATATGGATGTTTCCTTACCAACTAGTTCAAGAAAAGGAAGAGAACACCAAAGAAACGATGATCGGCTTGAGTCTCCAAGACGCCTACGTATCCAATTGGAATCAAAGCCACGTAGTTCTTCTTTAGATGACTCAAGAACACAACAAGAGGGAGGAAATGTGCCAAACTCGAAATTGTAGTGTGAGAGGGAGAGAAGTTGGGTTTCTATTCTTGTCTTGTGATTTGTTGTAGGAAAAAGATGACTTAAACCATCAACAACCATCAAGGACAAGTAAGGTGTGAAGCATGGTGTGAAGTAAGACAAGTATGGTGCGAAGTATGGCAAGACAAGATGGGTTAGGTGGTGAATCACCAACACCTTAATCCTTGTCTTGCTTACTTAGTACTAATTAATCAAGACTTGATTAATTAGTTCCATGGGCCTTGGTTGCATGGGCCTTTCATGGGCCTCTTGGAACATGGCCCATGACCATTCCCAACGAGGTCCCGTGACGTGCTCATCGCCTCCAAGCCTTCCATACCGGAAATGTCCAACATTATCCAACGCGATCAATCCCAAGACTCCAATCCTTGTCTTGATCCGTAATGTCCTATTCACTTAGGGGCACATGTCCCAAAACCCAGTTTTGGTCATGTCCCGAGACAACTCTTATTTGGCCATTCTCCATAAATGTGTCAATGAGTTTCATCCTTTGGTGTGACCCTTAGGTTTATGCATGTCGATAGATCAACGTAAAATCCCATTTTACTTGATCCTATATAAGTGGCAACTAACGAGACTTTAGTATTGCCTGACACTACATAGCGAATCGAACCAATCGATTCTAACCTTTCCGTCGTCCCTGTCATTATCCTTTTATCTCCGATATCCTGATTGAGATAAGGCATAGAGCCGTCATCCTTATTATTCTCAATCACTGTTCCTTGATATGTGAGATGACTGAATATATGATACCTAGTATCATGTGCATGGCCATGCTATTCTTTCAGTCACTCTCGATCAAGCGGCCGAGAACCGATATCTTTCCCATACCTCAGTATGAGGGATAAATCCTTTAGCCGTCTTTCGTGTCACTCATGCAACCCGTCACCAAGCCAATCCTGGCCGTTATGGAAGCCCTGTTACGGACAACGTTAGGCTCAGGTCAAACTTAGTTGTTGACTGCATAGTGATCACAAAGACTCCTTGGTCCAAGGATACATGACAAGCTACGTCACTGAATATGTTCATGACTCAATCTATGGCACATATTCAGGGCGGGTCGTCCAATATCATGTCCCACATGATATCTATGATCAGACTCCGGAATCCCATTCCAATGACTAACAGAACGTAAGCCATGAAGAGCCATCTTTCATACTAGTCGCTTCTAGTAAAGCTTTATTGACTAGGGACCCATCGAGTGTGATCCATCTCGATCTATGGTTCTATTCGCATGGTGGGCATAGATCAGAAATCACATCGATATATTACTCCAACACATAAGTAATATAAAGCCGCTTTAATCTTATTGCTAATGATGATATATACATTTGGACATTTATGATTGAACTACGGGCACTAAGACTAACACTCTGATACCCTTGATTGGGTCAACCATTACCCTTAATTGTGGTTCAACACTACCCTAGCTAGGGTTTTCTCAACAGCCTTCTCCTTCACCCGTTTTATCAACAATACACATCGTCTCTCACCGGTTGCTTCTCCTCCCTGCTCGATATCCTCCTCGAATCGCGATCCTCCTCCGACCCTCCTCGTTGAGTTCCGTCCACCCCACCAACCCGTCACGGTGAAACCATTCTCATCGGGCCTTCTCTTCGACGTCGGTTTATCTATCCGATCGCCGCCAAATCCACTTCTTTGTCGGCAGGACAAAAAAATCTCGAACTCCGCGTGGATTCACCGCCGAAGGACAAACCGGGCTTGGATGGCGCAGGTGCACTTGTCCCATACGAATCCCAGCCAGCGGAGCACGTCATGGCACCAGAGTGGATGGCCCCTCGCCGGCCACATGCAGAGACCGGCCGTAACCACCACCACTATCCCGAGCCGCTACAGACCCGTGGCGCCTCATCAAGGGACCTTGAGCTGGACAAGATCGTGGAAGACCAGAAGCATCCAGCGGAGGCAGGGTAGCCTCCTATGCAGGAATGAGAAGACCCGACGGGGGTGGGTCTGGCCGTTGTTGGCCTATACCCACAGACCCGGGACAACCAGTGTTGAGAGGTCTCGGGAAGCCCAAATTCACAGCTCGACATTTCTGCTCGTTTTTATTTAATTCTGCTTTTTGTTGGAACAATTTATCTTCTGCTTTGGTTAGGATTTTTCATTTCATGTCTCGTTGTTCTGAGACGTTGGTAAGGGGATGTCCTCAGTTGTTGCCTACGATATCAAGTAGACTATTTATATGAGTTCATGAGTGCTGGGCTTGCTACGGTCGGCCCAGACATATATCTGGAACAATGGACGGTTACGCCCTACTTTGTTTGGTTACCTTTTGGCATTTATGTACTTCTCCGGTTACCCGTTTAAAAAAGAGGAAACCACTCATCCTAGCCCCCCTTGACCTTTGTTTTTGTGATCCTAACTGGCATTCACTTTTCGTTGCACTTCCTAACTGTGACCTTTCCATTTTTTGCGAAAACTAACATTTTCCGTCTATTTTAACGATTCCGTTAAAAAAATGCTACTGTGCACGTGAACAATACGTGTCAAAAAGCTAACGGAATCCGTTAAAATAGACGGAAATTGTTAGTTTTTGCAAAAAAAGGTCAAGCGTAGTTAGGAAGTGGAACGAAAGGTCAAGCCCAATTAGGATCGCAAAAACAAAGATCAAAGGGAGCTAGGATACGTGGTTCCCCCTTTAAAAAAAATAAAATTGTGGTTAAGAAATTAAGATTTGGCAACAAGATGTCTTGGTTACTTTTGTTGGAGGCGTCGATTATTTTTTTTTTTTGAAACGCGTCTATTATTTCTTTAATGTGTAATTAGAGTTGTATTTTTAGGGTTTTTTTTATCAGTAAAAATATAAGTATTAAAGTCCGTTTTGATGTGGAAAAGATTACCGTTAGATTACATAAATAATTTTAAGTCATATGAAATGCTAACGTCACGTAAATATAAGAACGAGACCAGAAAGAAAGAAAAAAAAAATCATTTCTTCCGAATGTTGGAGATGCTTGAAACATTGGCACATTCATGACCAAACGACTGCACCAACATAATTCCATTAAAAATTACCATCATTTAAATGATTGACAAACAGTTAACTACCCCTTACCAAATCAGAAATGGTCAAGCTATTCACGTTTAATAATTGCTCTGATATAAAGAATATCAAATGTTTATTCTAGTTGCTTAAATTACAGTCAACTCGAATAAACTTGCTGACATTCATAATTTAAGTATATGAAATATGAGTTGTATATTATTTGCTACAAATTAAATGAATTGTCCCTAAGTTTATTCGATCAATATCAATTCAATGTCTTTTCCAAAAAAAAAAGTATATTCTCTATGGATGAATATTTCATCATATAATTATTATTAGATGTATTTAATATTCTGGGAAAAAAATCGTGTATGTTGTGAAAGTAAGAACAATATCTTGTGAATGAAAGAGCAATGTCAGAGAGAATAAGAGAACATGAAGAAAGTAGAGTAGATTATTATATTGATATGCTTTCATCCTGTACATGAAAAGCCACAACCTTAATGACATATTAACCTATACACATTAACCTACACATAAAGAAGGGAAATGGAAAATCAAAAGTCTAGAAGTCTCCATGAAATGAAATAGTCATCCAACACATATTCATATTTTCATAACTCTCCCCCTTTGGATGACACGTACAAATGTTATTATGTCTCGTTAAAACCTTTCTAAAAAAACCTAATGGGAAAAATCCTAGAAAGAAAAAGAGTACATAATTTGTACAATATGTATAGAAATTAACTCATTAAAAACCTTGTTAGGAAAACCCATTGGGATAAAACCTAAAGCAAGAGAAAAAGAGTGTAACACGTATTTCTCCCCCTGATTACAACATCTCATAAATCACAGAGTTTTCTCATGCCGATCTTGTAGACCAATTTTTCAAAAGAAGTTGTAGGAAGTGTTTTAGCAAATAAATCTGCAAGATTGTCACAAGAACGAATTTGACAAATATCGATATCTCCCTTTTTTGAAGTTCATGAGTAAAGAAGAACTTAGGAGAAATGTGTTTCGTTCTATCTCCTTTGATGTAGCCTCCTTTGATCTGAGCTATACAACCTGTGTTATCTTCGTATAGAACAGTTGGACTTCCTTTATTTATTGAAAGATCGCATGATTCTCGGATATGATGGATCAAGGACCTTAGCCATATACATTCTCGACTTGCTTCATGAAGAGCTATCAATTCAGCGTGATTTGAAGAAGTGGTTGTAAGTGTCTATTTTGTTGAGCGCCAAGATATAGCGATATCACCATATGTAAATACATATCCAGTTTGTGGGGATCAGATAAATATCCGGCATCAGCATATCCAATCAACCCAGACTTCGAGTCTTTTGAGTAAAATAACCTCATATCTAATGTTCCTCATAGCTAAAAATTTGTTTAACACCAGTCCAATGTCTTCGAGTCGGAGAAGAACTAAATCTTGCTAGCAAATTAACAGAAAATGTTATATCAGGACGGGTGCAATTAGCAAGATACATTAATGCCCTAATGACACTAAGATATGGTACTTCTGGACCAAGGAGTTCTTCTCCTTCTTCTCGGGGGCGAAACAAATCCTTTTTCACATCAAGTGATCGAACAACCATGGGGGAACTCAAAGGATGTGAATTATCCACATTGAATCTTTTAAGAATCTTCTCAAGATAAATATCCGGCATCAGCATATCCAATCAACCCAGACTTCGAGTCTTTTGAGTAAAATAACCTCATATCTAATGTTCCTCATAGCTAAAAATTTGTTAACACCAGTCCAATGTCTTCGAGTCGGAGAAGAACTAAATCTTGCTAGCAAATTAACAGAAAATGTTATATCAGGACGGGTGCAATTAGCAAGATACATTAATGCCCCAATGACACTAAGATATGGTACTTCTGGTCCAAGGAGTTCTTCTCCTTCTTCTCGGGGGCGAAACAAATCCTTTTTCACATCAAGTGATCGAACAACCATGGAGGAACTCAAAGGATGTGAATTATCCACATTGAATCTTTTAAGAATCTTCTCAATATATGATGAATGGTGAACAAAAATCCCCTTCGACAAATGTTCAATTTGAAGGCCGAGACAAAATTTTGTTTTTCCCAAGTCTTTCATTTCGAATTCACTTTTCAAGTACTCCATCGTCTCTACAAGTTCATCATGTGTTCCAATGATATTCAAATCATCAACATAGACCGCGATGATGGAAAATCCGGTTTTCGTCTGTTTAATTAAAACACATGGACATATTTTATTGTTGATGTTTCTTTCTTTCAAAAGGTATTCACTAAGACGATTATACGACATTTGACCATTGTTTTAGCCCATACAAAGATTTTGGAGCTTTGTTGAGTACATTTCTTGAGGTTTTGAGATGCATGCTTTTGGCATTTTTAGTCCTTCGGGGACTTTCATGTAAATGTCATTATCAAGCGACCCATATAAATATATTGTCACGACATCCATCAAGTTCATTTGGAGTTCTTCTGAAATTGACATACTAAGTAAAAATCTGAATGTGATTGCATTCATGACCGGTGAATATGTCTCTTCATAATCAATTCCTGGTCGTTGTGAAAATCCTTGTGCGACGAGTCGAGCTTTGTATCTTACGACCTCGTTTTTCTCATTTCTTTTGCGCACAAATACCCATTTATATCTTACGGGGTTGACATCTTCAGGTGTCTGGACTACAGGTCCGAATACTTGGCATTTATTGAGTGAATTCATTTCTGTCTCAATGACATTTTTCCATTTCGGCCAATCATTTCTTTGCTGGCATTCACTGACCTATCTTGGTTCATGATCCTCGTTTTCTTTTGAAATATCTAATGCAACTTCATGTGCAAATATATCATCCATAACAATTTCTTTTCTATTCCATCTTTCACCTGAAGTGACATAGTTAATCGAGATCTCTTCATTGTCAACTTTTTCAGGTGTTTCATCGTCCTTTGAAGACGTCTCTTTATTTCTCGCATTTATTTCTTTAGGAATTGTGACATCATTTGATGTACCAACTTTCCGGACTTGTTCCTTTCTTTTTCTTGTGTTTTTGTCTTTGGATCCAATAGGTCTACCACACTAATGGCGTGCTTTAGACTCATTTGCTAGCATTTTCCCCATTTCTTCATCAGGAAGAGTAATTTTAAAAGGAACATTAGCAACTGGTATATGTGGTTTTGTCACAGTCTTAATATCCGTAAATGCATCAGGCAATGTATTTGCTACCTTTTGTAAGTTGATAATCTTCTGAACTTCTAGTTCACATTGATTCGTACGAGGATCAAAATGAGACAATGTCAATGCATTCCATGAAATTTCTTGTCTTTGTTTTTCAAACGTTCTTTTATCTCCCCCTAATGCAGGGAAATTTGTCTCATCAAATTGACAGTCGGCAAATCGTAACGTGAACATATCACCTGTCATGGGTTCCAAATATTTAATGATCGATGGAGACTCGAATCCAATATAAATTCCCAATCTTCTTTGGGTCCCATTTTGCTATGTTGAGGAGGAGATATGGGGACATAAACTGCATACCCAAACACTCTCAAATGAGATATATTTGGTTCTTGGCCAGTGACAAGCTGCATCGGGGAAATTTTATGATATGCAGTTGGTCTTACTCGTATTAACGATGCATTATGCAGTATTGCATGTCCCCAAGCAGAATTCGGTAACTTTGTTTTCATAAGTAAGGACCTAGCAATCAATTTCAGCCTCTTAATAAACAATTCTGCTAACTCGTTTTGGGTATGAGTATGGGCCACGGGCTGTTCAATCATGATTCCAATTGACATACAATAATCATTAAATGATTGAGATGTAAATTCCCCGGCATTTTCCATACGGATATACTTTATCGCATGGTCTGGAAACTGTGCTCTTAATCGAATTATTTGAGCAAGGAGTCTTGCAAATGCAACATTGCGAAGTGGACAATAAAGAAACATGTGACCAACGTGCCGATGCATCAATAAGTACCATAAAGTACTGAAATGGCCCTCTTGTCGGGTAATAGGTCCACATATATCTCCTTGAATTCTTTCTAAAAATGTTGGACATTCAGTCGCAACTTTCATCGGAGATGGCCTTGTAATCAGTTTTACTTTAAAACAAGCAACACATGGGTAATCTTTTGACAAAAGGACATTTTTACTCTTCAGGATATGTCCATGTGAATTTTCTATGATTCTTTGCATAATTATGGAACCCGAATGTCCTAAACGATCATGACATATCATAAAATTTGATGGTCCATTGGTTTTTGGTTAATCACCATATTGGATTCAATTGGATTAATGAAGGTATAGTATAATCCAAAATTATATGAAGGGAGTTTTTCCATAATTTCTTTTCTCCCCGAGACCATGGACGTGATGTGTAAATATTCAATGTCATTTTCATTAGTTGTCTCAATGTGATAACCATTTCAGCGAATATCCTTGAAACTTAACAAGTTTCTTTTTTATCTGCTTGAGAACATTGCTTCATTGATAATAAAATGTGTACAATTTTGTAAAATCATATTGGCTCTTCCGGGGCCTTCAATAAGATCCGACGGCCCAGATATTGTGTTCACTTTAGCTTTAACTAACACGAGATGTGAAAAATATTTTCTATCTCTCAAAATGGTATGTGTTGTCGCACTATCCACCAAGCAAAGTGATTCCCCGTTGCTTTTAACATAATTAGATAGACTTTTGTCCATAGTTCTTCATAAGACAAATAAATAAAATTAGAAATAAGACACTCCAAATATTTTAGGGGAAACCCTGTTTCCTAACCCCATTTGAGCTTTGTTTTTCAATTCCTAACCTAGGTTTACCTTTGGTGACATTTCCCAACTGTCACTTTTCAATTTTTTGCAGGCAGTATCAGAAATTGGGCCTACGGGTCGTATTGGGCCTACGGGTCGTGTTTGGCACTAGGTGTCGTGTTTCTACCCCGATGATCTATGGTCCTTTGGGGACATTTCCGAGAGCTCCGATGATATGTGTCCCCTTAGGGATGTTTTCGGTAGGCTTGGCGACATGTGTCTCCTCTGGACCGAGGGGCAATCCGAGATGATACAATGACTTTCCGGTATGATATGATGGAGTTCGGGGATTGCGGTACGGGACGTGTGCAGGTTGCTTTTGTGTGTGATACGTTTGTTGTTTGGTTAATGTTTTATTGAGTGTAAGTGGTCGTTTGAGTGCGTTGTAAGTTTGGTTATGAGACCGGTTTGGCAGTTAGTTGGCGTATAGGATGTGATTCACTAGAATAACCGCTTTCAATTATTAAATAACTGGACGAGTCTTAGTAACATGTAGGATGTGATTCACTAGAATACATGCTTACAATACTTGGGAAATTGCCGTGCTGGTAGAATGACCATGTCGAGCCTTAGGGTTGCGTGCTGATTGAGATGCATGATGCGTGTTATAACCGCTGTATGAGAGTCTAAATAAGATTATACTCGGTGTAGCATATTGTGATTGTGTGTGGGCAAGTGTGCCGTGTTTGATATGATGTGAACCCTTGGTTGTGATATGATCGGGTGAGTTATAGACTGATTTGTGTGTTGTTGTGAGTTGGCCCGGTTAGTATACCGAGGTCAACTATAGCATTGTGATGCGTGTTATACCCTTGATGTGTGTTCCAAGAGGAGGCGTAACCTGTGTGTTGCCTATACCAAGGGATAGTTCCGGCGCATGTTATTGAGGCCAATGATGGCGTGATAGATACCCGATGACTAGAGGTCCGGGGAGATGTTCGACCGAGGTGTGTGCCGGTACAGTACGTATGATGAGTAAGGTCTGGGTCTGTGTACTCGGAAGACATCGGACTGAGGGATTCTCGGTCGAGGATGTTACCCCCAGTCTCAGTGAGGGGAAGATATCAGGACTGATGCTGTGTGGTCCAGTACGATATAAGTGGCTGTGTGCATTCGGCGATGTGCAAACTGTTGTACGATATCTATGTGTATCTCGCTGTGTGCTCTATTCTTACTGGTTGGCGTCTTTTCTAAGTATGTTTTTGATCTTGTAAAAGTGGTCAGTGACTGGGTGTTGTTTTTAGTTGTGCCTCACTAGTATGCCCTAATTGGACTCTTACTCGTGGTGGTGAACTAAGGTTCATAACCTTAATACTTTTCTTGCTGAGCGTAAGCTCACCCCTTTACCTTGTTGCATTTCAGGTGTTGAGCGGGATCAGTACTAGCAGGATTCTCGGAGCTTGGGAGCTGGCGAGTGTTTTGGCTAGAGCCTAGAGACGTACAATGTTTACTGCTGTTTGAACTCTTTTATTACTTGTTTTTACCGAGCTGTTGACTCGTGTGGATATTTGGAGATTTTAAACCGTTATTTTGAGATCCTTTTACTTTATTAATTTGTTTACTTATTTCATTATTTTAGCTCACGTCTCGGATCCGGTCAAAACCGGATTTGGGGCGTGACAAACAGAATCGTCAGTTTTGACAATTTCTGATACTTTCTGAAAAAAAATTGAAAAGTGACAGTTGAGAAATGTCACCAAAGGTAAACCTAGGTTAGGAATTGAAAAACAAAGCTCAGATGGGGTTAGGAATTACGAAACACACTTAAACATATAAAAACTTAAACATACTTAAATAAACTCAAACACTTAAACATTTCTAAGAAACATCAAATCATCATTTTCTCAAGCCATCTTTCCATCACTGATCAATTTGTCGAATTCTCCATTGGCATCTTCAAAGAAATCTCCAACTTCCAAATGGGTAAAATCCATAGGATCCTTTTGTTCAGTGAAGTTCGTCTCGACACCTTTAAGTGAGGCTTGATAAAGCTCAACAAGGTGTTTCGGAATACGACAAGTACGAGTCCAATGGCCTTTACCTCCACATCTATTATAAGTACTATCGGACTTCTTGAATGACATGTTTTCTTTTGGTTTCCACTTCAGGTGGTTGTGGATTTATTCTTGAAATTCGACCAATGTTGATTATGATGATCGTGACCACGTCCATAAATTTCGCCACGACCACGTCCGTAACTTTTTCCACGACCACGTCCGCGGAAATGTTGTTGATTAGGCTCAAACTCGTTACTAGTTACAACATTCGCTTCAAGGTATGGTGTTGATCCAGTTGGGCGAGAGTTGTGATTTTTCATCAATAGCTCATTATTTTGTTCAGCAACAAGTAGACATGAAATTAGCTCAGAAACCTCTTTCACGATATTGCTGCTGCATGAGAATATTTGAGGCATGAAATGTGGAAAAAGTCTTTTCCAACATATGTTTATCAATGATATTTTCTCCGCACAATTTCATTTGAGAAGTAATTCTAAACATTGCGGAATTATAATCACATACTCTTTTAAATTCTTGCAAATGTAAGTGTAGCCAATCAAAACGAGCTTTAGGAAATATCACTATTTTTTGGTGGTCGTACCTTTCCTTTAGATCTTTTCAAAGGATTGCGGGATTCTTAACCGTCAAATATTCAGTTTTTAATCCCTCGTGGATATGATGACGGAGGAATATCATGGCCTTTGCTTTATTTTGTTCAGACGATGTATTCTCTTCTTTGATGGTATCTCCAAGATTTATGGCATTGAGGTGGATTTCAACATCAAGAATCCAAGACAAATAATTGTTTCCAGAAATGTCTAAGGCATTGAACTCTAGCTTTGTAAGATTCGACATTGTAAAGCTATAAACTGTATTAGTTCCATACTATAAACATATGCATCTTAGAACTTCAGGTTCAAATGCTTCGGTTTCAACAAACCTCAAATTCCAATATCAACAATAAAACACAAGTATATAATAAACATCAAATTTCTGATGTGAAAGATCCAATGTTTCATTAACGATCACAGAGCATACTTATCGAAGTTGTAAATGAATTTGTATTCTCGGAAATGCTACTTCAGGAGCATAATAGATGGAAGAAATGTAGAGAATACAATTATCGATTATAAATAGTGTGATGAAGCTTGAAAATAGTTTCTTTGATTTTATCCTACAGGGATCATCAATTTAGAACTTCAGATCTTTATGTGAGCTTCATGTCACAAGTTTAACACAACTTGAACGGCAGGTTCAAGAGACTCATTTCTTGACGATTATAAAACTTTTATCATGATTTGTGTAAACTTCAGGCTGCACATATCGAATATACATAAACCCGAATTAAAACAAAAATAAACTTAAAAGAAATAAAGTATGCTTAAGTACTTACGAAAATCTTACGAAAATTAAACGGTCGCGCTGATGGAAGAGCAATATTATAGAGAACAAGAGAGCATGGAGAGAGTAGAATATATTATTGTATTGATATGCTTTCATCATGTACATGAAATGTCATAACCTTAATTGCATATTAACCTTTACACATTAACCTACACATAAAGAAGGGAAACGGAAAGCCAAAAGTCTAGAAGTCTCCATGAAATGAAATAGTCATCCAACACATATTCATATTTTCATAACATGTATTAGTTTAATATTTTAATATAATCAATTGCATAATCCTCGAACTGGTAAGAGATCAAAAAAAATTTACTATTTCATTATCGTTTGTGGTAGTCTTACCAAGGTCCCATACATCCTTATTTGTTTTACGGACTATCGATATCATAGAAAGGACGAGAATAATTCTGACAGCAACAGAGGGTCAGATCTTATCATTATATATCTTCGTGTTGGTCCTTTCAGTCCCTTGATCATCTTGATCACGAAAAGTACGCTAAACGGCTTGATTTGAAAGCGTGGTTGACGATGGAAAACAGTGTTTTCTCTTCTTGAGTGTCGTCAATAAACGGCGGAAAGTAGGCGACGAGTTGTGCTATCAAGGATTAGTAGCTGGATCCTTTGTTAACCCAAAAAAACAGGTAGGTTTGTTACGTAGCCTCGCCAACATTAATAAGTACTAGATGGGAGAGCGGGGGAGGCTGTTGAGGAGACATGTTCATCCCATTAAGGTCTGGTTGAGCCCGATCTTCCTTTCCTTGGATACCTCCCCGACTACCTGGCGTACTCCTCTCCTTCCCCTAAGGGTCCCCGTCGAGGGACCAACATATGTTTCAAGAAAAGCAGGTCAACTTGAGTCGATTTAGAAAAAAAGTGTTAGTTGGGCCACCTTACGAGAATAGGGATAGATTCCCTACGTTGTTACTTGGAATATTCGGATATTTTTACTACGAGGTCAGCGTCTCGGACTTGTCTGAGACTATGTCTAGCCCTCTTTCATGATTTAATAACAAAAATTCCTTTTATGCTAAAAAAGTGGAAAAAATAATTTTTTCAATTTAATATTTATATTATTATTATTATTATTATTATTATAATATACGGAAAACATGGAATAATAGAAAATAAGTATTTGTACGTTTCGATACGTGGTATATTAACTTTAAGGGCGGAAACATTTACCAAGTATTCAAATTGAGATCATTATTTAAAGTGAGTAAAAGTATGTTGCAGAATTGAAAATGGTATATTTGCACATTTTTTTTTTGAACGAAGAGTGCAATTTTATTACTTAAAATCGATTACATTATCCTATATCGGGAAACAAGCTCCCCGACCAGAGAGAAGGTCAGAAGGATGAACAATAGTTCGCTAATCCTCTTAGTACCATAACCGTCACAGACGATATTGTGATGCCTCATGGGCATAGACAAACTGCGGAGAGGGAGAAGATGGTACCGGAGATCCTGAGGGACCTCAATAGTAACAGTGATGATGGGAGGCAAAACATCGCCTTGGTCGGGTCAGTCCCTGATGCTCCCCTCCCTGGAGGAGTCCTTGATTCTCTGATCGATAGGCATAGTCATGCCAAGACAAACTCAAACAAAATAAACGAAACCCTTTCGATTAGCAGAGCGATAATCGTGAAAGGGGACGAGACGGTTGCGGCAGTAAAGGCCAGGGAGAAGGACGTGCTGGTTGCGACAAAGCCGGTTGCCACAAAGCCGGCTGTTGCAACTTCAGGGACGCCTCTAGGGACGACGGCGTCATCCGAGGCTGGCGGACAGCAGTAGGGGCGGCGACGACTTCAGGACGGCATCGGCAGCATCAGGGACGACGGCTGTAGAGACGAAGACCCTTGGGGAAGAGGATAGACCAAAGCAGATCGGGAGATGCTCCGTTGGTGGAGGGAGGCGGCCAACGTCACGGTGGCTAGAGATGGTTTGAAGGAAAACCCTAGTAGAGACAGGATCTGTAAGAACCGCCCCCGGTCGAATCAGTGACTTTGGACGAAGTTTGACTTTTGGCCGGAAAAGGTCAACTGATGACTCCGGAAGTCCTTCGGGACCTTTCCATGGCCCAAAAAGCTTAGTCGTCATCACGGTTAGCTTAATTGAGCCATTTCTTTTCGTTTGACTATAATATTGGAAAAAGTCAACTGTGGTCTAACCCGAACTTTTTATCGACTTAATGCGATAAAATTGGACTGCTGGATTTTAATTAAAGGGGAGTGGTCCCCACTATGCCACATGTCACTATTGGCCTTGGAGGAAAGAAAAGAGGCCCAATTGACACTTCTACCCTTATTAGTGTCCATGAGGGGATAAGATTTAAGAGGGCTTTTAGTCATTTCTCCTCCTAGGTCTTTTAAAGCAACACACACAACAAATTCAGCTTATTTATGATAGTGTTGGCCGAAAATTGCTAAGAAAACAAGAGAGGAAGAACTCCATAGCTTGAGGAAGAAGAAGGAGAGGAAAACAAGCAACTTTGATCCATTTCTCTACCTTTTGTTCTCCAAATTTCTCCATCTTCATCATCTCATCTTCCTAGAGGTTTTATATCCTTAACTCTTCATTTCAATCAATTTAATTTCATGGGTTTTGTAAGAACCGCTCCCGGTCGATCCAGGTCGAACCGGTGGCTTTTAAGGCAAGTTTGACTTTCGGTCGGAAAAGTCAACCGATGACTCAGGATCTTATTCGGGGCTTTTCCGGGGCCCAAAGAGCTTAGCCTTCATCACGGTTGGCTTAATTGGGCCGTTTCCTTTCGTTTGAGTTGTATATTAGGGAAAGTCAACTGTGGTCAAAATTGGACTTTATATC